>OZ014521.1:308101737-308744017 GCA_963966055.1 Lathyrus aphaca
CAATTGTTGTAACTCTCTGAAAGATAACAAACCAACTTCCTCATTTTCAGGAGTAGAAAACCTCACAGACTTGTGATAACAATTTATATGAGCGTAGTTATACTCTAACTAGTTCATACCAAGAAACACATCCATCTCAGTCAACGGTAAGCACACCAAATCAACATAGAACTCTTTATCAAAGATCGACAAATGACACTTCAAACACACAAGAGAAGTAGATACTGATCCCTTAGCTGGAATCTCAACAATCAATTCACCATTCATAGCAGACAACTTTAAACCCAATCTTTGAACACATTCAGCAGCAATAAAACAGTGTGTAGTACCAGTATCAATAATATTAATTAAGGGAGTACTATTAATGAAACATGTACCTCAGATAAGTCTGTCTTCGTTAACAGTCTGAGTTCCGATCAACGCGAACACTTTTCCAGTCTGAGCTTTCTTTGGGTTCTGACACTGGCTACCAATATGCCATTCTTCGCCACAATTAAAACAAATCATTTCCTTATGCTTGCAATCAACTATTGCATGCCCAGTCTTACCACATCAAAAACATCTCTTTACCTCAGCAGTGCATACATTAATTTTATGACCAGCCTTACCACACTTAAAGCAAACTATACCAGCAGAAGCACCTCCCTCACTGGTTCTTTGAGCCAGAACAACTTTTTGTTGTTGCTTGCCACGGTTCTGTTGTTGCTTGCCTCTTCGATCACTGACAATCTTGTAATGAGCATTATTGTCCTCCTCAAATATTCTGCAGCTATCAACCAACTCAGAAAAGATTTGTATCTTCTGATACCTAACAGCCTTCTTGATTTCAGAGTGCAACCCGTTTTCAAACTTGATGCACTTTGGAAATTCAGCACCAGCACCAGTATAGTGAGGATAAAACTTGGACAATTCAACAAACTTTGCAGCATAGTCGGTAACAGACATGTTTCCTTGCTTAAGCTCAAGAAACTCAATCTCCTTCTTGCCACGGACATCCTCTGGATAATACTTTCTCATGAATTCCCTATGGAATACATCCCAAGTGATTACTTCACCTGCAGTACCTAACCTCTCACGAGTCTCTAGCCACCAATCATCAGCTTCGACTGCCAGCATGTGAGTTCTGTACCTAACCTTCAGTGTCAGAGTGCAATACATAACACAGAAGATTCTCCCAATCTCCTTCAACCATCCCAATGATGCATCTGGATCATGCTTTCCTTTAAACACTGGCAGATTCTCTCTTTGAAAATTTGTCAAGCTACGTGATCCAGCATCTTCATCAGCATTTGGTAAGTTCTGCACAGCCTGTGCCATCGCTTGCATTGCAGCAGCCATCGTAGTGTCGTTTCTTCCAGCCATCTCAACTTATCACTACAACACAACCAAAAGTTAGAACAATAACAATACTCGATTGTTAGACAACTAAGACTCGACACTTGACCGGACAGACCGACCTGCTCTAATACCACTAATGTAACACCTCATTTTCTACCATTGAATATAAATAAAATCAGAGTTTACAAAAACTTCCACATAAATGGGATATTACATTTTCAACGTTAAACAAAATTCCAACTTAAATATATCATGCTTAATACATAACACTTCTCATAAATAAACATAAAACAACTTTGTTTTACTTAAATAATTCAACTTCATAAAACATCACGCAACAGATTCATAAGACAACTCATAGCATCTTTATCCAACATAGAACAACTTTAAAATGACCAACAATTTAATCTAAAGTACTTCAACTAAATAAAATCCAGTATTTCAACAAATCAACAAAAACAGACACGTGTTATTCCCCCTGAGTGCTACGTATCAGAGCGACTGACCACTGACTCGACTAAAGATAACCGGTTAATCCTCTTGATTACTTGCATGTTGCCAACATAAGGACAACATTCAAACAGAAGGGGTGGGTTACAATAATTATAAGCAGTATATGAAAAACAATACATAGAAAAAGATTTCAAATAATTCACCGCTTCACAACATCAACTAGTACAACAACACGACAACAACTCAAAAATAATGCAACTTTAATGCAACTCTACTAAATAAGCATGTGGTACCATTTCGGAGTAAAACTCTCAACTTAAATCATTGTCAGGTTATCGAGGCATCAAGGCATAAACCTTCAACTTTCAACTTAATTACCAATCCAGACCAACATGGTGTGAGCAGCGGCTCCGATAAAATGCATATGATCAGGGTTGGCCCTAGGGGTAGGCCACCAAGGCTACCCGCCTAGGGCCTCAATTTTATTTTCTTAAAAAGAAGCTTGGGAAAGCCTTTTCTATTATAAATTTGTCAAAAAGTGATGAGAAAAGTGTTTAGATAAATTGATTTTATTATCGATGGAAGCGAAAATTTTAAACTCAATTACAATAATTTAACAAATTATTACACATCCTAAAAAAATTAAAATTAAAAATATATTACTTTTACTAAAATATTTATATTTTGATAAAATTTTGTTTAAAATTTCACCTTAGGCCTCAAGATGTGTTGGGCCGCCCCTGCATATGATCTACATGACAAAACACGGCTTTACAACACAACAACATAACAACACGAGCAACACAACAACTTTTTACGACATAAGCAACTTATATTCAACTTTGGCATAAAAACCTCCAACATAACAACTTCAGAATTATTCCGTAAACCGGAAACATACAACAACTTAACTGTACCTGCAAATCTACTATACAACACATTTTCGACAAAACAACGTAATAAACACCAACTCTTAATTTACCCGACTTACCCCGATTAATTTCGTTAAATTCCGGGCAACTACGTTTTCCGCCTAATTCAGCTAAACCGACACAATTTTAAACATTCTGCGACTTGTCACGACTTTATTACAAATATCAAAAAAATTGTGTTCTGATAATTATTTTCTGTCATAGACACCTACCTGCTACTGGTTTCTGCTAGAATTTCTAGTTTTATCAGTTTCTATCAAAAATTCTATCACAGTAAAAAAATCATTTAGTTCTCTATCATTACTCACCTGCTACTGTTATGCTACTTCTGTATCTATGATTTTATTTACATTCAAGGGTAGAAAATGCGATGTTACACTCACAACCTTGGGATATCCCTCTTTCTCTGAGGACGACAAAACAAACCAATATTTTCATATATATATATATATATATATATATATATATATATATATATATATATATATATATATATATATATATATCCCAAAACAACTCATAAGGTCTAAAGTCCATGAAATCATCTCACTCTAATGTCATCTCACTCTAAAACCAATAAAAGTTCTAAGAGGAATTAGACCAGACAATCAATTAATGTCCACTGTCATCAATCCTCTAGAGTGGTTATGCACAGAGAATATTCTAATACAATGTAACCTTAAGATCTTCTTGTCCTAGAAGGACATCGAATTAGAGTTGGCATAATGCATAGGACCGTCATATCATACTTCCAGAGATTTTCTTACACTTGTCCTCTCAAAGAGTTGTAGGAAAAAGAAGATTCTTGATCCTTGAAAATCCTACTATAAAAGTGGATCACACATCATTCTCAGATACATTCTAAAGATGACACCGAAATTCGCCACCAGATCTCCAGTAAGTAACTGCCCTTAAAGAAAAGTATGTCACCAGATCAAATAAAATAATATTAAGACATGGAAAAAACATTGTCCCATAAGTTTTGTAATGTCTCTTACAAGTTACAACACTATTACAAAACTTGTGGCTCAAAGAATAAGTTATTTATAAGAATAAGTTATTATATATAAGTTTGACTAACCAAATTAATTAACTAGTAACATTCAAGAATATAACTAACTTACATCTAATATGACAGAGCAATTGAACTTCTTATGAAATTAATCAACCCGCTTTGTCTTCAATTTTGTATCTCATTATGAGCAATTAAGATCCAAAAGTAACATGATTCTAACAAGTTACATTTACTAAATGAGTCTACCACACAATTATAAACTATACCAACATTGTATAACTAGTATTTTAGTTCAAGATTCCCTTACAAGTTATAAATCTCAAAAGATTACTAGACACCAAATCTATATAAACATGAACTAACATAACACACACTATAGTACATCTTATTAAGTTTTACATAATGAGTCTCTTGCATAGCTTCAAGACCTTAAAAAGTCCAAACACCTGGACAGTTTTTTTTTTATGAGCAGGAATTGAACTCGATACTCGGGGTTTACAACATTCATACATGTTGCGCCCGAGAATTTACTTTCCCGGCTTGAAACCTTCGACAACCGCATGAGAATCTACAACTTTACTTTGAATTCTCTCATATGCCAATCGGTTTACAATCGTAAATTTTCTAGCCAATTTCAAGCATACAACTCCTGCAAATATCATAATAGCAGAAAGTATCCAACTGAACTGCAAATTGGCTAATCCTCTAGCCCGAAAATCGGCCTCTTTTGTTCCACAGATAACTGCTCCATGCATTTCGCTACCTTTCTCACTAGCCATATTCATCACACATCCTTCAGGAACAAATGCCGGAATCCAAAGCATAAACCCCATGTTTATAAACCAACATCCTTGAAAAATAACCGAAATCGAAAGTACAATCGCGGCGTTGAAACTGTTGGGAAAAACAGTTGCAGCCAGAGATGCAACCAGTGAAACAAAAACTATAAGCTGTAACAGCCAGTGATAATGACCTTCAAGTCCAACATGATCGGTGGAGTGAAAATGGAGTAAGAAAAGCTCTTGACTGAAAACTGAGGATACAAGAATCCCGACAAATCCAGAAAAGAGTTCAAGCGAATCGGTTAATTCGGTGGCGAATGAAAAACCAGCAAACAAAGCAAGGTGTATGAACATAGTTGCATGTTCAAAGTTATCAAGCTTAAAAGCATAGTGAAAATAAGGGAAATCTATGATTTGCCGGAGAAATGCTAGAACAGAAAAGATTAAAATTAAAACAAGTTCCAAGTGTTTGAATTTGCATTGAAAGGTGTTGATTTGGAACCAAAATCTTACAGTGAAATTTGAAGGTCCTTTCACAAGATAAGATTTGATTGTGTTGATTATGTGCCATAGGCCAAGAAATATGAGAGCTAACCCTTGCACAAAGTGTGGTAAAAACAGTCCCATGAGAACTTCTATTTTTTTTCTCTTTGGAATTGAAGAATTATTTAACTTGGTTTGTTTATTTAAATATATATGAAAGCATTAGGAAAATGATGCTTGCACGGATTATATACATCAATTTTATCTTATTTTTTGGGATAAAAGGTACTTTATAATTATATGATGTGATTAGTCCACACATTTTACTGAGTAGTGCATGGTGCATGTGTTTCCACAAACAGAAAAGAGAACCTAAATTTTGAGTAACATCATGAAATAAGATGAAAATGGAGACACCACTTCATCAGTAATTAAAGTAACCTATTTTTGTTTCCAAACTATGATATTCTCTATACGCAACATAACTACAGAGACTAATTTCTCAAATCGGATAGGAAAATGTTTTGGGCCGGTCATTGACCCTATATAAGGAGGCCCAATCATCAGTCGAAGTCACTCTACCAAAGCACCGAATGCACAGGATAACCTCTGGTGCTCCACACTAGATACACACCAGAGGCTGCTGCCTACCATTAGATATCATCAGACGGCCTCTCACACCAATGCCGAAATGAGAGGATGTCTATAACCGTCATTCATATATAAGGCATTCCACATGAGACTTGAGGTATTATTTCAAACTCATAACTCACTTTACTTTTCATTCTCTTACTGACTTGAACATTAAAATATTAGGCTTACAGGTTCACCCCTGCACCGTCCTATCGGAGATCCACTATGCCACATCAAGACTCTAATCCATCATTTCACCAAACATTTATAGTTTCTTAATAGAACAAATTATAATAGTCGAGTAAAACTCTCTCAAAAGCTTTAACTCAAGACTGAATTCAAACTCATAACCTCTTGTTAAAATAAAAGAGACTCAAACTGAAACTATTTCTTACAGACACTATCCCGAAGTAATGGTTTCATAGACCTGTTGTTTTCTTCAAAACTGTGTGTACTATAATTGGAAATCCACAAAAGAGATTGGAGGATAAGCAATAACTTTTCTTTAAAAAAGCACTAGATGTAACAACAATCAACATATTACATATGCAACCTTCTTTTCTTTGTGAACTTGTCCTTTGGATTGTGTGGAGAGTAAAATTTCTCCAATAAAAACATGTGGCAACCATGATGTTCCCCCACTCATTAAAATAAGTTGATTCTCCATTACAAGAAATTCATGTAGAAAGTAGTCAGTGATAGGGAAAGAGACAAGCTTTTGGTGTCTATTATTTTGTAACTTCTTTCAAATTCAAAATAATGTCATTTTTAACTTTAGCTTCTTGACCAAGAAAAAGTATATTTAAAGTAGAAGGAGTTAGGAGTTAGAACACGGTTTCATAGCAAGACAGGGAAGAAAAACTAACTTGGCCAATGAATGACTGAAAAGTGGCATAAACAAGGGTAGATCAAGCATGGCCTGTTACTTCCACTTCAAGCTATATGGATATATATTAGAAAATCCATTGAAAAGTTTAGCTTTTATGTTGCAACTTCTTTAGAGAAGATTGTGATCATTTATCAGATAGAGACAAAAGTGTCAGTATCATCTGTGAAGTGGTGAATTTGGCACCACTATTTCCTACAAAGTAAAATAATAAACAAATTCACGTGTGATTATATTAGTTTATCTGTTGTTTTGGATGTTTAGTACTGTTAAACTGCTATAGCATGTTTTCACAAAATGAAACTTATAACAGATACCAAGTAATCAATGTAAAAATAACACTGAAGTATACTTGTATTGTACAAACAAAATTCAGCAGAAACATTTAAAAATGGAAAAAGAAACACAAGGTAGTTTGTCTGATAGGGTAATGAATGATGCATGAATTAGTTCATAGATTTTTCAGGTTTCAACTACCAAGAATTTAGACTTAGTTACAAGTAAAGCCAGGAAATGAGGATAGGCACAAACTCATTTATCATCGATTTCCACTAGGTCGTCATTTGTCTTCATTGCCTCAACTAAAGATAGGAACGTGTTGTCATCAGGAGTAATGCCTTTCCGTTTCATTTCTCTGAGAAGCTCTTCAGCATACGCACTTTCACCGTTTTTACAATAGCCTTGAATAAGAGCATTGTAGGTTAGAATGGTAGGATGAAATCCTATAGACAACATTTCATTATAAACTTCTAAAGCATCCTTCATGTCACATTTTTTACTGTAACCACTAATAAGTGTATTGTAACTAATATGATCAGGTTTGATCCCTCTTCTCTTCATCTCATCAAGAAGTTTCCGAGCTTCTTCCACTTTCTCTTCTCTGCAGTACCCTTGCATCAAAGTATTGTAAGTGACTTCATCGGGAACAACCTTTGCATCATCCATCTCTTTCAAGAGTTGAAATGCACGGTCGATGTCACCGTTTGCACAGTGACCGTCAATCAATGCATTGAAGATTATGATATCTGGCAGCAGACCTTCTTTTTTAGTCTTCTTAAACATCTCCTCCGCCTCGTTCATCCTATTCCTTTTCCCAAGAACATCAATAAGCGACGTGTACGTTACCAATGTCGGTCTAATCCTTTTTTCTACCATTTCATCATAAAAGGTGAAGGCTTTCTTCGCATCCCCACATCTACAATACCCATTAATCACTATGTTATATGTTACAACATCAGGTTCCATCCCTTTTTCTCGCATTTCTTTGATCATATCATCAGCTTCCACCAACTTTTTCTCCAAAAACATTGCATGAATAAACAAATTATACGTGACAAGAGAAGGCATTATACCTCTACTCATCATCTCATCCCTATAAGCAAAAGCCTTATCCAATTCCCCCTTATTACAACACCCATCAATCAAAGCATTGTATGTTACAACATTAGGAACCAATCCAGATTCCAACAATTTACAAAGTAAATCAGACGCCTCCTCAATCCGCCTTTCTTTACACAACCCCGAAATAAAAGAATTATAGGTGTAACTATCTGGTTTAAGACCTTTATCTTTCATAGTCTGAAAAATCAAACGAGCTTCTCGAAACTTACCTTTTAAGCAGTAACCATTTATAAGGGTATTATAAGTAACAACATTAGGCTTCACACCAAGAACCTCCATGTGGCTGATAAACTCCTTAGCCTTTTTCAATTTGTCATCTTTACACAAGACATTGATCATAATGTTAAAAGTGAAGACACTTGATTTAATCTTCATCGTAAACATATCTTGGTAAAAATCCCATGCCAGTTGGGTTCTATTGAGTTTAAGAAACATATTCAAAACCTGATTGCAAGTCTCGGTGTTGGGGAGAATTCCGTTTTCTTTCATCAAGATGAAGCACTCGAGAGCCTCATTGGGTTTCCTGAGCTGGCAATAAGAAATAAGGAGAATGTCAAAGACGACAGTGGTTTTTGCGTTGAGATGGTTTCGAGCTAGAGATAGTTGGTTGAAGAGGACGGCAGGGGCGGTGGTGTGGATGATAGGGTGGAGGATTTGGTGAGAGGGGGTGGAGGATGGGAGGCGGTAGAGGATGCAGAGGGCGATGCATCGGGCGGTGAGGTCGAGGCAATGAGGGTGGTTGTTAAGGTGGGAGAGGAGAGTTTGAACGAGGGTTGGGTTTTGGTGGAGGTTGGAGAGAGTTGAAGAGAGAAGGGAAGGGGTGAGGTGGGGGGCGAGGTGTTTGATGAAATGCCAGTTAGAAGATTTGATGGAATTGAGGAGTGTTGTTTGAGTGATTGGTTGGGTTGGGGGAGTGGTGAGAATGGGGAAATCTGATAGTGGTTTGGGATGGCGGTGAAAGGAATGGGGATTGAAGGGTTTAAGGAATTTCATCTTGTTTTTTCTAGTTCATAAACTGCTGCTGGCCTTTGAATCTGGTCTATAGAGTGGCGCGGGTTGACGGCGGCTGGAGGTTGACGGAGCGGCGGGGTCGACGGCAGCTTGCGGTTGACGGAGTAGTCTGTGGACGGAGCGGCGAGGGTCGATGGCAGCAACTTGGCAGCGGGACAAAGGTGAAGAAGACACATTTAATTTGTGGGAGAATTTGTGAGTCCAAGTTAGTCACTAACAAAATAAGCAAATAAATAGATTTAAAAAATCAAAATGACAAAAAATAGTTTTTATTAGGTTAATTTTAATCCATTATAGGTTAAGTCTAAGACGATGGTTTAATCTATCAATTAAGTCTTTCACAGGTGAAACTCCAAACAATAATCGATAGATTAAAAAAATGATTCATATTTAATATAACTAAAATGAGAACATGTAATTTTTTTCATAATATTTTTACTTTTCGTAAGAAATTTTGTTCCTTAACATTATTAAAATGGTTGTTATGTCATATCATGGCAAGTGTTCTAGATTGAGCATTGGTTTACTTTATCGTTGGATAAGGCCCAATCCTGTTTGAGTCATTGGACTGTTCTACCGTCTGATACGGTCCAATTCAGTCCAATTCAGTATGATATAAGATCCACTAAGTGAGACCCAGATATTGATGACCGTTGGGGACATCTGTAACTTCCCACTGTCCCATTTTAGAAAATAAGTTTAAATAATACAAATTTCAGAGTTTTTAATATCAATAGTGGGATGTCACACTTCAAAAATAAACTCAACAACAAAAATCTCTTTATTATGAAAGAATTATTCACAGCGAAAAATAATCATTTTATTTATGTCATGGAAACTGCCAACATCAACAATAATCACCAATTCTCTTTATTTATAAGTTTCAACAAAAATATGATACGTAACTAATAACAAGAATATGTAAACATCAAAAATCTATGATTCTCGTGTTACGTATCAGAGCGACTCTTATTACTAGATCAAGCAACTTGTACTCCAAGCGTACTCAAGTACCTGAATCATTTGTACTTCCAACGAAGCACAGACACAACAAACAAAAAGGGGGTGAAAACTACATTCAATAATTTAACGGTGTATAATACATGTTAAAGGGTAGTATCTCACAAAATCAACATAGACAACACATATTCACAACAATAATCATTAACAAGACAACATGATTCAACAACATCAATATGCAATGTGACCCAACAAAGACACAATGCATGTGGTACTAACTCACCATGGTTCATTCGATCGAACCTGATTCCTAAAGGAATCCGGATAAATCACATACACACATTCGGCAATGATTTATCTCCAACATACGGATAATTCGCATACGCCCATCCGACAATGAATTATCCCACCAATAATCAACAATAATTTTATGAATGCATAATAATGAATATGCACATAACACATGTATAATCATAATTATACCTCTTCATGGTCCATCTGATCACATAAGATATACAACATGGAAATTTGTGCATACAACATGTGTATAATAAGTATTATACATTAACTCGATCCTACGTATCACACCAAAATACATACAGCACACATACAACAACAGCCAAACATAGCAGCAATCCCTTTGATCATAACCACCTACGACGCAACTACACCAATAATCACACATATACACGAGTTCCCCAAACACCTAAGGAATACGCACTTGTCGTACCACATCATAATTCACCATACTTATTCCATCAACTCAGTTTATACTTCACCAAGGAAATACATCACCTAACCTTAATTAGTTATTCACCCGATTAATCCACTAGGTCTCAATTATTAATCCACTTTACCCCCAACCATAAGTATTACAATCACCAAAGTACTTCACTCGACTTACTTAATTAGTCGTTTGATTAATCCACCGGAATTTCGTTAGTAGATTCCTTTCATTATTAAACCTCGATTAACCATGTCCTAAGGTCTACATTAATGCCTCAGATCAAGAGAATCAGCAACACATACGAAATCGGGACAGAAATCGCAAAAATCATATTTTTCATCACCTTTGTTGGTCTTACGTGTAATGCCTGCCCCTTACGCATAATGCCTTATGCCTAACTTGCCCATACGTGTAAAGTCTTCCAATACACGTAACATGCCTTTTCTCGCTCATCCTTACGCATAATGATTTATGCTCTTACGTGTAACACCTCCATAAAAGCCTCCACTACGCGTAACTCAGATTTGTTACGCAAAATCATGTTCTTCACACCAGTCCAGTTTTCTGCTATGGGTTCATCAATTCTCACTTCGATTCAAGCATAAACTTGTTTCTACATCAATTTTAGGTTCTATAATTCATGTAATTTCTTTCACCTATTATTACTATAACAATTATGGGTCTTAGATCGAGTTTTGTCACATTCACCTGCATCAAACTAGTCCAGCAACAACAACATTGATATAGCAGAAACAACAACAATTATGCTCACCATTTTTATGACAAATTTTCCATATATCACATAAGAATTTAACAAAAATCAGATCATACCACACAAAGGAATTTAAACAGATTTATACACAAAAATCCTACAGGGTTAAGGAAACCCCACTACCCTCTCATGCTTATAGCACCCATATTGAGTTCATTCAACCCCTCTTGTCTCGAATCCTTGAAGAATTCCTCCGAATTTCATCTCTGGAGAATGCCCTAGTTGTTCTTCCTCTTCCTGGATTCCCTTTTGTTTCTCCCACAATGTTACGATTAATCTTTTTCTTAATTTTCTTATTAATCTAGTTTTCCCTTAAAACCCTTACCATAATAGTTTACCAAACCACCCTTATTTTAATTAAACCAGATAATTATTATTATTATAATTCTAATATCTACTAATATTATTTTCATAATAATAATAAAAATAATAAAAATAATGTCTTAATGGATCTATTATTATTACTGCACTCCATAATACTACTAATCGCACCATAGTTCTACCCGTCCCACTAGGACACTACAACAAAACATAAAGACACACGCCTTAAGCAAGGCCAACAAAACACCAAAATACACGAAGAATAAATTATTAAAAATGAGGTGTTACAACTCTCCCCCATTTAAAATTATTTTCATCCTCGAAAATTGTACTTAGTGGAATCAACCCAGATATGCTCTCGCATCCGACTAATCACTCCCCTTCCATAACCGACAACACTATGATTAACCCAAAACTACCATAACAATAACGCCAAGACAACTACAACGACAATAAAACATAACCAATCATCAAGTTACGGCATACAGACCTACACCTGAACTAGTACACAACAAAAATTGTTACCGTCACCATAGGTAACACTCCCCTAATTCCCCATCATA
This sequence comes from Lathyrus aphaca, assembly GCA_963966055.1. Lineage (NCBI taxonomy): Eukaryota > Viridiplantae > Streptophyta > Magnoliopsida > Fabales > Fabaceae > Lathyrus > Lathyrus aphaca. The sequence continues at coordinate 308,114,015 of OZ014521.1, forward strand.
GGAATTAGTTACTCGCACTTGTACCATCACCATAGGTAACGAGGCTACAACAAGTACAAGAATCAAAATTTCACGATACACATCGTTCTAGTTACAACAACACCGCTAACAAACTAACCTCGTTGTCCTCAGCATCGAAACAACATACTCATAATCCACCAATAAAGCACATAAATAACACATATACTAATACATATGTATACCCAGTAATACATGATTAATAGATAACTTCTCACATAACACTTCCATTATGGGATGTCTAATAGTCTTATTATCCCAACATGTTTTATCGCTCGACATCTTGAGCCCTTACTAAACATTTACGTATAAACAATTATACCACATCACTCTTTTGTTGTGCACCCTGATTACTCGCAGCTATCCACTCCATTAAGTTCACATCCAACTTTAACTCTTTCTAACAGTCACCAGAAATATCATTGCTCACTTAGTATACCTCATTACACCAAATGCAAGTCTCTTGACTGCTAACTCAATTCCAACTTCTCAACTATCAAGGCAAACATAGGAAAAGGTTTCTGACTCACCTCATTAGGAATTCCAACTATTTGTCGTCTCACACTCCACTATTTTAACCAAACTGGAATTGTATACTCATGTGATTACCAAACACTCCGATCTCAAATCATAACAATAATACTACCTGATACTTAACACAATTTCATTCACATCTACTCTTAATCCATGGATACGATAGATACTTCCATAATTCACCAATTATTGTAAATCATAAACTACGACTTCACCGTCAAGTAATAACACCCTGTCAACTCATGACAATCATATCCCAACACTTTACCCATAGTTTGTTATAATCATGCAAAATCAAACTCTAACCATAGTCAACTGCTACTTCGGCTCTCCAAAACTATATCTCACCACCAATTTTCCCAACAATAACTTATCCTTCGCAAGTTAACTGAGGCAACAAAATGCTAACTTAGAAAAACTTTTTATAAACTGTAGTGATAGCCAACTAAGTCCAATTACATTCTAATCTCTTTAACCTTCTCTGGGTTTCTTCATTGTAAATCCACATCTACTTCGGACGGACTTATAACCATGCCTTCCTCTGAACAACACAATCAAGCACATCCACACCTGTCTATCAAAATCACACTTGATAACTTAGATAATACTGTATCTTTTCCAACTCTTATATTTCAATTTCCAACATTCCACACATTCTTCTTTTGCTTTCATCATAGATCAAGACATTCTAAAAAATTACCATTTCAAACTTATTCAAGTAGATGTGAAAGGCACAATTCATACTCCGTATACACACCTTAATACATACCAGTCACCATTATCCTCTACACCACGTATGTGATCAATCCATGGTTTCACATTACATTTACTCCCTCGTTGTATCATCCTTCCAATGTTTCAATTTCCATATTAGCCAAACCCTTGATTCATAAATTCCAGAAAGGCAAATATTGCACAATAACTATTTTACTCTTATCTTATCGATCCAATGCTTATAATGATGCATCTACCTTTATCTCTCAATTCTACAACAAAAACAAGTAGTTTGCAAACAATTACGCATCTTGCGGTCCAACCTCACAATAACATCTATGAGTTATCCATATTTCGCGTCGGCACATATAACACTCTTGTGGCAACAATTTAACATCACTACATTGCGAAGACATATGGTTACAATTAGTTTTCGACAAAGATTCATATCTTTACATTTTCAAAGACTTATCCACCTCTTATCGTACTATGACAAAACATAACTCAATACTGGCGTCATAAATCTCATTATCTCACAATCATTAACACAAGAAATTTATCCAAAATGACTTATCAATCTCTGATTCCGATTACCACATCCCATGTCTACTATTCTTAAGAAATCCCAACTAATTCAAGGTTTTTGTTGATACGATATTCCAACTCACAATAAAAGTAATACCACTAGTGAATTCCAAATCGCTCGTGATCCTTTACCAATCGAATCCAATCTATTCCCACTACAATTGTGAATTCCCATAATATTCACCAATTAACATGCAACTTCATACCCTCATCTTTCTATATCAATAATGTTGAAGTTTTCCTAGAAGGCACCCTTGATTCCACAATTCCTCTTTATCGATGAATCTCCTGGCGGTTCCTTTTAGTACCAGGGACCGATCAAGGAATAGTTCCATCTTTCTCTATAACAACACCTCTAATATATTCCTCGGAAACACATATGCAATTCGCGTACCACCGACGGTCCATCGTTGTAACCTTACTTCCAATCAACACCATCTTTGCAATCAAGGCAAACATCAGAGTCTCTTCTTAAAGAGTCCTTCTACTTACTTAGTAGACACAAACGTTGACTTTTCTCACTCGTCGAATCCAAGTTCACCCTCTACTCATTGAGGAGTAACCATTAGTAATATCCGATCAACATACTAAATCCTCAAATTCATCTCATTTTCGGATACAGGAATCTGCATCAATTTGCCCCAAAACAACTAATAACCTTTTGGCTTAACTCCAAACAACATATTGGACATACTATCTCAGCTGAAAAATATGTCTATTTCATCCAACACGATTTTGCCTACTATTAACAAGGGATTAAGGGTGATCAGTCCCTCAATTTATCAATAGATAATCGACAATCATGATGGGACATAAACCATATCTCCCAACTCTAATAGCGTTCCTTGCATCTTGTGAACTAAGTTGCTTTATGAACAAATCCTTAGTTAACACAAGCCTCAACAACCTTTGCACCTCCACAATTCCAATGCAAAACAAGCCAACAATCTACAACCAACACTCCAGATAAGCAATAACTCATCCCCCACTTGTTTCTAACTAACACCTACAGACAAACAGTTAGAAAACAAGCAAGTACCGACAGTGTGTCACACCCATATCGCGCACTTGGGAACAAACGACACACGACAACCTGACCGGACTGACTGACCTGCACTGATATCAATTGTAACACCCAACTGTCCCATTTTAGAAAATAAGTTAAAATAATACAAATTTCAGAGATTTTAACATCAATAGTGGGATGTCACACTTAAAAAATAAACTTAACAACAAAAATCTCTTTATTATGAAATAATTATTCACAACGGAAAATAATCATTTTATTTTTATGTCATGGAAACTACCAACATAAATAATAATCACCAATTCTCTTGATTTATAAGTTTCAACAAACATACGATGCTTAACTAATAACAAGAATAAGTAAACATCAAAAATCCTCGATTCCCGTGTTACTATCAGAGCGACTCCTATGACTCGATCAAGCATCTTGTACTCCAAGCGTACTCAAGTACTTGAATCATTTGTACTTCCAACGAAACACAAACACAACAAACAACAAAAGGGGTGAGAACAACAATCAATAATTTAACGGTGTATAATACATGTTAAAGGGTAGTATCTCAAAAAATCAACATAGACAACACATATTCACAACAATAATCATCAACAAGACAACATGATTCAATAACATCAATATGCAATGTGACCCAACAAAGACACAATGCATGTGGTACTAACTCACCATGGTTCATTCAATCGAACCTGATTCCTAAAGGATTTCGGATAAATCACATACACCCATTCTGCAATGATTTATCTCTAACATACGGATAATTCGCATACGCCCATCCAGCAACGAATTATCCCACCAATAATCAACAATAATTTTATGAATGCATGATAATGAATATGCATACAACATAGGTATAATCATCAGTATACCTCTTCATGATCCATCTGATCAAATAAGATATACAATATGGAAATTTGTGCATACAACATGTGTATAATAAGTATTATAAATTAACTCGATCCTACGTATCACACCAAAATACATACAACACACATACAACAACCAAACATAGCAACAATCCCTCTGATCACACAGAACCACCTACGACACAACTACACCAATAATCACACCTATACACGAGTTCCCCAAACAACTAAGGAATACACACTCGTCGTACCACACTATAGTTCACCATACTTATTCCATCAACTCAGTTTATACTTCATCTAGGAAATACATCACCTAACCTTAATCAGTTATTCACTCGATTAATCCACTAGATCTCAATTACTAATCCACTTTACCCCCAACCATAAGTATTACAATCACCAAAGTACTTCACTCGACTTACTTAATTAGTCGTCTGATTAATCCACCAGAATTTCATTATTAGATTCCTTTCATCATCAAACCTCGATTAATTATGTCCTAAGGTCCACACTAATGCCTCAGATCAAGAGAATCGATAACACATACGAAATCGGGATAGAAATAGCAAAAGTCACGTGTTTCCTCACCTTTGCTGGTCTTAAGCATAATGGATTCCCCTTAAGCGTAATGCCTGTCCCTTACGCATAATGCCTTATGCCCAACTTGCCCATACGCGTAAAGTCTTCCAATACGTGTAACATACCTTTTCTCGCCCATCCTTACGCGTAATGGCCTATGTCCTTACGCATAACACCTGTGTAAAAGCCTCCAATACGCGTAACTCATATTTGTTATGCAAAATCCTGTTCTTCACACCAGTCTAGTTTTTTGCTACTGGTTCATGAATTCTCACTCCTATTAAAGCCTAAACTTGTTTCTACATCAATTTTAGGTCCTATATTTCATGTAATTTATTTCACCTATTATTACTATAACAATTATGGGTCTTAGATCAAGTTCTATCACATTCACCTGCATCAAACCAGTCCAGCAACAACAACATTGATATAGCAGCAACAACAACAATTATGCTCACCATTTTTATGACAGATTTCCATATATCACATACGAATTCAACAGAAATCAGATCAAACCACACAAAGGAATTAAAACATATTTATACACAAAAATCCTACGGGGTTGAGGAAGCCCCACTACCCTCTCATGCTTATAACACCCATATTGAGTTCACTCATCCCCCCTTACCTCGAATCCATGAAGAATTCCTGCGAATTTCATCTCTGGATAATGCCCTAGTTGTTCTTCCTCTTCCTGGATTCCCTTTTGTTTCTCCCACAATGTTACGATTAATCTTTTTCTTAATTTTCTGATTAATCTAGTTTTCCCTTAAAACCCTCACCATAATAGTTTACCAAATCACCCTTATTTTAATTAAACTAGATAATTATTATTATTATAATTATAATATTACTAATATTATTTTCATAATAATAATACAAATAATAAAAATAATGTCTTAATGGATTTATTATTATTACTGCACTTCATAATACTACAAATCGCGTCATAGTTTTACTCGTCCCACTAGGACACTACAACAAAACATAAAGACACACGCCTTAAACAAGGCCAACAAAACACCAAAATACACGAAGAATAAATTATTAAAAATGGGGTGTTACAACACCTCCCTCACGCGCTTATCAACAATGTACGGTCAACTGTCCCACGAGATAGTCTCTAACTATCCATATATTCAAGGGATTGTTCGACCAGGATGAAGATCATGTGTTAGGTCTTCCCCTGCTTCTTCACAGATTCTGGCAATCCAAATTATCAGCTTGGTAATCCATCCCATGATGAGGACCTTGACCAAGCGCTAGGGCACATTATAAATACCCACTTTTACTAGAGGGTTTGGAATTCTACATTTTCTACTTTTACTTTGTACTTGTTTTCCCTTTGTTCCTACTCTTACTTTGGCATCAGAGTACCTTGCAGGTACACCCCTTCTCCTCTTCAACCGTCGGAGATATGCAAGTATTGAAGGTCTATTATGATCAGGTGATATCATTGACACCATCTGTGGGAAAACTCTGCTCCACCGTCTTTCTCCCTTGAATGAAATACCAAAGCATCAACTTCCATTAATCGACCATCATGACTAGTGAACACGGCGAAAACCGCGACATAACCCTCGTCGACTTCCCCACTAGTGAGGAGGATAACCTCCACGTCATCCACGAAGCTGACTCCAGAGACGGGAAAACCGCCACTCAAACTCCTGAACTCATGGCTAACAGGGTTGTCCACCAGTACGTAGTCCCGGATTCCTTCGAGCCCATTCATGTGCCCACTAACGGGGACCTGGAATTGGTGGCAATGATGCACGCCCTCAGACTCTAAGAAGAACAAGGCCAGTAGATGCCCCGACCAACCCATGAACCGATCTAGATCTTCCCCTCTCTGCAGCAGGAGTCCCAGGGACGACCCTCTTTCACCTTTGAGAAGAGACGGGGAGGATCCATGTTGCCCGTTATCTTATGCCATCATGGAGACGCAACTCCCCACGGGAATAGAAAAACCTCTGAAGCTCTCGACGTATGACAGGACAACTGACCCAGACGATCACATCGAGAACATCAATGTCATGCTCGACTACCATAACGTCGGGGGAGACGTTTAATGTATACTTTTCTCCACGACACTCAGAAAGGGCGCCATGGCATTTTACAAAAAACTGCCTCCAAAGTCTATCACCTCGAGGAGAAACTTGAGGTCAGCATTCACTAGACACTTCACTGCTTCCAGACGTCTTTTGAAATCTGAAGTCATGCTCGAAGCCATCATACAGGGGAAGAATGAAACCCTTCGGGCTTAAATTGAGAGGTTCAACCAGGAAGCTATCGAAGTTGACACCTCGGACTATATGAAGAAAATTCTCCTCGAAAAAGGATTACTCCCTAATAGTGAGTTCTCTAGAGCTGTCGGGATCGAGCATTCCCCATTCTTTGGACGAACTACTACACAAATCACATATGTACATCAGGTACGAGAAAAAACGAGCCACCCACAGCTCCAAGAACCATCGCAACCAGGACGACCTCAAGATTTCCAAATACGAAGACCCCGCTGCCCCTCGACGTGGCGGGGAAAAAAGGAAGGATGAAAAACCTCGCCAGCCCCATGAGAGCAAATGACTCGCTGGCCGTTTTTCCAAATACACCATGTTGACTGCTCCCCGCAAGCGCATCTTGGCCGAGTGTATCAACTTTGAGTTCTAGTTATTGATAACAACACTCAAGCCCAGTACTGACAATTCCAAGTACTGATGTTTTCTTAGGAGTCATAGCCACGTTACGGAAGGTTACAGAACTATTGATAACGCAAAATTATATCATGTATTTTACTTGACTTGCATGAATTTCTATTATTTTTTATTAGTTTTTTCCCAATTTATGTTTATATCATCCACATTTTTTTATGTTTTTCAGGTACTCGAGTCGGATCGGAGTTTATCGAAAAGTAAGATTTAATGAAGAATTAATGAAGACTTGAAGAAGAATTGGAAGAAAAGAAATAAAGTTATAAAAGAAAAGAGAAAGAAAAAGGAAAGAAATTAGAATGAGAGAAAGGAGAAGGAAGGTAAAGAAAAATTAAGGAAATAAGAAAAGGGCGGGCCCACAATACCCACACATGTGGCGCATGTTACATGGGAGGTGGAGCCCACCACCTTAAGATAAAGTGGCGCCAACCACTATGTATGAGAAAGTGACGCCAGTCACTGTGTATGAGAAAGGAGAGGTGGCGCAAGCCACCTAGTCCCTAGGAGATTTATTCTCCTATTTTATCTTCACGAAACCCACTTCCAGTCAGAAAAAACTCAGTCTTCACGAAGTCGATTCTCACGCCACTGAAACTATTTTTCCGCATCCAAAGTCCACTATAAATTGAACCGAAGCCTTCCATTAAAAAGGTCGGAGTTTTTTAGCTAGAGTTTTAAGATTTTCCAGTTTTTATATTTTCCATCAAACCTTACTTTTCTGTATTTTTTATTTCCTGTTATCGTCTTGTAATCAGATTAAGCTTGCCGAAATCATCCTTCAAGTTTTTGTAACCAAGATTTATTCCAAGTTAATTTCAATTCAAGGTTTTAATTATATGCTTTTTATTTATTGTTTTTACTTTGTTAGTATGTTTAGTAATATTATTTTCTATTGTGTTAGCATGTTTAATATCCAAACCATGTCCGACTAGATCAGTTGATATCAGTATGTAAACAAATCAATCAGAAAGAACTAAATAATAATCGGTATTGATATTTACAGATTAGTTTTAGGCTTTGGTTTCTTGTTTTTAAATTAATTAACTTTTATTACGAGAGTAAAAAGGTAATTAAGGTTAAGGTCAATATAAATGAGAGTTTGAGAGTTTAACCGGATAATTGAAACTAGGCATTAATTTTAAACACAGCGGCAACACTTTAGAATCAATTAGGACTTATTTATTTTCAAAAAGTTTGTTTTAAATGAAAATGATACAACGAGAGCGCTCATTCTAATTTAACGGTATAGTCAGAATCAATAAACACGAGAGTGTGAGATAAGGTCTTTTAAATATGTACTTTCTACTTAAGAGTATTTTGGCACCTAGACCGATAACTTATTAAATTCCAGACGATTGATGTGTTACATACTGATATCTCATTATTAATTATTTTTATTAAAAGTTTTTCATTCTTAGATTTAATTTATGTCGCTCATAACCTCCATAAAACGATTAACCTTAGATTTACATAGTAGCATAGATAACGGTACATTCTATTTTTAGTCTATGTGGGATCGATAATCTTTTTAAACTACATGATATGATTGTGCACTTGCAGTCAGAATCATTTTGACATACCAGTCTCGTGATCAAAATTTTGGCGTCGTTGCTAGGGACTAATTAAGTCGATATCGTAACTCCTTTGTTGTGCATTATAGACTTAGGCAAAAACCAATGTCCCTATTTGTCGATTGTATGCCAAGTACTTTCTCACAAGGCGAAGACTTAGAGCCACCAATTTACGAAGTAGAGAGTTTCTTAAATTTAAGACGTCGAATATAAGAGTACCGTATCAGGTACAATATTCCTGATCCTAATATATTCCAATTCCTGAACCAGTTGAAGAAAAAGAGATGGTTGAATAAGAACAAAATCATCCTCTCAAGTATTATGTTATTCCTTCGCAGGCAGAACCTCATAACAGTATTGTTACACCTAAAATCCAAGCAAATAACTTCGAGTTGAAACCTTTATTGTTATCAACCGTTCAACAGAACGGATTCTCCGGAAGTCCTACCGAGGACCCACACTTGCATTTACCAGTGTTCTTGCAATACGCAGACACAATGAAAGCAAATGGTGTCAACCCCGAAGCAATAAGATTATGTCTTTTTTCTTTTTCATTAAGAGACAGGTCTAGAGTTTGGCTCCAATCTCTACCATCTAACTCAGTCACTACTTGGGATGAATTGAAGAAAGTTTTCATAGTATGATATTTTCCACCTAGTAAGACAGTTATGCTAAGAGAAAAAATCAACGGATTTAAGCAAAGGGACAGTGAATCTCTTTCTGAGGCTTGGGAAAGATACAAGGATATGTTGAGGCTTTGTCCATATCATGGTTTAGTAGATTGGATGATCATCCATATCGTTTACAATGGATTGATGCCGAACACAAGATTAACGCTAGATGTTGCAGCTGGCGGAACACTAATGGATAAACCCTCTAATGAAGCTAAAACCCTTATTGAAAACATGGCTCATAATCACTATCGGTGGGGAAGTGAAAGAACCTCAACCGAGAAACCTCCAGCGAAAGGCGGTATGTACTAAGTAAGTAGCCTTGACCATTTCCATGCCAAGGTATATGCTCTCACTTAAAAGATTAATAACCTGGCAGTAACACCTACAACCACCGTGGCTGTCGTAGCTCCCAACTGCGATCTACATGGAGTTCCTGGACATGAATATCCTTAATGTCAACTTTTAGTCGGGATGTCCACAGACCAAGTGAATTATACTCAAGGAAACCCCTACTCAAACACTTATAAATTAGTCAATTCTGTGTAACCAGTCGTTACGTACTTTGCTCATTCAACCCAGTCTCAGTTAAGCAACTACTTATCAAAGCCCAACAACTTTATTTCCTGAATTTTCACATCCAAAAACAGTCTTATTCAGAGGCTATATATAGAAGCCTAAGAAAATTGCAAAGGGAGCTTCGATCTAGACCTTATTTTGTTGTTTTGTATTCGGAGCCTATTTTGAGAATTTTATTTTTCTTGTTCAGAGCTTTCTTCCATTTTATTTTCTGCATTAATTTTTCGTTTCCGTGCCTTTATCGAATTAGTAATAGCTTCCTACATCGGGAAGTTATTGCACCTTTTATTGTTTCTAGCCATTGCCTTTGAATTTAAGTTTCCGCAAGCCTACCGACCTGTGGAGGTTTGCTACGCCAATATTATTTCTATTGTCCAGGTTTATTATTGAATTAACAAAATTGCCTTTATTTTTATTTTCCATGCCTTATGCCATTGTTTACTGCCCTTATTTATTTATGCTTATTTTAATTAACATGTTTGGCTAAAGTACTTAATCGGTATGTAGTTGATTAAACGGAATGGATTCGATAGATTTAGGCTAAAATCATAAACAAACTTATTTTCTGGTTTTGATTTCTTAATTTAAATCAACTTTTATTATGAGAGTAAAAGGGTAACAAGGTTAGGATTAAGACCAAGAGAGTGTGAGGTTTTAACGGGTAGTTGAAATCAAACATTAGTTTTAAATACAGCGGGAGCGCTTTAAGGCTAATTGGAATCTATAAGTTTTCAAAAAGTACTTTTAACTCAATTTGATACAACGAGAGAGCTCAATATGACTTAGGATTATAGTTAGAGGCAAGACCACGAGAGTGTGAGTTAACGACTTCTAAACTGATACTTTATACAGAAAGATATTTTGACCAATTTTTATAAGTCATTAATTTATTGAATCCATGAAGGCATATTAACTACATACCGATATTTTATCATAATCTAATTTTATTTAAAATTCTTAATTTCCCGTTTTGTTTAAACTAAAACATCACTCGCCTTAGCTAAACATAGTAACACCCTGATAGTGCTAGTTTGATTATCAAGTCTCTATGGGATTAATATCTTTATTACTACGCGATTAGGCTATATACTTGCAGTTAGTACCCGTAAAACTCAGAAAGTCGCGACCATGTAGCTGATGAAGTAAATGCATCCATCTTTGCCAACTTTCCATCAGAGACAAGAAAGTTCAAAGCCTCATACCTGAATCTGATTACATGTATTTGGCACAATTTTTTTGGGGAACAAAGAATCAGAAACCCTCTCACAACTCTTCTGATTACACCAGCTCAACTCAAAAACACATGTTGTACCATATACAGAAAAAGGAAAAGATTTGTCTTCCATCTATTCTGTTTAACTACCTGAGAGATTCTATTGTTGAAATTAGGAAACCAAGCAAGAGTCTAAAAGGATACATTCCCATGGGGAGATTGATTTCAGATATTCTTACTGAAAGAAAAATCACTGATCAAATCGATGATAAAGAAAAATTGAAGACAACCATTGGGTCATCTCTTAATAGTAGGACATTATTAAGTATGAAGCTTATCGAAAAAGTTGTTGTTGGACGAACAACTCTTAAGCCTAATGTGATAAAAAAGCAAACAACTCATGTGGATACATTTCCTAGCTTTTCAAGTTATGAATCCCTCCAGACACTCCAAGGGTATGTCAAATCACTAGAGCTTGGTGAAAATGACAAACTTATGCCCTCTGAAGCTCTCCCAAAAAAAACTTAAGGCAAAAAGCGATCAAGAACATCCATTTCCATGAAAAACCCGATTAAGAAGAAGAATGGAGAAAAAGGTCAATCTGTGAAAATTTTGGAACCTCAATCTGAAGGACCTGAGGGAAATCTAACCCTTGACATTCCTAACATCTCCTCTCACTTATCAACAGTCACAGTTGTTACATCTTCTGTAACACCTCTGGTCTCTGCACCCATAATGATGGAAGTTCCCCAACCTCCAATAATGCCATCTCAAAGCCATGTTAGTTCTAAACATCTATTATCTTTCATCAAACAAACCATCTCACATTTCATCTCTCAATCATAATCAACCACTGTTGATGTTTTACCTATGGTAAATGATCAAATTGTTGAACACACTCTAGTGTCAGCTCCATCTAAATCAATCAATTCATCTGCTGAACAAGATTCTACAAACTCTTATCTCAAGAGTGTGTCTGATCAACCCACCCTTATTTTTTCCGATCATGTCAAACCATTCAACACATAAGTTCTCAACAAATTTCAAGTATTGTCTGAGGAATCCAGCTCGAGCATCAACTCTCAAGCTCTGAGAGTCTCATTTGATGAGTTCAAAGAATGGATATCTCGGTAATATCTGAACATTATGAAACTAGTTAATGATTTTAGTAAGAGTGAAGCTCTAATGGTTGACAAACACTTACAAGAACAACAAGAAGCAGAAAAAACTGCTAGAATAGTTGTTGAAAAGGAGAAAGCAGAAAAGGAAAAGGCTCTGAAAGATCTTGAAAAAGCTGGTTCATCATCCCTTCATTCATTCCATCAATTTATGGAAGACTCTAAATTATACAAGATTCAATGGAAACAGGTGTGATGGAAAATTGCTCAGCTATAGTACAACTCAAAGAGGGAATGGCAGAACTACTCAGAAGGATTCCACCTCTTCCAAACCCCTACGCACAAATAGGATAAACATTAGGATTTATTTTTCTTAGTCTGTTTTAGTTTAATGTTTTGCTATTTTTGTTTTGATGATCTTCTATGAATGAATTTATTTTCTACCAATGTTCTTACTTTATATGTGTATGTGTGTGCTCTGCATAATCATGATCATATTAACATGTTTTAAAATGCTAAAATGCTCAAACTTTTTTTGATGATGTCAAAAAGGGGGAGAAATGAAAATATGATTTTGATAATAACCTAAAGAATGCGAACTCAAATAAATCAAATGATAAAAATTGTTTATCACTAACGTTTGATGTTTGATGTTTATCCAAGGAACTTAACAAGTTCACTAGGTATTCTCAGAAACAGGTTATAAGAACCAAGAAAGAATGTTTAGATATAAAGATACAAAGAAAGAAGTTTTGTCAAGACAAACTCTGATACTCTAGAAGTATAGTGTTTTGTACTTGAAGAACTATGATGAAGTTTTGATTGACCAAGCATTGGTATTGCATTTGGTATCATAATAAGAACAATCATAGAGTTCTATTAGTAACAAGGTTCTAAGATGAATGCTTGTGTTCTAATCAAACTTTTATGAGTATAGGGAATTAATCCTTATCTATCATATGTTATGAACAACTTTAAATTTGTATTTTGTAAGTCTTAGAATCAGGAGAAGACTCTGAACAAGCATTAATAAAATTTTGGGGGTAACACATTCAGGGGGAGTTATTGATCTAAAACTCTAAATATGTTTTCACTGGTGATTACCTGGTTATTACCCTATTATGTTTGGTGATTTCCTGTATAAAATGTTCTATCAAAATACATGGTTTTGTCATCATCAAAAGGGGGAGATTGTAAGAATAAAAGTTGTATTTGCATTCCATCTATATTTTTGATGAAAACAATGGAGTATTTATGAAATAATCATTTTATGTTCTGATGTTTGTTAAAGTGCAAATCATGAATATTTTATATATTAAGATCAAACAAACATTATGAATGAGTATGCAAATGTTATTATGCAAATGTGTAACATTAGTCGCAAGCGTGCTAAAGAAGCAAGTGTGCTTCTGAATCTGAACACAATTAGAAAGATCCAAAGATACGAATGTTGTGTTGGCAATGCTCTTGTGGAATTTGTTTTGAACGTGGTTCTCATCAGATAGAGAAGCAAAGCTTCTTAAATTAATCTTTTGAAGAACTAAGTTCTAAAGACTTTAATGACTTGAAGTTATGAAGACTTAACATCTGAAGACCAAGTGCCTGAAAGATTCTTAAGACTTGCGAGTTATGAAGATTAAGATTCTGAAGAACTAAGTTTTAAGGACTCTGAAGACAATGTTCTATGTAATACCCTGTAAATTTATTTAATGCTCTGAATAATATCATTTGATATCAATAGCGTTCTAGGTTGCTATGTGATATTTTAACAAAAATAATTAGAGCAATCAACGAGATTTATTTTTATTAACTAATATTATCTGACTTAGAGGTTTTACTAAATTGTTGGTTAAGAGACATTTTTGGATACCCTCTATTTGGACCTGTTGGGAGCAATTTCTTCTTTTCCTGTATAAGACCTGAGTTTGTTTTTCTTTATGTTTCATTACTTAGAAACTTAGTAACAAGAGGAAAGGAAAAAGGGAGAGAAAGAAGGGCAAAGGGAGAAAGAAGAAAAACTTAAAGAAGAAGAATAAGAAGAAACTCTCGATTCTTGAAGATTCCATCATCCATTCATCTCTCAATCTTCTTAATCATCTTGGTAGAGGTGGGTTCTATTTAGATAATTTTATTTTCTAGAGTTTTGTAGCTTTTTAAGGTTATGGAAAAATGATAGAAAATCGTAGAATCGAGAGTTTGAATAGTTAAATGTCGATTAAAATGCATGAGTATGCTGACTATAGGTGTAGGAACCTTGTTGTTGATTGTTTTGGTGTTTGATGATGATTTGGTTGAGTTTTAGAGAAATTCTGTATGTGAAAAACGTGTATTTCCAGCCACTTTCTTTTGGTTAACCGGTTAACCCAAGGCGTTAACCGGTTAACCTAGGGCGTTAACTGGTTAACATAGCTAATATATGCTACTGGAATTTGGAAACTGATATGGTTAACCGGTTAACCCAGGGTGTTAATCGGTTAACACTGTAAGTGTGGGGGAAAATAATTATTTGTTCCATCTTTAAAAATTCATAACTTTTTCCTCGCTTATCCGATTTAACTGTTCTTTATATCGATTCGAAGCTAAAAATATGTTCTAACTAATGAGACTGAAAAGTAATATTTTTAGCCGAATTTTACCCGACTTTTCTAATTAACCATAATTATGTTAGTTAGGAAAAGTGTGAGCTATTGGGAATGATGTAGTATAACTTATGATATGTTAAGACTACCCTAAGGTGATGTGAATCGTTGACGTGTAACACACGGTGTCCTCCGACATGGTTTAGGCTTGAGGTGGGTATTACACTGAGTCCCACGGGAAGCATGATTTAGGCTTGTGGTGGGTATTACATTGAGTCCCATGGGAAGCATGTTAGTGGCTTGAGATGGGTATTACACTTAGTCTCATGGGAAGTCTGGTCGAGGAACATTTGAGGTGGGTATTACATTGATTCCCACGGGAAGTGACAAGAGCGTTGTATGGACATTGTCCATCCTGTTTTGGTTACTCATAGAGAAATGGCTAAGGTATTTGTGAATGTTAGAATTGAACCCTTAAAGTCGAGAGAACTCTAAGATAGGGAACTCACTGAGATGTTGTTATCTCACCCCATGTTGTTGTTATATTTTACAGGTACTTCAGGTTCCGCGAAGGGTAAGGATAAAGCAGTTTGATTATCCTTACTTATCTGTGGCTTTCTTCCACTGTGGATATTTTGTGATCTTCAGATATAGTTCTTAGTTTCTTTGTATTTGGACATCTTGTATTATTGTTAGCCTTTTTGTTGTAGTACCTTATGTATATAGTTGGCTAAACATTTTACAATGTGTTGTACTAAGAACTTATTGTATTTTAGTACCATACTTGAACTTATATATGAAAAATATGCTTTTATGTATGTATTTTATATATGGGTATTACATTCTATGTGAACAAAGTTCTGAAGACTCTAAAACTTAAAGTTCTGAAGAATGGTTCTGAAGAACCAAGTATTGAAGACTCTGAAGACAATGTTCTATGTGAACAGAGTTTTGAAGACTCTAAGACTTGAAGATATGAAGACCATGGATTTCAAGCCAAGTGATGAAGTCCTGAAGAACGTAGTTCTATGTGAACAAGTTTTGAAGACTAAAGACTTAGGTTCTCTGAATACCCAAGTATCATTTTCTCTAACCCATGCTTCATTCATTGATTTATAATTAGAAGCATGTGAAGTTTACATAACAATGTTACTGTTGGCAAAGATAGTACACAGTATGATAATGCTTTATCCCACTACCTCTCCACTATCTTTGAATTGTGGAAAAGGACAATATGTGGTTGTTGTTTACCCCCAAAAATGGTAAACAACCGCTGGTCCTCTGAAAATACCAAAAATACCCTCAGTTGCTCGCAGGATCGACCAGATTAATCATAGGACATGTGCTAAGTAAAAAGGGATTATGATTTTGATATATCACATTTTTTGGAAAAAGGTCTTTGATCTTTCAACAAGATTCAGAATTTAGTTTTAAAGAAAAGATAAAGTAAAGGGTAAAGACTTTTAAAATAAATCAAAGTAAAGACAAGGCTTGAAATTTTTAAAGAAAAATAAAGGAAATGCTTAAAGTTTAAATGAAATTTAAAGGCAAGGCGAGAAATGTTAAATTGTTGGAAATGTAAAGAGGCTGGAATTGTAAAAGAAAACGTAGTAAATTGCTGGAAGGATAAATGACTTTGAAATGTAAGTTGCTTTAAAAATAAAGGCTTGTAAATATAAATGGCTTTAAAAGTAAATAACTTGAAGATAAATTTGACATTAAAAGCAAATTGGTGGTGTTTCAATCACGTACATTCTCACTGCACTCGTTTCTTTACACGCTGATACTTTGAGTATACAGAGTTACTAGTACATATGATTTCTAAACACTTATTCTAACACTAGACTAAGATATTTTATATACATTACAAAATAACCGCTCTCGACGGTTTCTCCTATAATTATCTTAATATGGTGACATTTGTCCCACTATATGTTGAAGAAGCTTTATCTTGCACCACTTGTCCCTGTCTTTGAATTGAAAACTCCACATTTTCCCTCCAAGATTGAACATGCAAGACCCTTGGTAACTGCCACCTTCGTCGAATATACACTTGGTAGAATCCCCTTAACACTTAGAAAATATTCCAAACTTAGAATTTCACTAAGTATGAAACTTGTAGGTAGGTCGCTTCGACTCTCACCCTTTAATTGGTTAGATCGAAACCTTACTTTTGGCTTATCACAAGAAAATTCTTTTATTAATCCAAGATAACCTCATTAATTGCTAGCGTAGAAATTTAGGGATAGCAAATTACCCCCTAAAAATGTTTTTTTCGACCATTTTGATGAAAAGATCATTTTTTGATATTCATCTTTTCGACGCCAACTTAGGTCAGACAAAAGCATGGCTGAAACCATCTACCCCACGTTCTAAAACTGTTGTGATTCTTCGCCCACGCGCATGACGTCATGTTATAATGGCAAAAATCCCAAAAGTCCCATCAGCCATTTCTACGGCTTTCTGATCATAAATTTTTCCTTGAAACAATGCGCTAAAGTCTTTTTCATTAACTTCTTCCTCAACGCGTCAGATCCTAAGTGCCCCGTGTCCCACCACTCTAAGTCTCCATCAAGTGGCTAGGCTTTGCAACTTCTCATTGCCTACGCCTATAAATACCCTCTTCAGCAAACAAAGAAAACTTTCCAAACACTTTGCGAATTCATCTCCTTCTTGCTAAAGTCTCCTTCTTTCTTCCCAATAATCATAGAAAACCTTCATTCTCTTTATCAACAATGACATCCTCTAACACCAACGTTTCTCAATAGAATGGTCAGAAAGCCAAAACTTTCCATTTTGAACATACTCTTCCACCATTTAACAACATTTCTGAATCGAAAACCATCAAAAATCCTCAGTTCGCACCCGAACCTTTGAACAACGAGACAAGGAATGTGTACTGGTCTCAGGTAATGATTCCATTCCTTGTAAATGATTGTCCTTTTGTTGTATCTGATCCATTGGCTACTGTACATAGCACAAATGAAAAACTGAAAGAGTTCTTCCCTTGCTACCGAAAAACTCAACATTTAGGGCATAAGCTCATCCCTAAATCTAACGATTCTTCTTCTGACCCACTTCCTCTTAATGAACTGGATGTGAAGTACCTTTATGATGGTACCAGGCTGGTCAAAGATGTCATCCAGTTTGCTGAGTTTGATCTATGGTTTGCTAGGTTAGAGAAAACTAAGGCTGACCACTAGAAAAACATAGGGATATATCATCTTTTAATGCTGACAAAGACGCATATACCCTATTGTTTAAACCTCCTGGTTGCCTCCTTGTATTTATGGGACTGTACCCAATATACCTTTCATCTTCCTTGTGGGATGGTTACCCCCACTTTTTTTGACATAGTCGTTATCACAGGGCTTCAACCTGAGGGTCCTGCTTATGACCCCACCATTGATGCCGAAGACACTATCGGCTTCAACACATCCAAATTAACATACACTCTTTTCCTCGGGCATCATTCCAAACCAAATGAAGAGGTAGTCTCTGATGAGGAATATATTGCTTTGCTTACATTTTGGCTGTCTAGATATGTCTTTTTCACCAAGTCTCTATAGGTGGCGAAGAAGTATCTACCCTTAGCAAACCCGCTTCACAATAACAGGAAGGTTTGCTTAAGTAAGCTCATCTTAGCTAGTCTCTATGAGTCTCTCAGTGAAGGAGTAACTCGACTGAGGGACCCAGACCACAACTCTGGTTCTATGAGTCTCAAAGGCCCTCTTTGGCTTCTTCAATTTTGGATGAATGCCCCCTTTGAGCCTATGCTTCCTAGGAAAGGAAACGTTGATGAGGAGTCAAAGGAGATCAGGATAAGGAGTACTGAGGGTGTTCGACTAGCCAAGCTTACTCCCAATGATGAAGGTGAAACCCTAAAATGGGCATTCTCTAGTTTTGTGGTGATGTTTGCACATCAGTATGATTTTGCACCATACATGGCTCCCTTTGATGGTAGGAAGTGTGGTCCCAAGTGGTTCACTAGGGCCTTCCCTAACTCCCCTACAAGGAAGCTTCATATGGACTCTATTGGAATTTGGGAAGCCTTTTTAATTCCCATATTCTTTGTTTATAGGCTGAATGGCGAGATACTTGATACAAGCCTGATTGCTTACCAACCCAATTTGGTTTCTAGGAAATTTGGGATGAGTCAGAGCTTTCCCAAATGTATTTATGATAGAAAGAGCCAAATTATTCTTTACAATAATGTTTTCGACGAGGATGATGTTGCTAATATCTTTGCCATATGGGAATCCCAAAAGGCAGTCTTATCTCTCGTCTTCTTTCGACCTTCAACCCAGCGCACCCATCTTTTTAATGATTGGTGGCGCAAGTATTACAGTGAGAACTTTCTCACTACTGCTGAATTTTCTGCTCAACTTGGCCTTGCTTTTATTAATGTGCAGGAGAAGGTCAAGAAAATTAATTCTGCTCACATCCAAGAGATACAAGTTTTCCAAAAATACTTTGAAATTGTTTATTGACCAAATGATCTTAGTCGAACCGTTCGTAAGGCTGTTGTCACTTTAAAGGAGAAATTTTTACAAAAGATGGATAAGTTGAAAATCCCCCCAAACATTCCTCGTGAGAGGCGGTATGAGGAGGCTTTTCGACTTTTTCCTCCCAAATTCCTTCGACTTCCTACTGCTGATTTTGGAGTAGCGTTGGCTCCTCCATTTCCAGACTGGTTTGTCTGTGGGGATTCAATTAAAATCATTCGACAGCAGTCTCAGCCGAAAGCTCAAAGAGTGGTTGCGACTAAGCACACACTGGATAATTTCAAAGGGCACCTTCATATAGGGCTTGAAGACGTTAGCGTCGAATCCAAAATATATGAATGTTTGAAGTCTTTATTTCCCCTTACTGAGTAATTATTTATTAACTCGTGACAATTTTTTTTGGCACTTCCATCAGTCACCAGAAGAACCACTGCCAATAAAGGTGTGGTAATACAGACGGAGAACAAAGAAGACATTAAGGTATCTTATCATCCTTACTTTATATAACCTCTCATATGTTTGTATTCTAATATCTGGTCTTTTTGTTAGACAACCAAAAAGCCTTATACATCTCCAAGAAATGGGAAAAAGACCTCTAACGTTGTCATAGCTGCAGATGATGACGAATCCCCCGAGGATATGCCCCTCAAAAGGAAGAGGAAGACTGTACAGTCTCCCAGTGCTGCTGGCCAACCTTCATCTAAGGTGGCCAAAATTTTAAATAAAGCACCCATTAAGGGTGTTATCGAGGCTAAACTTCCCACTCTTGTGGCGAAGTCCTGCATCTTTCGACCAGTAAATACAGATCCTTGATCCGTAGTGACTGTTTCTAGGATGCCATATTTGTATATGATATGTTTCTGAATAAATTCAATTACATCCTCTTGGTCGACATTTGGTAATGGGATCGCTTCGACCCATTAGGAGAAATAATCAATCCCTACCAAAATGTACTTGTGATTCTTTGAAGATGTTGGTCGAATTTCTCCAACCAAATCCAAAGTCCATCCTTTGAAAGGCCAAGGTTTTATTATGGAGTGTAATTCACTTGCAGGCACATGTTGGATGCCAACGTGTACTTGACATTCTTGACATCCTTGTCGAAACAAAAGCCACTTCATTTTATGGCCTACTTGATGTGCTCCACATGCCCCATTGTGGATCGTCGAAAAAGCTAAATATGCTTCAGCCTCACTAAGGCATTTAAGTAATAATCCTTCAGCAGTCTTTTTAAATAATTTGTTCCCCAAAAGAACATAGCTTAAGGCTTGGTATTTTACTTTCCTTTCCGTGGAAGCTGTTGGATTTTCTAGGTAGTCCATTTAGGGCTTCCTCCAATCTTTATCACTTATACTATCGACCATCAGTATTGCAAAGTTTTCTTCGTCAACATACCCAAGCTTAGTTTCTTCTAAGTTTGATGGGGCAAAACCTACTGACACAACCTTTCCTCTAACTTCAATTATACTTTGTAATTTTTCTTTTGAAACTTTATACCCTGATGCAATTTGCGCTAAGTCATTTGAGACTTGATTTTGTAATTTGGGGATGTGTCGAAAGGTAACTGATTAAAATTTTTTCAACGGTCTATTTACTACTACAAAGTACATAATTAAATTTTCTTTTATGCATTTGTATTCTTTGGTGACTTGTTTTATTACCAACTCATAATCTCCCATTATTTCGACATGAGTTGCCCCTAGTTCCAACAATACCTTAAGTCCAGCTATTAAAGCTTCATACTCAGCTTCATTATTAGAAAAATGACCCTCAATTGTTTACTTGAGTGTTGTTGGAATTTTATTAAGAGAATAACAAGCACTCCAATTCTGGTCCCATCTTTATGACTAGACCCATCGAAGTATAATTTCCATGGCTCAATATCAAGATAATTCAAGGGACTCTTATTTATAGAATGGTCAACTATAAAGTCTGCGACCACTTTCCCTTTAACAACTTTTAAGGGTTTATAAGTTAAAGAATACTCAATTAATGTCAGTGCCTATTTTCCAATTCGACTATGCAAAATAAGTTTGGACAACATATGTTTAATAACATCAAAACGAGAAGATACATAAACTGGTTTTATATATTGTTTCAATTTAGTCCAAGAGTAATACAAACATAGGCATAATTTTTCTATAATACTATACCTTGTTTTTGCATCATTTAGAACTCTACTAAGGTGATAAATGGCTATTTCTATGCCATCATCATCCTATTGGGCTAACATACTCCCTAAAGTTCTATCTGAAGCAACTATGTACAATCTCATAATTTTCTTTCTACATGGTGGAGAAAGAATTGGAGGATGGCTCAAGTACTCTTTGATCTTGTTGAAGGCTTCCTGTTGAGCTTGCCCCCACTGAAATCCTTCTTTTCCCATACACAACAAAGGTGAGAAAGCTTGAGTCTTCCCACTCAGGTTTTATATGAACCTCCTTAAGAAGTTGATCTTGCCCAAGAGTGATTGGAGCTCCTTCTTTACCGAAGGCGCTTTAGCCTCCATGATAGCTTTAGTTTTATTCTGATTGATTTTGATCACCTTTGTGTGGACTAGAAATACCAGAAAGTCCCCTGACTACACACAGAAAGCACATTTAAGAGGATTCATTTTAAGACCATATTTTCTCATTATTTCAAAGGAACGTCTAAGGTGATCGACATGGTCAAGTCCTTAAATAAACTTTACAATTATGTCATCAATGTAAATTTGCATAAATGTATCTATGAAATCATGAAAAATTGAATTCATTGCTCTTTGATAAGTTGCCCTGCATTTTTAAAACCAAAACGCATGACTACCCATTCATAAGTGCCTAAGGCTCATGGGCATCGAAAAGTAGTTTTAGGGACATCTTCCTCACCAATGAATATGTGATTGTATCCTGATTAGCCATCTAGCATGCTTAGATACTCATGTCCCGCAGCAGAATCAATTAACATTTTAGCCACAGGTATCTAAAATTCATCTTTAGGGGTTGCTGAATTCAGATCTCTAAAATCTATGCACACCCTCAAAAAACCATTCTTTTTAATTACTGGCACAATATTTCCTAACCACTCGACATACCTAGTTGTACGAATAAACTTACATCGAAGCAACCTTTCAATCTCCTCCTTGATTTTCGTGAGGATTGTTGGGGCTAACCGTCTTGGGTTTTGTTTGACAGGCTTCTTCCTAGGTTTGATTGGTAGCTTGTGTTCGACGAGCTCTCTTTCCAAACCAGGAATTTCATTGTAGTCCCATGCAAAGCAATCTTTGAATTCTTTCAGAAGGTGGACCACTTCGACCTTAAGTTTTGGGTCGAGGTTGGCACTGATGTATCTAGGCCTTTTCAACTCCCTTTCTCCCAAGTCTATTTCTTCTAAAGGATCCTGAGTCAGAATTTTGGTACCTTTTGACAAAGGGTCATTTTTCAAATCCCAAAGGCTCATTATCATAAATGGCATCGAGCCTCTGGTTTGAATCTTCTCCTATCAACATATACTTTGGATACAATATTCAGATAAAGTCAGACGTAGACACATTCTGATACTCCTATCAACAGATACTTTGGATGACATCTATAAGCCCATCTCTGAATACTCCTAATGGCATCTCTAATCCCATTCAAGCAATACAATCAACCAACATTATTACTTTGCGCACTGGCGAGTGCAAATTTTTGGGCTTAAGTGTTCAATCCTCTTCCACCTTCAGGTCACGAATGGCGTACATGCCAATCTAACTCCTCAGGTTTCAGAAAATTGAACAGGGGAAGCTGTTGTACCCCAAAATTTTCCCTCACATATTCAAGATAATGTGTCTCAAGAGGCCTCCTAATGGTCACAAGATTCTCAATTGCTCAAAGGGATTCAAGGTTTCATCAGACAAAGCCTCCTCCTAAGCAATGAATCTTAAACTAGGGTTTTGATTTTTCCAAGGTAAATTGGACTTCTAAAGCCTCAAGTGGACTTCATGACACTTACTTCAAAGAATCCTCATGTCAAGTTTCAATACTTTCCCCACAAGTTTGGTCAGTCAGATGCTCAGATAATAAAAAATTAGTTAACTTGGTCAAAAAGCCAATTGTGGTCAACATAAAGTCAAACTTCAAGATTTTTGGTCAACATCAAGATTATTAGGTAAAATTCGTCATTTAATCAAGGGTTGATCATGATTCATCAAGGAATCCTCAGAATCATCAAGAATCAGGAATTACTAAATTATGGTTTTTACAAGAAAAGTCATATGTACTTTGACCAAACATAACTTTCACATACTTCATCAAAAAATTCCATCCAAAGCTCATTTTGAAGGAAATTAAATTCCCTACAACTTTGTGTCTCACAAACCAAGGCCAAAAGTGCTTCATTTGAGAGATATGAGCCAAGACATTACAGGTCCTTTTAAAAGTCAAATTTTTTAAAAGCTCATAACTTGAGAATAGAGGATCAAATGGACATGGGACCAAAAGGAGTAGTTAGAGGACACTCTAAGCTTTATAAAAAGTCCTAGAACACATACATAGGATAAAAATTGAGAGAATTATGCATTGATGAAGTTGGAGAATTTTGAGGAGGTGTATGAAGCAAAAATGACCAAAACTCAAGTTTCTTCCAAGTGGGCACATATTCTTCCAACCCAAACTCAATTATAAGATCATGCACGACTCATAGATCACAATATCTGATTTTTTTATATTTATTTTATATTATATTGGATTTATTTTATTTAAATTCAATTTTATCCTGCTCTGACGTCACACTTGGTGTGGTCACGAATTTCGTCGAAGGAATGGAGGTTGGGATCGCCTCACTTCTTGGTCCACCTTGTCTGTTCGTAGTACGAACACTCGAACTGCTCACTTGAGTATTCGACCCACTCGTTGCGGGCATTCAAATTTTGTGTTTCTTATTTTAGGAATATAATGGTCTGTACTAGCTACCTTACCACTTCTCAAATGCATACAACAAAGGTAATTGTTCCTTTTACCAGACCATCCACGTAAAGGAAGTTATAAAACACGGAAGTTACAAAAAAAAATGTTACGAAAGGAGGAGAAGTTATTAACACTTCTAAAAGTGTTTTCAACTTAGCATTGTCCCACTGGGCATGCCAATTTGTTTACCCCCAAAATTGGTAAACAACTGTTGGTCCTCTAAAGATACCAAATATACCCTCAGTTACTTGTGGGATCGACCAAATTGATCATAGGACATGTGCTAAGTAAAAAGGGATTGTGATTTTTATATATCACTTTTTTGGGGAAAAGGTCTTGAATCTTTCAAAAAGATTCATAATTTAGTTTAAAGAAAAGATAAAGTAAAGGGCAAAGACTTTTAAAATAAATCAAAGTAAAGACAAGGCTTGGAATTTTAAAAGGAAAATAAAGGCAAGGTTTAAAGTTTAAATGAAATTTAAAGGCAAGGCAAGGAATATTAAATTGCTGGAAATGTAACGAGGCTGGAATTGTAAAAGAAAACACAGTAAATTGTTGGAAGGATAAATGACTTTGAAATGTAAGTTGCTTTAAAAATAAAGGCTTGTAAAGATAAATGGCTTCAAAAGTAAATAACTTGAAGATAAATTTAACATTAAAAGTAAATTGGTGGTGTTTCAATCACGTATATTCTCACTGCACTCGTTTCTCTACACACATATACTTTGAGTATACGGAGTTACTAGTAGTACATATGATTCCCACACACTTATTCTTACATTAGACTAAGTTATTTATATACATTACAAAGTAACCGCTCTCGACGGTTTCTCCTATAACTATCCTAAGATGGTGACACTTGTCCCACTATATGCTGAAGAAGCTTTATCTTGCGCCACTTGTCCCTGTCTTTGAATTGAAAACTCCACATTTTCCCTCCAAGATTGAACGTGCAAGACCCTTGGTAACTGCTACCTTCGTCGAACACACACTTGGTCGAATCCCCTCAACACTTAGAAAATATTCCAAACTTAGAATTTCACTAAGTATGAAACTTGTAGGTAGGTTGCTTCGACTCTCACCCTTTAATTGGTTAGGTCGAAACCTTACTTTTGGCTTATCACAAGAAAAGACTTTTATCAAGCCAAGATAACCTCATTAATTTTTAGCGTCGAAATTTAGGGATAATAGTTGTACTATTTGATTCCTTGTGTAATAGATTCCTTAGTAGCTGAATTAGGCTGTAGCGACTCTTTTATGTTTGACTATAAAAGGAAAAAATCACATACTTTGTGATGTTGTTGATTCCTATCGAATTCAAATGAACAACCACACTCTTGAGTGTTTTTGATTTTGAATAGGAACTCAGCCTGGTTGATTATACACAAACTGAATATTCTTCTATATGAAGTAATCAAGGATACTGAAATTCTGTGATCAGGTATGAGATGTCCTAAGAGATGTCCCAACACTTGACAGATTTAACCAAAACTTAAATAGCAAGAAAAGTAAACAACACAGAAGTTTGTTAACCCAGTTCAGTGTATAATCACACTTACATCTGGAGGCTACCAAGCCAGGAGGAAATCCACTATAAGTAATATTAATTCTAGACTTAAACCACCCTGTTTAATCTATCACTTAATCACTACCCAATGCAATTTCTACCTAAGACACAACTTAGATAAGAGTACCCTACTCACTCCCCCTCAATCACACAGTGATCAAGTTTAAAAGTTTAATAAAATTGAAGTCATACTTCAAACAAAAACAGCTTGATCTTACTTCACAGTTTCAATCAAGTCACAAATGCACTTATGCTTAAAAGCTCATCAAATGGTACAATTAAAAACAACCTGCTATTAAAAACACTAGACACCCTATTTGGTCTTCTGAAATTCGTACCCAATTCTATGAGTTTCTGTTGATTAAATAGGTATCTGTAATTTGGGCTTTCTGTAGAATGATCCAGCCCTAATGCGCATGCAGCTTCCACCTTGAATTTAGGGTTTGTTACTTCCTAGATTCTAGGTGATTTAGGTCTTCTGTTTTAATCTGAATCCTCAATATCAAACACCCTACAGATGCGCCTTGTTCTGTTTTTATCCATCATTAATTAATTCCAGATAACTCCTTAAATATCTCTGATCAGTTAGACAATAATTAAATCTGGTAGCAGGTTTGAGATGTCTCAACATCTGTTGGGACATCCTGAAAAACTGAACTTAAGTCATTAACACAATGTCCCAACATCTTGTGAGACATCCTGAAATAAGTTCACATACTCTGTTTGCTAATGTCCCAACATTTGATAGGACATTCTGAACTAAATTCAATATTCCTTGTTGGTCAAAAATTCTGCCAATTCAAGACATCTACAAACTCCCCCTTTGGCTAATTTTTGGCTAACATCTTTTCTGGTTTTCAGAGTGCAGCAGAAGTTCTTTTTATCAGAGTATAGCATTACTTTTCTGTTGATTCTTATTTGAGATTACTCCCCCTCAAATATATATATATCCAGTCTTGTTGCAACAGAAATATTTATCAAAACACACTTATTCAGTTCAGACATAAGCAAACAGATTTTTCATTTATAATTAAACAGCAGTACAATTTGTTGTTGTTGTTCTCCCCCTTGTTAGACACAAATTATGGGGCCAAAGACACTAATCCAGAAATACAATGCTGTCATTACAATTTTCCTCACATACAAAGATCACTCAGATTCATCACTCTCAGTTTCTTCCTCAACTTCAGTTTCTTCTTCAGAGGCAGTTTCTTCATCAGAGGCAGCTTTCTGATCTCCTTCATTCTCAAGCCTTTGAATGATTTCTTCAAGCTTCTGCTTTCTGGTTTCAAGCTCCTTGCAAGTGCTCTTGAGTTCAGCAATTAATGCCTTCTTGGAGATTGGAGTCTTAGCAGATGAAGGACCTGCAGATGTCCCAGAAGGTGCTTCAACATCTGCAGCATGATGACTGAGGAATAATTTGTAGTGAAAAGCCAGGGGGCTTTCTCTTTTGCAGGCTGTATCCTTGTCAGTAAGAATTCCAGGGTATTGATTAAGCACTATACCACACAGTAATGAGGGAAAAGCTATTGGTAGCTTGGTTGCAGAAGAGCTGGCATGCTTCAAGGTCTGATCAAAAATGTAAGCACCATAGTCCAGCTTGGTATGAGTTCCCACAGCATAAATAAACCTGGCCAAGCCAGTGGAGATTGAAGATGTGTGGTTGGTAGGCACCCAGTTAGCTGTACCAATCCTGTTCAGCATGGCATATTTTCTTGTAAGCATGCTCACTGAGAGCTTTCCCTTCACAGGCCATGCCTTGACCTGGTTTGCAGTGATAACCTTGCAGACTTGGTTATCTGTCTTACCTAGCTCATTTGGTCCATCTGTTTCTCTTCCTAGGTACTGATTGATGATTTGAGGAGAAAACTCTACACACTTACCTCTAACAAAAACTTTTCTAAACTCAGAGGACTTACCATTGGAGCAATCCTCCTGAATATTAACAATGAACTCTTTGACAAGAAGTTCATAGCAGGGAGAGAGATCTGAGACTGTTTTGAATAGTCCTGCAACAGAGATGAGATCAATCAGTTCAGTGCACTCAAGTGCATTGCTGCTCAGTTCTCTTTCAAGGGCAACCCTTCTTTGGTACACAAACTTCCATCTGTTGACACTAGAGACATGATGGAATGATATGTTGTCCAAGGGGGCCTCTGGAACAGTAGATGAAGCCCTAGATGGTGCTGGTTTCTTTTTGGGAGGAGATGTTGGGACATCTGATTCAACATCTGAGTCTGATGGGGTGACAACTTTTCTTTTCTGAGTTTGGACTTTACTCCATTGTTTTGTTGGGCCAAAGGCAGCTTTAGCTTTGCCTTTCTTTGGGGAAGCTTTCTTCTTCTCAGGAATTTCAGCTTCAGCTTGCATCTTTCCTTTTCTGGACCTGAGCCTTTTGGCTATGCTAGGTCTAACAGAGGCTATGATCTCTGCATCAGAGTCTTGTTCAAGGTTCACCACTGGAGGAGATTGAGCAGTCTCCTCTTCAGCTGGTTGATCAGCAGAGATTTGATCTTCATTTGAGGCTTTGGTCTGATCCTCAGAGTCTTCTTCATCACTTTCATTTGAGGTCTGTTTCTGGTCCTCAGATTCTTCTGCAGCAGCATTAGATGAGTTCTTTTTCTCATCCTCAGATGTTCCAACATCTATTGGGACATCCTGTTGAGCAGGAGTGTCCTCTGCAGCTTGAGCTTGTTCTTCTTGAGGTGCAGGCATGGTGTTTAGAGGAATAGAAATTCCACTCACCTTTCTTTGTTCAAACAAAATTTGGGTGACAATCTCCTTGATGGAATCATCCACATATTCTGAAGATTTTGGGGGCATGTTAGTAGGTGATGGAATGCCTCCTTTGGCTTTGCTGCAGACTTGATCTTTAGCTCTCTTTGGAGTTCTTGGCTTTTTAGTGTGAGAAGCACTTCCTTTGAGTTCGTCCAATGGTGTTGATTTCATTGGAACTACTGAGATGGGAGTTGCATGAACTACGTCTTCTTTGTTGAGAACATCTTCAGGAGTGTTAGGGTTTTGAGACATTGTTAGGGAATATGGATGAAGAGCTTTAGGGTTTATGATTTCTGAAGAATAGCTAGTTAATGAGATTCGCTTGTGATAGAATGATGAGAATCTTGATAGATGATTATAAGTAGTTACTAAATTAGTAGCCGTTACATTGTAAATCATTAGAAATGGAATTCCCAAGGTTCTTGTCCAGACTTGTTTTGCCATCTGGAACTTATGCCATACAATGTCATATGACATGTTGGCACATCTCATTAACTGCTAAATATCACATAAACAGATTCCCAGTTTGCCCCTTAAGTTCTCAAATTGTGTAGCATCCAATGCTTTGGTAAAGATATCAGCTAACTGCAGATTTGTAGCTACATGTTCCAATGAAATCACTTTTTCTTCTACAAGATCTCTGATGAAATGATGTCTGATATCAATATGCTTGGTCCTGCTATGTTGGATAGGATTCTTTGATATGTTGATTGCACTTAAGTTGTCACAGTACAATGTCATGACATCCTGTGGGACATTGTACTCAGTGAGCATTTGCTTCATCCAAACCAACTGAGAACAACTGCTTCCAGCTGCTATATATTCAGCTTCAGTTGTAGATAAGGATACACAATTTTGTTTCTTACTGAACCAGGAAATCAAGTTGTTTCCTAGAAAGAAGCATCCTCCTGAAGTGCTTTTTCTGTCATCTGCACTTCCAGCCCAATCAGCATCACAGAAGCCAGTGAGAATTGGTTTACATCCATGAAAATACATTATGCCATAGTCACAAGTACCATTAACATATTTAAGAATTCTCTTGACTTGATTGAGATGACTGACTTTTGGATCAGCTTGATATCTTGCACATACACCTACTGCAAATGCTATGTCAGGTCTGCTAGCAGTCAAGTATAACAAGCTTCCAATCATGCTTCTGTATAAGCTTTGATCTACATTCTCACCCTTTTCATCTTTAGTCAGCTTCAAATGTGTGGGAGCAGGAGTTCTCTTATGAGTAGCATTTTCCATTCCAAATTTCTTGACTATGTTCTTGGAATACTTGCTTTGGGAGATGAACATTGAATCTTCCATTTGCTTTATTTGTAGACCAAGAAAGTAGGTTAACTCACCTACTAGGCTCATTTCAAATTCAGATTCCATCTGCTTGACAAAATGTTTGACCATCTTATCAGACATCCCACCAAAGACAATATCATCAACATATATTTGAGCAATTATGATATTTCCTTCTTCATCTTTAACAAACAAGGTTTTGTCAATTCCACCTTTTCTGTACCCTTGCTTGATAAGAAATGTGGTCAGTCTTTCATACCATGCCCTTGGAGCTTGCTTCAGACCATAAAGTGCTTTCTTCAGTTTGTATACATGATTTGGACAGCTTGGATCAACAAATCCTTTAG
The DNA here is from genome assembly GCA_963966055.1 of Lathyrus aphaca. Lineage (NCBI taxonomy): Eukaryota > Viridiplantae > Streptophyta > Magnoliopsida > Fabales > Fabaceae > Lathyrus > Lathyrus aphaca. Next base: position 308,144,210 of record OZ014521.1, read on the forward strand.
GCTGTTCTACATATACCTCTTCATTCAGATAACCATTTAAAAAGGCACTTTTCACATCCATTTGAAATAGCTTGAACTTTAGGATACAAGCAATTCCCAAAAGTAGTCTGATTGATTCAAGCCTTGCTACTGGTGCAAAGGTTTCATCAAAGTCTACTCCTTCAATTTGAGTGTATCCTTGAGCTACAAGTCTAGCTTTGTTCTTTGTAACAACTCCTTGTTCATTTGACTTGTTCTTATACACCCATTTTGTTCCAATCACATTTATGTCATCAGGTCTAGGAACAAGATTCCATACTTCATTCCTTGTGAATTGACCTAATTCCTCTTGCATAACACTAATCCAGTATTCATCAGTAAGAGCTTCCTTAATGTTCTTAGGTTCTATTTTAGAAACAAAACAAGAACCTGAAATCACTTCTCTTGATCTAGTGCTCACACCTCTGTTGGGATCACCAATTATCAAATCTTTGGGATGATCTTTCTGTATTCTGATGGAGGGAGGTTTGCTGGATTCTTCTGTTCTTGTATCAGTTTGAGTGAAGTTATAATGATCATTCTTTTCTTCAGCTTCAATCTTGATATCAGCAGATGTTCCAACATCTTCTGGGACATCTGTAGGAGCATCATCAATTATCACATTTATGGATTCCATGATGACTTTGGTTCTAGAATTAAATACTCTATATGCTCTGCTGTTGATAGAGTATCCAAGGAAAATCCCTTCATCACTTTTAGGATCCATTTTTCTTCTCTGCTCCCTATCTGCCAGAATGTAACAGTTGCTTCCAAACACATGAAAGTACTTAACTGTGGGTTTTCTGCCCTTCCAGACTTCATATATTGTGGACAAAGTTCCTTTCCTTAAGGTAACTCTGTTGTGGATGTAACAAGCAGTGTTCATAGCTTCAGCCCAGAAGTACAAAGGTAGCTTTTTAGCATGGATCATGGCTCTTGCTGATTCTTGAATAGTTCTGTTCTTCCTCTCAACAATCCCATTCTGTTGAGGAGTGATAGGTGAAGAATATTCATGATTGATTCCTTCTGAAGAGCAGAATTCTAAGAACTTTTGATTCTCAAATTCTTTTCCATGATCACTTCTTATTCTGATCACACAGCTGGATTTTTCCCTTTGTAATCTTTGGCATAATTCTTTGAATACATCAAATACATCCGACTTTTCTTTGATGAAATTTATCCATGTATATCTTGAAAAGTCATCAACTACCACATAGGCATACCTCTTTCCACCAATACTTTCAACCTGCATAGGTCCCATAAGATCCATATGTAATAGTTCCAAAACTTTGGAAGTTGTCAGATGTTGGAGCTTTGGATGGGACATCTTGGTTTGCTTGCCTATTTGACATTCACCACATATTTTGCCATCATCAATCTTCAGTTTAGGAATACCTCTTACAGCATCCATAGATATTATCTTCTTTATGCCTCTGAAATGAAGATGACCTAGTCTTTGGTGCCATAGTTTCACTTCTTCTTCTTTAGCTAAAGAACAAGTTGAAGTGAGACTGAGGTTTTGAGATTCCCACATGTAACAGTTGTCTTTAGATCTGGCTCCTCTCATGACCACTTCTTGTTCTTTGTTAGTCACTATACATTCAGTTTTGGTAAAGTTTACACTGTACCCTACATCACATAATTGACTTATACTGATCAAGTTAGCAGTTAAACCTTTAACTAGCAGCACATCATCTAATCTTGGAACATCTTGACAATCCAAGGTCCCAACTCCCTTGATTTCTCCTTTAGCTCCATCTCCAAAGGTTACATACCTGGATGAATGTGACTTTAAGTTTACTAGCAGGTTCTTTAATCCAGTCATGTGTCTTGAACATCCACTGTCAAAATACCAGTCTTCCTTAGCTGATACTCTTAGTGATGTATGTGCTATAAATGCAACACTTTTCTTTGACCATTTGAGTTGAGATTTCTTTTGATGACTTTGCCCTGTGTGTTGTTCACCAGCAGATCTCCAAGATTGATTGTTGATCTTGTTCTTGGATATGTAGCTTTGATCAGTCTGAATGCTAGTTTTTGGTCTCCATACCTTCTTGATGACTTTTGTCTTCTGCTTAGGAGGTTGCTGATTTCTTTGATGTCTATGAACCACTTTAGCTTCTATTTTCTGCTTAGAAGGTTGCTGACACATCTGATTTGGATATCCATGTAGCTTATAACAATGAGGTTTGATATGTCCAAATCTTCCACAGTGATGGCATCTCCATCTTTGATACTTCTTCTTCATTTTGTTCTTTCCAGAATGTTGAGACATCTGTTGGAACATTATATTTGACTTTGTGTTCTTTTCCTGATGTTGAAGCATCTGTTGGGACATCTTGTTTGACTGTATGGATTTTGAAGTTGTTTTGCTAGAGCTAGCTTCATCTTTATGTATTCTGTTAAATCCCAGTCCACTTTTATCCCCTGAGTGCTTATTGTTGTTGAGAATAACATCCAGTGTATTTGAGCTGCTGTTCAACATTCTAACAGATTTGGACATATGTTCCAACTTGGAGTTGAGAAGAGTTACTTCACTTTTCAAGGTGTCAATGATCTCTTGATCACTTGATTTTTCATCTTCTAATGCCTCATTCTGCTTCTTTAGCTTTATAACCTCACTGCATATTTCAGTGCTTCTTTTGTACAGATCTTTGAATGCTTGCTCAAGATCTTCATAAGTAAGTTCTTCATCACTGGATTCATTTTCAGACTCACATAGTCCAGCTAAAGCAGTGATATGCTTAGCTGATTCTTCTTCTGAATCACCTCCTGAGTCTTCATCAGACCAGGTTACAGATAGTCCTTTCTTTTGCCTTTTTAAGTATGTAGGACATTCATTCTTGATGTGTCCATATCCTTCACATCCATGGCATTTGATTCCTTTTTCTTGACTGGTCTTTTCAGTATAATTTGACCTTCTGTTAGCATCAAAAGATCTCTTGTTCTCAGAAGAGTTTGTGTATCTTCCACTAGGATTGGATTTGCCTTCCATTCCTCTGAGAATCTTTTTGAATTGTCTTCCAAGCATAGCAATGTTGTCTGATAAGCTTTTACCAGTTTCTGATTCATCATCTTCTTCTTCATCAGTGTTTGTTACCAAGGCTATGCTTTTGTTCTTCTTAACATTTGTGTCATTCATTCCCATCTCAAATGTTTGAAGGGAACCAATTAGTTCTTCAACTTTCATAGTGCATATGTCTTGAGCTTCTTCTATTGCTGTGACTTTCATGTCAAATCTTTTTGGCAAAGATCTGAGGATCTTTCTTACAAGTTTTTCATCAGTCATTTTTTCTCCCAAAGCTCCAGAAGTATTGGCTACTTCTAAGATGTTCATGTAGAATTCATGAACTGTCTCATCTTCCTTCATTCTCAAATTTTCAAACTTGGTGGTGAGAAGTTGAAGTCTTGACATTTTTACCTTTGATGTTCCTTCATGAGTTGTTTTGAGAGTATCCCATACTTCTTTGGCTAGCTCACAGTGATGCACAAGTCTAAAGATGTTCCTATCAATGCCATTGAATAGAGCATTTAAGGCCTTGGAGTTGCCTAGTGCTGAATCTTCTTCTTCCTTACTCCATTCTTCTTCAGGTTTCAACACTTTTGATCCATCTTTGGTGTCTTGAATAGGATGTTCCCATCCAATGTTGACTGCTCTCCAGGCCCTGTTGTCAAGTGATCTTAAGAATGCAATCATTCTTGGTTTCCAGTAGTCATAATTTGATCCATCCAGAATAGGTGGTCTATTTACTGACCCTATATCTCTGTCCATGTTTCCAAAATTTGTATTCCCTAGATCTCACCCAGTATAAACAGGCAGGGTGCCTGCTCTGATGCCAATTGAAATTCTGTGATCAGGTATGAGATGTCCTAAGAGATGTCCCAACACTTGACAGATTTAACCAAAACTTAAATAGCAAGAAAAGTAAACAACACAGAAGTTTGTTAACCCAGTTCAGTGTATAATCACACTTACATCTGGAGGCTACCAAGCCAGGAGGAAATCCACTATAAGTAATATTAATTCTAGACTTAAACCACCCTGTTTAATCTATCACTTAATCACTACCCAATGCAATTTCTACCTAAGACACAACTTAGATAAGAGTACCCTACTCACTCCCCCTCAATCACACAGTGATCAAGTTTACAAGTTTAATAAAATTGAAGTCATACTTCAAACAAAAACAGCTTGATCTTACTTCACAGTTTCAATCAAGTCACAAATGCACTTATGCTTAAAAGCTCATCAAGTGGTACAATTAAAAACAACCTGCTATTAAAAACACTAGACACCCTATTTGGTCTTCTGAAATTCGTACCCAATTCTATGAGTTTCTGTTGATTAAATAGGTATCTGTAATTTGGGCTTTCTGTAGAATGATCCAGCCCTAATGCGCATGCAGCTTCCACCTTGAATTTAGGGTTTGTTACTTCCTAGATTCTAGGTGATTTAGGTCTTCTGTTTTAATCTGAATCCTCAATATCAAACACCCTACAGATGCGCCTTGTTCTGTTTTTATCCATCATTAATTAATTCCAGATAACTCCTTAAATATCTCTGATCAGTTAGACAATAATTAAATCTGGTAGCAGGTTTGAGATGTCTCAACATCTGTTGGGACATCCTGAAAAACTGAACTTAAGTCATTAACACAATGTCCCAACATCTTGTGAGACATCCTGAAATAAGTTCACATACTCTGTTTGCTAATGTCCCAACATTTGATAGGACATTCTGAACTAAATTCAATATTCCTTGTTGGTCAAAAATTCTGCCAATTCAAGACATCTACAGATACAACCAATTTTAGTTTATGTGTTGATATTGATTGATGTAACCGAAAGGTTTCTAAACACACATACAACCAAGTTGTCAAATGGTCTTTGAACCATGTTATTGATGTTGTCATACAATCACATAAGGTTGATGATAAACAAAGATAACATTGGAACAAGCCACAAAAGAGTCTACCTGAATATGCAACACTTTTAACTTATCAATCTTTGACAACAATCTGCCAAAAGCAAAGAGAACTTGGATTCACAATGTGCTTAACTTTATATGCTGCAAAAGTCTTACAAAGTCGCAGAAGACAATGAAGATGATCATGGAAGCTTCAATAAAAAATCAACTACTGAAGTGATCATTAGATTGGCAAAGAACACGGGATGATGTCCATAAATGTTCTTATGTGAATCAAGATAATGCAGTCCTTCTTGTGCCTCAACGAAGATCAAGCTAGCAAAGCTTTTGAAGAAGAAGAAGACTTCAACATTCAAGTGCTCAAAGAAGAAGCAACTTGAAGAAGCATAAGACCATATAACGGAGTAAGAATAAAATGTAATATTCTTAGTGTGTATTAGGTTCTTCTGATGTACTTAAGTGAGTTTACAATCTGCTTATTAAGAAGCACAACATTTGTAAACAACCTTTTCCCTAAAGGACCTGGTGAAGGTCAGAACTTTAGGAAGGCACAAAAGTTTGTGGCCAGTGCATTCATAAAACTATATGTTCTAATATGTTCTAAGGTTAGGGTTCTGGTGCAGCTCAAAATGATTGTGTTTGGATCATGAAGCCACAATAGTTTATTGTGCAGTTAGTCACGACTGTAGGGAGAGTAGGAAGTCGTAACACTTGGTGTTGTGTAGTTAGTTACTGCAGGTTGTCGTGCAGGTTCCTTCTCAATTAGATGTTATATCCTTATGGGATCCCTGAACGGTCTATTTGTGAGTTGAGTTGAAATCCTAACAGAGGTTTTATTGGGTCAATGAATGTTATATCCTGAAGGATCCCTGAACAATTCATTGAGTTAGTCATAGTGCGGTTATGAAATTGTAATCATGGATCTTGGTTATAATGGATTAAGTCCTTGTTTAAGGCGAAGTCTCCTTGGTGGGTAGACTGGACTAGCTTGAGAAGTTATCAAGTGAACCGGGATATATCGTGTGTTCTTTACTCTTTCTTTATGCTTTAATTTATTTATGCTTCCGCAACGCATTTATAGCATAGCTTGACGCAATTCATCAAAGTGTGAAAAGTAGCCAAGACTGAAAACCTCAATTCAATCCCTCATTTCTTGTATTTTTCTCACACCTTCAGACTGAACATCTTCAAAGGTCATTGACTCACGTCCATACAAGAGAGTTTCTTTGAAGTGAACATGTGTTATGGGTAAAACACACAACAATTAGAAGGCTTGATATTCATCATCGATCTTTACATCAATATTTTCAAGATCAAGAATTAGCTTGTTGAACGTATCAAACTACTCAACCAACACTTTGTCTTCACTCATCTTGAATGAATACAAAGCTTTCTTCAGGTAGAGTCGATTTACCAACGATTTGGTCATATATAAACCTTTTATTTCCAACCATAATCCTGATGTCGTCGTCTCCTTTGATACCCGTCAAAGAACCGTATCACCAAGGATCAACAATATCGCGTTGTGGGATTTCTCAATCATGGCATTTATTTTCTTTTTTCATTAATGCAACATCCATGTATGCAACTCTCTTCAACGCTTCCAAATAACCCTGCTGAACAAGTAGGGCTTTCATCTTCAAGAGCCACGGATCGAAATTGTTCATTGCGGTAAACTTTTCAATCATATACTTTGTTGAATGCATATTCTCCATGCTCACCACACTAATTTTTTGTGAAATCGGAGGCCCTAGAAACAAAGTATAATAGGTTTCTTTATGATCAAGAAACCCACAAGGGTTAGGGTTTAGGTTAAAACAAGGATAACAACAAGAATTGGTTATAAACTGTTATTCTTTCCTTTATCTTAAAACACGATTACAAGTATACAAGAATAACAAATAACCCTCTCACTTTTGAATTATGATTTTATCTTCCTATTTTTTCTTATTCAAGATGAGATACTAGTGGGTTATTTATAAGAAAACTAACATACTAACCTAATGAGCTTTTTAACAATTACCCATTACAAGCTAACTTAAACAATTGGGCTTACAAGAAATACCCAATTCAACATGCTAACAAACCTAGCAATATTGACTAATGCATGTTAGAACAAACTTCAACTACAACACACATTACTTCGACATCAACATGTGAGCAAACTTAAATAACATGTTAAAACTAGAGTTTGATCTTGTAATACCCATATATAAAAAAACATACATAAAGCACATTTTTCATATATAATATTAGAAATTTGGTACTGAAATACAAATACGTTCTTAGCAACACATTGTATAAATATAGTCACTACAATATAAGGTACTAAACTAGGCTATAGAATAATACAAGATGTTCAAACTACAAAAGATCTAAGAACTAGATCCGAAGATCTCAAAAATCCACAGCGAAAGACTAAGCCATCAACTAGTAAGGATAATCAAGTCGCTTTATCCTTACCCTTAGCGGAACCTGAAGTACCTGAAATAACAACATCAACATGGGGTGAGATAAAACATCTCAGTGGGTTCCCTATCTTAGAGTTCTCTCGGCTCTAAGGGTCAAGCATAACAATTCCACAAGTACAAAGGTTCCTCTCAAAAATAACTAAGTCGAAATGGAACAACCCAGCAATACATCACATAACACTTCTCATGGGACTCAGTGAAACACTCACCTCAAGTATGAACCACTAGACTTCTCATAGGACTCAATGAAATACCCATCTCAAGTTATCACTCGCTTCTCGTGGGACTCAATGTAATACTCACCTCAAGCTAACTCTCGCTTCCCGTGGGACTCAATGTAATACCCACCTCAAGCTAACAAAGGGAAAAACAATTGTGTGCGATCCTCAACTCTTATTAGTCTACGAAATCCTAGGTATCTCACAAGTCTAATCATTCCTTATCTTTAACTCATAATTCCATAATTACGCATCGTTACCTTTTAATCGAAAACTCGAGTAAAAGTCGGGTGGAACTAACATTTCCTGACCTAAAAAAGATAGATTACATTATTAGCTTCGAAACGATATGTGGAACGTTAAAAACGGATACCCGGATCATAAGTTATGAAATAAAAACCAAGGTTGGAACCTACAGGTCTCGCTGAGCGAAAAACCTCCTGGAACTTTTGTTGAGCGAGGGCTTCTCGCTGAGTGAGCTACACCAGTTCAGGAAGTTCCAGCCTTACGGGAAAACACTCCTCCAACCAAAAATCACTCCCAAACATCAACCAATACAGAAAATCATAGCCAAATATATTCATATACTTCATATAAGCATTTTAGTTGAGTTTTAATCAAATTTTAACCGTTAAACTTTCGATTTTTCTTAGATTTTCCAATTAAGCCCTAACCATAAACATCTCTAAAGCTCAACCAAAATCAAAGATAAAAGTTTCTAACTAAGAACCCACCCCGAGAGATGAAGATTGGCGGAAGGATTAAGTTGATTTGGCGGACGGATGATCGAGAATGAGGAATTGAAGCTTTAGGGTTTTTCTCTCTTATTCTTCTCTTCTCCTCTTCCTTCTTCTTTTCTATTTTCCTTTTTCTTACTAACTTCTTCTTTCTCTCATATTCTTTCTATATATATAAAAATATAAAAACTTATATTTTTACTAATGGGTCAAAAATTAAAGAGTGACAAAAAAATGTCTCTTAATCCGATATTTTATAAAACCTCTGAGTCAGCTAATATCAATTAATAAAATAATATCCCGCTAATTACTCTATTTGGTCCCGTTAAAATTTCTTAGAGTAGTCCGGAATAATATTATTACCAACTAATATTATTCAGAGTTTTAAATAAAATACGGGGTATTACATCATCCCCTCCTTAAATAAAATTCGTCCATGAATTTAAAGGATTACCTGAACAGGTGAGGATATGATTCCCGCATCTTTGTTTCCAACTACCACGTAGCATCGCCCGAATACGTATCATCCCATTGCACCTTAACAAGTGGTATCTCTTTATTCCTTAACACCTTGGTTTCTCTCCCAACAATACGGCTCGGTTGGGGCTCGAAGGTCAAATCCGCTTCTATCTCGATAGAATCCGACAGAATAGGCTGAAGAGGATCAAGAACGAACCTACGAAGTTGGAATACATGAAAAACATCATGCATTTCGGAGAGAGAGGGCGGCAAGGCTAAACGGTATGCAACTTCACCAATCCTTTCTAGAATCTGATACGGTCCCACGTATCTCAGACTTAGCTTTGGCGACTGAAACGGTCCTTTCAACCTCAATCTCGGAGTGACTTTCAAGTATACATGATCACCTTCAACAAATTCCAAAGGTCTCCTTCAATTGTCAACATAGCTTTTCTGACGATCTTGGGCTTGCTTAATCTTTTCTCGGATCATACGAATCTTTTATGTAGTCTCTTGAATAACTTCTGGTCCTAGAATCCTATCTTCACCCACTTCTGACTAATACAAAGGTGTTCTACACTTTATTCCGTACAAAGCCTCATACGAAGCCATTCGATACTCGCATGGTAACTATTGTTGTACGAAAATTCGATCAACGACAAAAGTTCTTTCCAATTTCCTCTACTCTCTAAAACACATGTTCTCAACATATCTTCCATCGTTTAAATTGTACGTTCTGTCTGACCATCCGTTTGAGGATGATTAGAAGTACTCAAACGCAAGTTTGTACCCATGGCTTGTTGGAACACCTTCCAAAATCTCGAAGTGAACTTCAGATCTTTATCCGATACAATACTGGACGGGACACTATGCAACCTCACAATTTCAGCAATAAACAACCTTGCAAGCTAACTTGCCTTATATGTAGTCTTCACGGCTAGGAAATTTGCAGATTTCGTTAGTCGGTCCACAATCACCCAATCAGAGTCATAGCCACCTTGAGTACTCGGTAAACCTACTGCAAAGTCCATAGAGATACTATCCCATTTCCAAATTGGGATGTCCAAAGTTTGTAACAATCCACCTGGTCTTTGGTGCTCAATCTTCACTTGCTGACACACCGCATATTCTAACACAAATACCGCAATGTCCTTTTTCATTCCGGACCACCAATACTCCCTCTTCAAGTCTTGATACATCTTCGAAGAACCCAGATGTATCGTAAAAGAACCATTATGTATTTCTTCTAGAATCTTTCTCTTTAACACATCATCATTCGGAATGCAAATTCTTTGGTTGAATAGGATGATCCCATCTAATGCTCTCACAAAACCCGGCTGGAGTAACAATCCTTGCAACTTCTCATCAAAAATTTGCGCTTGTTGAATATCATTCCTCAAGGTAGAATTAATATTCAAGTTTCCCATGATTACACCATTCGGAGTCCAAATGAACTGAAGATTAAGATCCTGGAACTTTTCTAACAATGCATACTCCAATACCATCAATTCGGCACTATGAATCACTTTTCTACTTAAGGCATCTGCCACTTTGTTCGCTTTTCCGGGGTGATACTTCAACTTAAGATCATAATCCTTCAAAAACTCCATCCATCTCCTCTGTCTCGTATTCAGTTCCTTTTGATCAAAGAGGTACTTCAAACTCTTATGATCACTAAACATCTCAAAACGCACACCATACAAATAGTGTCGCCACACTTTAAAGGTAAACACCACGGCCGCTAATTCCAAATCATGCGTAGGATAATTCTTCTCATTGAACTCTCAATTGTCTGGAAGCATATGCTACCACCTGACCTTCTTGCATGAGAAAACCTCTTAATCCCATCTTCGAAGCATCTCAGAACACTTCATAAGATTTGTTAGGATCGGGAATAATCAAAACTGGAGCAGTTGTCAATTCTCCTTCAACCACACGAAACTTTGTTCACAATCAGAATTCCATTCATAAGCAAAGTCCTTCCTAGTGAGTTTAGTTAACGGTAATGCCATCTGAGAAAAACCTTTAATAAATCTTCTGTAGTAACCTGCCAAACCTAGGAAGCTTCTCACTTCGGTAACATTCTTCGGTCTCTCCCAATTAATTACAACTTCTATCTTTGACGGGTCTACAACTACTCCTCCATGTGATATAACATGTCCAAGGAACTTGACTTCTGACATCCAGAACTCACACTTACTAAACTTAGCAAAAAGTTGCTTTTCCTGCAGTATCGATAGGACAACCCTTAGATGTTCTCCATGCTCTTGCGGAGTACGAGACTAGATAAGAATGTCATCGATAAAGATCACCACAAATTGATCCAAATAATTCTGATATAAAAGAATGTGTAGCTCCACAATCAAATAAAACAAGACAAGGATGATTGTTAACAAGACAATTACCCGCAATCAAGGAATTGTCGCCCTTCTCCCTCCTAGCATCCATAGTATAAACTCTTGCTTGCACTTGGTCCTTCTTCTCGGGACAATCTCTAGAAAAATGTCCTTCTCTCTGACAAAGGAAACAAACCACGACACTCGGATTGCATCTACCAAAATGATTCTTATGGCATCGGGAGCAAGAAGAAGGAGCACTAGATCTAGGACTCGACACCTGTTTCCCCTTGAAGGGTTGAGGCCTCGGCCTAAAAGATTGACTAGCTCTCCCCCTATCTCCTTGAACCGCCCTTCCGACACTTGCTTCTATTTTCACTTTCATCAAACTATATTCTGCAACATAGCACTGTCTCAACATCTCAGAGTAGGTAGTGAACTCCCTTTGAGAGACACTATGCGATATTTCGGCCCTTAATCCAAACAAGAACTGGTCAATCTTCCACCTTTCATCAGGGGCATATATAGCTTGCCTAGAGTAGGCTTCCATGTTATCAAACTTCTCAGCATGACTGGCCATAGTCATGCTCCCTTGCCTCATTTGTTGAAATTCAAACTCTTTTTGTGTCCTCAAGGAACTCGGGAAATACTTATCCATAAAACCTGTCTTAAATTGTTGCCATACCCTCGGAATCCCCTGCACCATCATTAAATTGGAAGCACTCTCCCACCACCTAGCAGCATGACCCTTTAGTAAATGTGACACAAAGGTCACCTTGTCTTCTTCACTACAAATCACAATTTTGAATATCCTCTCTACTTCAGTCACTCATTCGTGAGCCTTAACCAGATCCAACCCGCCATGAAACTCCTGAGGGTTCATGCGGAAGAAGTCTCTAAATGTTCCTCCCACAGCTCCAGGAGCAACCACGTGAGGGTGAAGGCCCCCACTCATCTGATGCATCACTTCTTGCATGAATTGGTGTTGTTGTTGCTGCATCTGCTGCATAAATTGGAACATAGGAGCATTCCCATCGCTACCTACTTGATCGCTACCGGGAGGAGTGACACTGGGTCGAGCACGAGTTCCACGTCTACCAGCCATATTTCCTAAATGTCATCAAAACAGGATTAAGTTGATCAGGCTCAATACCATAAACATAACATTTAGTCCTATCGCAAGTCAACGTGTATGAACGGAAAGAAACACATATAATATTTCAAGGCTAAGTCGAGGATACGACCTGCTCTGATACCAACTGTAATACCCATATACAAAAAAACGTACATAAAGCACATTTTTCATATATAATATTAGAAATTTGGTACTGAAATACAAATAAGTTCTTAGCAACACATTGTATAAATATAGCCACTACAACATAAGGTACTAAACTAGGCTATAGAATAATACAAGATGTTCAAACTACAAAAGATCTAAGAACTAGATCCGAAGATCTCAAAAATCCACAGTGGAAGACTAAGCCATCAACTAGTAAGGATAATCAAGTCGTCTTATCCTTACCCTTAGCGGAACTTGAAGTACCTGAAATAACAACATCAACATGGGGTGAGATAAAACATCTCAGTGGGTTCCCTATCTTAGAGTTCTCTCGGCTCTAAGGGTCAAGCATAACAATTCTATGAGTACAAAGGTTCCTCTCAAAAATAACTAAGTCGAAACGGAACAACCCAACAATACATCGCATAACACTTCCCGTGGGACTCAGTGAAACACCCACCTAAAGTATGAACCACTAGACTTCTCATGGGACTCAATGAAATACCCATCTCAAGTTATCACTCGCTTCCCGTGGTACTCAATGTAATACCTACCTCAAGCTAACTCTCGCTTCCCGTGGGACTCAATGTAATACCAACCTCAAGCTAACTCTCACTTCCCGTGGGACTCAATGTAATATCCACCTCAAGCTAACTCTCGCTTCCCGTGGGACTCAATGTAATACCCACCTCAAGCTAACAAAGGGAAAAACAATCGTGTGCGATCCTCAACTCTTATTAGTCTACGAAATCCTAGGTATCTCACAAGTCTCACCATTCCTTATCTTTAACTCGTAATTCCATAATTACGCATCGTTACCTTTTAATCGAAAAGTCGGGTGGAACTAACATTTCCTTACCTCAAAAGATAGATTACATTATTAGCTTCGAAACGATATGTGGAACGTTAAAAACAGATACCCAGATCATAAGTTACGAAATAAAAACCAAGGTTGGAACCTACAGGTCTCACTGAGCGAGCTCCTTCTCGCTGAGCGAAAAACCTCCTGGAACTTTCGCTGAGCGAGCTACACCAGTTCAGGAAGTTCCAGCCTTACGGGAAAACACTCCTCCAACCCAAAATCACTCCCAAACATCAACCAATATAGAAAATCATGGCCAAATATATTCATATACTTCATATAAGCATTTTAGTTGAATTTTAATCGAATTTTAACCGTTAAACTTCTAATTTTTCTTAGATTTTCCAATTAAGCCCTAACCACAAACATCTCTAAAACTCAACCAAAATCAAAGATAAAAGTTTCTAACTAATAACCCACCTCGAGAGATGAAGATTGGCGGAAGGATTGAGTTGATTCGACGGACGGATGATCGAGAATGAGGAATTGAAGCTTTAGGATTTTTCTCTCTTCTTCTCCTCTCCTCTTCCTTCTTCTTTTCTATTTTCTTTTTTCTTACTAACTTCTTCTTTCTCTCATATTCTTTCTATATATATAAAAATATAAAAACTTATATTTTTACTAATGGGTCAAAAATTAGAGAGTAACAAAAAAAATGTCTCTTAATCCGATATTTTATAAAACCTCTGAGTCAGCTAATATCAATTAATAAAATAATATCACGTTGATTACTCTATTTGGTCCCGTTAAAATTTCTTAGAGTAGTCCGTAATAATATTATTACCAACTAATATTATTCAGAGTTTTAAATAAAATACGGGGTATTACAAATCTAATATCTCACAATATGGTTGACGTCTTCTTCCCCGATCAAATCTTTCTGAATATGTTTAAGATTAAAATGCTTTTATTTGGATTTATGATTTGAATTCTGATTATAATGACTTGAATTTCGATTATTATAATATTAAATTTGATGTTTGATTAAGTTTTGTTAGCATTTTCATTTTCAATAATTATTTCCTCCGGTTTATTTTGAAGTTGAAGATGACAAATGTAAAAGAAATAGATTAGTATTGTGTGTAACTACATCCATGTTTTCAATTTTATTATTAATCAATCTAAACCGATCATTAAATCTAATGTTTATTAAAATTGACTCACCGTGAACCATTTTTAATTAATACCTCACCTTAGACATCACCAAATTAATAATATAATACGTTTTTCTAAATTTTTTATTCAAAGTATAATTTATTTAAAATCTTCCCCATAATCATTGCCACGTCCACGTCGTAAGAGAGAGTAAAAAACTCAAAAAACTTTTTTTTATTAAAGGGAGGGCCAAAGCCCAAAGACGAAAAAAAACTACAAGATGATAACACGCAGACTAACAGTCTCCGCCAGATCATTAGCAAGCAAGTGATTTATAAAATCAGGGCAATCAACTAAAATGGAGTGATAAAATGATTGCAATCCTCCCTTCTTTGCCAAAGTATCTGCACACTTATTAGCTTCCTTATATATATGACGAATCTTGACTTCCATGTTTTGCTTTAATAAATCTCTAATCTTCGCGATCAGTTGTCTTCCCAAGTTGCTAATATTACTATGCAGCGAAAAAAGGTTTTTGTAATGGTTATTGAACAACAATTTAATTTGACTGTCATCGTCTATCCACTTCCCCTCATCATCTTTAATCATTTCAATTTTTTTCCTCCGCTTACGGTTCACCGTTTTTATGTGGTAATATTTAGTGTTCTGGTCTCCGTCTGTCAGCCATTTGGTTTGAGACAGTTGAAACCACATTAGTTCTTCTTGGGCAAAAATGTCACTCATCTCATTTTGGAGTTTTATTTCCAATCTTTTCACTCCTCCTGGTCTATTTGCCAACTGAATTTTACTTTGAATTCATGCTAGTTGCCTCAAGATTCCATTATTTTTCCTGATCATTTGCTTGAAGGACATCAAGTTCCAACTCTTTATTTCCTGTTTCAGTTTCTCAAGAGTTAAATTAATATGTGGCCCTCCCTCCAATTTGTCTTAAGCTTACTGTGGTAATCCTCCTTTGCAAGCCAGTCACTTTCGAAGCGGAATGTTGGATTTTATATTCTTGTGAACATCACCAAACAACTTGATGAGGATTGGATGATGGTGTTAACATTGTAGTCTAGGAAAGACTTTCACATAACCGTCTAAAAATAACATCCTTTAGCTATCGTTGCAAAGAGCTCTATCAAGTCGTTCGTAAATCTGTTGCTCTCCATTGTATATTGGACCACACCAAGTAAACTTAGGTCATATGGATCCCAAGTCCATGAGCTTGCAATACTCCACTCTTTTCCTGAATCTGTTACATCAAATATAAGCTACAACAGCTCCCCCTTGCTTTTCGTTTTCATGCATGATATCATTGAATTCACCTGCCATTAGCCAAGGTTTATCCATATTGTGGCTGATGTTATTCAATTTTTCCCACATACATCTTCTATTCTCACAGTTCGGGTTGGCGTATATTGGAGTAAAAAACCATGCATCCCGATGTTTAAGCTTCACTTGAATATGCATGACTTATAATTTCTTCATAATCAAGGACACTTCCATCTCATCATCTTTCCAAGCTGCAAATATGCCTCCTGCATAGCCTTGGTTCTCATTGGCAATAAAACCATTAAAACCAATTTTTTACAAACCCATTCCAATTTCGACAGAATGCATCTGGTTTCCACTATAATAATCATTAGTGGATTTACATGGTAACATATTGATTGCAGTACTGAAAAAAACATTTTCTTGCAACACCTCTACAATTCCAAATGATAATATCTTTTTGTCCACTCATCATGATCACAATAAAAAGTGCAGGATCAGAACTCGGTTACCCTCCTCTACTATTGGTTCTTAGCCACCATCTTTATGCTCGTGTCCGTTTGACTCGATTCTACATTTGTCTCTCCTTGGTTGGTCTCGATGAGATTCTGCATGGACGACTCATTTTGATTGCTTAAGTGATGGTCCATGGCAGCAACCTATTTTTCATCTGGTGGTCTTGGGGTGTTTGGATTAAAAACTTGAAAAAGATCATTCCCTCTAATACCATTTCCATCAATATTTCATTGAATTTTATATTTCCCATTATTTGAAGCTTTCTTAGTAATGTTACCATGCTTCCCTTAATCAAAACATTTGTTAGAGATGCCAATATTGCCTATGCGTCTTTGTCTCCAAGTATGTCAATAATCTTTTCATTTCATTGTTTTTGATTCCCTGGTGCCTTAACTTTAAAAGCAGTCTTTCTATTAACTGCCACATTTTTACTCTTGGTATACTTGTGTAATTTTTCTTTTCCCTTTCTATCCTTTTTGCCTGCCACCTCTGAAACATTTGCTACTCCTTCTCTGGGCTTGTCACCTGTACCTCCATTCACTTCTTTGACATTACTGATCCCAAGGATATCTGTCTTTTTCCTGCTTTTTTATTTCCTTATATTTCAAAATTATCTTGTCCCATTTCTCTCTCATCCTCATTAATATCAATCATTTGTCTATGATTATTATTAATTCTTTCAGATTCTACATCAATAACATCATTAAGACTTTCAAAGCGTGATCCCTTATTTCCCGCTCCCACATTAACTATTACCGGAGCCTTGTCATTCCTTTTTCTTCCATGTTCTGCCACTCCTCTGCCACTTGAGTGATCTCCAGCTGCCTGTATTTTCAGAGAATTCCCATTCGTGCCTCCTTGCTTACGACCACGTCTTGCTTTGTGCACCAATAACCAAGGACTTCCATCTTCCAAGCCAACCTCCATTTTTGTATTTGCTGCATTAGCTTCTCCGTTATTATTTTGTTGCATAAGCCTCTCCAGAAAACCTTATTTATAGTGCCCAAATCTCTCATAGTTTACGCACAACAGATGCATGCCTTCATATTCCACCCGATAATTCTTGTCTTTGATAGTGAACAAAGCTATCAATGATTTTGTTAAGTCAACCTTGCATACTTCCCTCTCTCCTGTGACATAGTGTTTTTATGCATTTTGATAGTTTTGCCCATCCGGTTACCAATGAATGATAGTATCTTAGCATCATAATATTCGATCGATAGTCCAAAAATTCTCACCAAAACCGCCACATGTTCAATGGTGTCGCTATCAAGGTGGAAGTCTGGGCTCTAAGCCTTGACTGTGAGATAATGATCATATATGAACCATGGTCCATTGGCAATCACACTACTATGATCCTCCTCGTGCGTGAAAGTTACTAGATATTAATCATTACTCAGATCAATAATGTAGATAATCCCTTTCTTCACCTATATCTGTTTAAGTCTTGTTTCCAATGCTTTGTGTCAAATTCGTCGCCCCAACAATTTGACAATAACTCCCCTCCTCTGTAATACCCCAAATTTGCCCTCTCATTTTCACAACATTTAGCATGTCATTTCACATACTTTGCATCACATCTTTGCATAGGAAAATTGAAGCATAACATATAGCAAGGCAGTGATCATCTCAGATGTCATGGTTTGGTTATATTCCGATTCAAATGGATGTTTGACCTAATCTTGGTCAAACTATCGAGGGATTGTTTTAATTGCAAGACATCTGCATTGGTGGTTATTTCTCGGGCGGTGCATATTTAAAGACGAGCTTTGTTATGTGCGAAAGTCATCAGTTTATCAGGCAGTGGTTCATGTGAAGTTTTGGTTCAAAAATTTAAAATTATCATGATCATATCTTCAATTGTGTGCATCTGCGGATTTATTTTCCTAGAAAATTATTCAAACAAATTAGAAGTGATTATGGATTCATTTGATCAGAGACTGTGGAAATAATGCAAGTTTGGTTGGAAAAATCGAGGTTTCATGTTTGTGTGCGTGTGATGGTAGCTGACTCATTTCACAAAAATCAGTTCATACTCGTTAATATCCATTTATCCACATTTTGTTTCAATTTTTTTTCCTTCTACCATATTCATCCATTTTTTAAAATCGATCATATCCAATTAAACCATTTTTTTTTCTTTCTTTCCATTTTTCTATTATCCATTATCCATTTTTTTATTAAATCATTTTCAATTTTCATTCAATATCCCTCAAATTTCTAAATACCACAATTCAAATTCCATTTTTTAAACCATTTCCTTTTTTATTTTTCTATCCATTTTAAATTCACCAATTTACAATAAGCTAATACTTTTTCATAAACATTAGCCCATTACATTTTTTATCCCACGTAACTCTTGTGCTAATATTAGAAAGAAAAAAAAAGAAGAAAAAAAAGAGGGCCACCAAGTCACAAAGGCCCATCGGCCATTTCCTTGAGAGTACTATTCAGCCTTCAATCTCAGTCTCATCACGTGACCTTTTCACAGCTAAACTTCCAGCTCCAACTTCCATCACTTTATGGCAACACAAGCTTCAGTACATTCAACCATGGAACACATCATCAGCTTTAACCAACGTCACGTAGCAAAACACACAAATAAGTCATACATCAAAACACCAAGCATCTACACACGAAAACGCAATGAATACACACGCGCATACACCACTCCAAAATGCATCATCTATTGCGTATAACACAACTTGATCAAAACGCAACTGATGTCACATGAAACACAGGGTAAAAGTTCAGTTTATCACACATTAGTCACGACTAAAATGAAATAACATGTGAAAAAATTCAGAAAAAAAACTAAAACAAGAATAAAGGGAATAACAAAATAGAGAAAAAAAAGGAGAATTCTGTTAGGAACGAAAATCACTCTTCATGATAGCAAAAATGAGAGGGAATTCGGTTACAAAAAAAACACAGTGAAGAACTCAATCAAATGCTTTTCATGGCAAAAAATTGATTTCACTCTTCTTCACTCATGGTCTTCACGAAACCAAAACTGAACTTCATCACAATTCTTCATAATAACGGAATTCGATCTTCATCATCACCATCATAACAAATTCTCACTGATTTCCATTATAAATCACAAAAACAGAAAATACTCACCTCTTTTTCACCAAATCAAAAAAACGATTGCATGCCTTCATCAAACACATAGAAAACAAAACCAGAAGAAGATTCATCACCTATCATCTGCATCACACCAAACCGCATCTACTCTCCCTCATCAAACGAAATCAAAACGAACTTGCATCTTCAAATTCTTCATCGATCGAAGCCAAGAAACCTACAAATCGCACAAAAAATCGTCATCTTTACCTCTTCATCGACATTGCATCATCATATTCAACGTCCATCATCATTATGCCTTCAGCGTGAATCACGATTCAATAACTCAGTCATCGATGGTTCTTGAAACGGCACGAATTTGAAACGTGCAAACTCGCTGATTGGCTTTCTGCGACGTTCAGGCGAGTCTCGTTCTCATGGCCTTAGACATAGGATTATATAATGCATCTTGTTAATTTCTGGTGTCTGATGTGCTGTTCCATTTGTGTGAGTGTTGCATTCGGAAAGTGACTTCGGATCTGTGTGTATATATATAATTTTGACACCATGAAAGAGTCCCAGCAGTTGATGGATTTGTCAAGCTTTGTTCCTTACACGTCATCATTATCTGACATGGCAGTTTCTCAGCTTCTCTTATATTTTTAAATAGGTGATGTACGTGGCTTCGAAGGTTTTCGACAAGATTAGATCACTCTTTCTTCCAAACATGACTAGAAGATTAGATCACTCTTTCTTCCAAACATGTCCAGAATCTCGAGAAGGTTTGTGATGATTTGGTCTCTTGTTATGGCGAACGGACGTCTGTCAAAAGGAGATGAGTTGCCCTTTAGGAAGTTCTTCACATCACTACTGGAAAATCCTTTTGTATTTTTTACAAGATATAAATACGAGGATTCGACGAATAAGACATGGGGACTATTTGAATTTCAAATGAGTTCGACAAGGCAAGGAGATGCATCGTTTCGTCAGTTTAAAGAGCAGTTTCTATGAATAACGATTATTCGCCAGATAATAGTACGTGGAAGATTATTAGGGATTAGTAAAATGCAAGATGCCAAGTGGCGAAGTCTTAGGATTTGACCGTTGTTCGACGGTTATGTTATTTGTATATAAATAGGATAGTTTGCTTTGTGTATAGTGTGTGTAAAATTATGTACAACATTTCTGTGATTACTCTAATACTCGTGTGTAAAGAGAAAGGAGAATTATCTGGAAAAATGTACGTGTAAGCACCATTTCATTTTTAGTTATAAAATTAGATTTATCATTCATTCCTTGTTTAAGTTGATGTGTTCATTTACTTTCAAGCAATCTACTTTCCAGTCATTTACTTCCAAGTCAATCTACATTTCAACAAACCTTTAATGCAAACTTTAAGTTTCTTTTTTAGTTTCATTAGACAAACATGTCCCTATTGCAATATTAATAAGAACAATCTTGTTGAGTAACTATTCGACAGAACATATAAGAATCAATAAAACTCATATATTTAGAATCCACCCTTTAATATTTAGCACATGTGTCCTAGAACTTGTGTGGTTGGTCCTTTAAGTGACCCTTTTCCAAGGAATTGGTAAACCATAGGTTGTTCGCCAAAAACATAAGCGAACAAATTGGCACGCCAAGTGGGACAGTTCTAAAGTAATAATAAGGATTCTCAATCCAAAAAGAGTTTATTAAGTTGTATGATTTTACGAAGTGGTAAATTAGTCGTGACTGACGTAGAAAGACCTAGGCGAACTAGAGTAAGGAAAATGGATATCCCACCACCAGTAAATACTGACGAAATTCCAGTTTCCAGTGCCATTCCTACGACAGGAGGGAATGTGGAAACAATCCACGTTTCAGAAGGAGGAAATCCCTCAATGTCTGGATCGATACCAGGGATGTCGTTGTCTCAAAGCGAACCCAGTTCCTCCAACATAGGGCATTCGATACCTATGAGTACTTCTCCCCCTGGGGGAAATAACTTCAGGCCCTATCAAACGAATTTTTCGACACCTATGTTTGGAAGGTAACAACCTTATGGAATGCCAACTTCAGTGATGGCTAGTTTGCATAACGCAACACCATTATATTCTGATACCGTGTGTCGCTCCCCGGATTTCCATCCTGGTACAAACGCGAATGTGGCGCGGAAAAGGGTAGAGTCTCCAGCCAGACATTTTTATCCCTAAGGAACGGGAATGGTAATGTTGCACAAACCAGAAGAAAGAAGAGGAAGGACACGGGTCCTGCGAACCAAAGAAGCTGAGTTCGGGAGTCGGTTACGACCTGAGAAGGTATTAGCACCCCAGATCGTCCGCCGTACCCGACGGGATCCACGCTTACAAAGAAATATGTTTCAAAGGGTGAAGAAATGAAAGCTGCTGCAAAGAAAAGGAACTGAATTGGATAAGAAAGAAAAAGGAACTAAAAAAGAAATGAAAAGGAAAAAATGTAGGGAAAATAAAGATTGCGCTCGAACGGGCCCTACCCCGCTGCCTACGTACCTCATATGGACAATGAGGATCAGAGTCGCCGTAGTTCCCCTAACTAAGGGTGGAAAAGATTGCTTGGGAATTAAGGTTTGAACTGCCTATGTCAATGCTCAAGTGTTGCAGGCTCGGACGACGAGTGCGTTACCGTCTTGCAAAATGACAAGTAGGAGCAAGTTCGTACGATGAGAGTGAAGGTGATGAGAAAAGAAGTCCCGAAGGAGAGACGCTTATTGTTTGTCCAGTGTTTTTTATGAGTTTTTTGCTTTGAAGTTTGCATAGGTAAGTGTACCTAAGTCTTACTCAATGGGATGTGTACTTCTTACATCATCCCGAAATGGAATGCGCAAGAGGCACACCTAGATATGGAGGAAATCCCCAAATCTAGTCCCACAAGTGAAGGCTCAGACACACTGACCTACTGGCATTTATTAAGTGTTTTTGTGATTTTTGGTTAAGAACTATTTTTTATATTTTCGTTGTGAAGTAATCCCATGCTAAGACCTATCCACCACGAGGGATATCCTACACCTCGCCCCGAAACGGAACGCCTGCAGGTATCTCATAGCAAAGTCTCGTGTCACATGAGAAGACTCGTCATTTATTAAAGTGATTTAAAGTTAAGTTTGAAGATGAGAAGAGAGAGCACCAAAAGGATCTCAAAGGTAAAATCTAATGGGGAAGACTAATCTTAAGGTTGTCATGCACGGGATTCCTAGGTTAGTGAGGTTTGAATTCTATCCTAATGAAGAAAAAGGAAAGAAAAGAAAGAAAAAGAAATGAACGGAAAACGCTAGAAGACAACTTACTTCTCTAAAGAAGTTAAGTTGTTTCTAAAAGGGGAGAAATGAAGTTATTCACAAGATGGCATAAGGCACATCACAAAGACAAATGAGAATAAAATATGAGATGAAGACTTGAAATATGGATATCATCCACACTTCACTTACCATTAGCCCCTACAAAATAAAGGTTAGTGAACCACATAAGCATAAAATGAAAATAAGAAGATTTAAACAATGCAAAAACCAATGACAAAGGTCACAAGTCCATCCAATCAAAAATTCAGTACCTAAACCCTATAGGCGACCTAAAATAAAGACCAAGCAAACCTAATAGGATGGCATAAATGCCTTCCGCAAACTATGTTAGAAAGAAAGAAGAAAGAGGCACAAAACGCTACCTAAGAAACAAGACACCAAACAAACACCAAAAGTCATGAGAAAATTATGAAATTAAATCTCTAAAGTCAACAACCAGCAACAAATAATGTGCCCAAATGGCTCACAAAAATTCACAATCAAACTCCACCAAATAAACGCACAAAGTCGCTTAGGAACAAGTAACGAAAACGCGCAAACACGACTCCAAAAACTATGGATAAAATGAAATTAAAAATATAAAAAAAAATTTAAGAGCTTTTCTAAGTCTTAGAAATGATGCAAAAATAACGGAGTCAAAATATTAATCGAGGCGGAAGAAATAAAATCTACAAGTTAATGTGTTCTTATGGAAATTAAATGAGAAAAGAAATTAAATGGAAATTCGAAATAAAAAAGGGAAATTAATAAAATCAGAAAATAAAAATGCACAAAAGTTCTAAAATGAGTTAAGATTCTAAAATAATTTTTTTGGGAATTTTCTAAGGTGTTTTAGTATTTTTTAGAATTAAAAATGAAACTATATATAAAATTAAAGTGAAAAGGAAAGAAAGTGAGAGAGAGGTGCAGAATTAGCAAAAATGCAGTTAAACAACGGATGGGCCCAGATGGGAGGGGTGCACACAGTAAACAGGATAGGCCCATGCGAAAATCCTCTTACCATTAATTAATACTCAGTTTTTATAATATAAATAAAAATGAAAAAAAAGAAAGAAAATAAAAACTGATGGGGTAGCGCTACTTTTACACATGTGTATCAATTGGTCACTTTAAACTTAAGTCACTAAAAGACAAAAAAACTAAACAACCACTCACACAGCACCACGTAGCGTCTTCTTCCTCATGCACATGAAAGAAAAACGTGAAACCAGTAACAACAACCATGGAGACCGCCCAAACCTTCATGAATATCATAACTTCACCTCAACCTAACTTCCTCAATTCTTAATGAAAATGCAAAGTGTAAAGATCAAAATTGAAGTACAAAATGAGAGGATCACAACCATGCTGTTAGTGTTTGCAAACAAATCTTATAGTGAGAGAACCGAAGCCAAGAAGAATCATATATTAAACTGAAAATTTAAGATCTATGCATCTAACATACTCTACACACATTCCCGAGTTTATATGAAGCCAAAACAGATCAAAACAAGCAAAATCATGGCAAATCCGAAACAGAGTAAGTGTGATGTAAAACCTGAAATGAAGTTTCTCTTAAAGTTTTAAAGAAATCCAAATGTCTTTGATTCTTCCTAGCTTGTGTTTTGACTAAATAAAGGTTGAGAGGCTTGATGTTGATGCAGGGAAGAGTAATCCGAAAATGGCTTGATCTTCACTCTTTATTATGTTGTTCTTCAATCACAATCCTTGGAAATGATATAATGAGCAAGATGATGTCAATGAAAATGTTGTAATTCTTGAGTAATGAGAGTTGTAGTGAGGATTTTTAGATCTGGAAATTTTTTAAAGTGAGAGAAATGAAGAGAGTAGTGTAAAATGAGAAACTCTTTTCTTGTTGATTTTTTGTGTGGAAAACTCTCCTCCTCTAAAAATGCAACGCTCCTCCTCTTATTTTCCTTTTCTCTTGCCATTTTGTTCATGATTTGTGCCTTTCAAAAAACTATTCAAGTGTGGTGTAGGAGCATGGCATTATGGTGGAGCTTGTTATGTTGTTGTTGTGATATTAGGTAATGGAAATGATGATGGGATCAAGCTGAGTTTTGCATGATGAAAAGAGGTTGCATGGTACCTCACAATTCATGTGATAGACTCTCTTTCTTGGTGCAAAAAGTGTGAGGGTGAATGATGAAAAGTGTGATGTTTTGCTGATAATAAGAGGAATGTTATACCACTTGCCCACTCTCTCTCATGTACCACATGCCCATGTGCCTCCCTTGTACCATATATTTCTCTAAAAAGTCCACTAAATTAAGAAACAAAGTAATATGGCATATGCATCTCTATGGGAACGTAAAAAAAGAAAAAAATGGCTTACTAACAAATGTATAAAAAAATAACATGATAAAACTTGGTCACAAAAAATAAATGGGGTGTGACACAAACATGAAATAAAGGTGAACCAATGATATTTTGACAAGTGTCCTCAAAACCTTAAAATGTACATAAACTTCCAAAAATTGTATCTTGAGTTCTAGGAAGGATATGAAGGCGTTCTAATACTTTTTGGAAAGGGAAAATCATGAACTACGACTTTCGTGTTCACTGAAAAATCGTCTGGGGCTTTTTTGCACATGAAACAATGGCTTGAAGATTTAGGACAAAAATTTCTAAAAATAGAAACTTCTAAATTTCCATATTTAACAACTTTCCGCATATTCCCGATTTTTGACATTTTAGCTCATCCAAGATATTCCTTGATATGATATGACCTCAAAAGATTGATGACCATGATCAAAACCCAAGAAATCCTTCAGTTGACTTTTTGAACTACATAGTTGACTTTCTTGCTTCACCAACAAATAATTGCTCAAATACTTGACTTTCTCAGTGAATTTTTGCCTCAAATTTCACATATAAGCCTTGATAATCATATGATAGCCTTTGACCACAAGAATTGGTCAAAGCCAAGTGGATTCTCTGATTTGGAGCAAAACCCTAATTAAGGTTTGCCTGTGCAGGAGAAAATGCATTGTTGAGCTTCTGATGAAATTCCACCCTTCTAAGACTTTGAGGATGCCTTTGAGCTTATACAAGATATGATGAGACCTTGTGAGCTTCTTGCAGTGTCACTCGGCTCTTGGCTTGACTTGTAGAATCATGAATTTCTAGATAATTGATCATATGCCTTATGCCAGAACATGTGAATGTTATGCCTCATTTTTCTATGCAAGTGATGCAGTGACACGTATACAAATGATATGCTAAATGCAATGAAAATAGAGAGGGAAAATTTGGGGTGTTACAGCTGCCCCTATTCAAGCAATTGTTAATCTGAAAAGGACGAGAGCACCGGCTGTCGGCCGTTCGAGATGAACTGTGGTTGAATACCAAAAAAGACCCTGAAATTTGCACTCTGCTGGAGAAAGAAACTGGGAAATAAACCCAACCCAGGAGAATTAATGCAAACCTTGGCAAGGTGGCAAGTAACCAGTAACTAAGAAATGTATTTTAAATGACGTCAGGTGACTACTGGCTTGCCACAACGATGGTGAACTTTAATATTATTGTAATATTGAGCGATTTACAACTCAGACAAAATCAAACAATCTGACAAGGAAATGGTATCGAGCGATCCATAACCAGTAAAATGAGCACATCTCAAACAACGAGCAGTAACATCAAGCGATTTACAACTCGGACAAGATCAAGCGATCTTCTAAGGAAATGGTATCGAGCGATCAATAACCAGGAAAACGAGAACGTAATATCAAGCGATTTACGACTCGAACAAAGAGGATTAAAATCAAGCGATTTACAACTCAGACAAGATCAAGCGATCTGACAAGGAAATGGTATCGAGCGATCCATAACTAGGAAAACGAGAATGTAATATCAAGAGATTTACGACTCAAACATGTCTTTTGGTATTACGCCAGGCGACTACTGGCTTGCCACAGCGACGGTGGACTTTAATGGCGTTGCAATATCGAGCGATTTGCAAACCAAACAAGATCGAGCGATTTGATGGGAGAATGGTATCAAGCGATCCATCCACAATAGGTCCGTTGACACGGGACAACGCGATCAATACAAGATTAGTTGGTTTGAGAAGAGAGTAACAACTCTACAAGGGAGAATACCATTTGTAACTCCGCTGGGTATGAGAACATTCTGACTAACGTTCTGTTGAGGAAATAACCAAGATATCCTGGAAATACTTGGTTGAGGAATGATATGTGAACAAATGTCTGCATTACTTTGTCACATTGGCCAAAAATAAATTGGCAACCTCACTAGGGATATTTCAATGATGATTGCATCGCAATCATGAAACTCTACGGGGAAATGACGATCTTCCAACACGAATGGGGAGATGCTTGGTCAAATAACCTTTGCTAGGGAAAGAGTTCTGACAGTTCCAACTCTGTGGGGAATTGGGCATTCATTTGCCTGCTAGGAATAACCCATTCTTGAATAAAGACTCCACTCGGAGGTGAGAACTGTTCAACTGGATTTGAAGTTCTGCTGAGGATATCACCCTACTCTGACTTAGCTAGGGAAGGTTCCATCTCAGAATTTACTGGGAATGCTAGGGATCACCCTCTGCTGGAGATAGGAATTGTAAGGCATCTCTCACTAGGGAGAATAAACTGCTTGGGGAACATGCTCTAGCAGCATCACCATCCTGTACTAGATGATTGTTCAAGTATCAACTCAAGAGGATTTTACAGAAGACTTGGCGTCTTCAAACTCTTGGAGAGAATCGTTGAATCTTGAAATAATTTCCCCAGACCTCCTGGTCTACAAAGGGATTTGATTGAAGGGGACTCACACACCATCCTACATTATCATGAAATAATCTTCACCAATATCCTGTGCTAAGGATAAATTGAATAAACACTTGCAGAAACTGACTTCATCTGCTCTTGAGAGTGACCTGCCCCAGTATGGGCCCTAAGATGATTTCTTCAGACTATCCATACTCTGATAATTTCCCCAGCTTAGCTGAATTGTGAGTTTTTGTTCAATGTGATTGCCCCGGATTGGCTGCATCCAACCCAACTGATTAGAAGAATCTTTATCTCGTAGGAGCTTCTTGGAAAAAGTGAAATTTGCCATGATTGTCCTTTAGAAGTTTCAGACTCCTCCACCTGGCAAGATTTAAGTTTCTGGACTGAAATTCCTCATGTGAACTTCTGTGATTGCCGAACAAATGTATGCAAGCAGAAAATGTTTTATTCTGAGAATGATTATTTCAATGCAACACACATGTTAATCTTGAAGTTTTTATGGAAAAGATGTTGTTTGTGAACGAATCACTGGTTAAGATATGACAAGTTTTTTTTTTTATGAAATAAACATGTATATGCAATACCAACAAGGGTCTTTTAGCACAACTCGCTGGAGTCAGGAACGTTATCTCATGGTGGCACGCTCTCAGATTAACCCTGTTTCAATTAGGACTTTTTGAGGGTTGTATCGCGGCTTGGTTCACGGTTATAGAAACAAAGATATAGGCTCAAAGTTTATTTATACCCACCCCTCTTCGTGATGTCCTTCAATCCTATGTTCAACTAGCATTCACAAGCGCTCACCTTTCCTAAGGATTTTGAGATGGTTGAGGAACCAATACTAATAACTATTTAAGCTCCACTGAGGTTATTGTTGGGAGTCAGTCACCCCTATTGTCTTTTGTGTCTGTATCACACAACTTGTTTTTTGTTTGAGGATCTTTCTTGTGTAATCCTTTTCGTCTTTTCGCTTTTTCATTCTTTTTGTATATCCCTAACTTTTGCCTGGACTGATCCTTTTGAATCTTTTGCAATTGGAGTCCAGCGGGATGCCCTAATTTTTGCCTAAGTCGCTTGTTTTCAAGTTTCGACTTAGCGGGCTATTTATTTCTCTTTTTTTCCTTGAACAAATCGTGTGACACATGTTGTCTTGATTGTTTTGTAAGGGTCGTGACTGTCTCACTTTTTGATGATGGATAACCGTTGTGGTTTCCGGTCTTTGGACCTCTTGATGTGCTGGAAGGAAAGGTAATGGATCCTCAAATACACTCCTTTATGAAAGTCTGAACGCTTGGTCCAACTAGCTGACACCTACCCTGCCCCGGGTTAAATGTGAGGGTTTTTTTTATGTGAAAAGAAACTCATACTCCAAGGCTAAAAGGGGTTAACGAAGGTTTATCTCCCTTATATCTCCGGTGTTTGGGAATTTGAAACAAAGCATGTACATCGTCAACAGGGTCTTATTCAAGAGCACACACTTGGAGATTTTTGCGTTTTCACTTCGTCATCCTCCATCACAGAGTTTAAGAACAACAGTTGGTATTGCAATGCACATTCACAAAATTATGAATAAATACGAATGAATTACTTCAAGAAAAACATGTGCATTTCATTAATTAACATTCAAAAAGCAAACACGTTTCATGCAAGCATACAAATGTTCAAACAAACATATAAAAGCGACACATGAAAATGCAGTAAAGAAACTAAGCAATGCCATTGTTGAGGATACTTGACTCCGTCTGGACCTGTTAATCTTGAACATTTTCAGTAGTCAACAACTTTTCCTGATAAGATCTGCAGTCTTCTATTCACTGGTCTGTTGCACCCCAAATTTTGCCCTCACAATACAAGACTTTGTGTGCTAAGAGGTTCACAAGGTTCACAAGACCTCTCATGAGGTTCACAAGGTTCACAAGACACTTTATAAGGTCCACAAGACATTTTATGATGGTTCACAAGGTTCACAAAGTTCACAAATAGTCAGAAGATTTGACAATTCCCTCAGACAATGCATCCTCCTAAGCAGTGCATCCTAAACAAGGGTTTTGACTTTAATCAGGCTAAATGGACTTCCAAGACTTTAAGTGAGCTTCATAACATCTTATATATGTTTAAGAATCCCCATGACAAGTTTCAAGACTTTTCCCAAAGGTTTGCTCAGTCAGATGATCAGATAGGTCAAAATCAGTCAAAGCAGTTAAAAAGTCAAACTGAGGTCAACTGTGGTCAAACCAAAGTCATACTTCATGATTTTTTGCCAACATCAAGTATATGAAGTAAAATTCATAATTTGATCAAGGTTTGATCATGATTCATCAAGGAGATTTCAGATCATCAAGAATCAAGGGTTTCTAAATTAGGGTTTCCTCAGGAAAAGTCAACTGAACTTTGACCAGCCATAACTTTCACATGCTTCATCACATTTTTTCCATCCAAAGCTCATTTTGAATGAAATTGAATTCTCTACAACTTTGTGTCTCACAAGCCGAGCCCAAAAATGCTTCATTTGGAAGGTATGAGCTAAGACATTATAGGTCCTTTTGAAAGTCAACAAAAAGTCAACAACTTCAAAAGGGCATAACTTGAGAATGGTAAATGGTATGGACATGAAACCAATGGTGTTGGTTAGAGGACTCTTCAAGCTTTCCAAAATGTCCAAAATCACCCTCATAGCATTAAAATTGAAGGGTGTGTGCCCTTGCAAAGTTGGGAAATTTTTGGGTGGTTTATGAACAAAATAGGGTCTTAAAACCAAATTTTTCTAAATGGGCTGAACTTTTTGTGACCCAAAGTGTTCCATGACATCATGCACGAAATTTATTTGATATTTTCATAATTTTATTTTATTTAATTTATTTATTATGATTTTTTATATTAAAAATCATTTTAAATTTAAATAAAATATCAAATGTGAAAATTTAAAATATATTTTGGTTCTAGAAGGTCATTAACATGATTTGGATTGAATTGATATAACATTGATGATGATTGGCTTGAAATAGAAAGGTCTCGTTCACAAATATTTGAAATTTAAGTTCTAATCTTTTTCAATCTCCAAAATCAAAAAGATCCATACAATGATCAAATCTCTTGACCTAATTTCATTCTACTATAAGTATACAAGTTATCACAATGCATAGGGACGAATTTGACAGCCTCAAAGAGTAAGTTTGCACATTCAAAAAACTCACCAAAATTCAAATTCGGATTTCACAATTCAGGCCCTTTCAAGACAATTTGAAGGTTGAGACATGTTCTATGAACATCATTGAATCTGTTTGAACCATTTGCAGCATTCCAATCATTGCATATGACCTAAACCAAATCATGTTCTTCAAGAAATTATTGATTTTCGATTCCATTGATTGGCTGGACTAAAATTGTTTTTGATTGTTTAATGATGTTTGTAATGAACCCTAGAATGATTCTGGGCCATTCAATTGAGTTTTTCATGCAGGTATGGAGTTTCACCATGATTAGGGTTCACGGCCTCTTTTAGGGTTTCATGATTTGATCATGATAAATGAATTCTAAAGACATAGGACGATTGCAAATCTCAGTAGGAACTCAATGGCATAAATAATTTTGTGAAATTTTGTTGTTTGGTTGAAGTTTGTGATTCGCAGGAATGAAAAGCGCATGTGTATTCGAAGAAGAATTCGCAGGAAAATTTGCAGCGTCCAAGGAAGAAGATGAAGTTCTTGGCTCCATCTGGAAAATTCAAAATTGTGTTTAATATTTTTAGAATTGTTTGTTGTTTTATTTCACAGATGCAGCGTTGGCCCAGTGGTGAAGTATGCGCACGTTATGCTTGTAGGTCCTTGGTTCGAATCCTGGGCTCAACAACTTTTTTCTTATTTTTCCAGTTAATCATCAAACTTAATATATTATTTATTGTGGTGGTTTAAACATCAGTTGCGCCCTCCCGGCTGGATGGTAAGTGTGCTTGCGTATTATGTAAAGGTCCTGGGTTCGAATCCCTCCCCAGGCCTTTTTGTGTTATTTGTTTTCTTTTGTCATGATTTTTTTCCAGGTTAAACAACAAAACCAAATGGAGTGTTCTCCTTATCACCTGCGTGCGCATGGCCCAGTGGTTGGGGTGCTGGTCTTGAGGGTTGAAAGCTTAGGGACTGGGTTCAAATCCCAGCCCAGGTAAGTTTTGCTTTTTTCATTCTTTTTTCTGATTTTCCTATTTAATTAATTTATATTATAGTTAAACAAATTTAAATAATAAAAAATATATAATGTGTATATTATTATTTTCTTTATTACAATTTAAACTCATTTTCTTTTACAATTAAATCTCATTAGAAAAATTATTTATTTTTGTATATTATTAATTAATCCTAATTTATTTTTTTAAAACATGTAACCCTAATATTTTCTAAAACCCTAATTATTTTATAAACCCTAATTGTAAATAATTAATTCTATTTGTTAATTATGACCTCTAATTTATTTATTTATTTTAACTTTAATTATATGTATATATTTTCTATAATTTGTTTATTTAATTCTTATATGTAAATACTTTTAGATTATGCTTAAAATAATTAAAACCCTTAATTTAATTTTGTAAATATAATTTATTTTCATAATATGTTTTTAATTAACCTTATTCTTATAATATGTATACAATTTAAAACTTTATAATAATTAGTATATAATATGAATTATGTATGTTTTCTTCTTAATATTAAAAATAATTGTTTATATAAAAATTGAACTTTTAATTATTATGCTAATATTCTTGTTTATTTTATTATTAATTTTATTTATTTTCATATGATATTTATTATTATTGTTACTAACCCCATATATATATATATATATATTGTGATTTATTATTATTATTGATACTAACCCAAATTATTTATTATTATTTATTTTTGCTTATATATTTAATTTGTTTTAATTATTATTATTATGTAATTGTTTCCTTTATGTAATATTTAGTAGTAATATTTAATATTTATTTTTTATGTTATGGTTAGTAAAATAGGGAGTGAAACGTATTTGTATTTAAAATTGATTTAGATCATTAACTTAAAAGATAAATATTTAAATTTATACACTCACACACGTAAGTCGATCCTGGATCGCCATCTCACTTCCTAAGGTTGCCTCTCGAGTTGCCTAATCAAAAGGTCAAGTAGGGTGTATAAAGCAAAGTCCCTCACCTCACATCATCTAGTCCCTAAACAGATAAAAAGATCAAGTCCCTTCGAATGTTGTCTTCGTACTGATCTTGTCCCTTTCGAATAAAGATGATAAGTCCCTTCGAATTGCTTATACACCCCACAGTTGCCTAAATAACAGATGTCCCTTCATTTGTCCCTTACATCCAAGGTAATGACTACCTATTCCTTAATAATAGGGATAGTCTTACCATTTAAAGGATTCAAGAACAGAAAAGACTTAAACTTAGGGTAGGTTTCTCTTAGATACTTGCTCACTCTTCAAAATATTTCAAACACTTCATATTTTCAAACAAATTTTCAAAAACAAAGGTTTTATATACATCCGTACATGGATCATTATAAAACACTTAAGAAAATTTCTATTCACACACTTCATGTTTTAAAAACAGTTTAAAGTGAGCTAAGTAACTAAGAGCCCATGGATAACCATGGATGTAAAGGGTGCTAACACCTTCCCTTTACATAACCTACCCCCCGGACCCAAAAATCTTTTAAAAGGTCTTTCCTGTTCTTTTATGCCTTTCCTTTGGATAAAATAAAAGTCGGTGGCGACTCTTGCTATCCGCAACATAACTAAAGTCATTTCTCCCACCGTGTTACAGAACTGGCGACTCTGCTGGGGATTTAATAAAAGAGGGGTACCCTTAGGAATTAGATCACTTTAAAATTGTTTGCCTTGTTTGCTTTATACTTACTTGTTGGGCTCTTATGTGTGAAAGATCCTAACCCGGATCTAGTGTACCTTAGGTAAATGGCAATAGACCAAGGAAACTGTACGGCGTATACCGATATGGTTGATCTGGTGGCCATAGTTAGTGTGACTTCTTGGTTGGTGCTTATGTTCCTTAAGTCAAGTTGAGGATAATATGAGGCTGTTGTCGCGGTGAGAATCGGATACCAAGCTATTAAGTGAGCTTGAATCGCAAAACTTTTATGTTCACCACCGACTTTAATTTAATCCAAAGGGAAAAGGGAAAAAGATCGTAAAAACCCTAAATGAGGAGAAACTAGGTTCGGGGGTTGATTATACCTAGGGAAGGTGTTAGCATCCTAAGCATCCGCAGTATCCTACGGGAACCTCTTGTTAATATTTGTATTATTGTTGTTTATTGCTTGTTAAAATTAAGGGAACCTAAGGTTTTATTTCTAATGGTGCTCGCACAACATCGCATCGATGCCTACGTATCGGGTATAGAATCAGAGCACTCGTAGTTCTCCTAAGGATTAACGAACACTTGGTTACGCTCAAGGTTCGCGAGGGAAGGTAAGTGTTATGGCAAACACTCACGTGACTTAGGAAAGTCACAAAAAGTTATAAAATAAAACACTAAGGACCTAATGGCTAAGGACCTAAGGATGAGGGACCTAATTGCTAAGGTCAAAGAAAAAAGAGGGACCTAATTGCTAAGGTCAAAATGGTAACTAGGGGGTGGCTAAACTTCCTATGACATTGAGTCAACTGCAGGAGTTCTTTCCCTTTTGGACTGAAAAGCATAAACGAAAGTAAATAAATGAGGGTGCAAGCTCCTAAGTCTAAGGCATAGGTTGCTACTTGCAAAAATAAATTGGATAAAGTAAATGGAAAATGCAAAGTAAAAGGCTTAATAACTGGGCTATGGCTCGATATATGGATCGAGAATGCTGAGGTGGAAAACAAACGTGGTGCGTCAATTTACTTAGGTTGGAAAGCTGTGAAGTGTACAGAATGTGCAGATGGCGATCGTAAAACGACCGACTTACGTGTGTGAGTGAAGTGTGTAAGGTTCACTTGGCGTTGGACCAAGGATTTATTATCTTGAAAATTAATGTGCGCTTTCAATTTTATTTTAACAGGTATATGGTCATGATGCAAAATAAAAAAAATATAAACATAGTGCATTCAACCAAGACATCGGAAGATTAAATTTAAAACTCACCCTAAGAGATAAACCTAAATCTAAACCTCTCACACTAATAAGATCTAAAACTATGCTAAACAATCTCTATCTTAAACGAAGAAGAACTATACAAATGTTTTTGGATTTTTTTATATAAATAAATGATTAATTAAATATGTACTAAGAAAATAGAAAAGAAGAAATTGAATTCGAAATATTTTTGTTATTATTATTTTTTGATGTATATATAAGTATCTAACTAAATATAAAAATAAAGTAGAAAAGAAAATTTTCTTAAAAAAGTTTTTTTTTTATTTTTCTAACTAAATATAAAAAGAAAATTTTGAAATTAAAAGTTTTTTAATTATTTTATATATATATATATATAGGTTTCTAAATAAATATAATAATAAAAATAAAATAGAAAAGAAAATTTTGAAATTAAAAAGCTTATTTATTTATTTTGTATATACATTTTTTTAACTAATTATAATGATAATAATAGAAAAGAAAATTCTAAAATTAAAATGTTTTTTATTTATTTATTATATGTATATAGATTTCCTAACTAAATATAATAATAAAAGAAAATATTAAAATTAAAATGTTTATTTTTATTTATTTTATATGTATATAAATTTCTAAATGATAATAATGGAAAAGAAAACATTAATGTTAAAATGTTTATTTATTTATTTGTATATACATTTCTAACTAATTATAATAAATAGAAAAGAAAATATTAATGTGTTTATTTAATTATTTGTATATACATTTAAATGAAAAATAATAAATAACTAAATAAAAATTTACCTAAATAGTTAAAATTAAATAAAAAATTAATTGAATTATAAACCTTTTTTTTTAGATTTTTTTATTATGAAAGAAGAAGAGGCTAATGGGCTGAAGAGAAAACAGGGGAACTGAACTAAAGAGCCCAATGGGCGCTGGATACCCAAACGGGTCGGGTCCAACCCGGTTCGGTTTTATGAACAAAAAAGAAAAGGGCAAAAGAATCCCAAGGGAAACCCTAGCCGCTGCCCTTTCGTGAAAATGAAAAAAAACACACAAAACTCTCCTTCCAGATCGCTCTGCTCCTCTCAATGCCGAGTTTCTCTCCTCTTTGCTACTCTCTCGCTCTGAAGCTCTCACTCGCTCAACTCGTTTGTTTCGCTCGTTTTCGTCTCAATCTCGCACGGCCCTGGTTCGCGATTTCCGGTAGGGTTCTCGCGGTGGATTTGTGGGCCGACGGTAGCTTCTCTCGCGCGGACTCGGTGAAGGAGTGCTTCCGCGGTGGTTCTGTTTGCGGTTATGTGTTCACGGTGAGTCGCGGTTCTGTTGAAGGATGGTGTTCTAAGCGTTTGATTTCGGATTTTTCTCTTCATCTCACTTGTTTTCATTTTGTTTTCTGTGTTTTGTGGTGGTGAGTTGGTTTTGGCTTGGTGTTATGGATGTTAGAAGGTTTGTTGAGGGAAAAGTTGAAGATATGTTATGAAGGAGGTTTTGACGGATGGCTGGTTTAGAGTTTTGATGGCTTTTTGCGGCGGAGGTAAGGGTGGTTCCGACGGGGTTGGTTGTCAAGGGGACACGTTTATGTTCTCTACTGAGTTAGTTAGAAGTTTGAGAAATTTTGTGGGAGCGGATTTGGTGGAGGACCGTGGCTGTTTAAGGTTAACGGTGTCTTGGCCGGCGGCTTTGTGATTGCGGAAATGGATGAGTTGGAGTGGCAGATGGTGTTTTCGGAAATGGTTTGATGGTGATGAAGCGATTTGAGGGAGACGGATTCAGTTTTGCAGTTGGGTGCGGTGATGATGATGAGCAAAGGTGGTTCACACGGTTTGGTGTTTGAAGGTTCTGAAATAGTGAGAACAATGGTTTGATTTGTTTTTTTGTTGACTGGTTTTATGTGTTTGGGTGAAGAGGTTGCAGTGAGGATTGAAGGAGGGTTGGTTTTTGTTTGCAGCATAAGGATGGAGATGAGTTATGTGGTATCAGTTTTAGGTTGTAGAAAAATGTTTGATTTGAGTTTATGGTTTTGTAGTCTGGTGAAGGTTGAATGGCTTTTTGTTCACTTTTTGGTTTTTTTTATTTCTGAAAATGGTTATTTGCAGGTGGTGAGTTTCGATTTTGTGATGGTTTTGAGGGATGATTTGTTTTCTGTTTTGAAGAAGGGATGGAAATTATGCGAAGTTTGGGGCTGAAGCAAGTTTGTGTATGCTGCTACTTTTTGTGGCTGCAGTTATAGTGATGGATCCTGTTTTTTTTTTTATTAACAGGTTTGTGTTTGTGGTAGGAAGAGTGATTTATTTTGCTGTGAATTTTTTGTTATTATTATTTTTTCTTGAAGTTTTTTTTATATGGTTTTGTATGCAGTATGAGGAGCAATGAAATGAAATTAAAGAAGAAACATAGCTATGAACAATATGCGAAAAGAGGTGAAGGAAATAGAAATATTACCGACCCGAAAGTTATCGGGGTGAAGAATCCGCAAACGGTAAGCCTCCCTCTTCTCCTTGCTGGTGATTGATGGATGAGGTTTTTTGTGGCTCTGTTTTTATGGATTTTCAGTAGCTGTTCTGGTGTTTTGAGAGCTGTTCTTGGTGTGGTTTGAGGGCTGTTTTTTGGTGTTTTGTATGGCTGAATTTTGGTGTTTTTTTTTTATGTAACAGTGGCTGTTTTGTGTGATTTATGGCTGAATTTGTAGTGTTTTGATGGCTGAATTTGTAGTGTTTTGATGGCTGTTCTTGTGTGTTTTTTTTGGATGTAACAGTGTGTGATTTATTGCTGAATTTTGTCCTTGTTGCTTGTAGGTGAAGGGTTGGAGGAGAGGAGACAAAGTCTGGATTTTGGTTATAGTGGAGGAAGTGGAGCAGAGGCTGTACTGCAGACCTGCTGTTGGTGGCTGCATGCTTGCTGAATTTTTTTTGTGCTTTGTGGGTGGTTTTGTTGTACAATTTTTTGTGGTTGTAACATAAACAAAATATTTGGAATAAAAGTTGGATATTTACACTGTGGTTATAATTTGAAATTGAAACTTAATATTTGAAATGAGAACTTTAAATTAGAAATTAAATATAAACCTGAATTAGAAGTGAATTAAAAAAAAAAGAATTAAACTTAAAATTGAAAATAACTTAGAAACTAAATAATTAAACTTGGAATTAAAATTGACTTAGAACTTAAGAAATAAATTTAGAGTTTAGAAAATAAATACGTGGATATGAATTGAAATGGAAAATTGGGATAAAAAATTAAAACTTGGAAGTGGAAGTGAATTAAAAAAAAACTAGAAATTAAACTTAGAATTGAAAATAAATTAGAAACTAAAAATTAAACTTGAAATTGAAAATGACTTAGAACTAAAGAAATAATTTTGGAGTTTATAAAATAAATACATGAATTGAAAATTATAAATAGAAATTGACATTAAATTTAGAAGTAACAACTTGAAAATGAAATAAAATTAAAAATTGAAGAATAGAAAATAAATTCAAAAATAAAAACTTGAAAATGAAATAAGAATTAATTTAGAGATGAGAATTTGAAAATGAATAGAAATAACAAATAAGTTTTTAGAAAAAAAAATTTGAAAATGAACTAAAAAAATAGAGGTAGAAATTGAAATAAAATTTTAAAATAGGAACTTGAAAATAGAAACGAAAATAGAAACTAAAATTAAAAATACAAAAATGAATTAAAAAGTTATAAATGAGAAATAGAAAATTAAATTAAAATGGAAGCTTATAAGTGAAAAGAAATTAAGAATTAAAATTATAAATAACTTGAAAATGAGAAGAAAGCAACAGAAAATAAATCTTGGAAATCCCCTGCTAAATGCGATGAATGTATGATGCGAACAGTTAGGGGTAAAATTTGGGGTGTGACAGCTGTCATATGTTGTCAATGCACTAACTAACTTTTAGAACCCTAGTTATCCCATCTTGGCCTTTAGAAAATTAGTGAGATAACCGGCTTTGGTGCAGACTGAAGTTGGTTGATACTCGATGCTACGCTCATTGAGATTCTAAACTTGGAGGGT
This sequence comes from Lathyrus aphaca, assembly GCA_963966055.1. Taxonomy (NCBI): domain Eukaryota; kingdom Viridiplantae; phylum Streptophyta; class Magnoliopsida; order Fabales; family Fabaceae; genus Lathyrus; species Lathyrus aphaca. The sequence continues at coordinate 308,182,662 of OZ014521.1, forward strand.
TTTGGTTGGCAAGTAAGTTGCCTACTGAATAACCACCCTTGTGAAGGATCAATGATATTGAGATCCCTTAGAACCTGGTTACTTTATAGGACAAGATGAACCAACTAAACTTCAGGGGAGGGTATTTACCTTTAAACCTCATGCAAGCCTTCAAACCTAGGGCTATTGTGTGACTTGTTTGTGTGTGCCACATGTTTGTGATTGAGCATAACATCATGACATCATCATGCATCATAAGCATAGCATTTTCACTAACCATTTCAAGGACCAAAGGATTTATCTTTGTTCTTTGTTGCAGGTCATGGCTTCTGCTCGTAGAAACACTATCAGGATCAACTTTGTAGGGATACCTGCTAAGCTTAAGGAGTTGGTTTCTCAGGTTTCTGAAAACTCCCAATTCATCAAGAGACATGGTCAGCTACTGGATCTAGTCACTTCAGGGTTCAATGAAGACATGATGAGTGTCCTGTTTCAGTTCTTTGATCCTAAGCACCATTGCTTCACATTCCCCGACTACCAGCTGGTTCCTACAATGGAAGAGTTCTCTAAACTTCTGGGTATACCTGTACTTGATCAGAAACCATTCACAGGCTTGGAAAAAAGAGCCTAAACCTGAGGTCATTGCTGCAGCTCTACATCTGAAGAAGTCTGACATTGTTTTAGAAACGAGAAGCGGAGTTAAGGGTATTCTTGCTAAGGTGTTGGTAGAGAAGGCTCAAGTGTTCTTGAAAGCTATGAGTTATGATGCTTTTGAGGAGATCTTAGCCTTGTTGATTTATGGCTTAGTATTGTTCCCCAATCCAGATCAGTTCATAGATGTTCATGCCATCAACATATTTCTGAATCACAATCCAGTGCCCACATTGCTTGGAGACATCCTACATTCTCTTCATACTCGTACTACGAAGGCACGAGGAACTTTGATGTGTTGCATACCTTTGTTATCTAGGTGGTTTATTTCTCACCTTCCTCGATCAGTGATGAAGAATGAACAAGGGTTCAGGTGGTCTAAAAGGCTCATGTCACTCTCTCATTCAGATATCCGTTGGTGCTCCAGATCTATGGAGAATGTTACTATCATTGACCGTTGTGGGGAGTTTCCTAATGTGCCACTTCTAGGCATAAGAGGAGGCATTACTTACAACCCTTCTTTAGCTCTACGACAGTTTGGTTACGCTCGGAGTGATGGTCCACATGACATGTTGATTCAGGGTATTGTGTTTGACTACGACAACGATCTGCAAGGTTACCGTCAGAGATTCATACGAGCATGGGGAAAAGTGAACAAGGTTGACAGCAAGACTCTGGAGCCTAAGTACACTATTCCTATGGAAGCTTATCTCAGATGGGTGCGATCTCGTGCTCAGACTCTCATGATGCCATATCCTGCTATCCTGCCAGTTACCATGGAACCTGTTGCTGAAGGAGATACTTCTTATACCATCCTTCACCCGGACATGCCTACTGACATGGAAGATTTACAGAGGTCCTGGATCCAGTTGAAGGAGCAAAGGGATACTTTCGAGGCTCATTACAAAGCAAGCCAAGAAAGAATCCTGGAACTAACAAAGCAACTTCACGAGGAGCAGAATCTCAACTCATACCTCAACACAAAGAGGAAGCGTCCATGGGAGACTTAAAACCCCATCTCTTGTATTTATTACATTTCATTTTCTGTAAGCCCAAGAGGCAAAACAAATTTATTACTAATAAAAGTTTACCTTCTTGGTTGTTTAAGCAAATTTAAATCTTGCGGTCCTTGAAAACATTGCATATACATTCACATATCATATCATTACATCACACGTTTATTGTGCACAGGTTTCTCATCTTCCCGCTGTTTATTTCAGCAATGGCTCTTGAACAAACAGTTAAGGATCTCCAGGCACAAAATGCACAGTTCCAAGAGCTGATCCTGAACTTGTCCAAGGGGCAGGATGAATTGAAGACACTGCTGGCTAAGAAGACTAAGAAGACTAGAAGGTCAGGTGGCCTGATCAACATGGGAAGAAGGTTCAGAGGTCCTGTCAAGACCAAAGAACAGGTTGAAGACTATGAGTCTGAAGAGTATGAGAAAAAGGGAGGCAGTCTCCATAACACAATGGGGGACTCTGATTCCGAAGCTAACTACTATCATGAGCCTAATGAAGATAAGTTCAAGATGCTGGTGGATAGAATGGATGCTATGGAGTTGCAAAAGTCTTCTGGGCTGGATTTTGAAGATCTGAGTTTGATATCTGGGGTGGTTATACCCATTGGTTTCAAGGTTCCTACTTTTGTTATTTATGATGGTGTCTCTTGTCCCAAGCTGCATCTGAGATCTTATGTCAGGAGAATCCAACCTCATACTGCTGATAAAAAGTTGTGGATCCATTTCTTCCAAGAGAGCTTATCTTGAGCTCAATTGGAATGGTACTATCAGCTGGAGAGTGTCAACATCCGGGATTGGAATGATCTTGCTGAAGCCTTCTATAAGCAGTATCAATACAATGCTGATTTAGCCCCTACTCGCATGCAACTTCAGAGCATGTCTATGGGTGTTAAAGAGAGCTTCAAGGAGTATGCTCAGAAATGGAGAGACTTGGCTGGAAGAGTGCAACCACCTCTAACTGACAGGGAGTTAGTTGATATGTTCATGTGTACGTTGAATGGTCCTTTTTACAGTCATCTAATTGGAAGCTCATCATCTGGCTTCACTGAGTTGATAATGACAGGAGAGCACGTAGAAAGTGGTATCAGGAGTGACAAGATCCAAGTGGGTGCTTCTTCATCCAGTACTTCAAAGAAGCCCCCTAGTGGGAAGAAAGAGTCAAATGCTGTTTATGGTCAACCTGATCGTAATAGAAGGCATCAGTCTGTGAGTGCAGTTCATATCTCCAATCCAACTCCTGCAACACCAGAGCAGCCATAGGGAAATCAACAGAGGGCTAGAAGGCAGTTCACTAAGATCAACATGTCAATGGCCCAAGCCTTGCAACACTTGTTGAAGGCTGAACTTATCACTCTGAAAGATCCTCCTCAGAATCCTAATGTTACCTCTCCCAGGTACAATCCTAATGCACGGTGTGCATATCATTCGAATTGTCAGGGACATGATACCAATAGTTGTTGGGTATTGAAGAACAAAATTCAAGATATGATTGATGCAGGAGAGATTGAGTTTGACCCTCCGGGTACTCCAAATGTGATCACTGCTCCCATGCCAAATCATGAGAAGACTGTCAATGCCATTGATGAAGATTCACATATTTCCTCAGTTGCAGAGTTGACTACACCATTGTCTGTTATTAAGAAGAAGCTAGTACAAGCTGGGTTCTTTCCAGGTTGTCGTGAAGATTGTTTATATTGTACCTATAAGCCGGATAGCTGCTGGAGGTTGAGAGATGGAATTCAACGTCTCATGAATAATTATACCATAGTGTTTGAGAGGACTCCACCTTCTGTAGAGAGTATGGTTGATCATATAACTAAGCGTGCGAAGGTTGAAGAGGTGGATATGGTTGATAAAGTGCCGGTGAGGATTACTTCCAAGGGTCCTGTCAAAATCACTCATAAGGGTCCAATTAAGATTACTGCTGAAGGCCCTGTGAAGATTGTTGCTGAAGCTAGAGTGGCTCCTATGATCATTACCACTCCTGGTCCTATTCCGTATACTTCTGATAAAGCTGTGCCTTGGCATTATAGGTCTGATGTTTATATCCATGGTGTTAAGCAGGAACCCTTAGCTGATATGCCTGTTGATGTTGATAATATTGCTGGATCTAGTAAGATCACACGAAGCGGAAGAGTTTTCTCTCCTCCAGTTACCTCTAAGAATGCAGTTACTCCAGCTGCTACCTCCACCACTGATGCTCGGGGCAAAGGTCCTGTTATTGAACCTTTACCTACTGATGTGCCAGCTGCTGATGATCTCTCTAAGCAGATGGAAGAAGTATTGAAAATCATTCGCAAGAGTGATTATGACATTGTTGATCAATTGGGGCATACTCCCTCCAAGATTTCTATGTTGTCTTTGTTGTTATGTTCTGAGGCTCATGCCAAGGCCTTGATTAAGTTTCTGAAGACTGCTCATGTACCAAATGAAATTTCTGTTGACCAGTTTGAAAATTGTGTTGCACACTCTACCTATGATAATGGGTTAGGTTTCTCCGATGCTGATTTGACTCCTGCCAAAAGGGATCATAACAGGGCTCTACATATCTCCATTGAATACAGGGGCACTACCCTGTCACATGTACTAATAGACAATGGTTCCTCTCTGAATGTGTTGCCCAAAGAAGTCCTGAATAAGCTTAGTCCTGAAGATGCTGTGTTGAAACCCAGTAATATAGTGGTGAAAGCTTTTGATGGCTCAAGAAGAGTGGTGCATGGAGAAATTGATCTCCCAATCAAAGTTGGTTCTCAGGTCTTCAATACTACCTTTTATGTCATGGATATTCGTCCGTCGTATTCTTGTTTGCTTGGGCGTCCCTGGATCCATGGGGCAGGTGCTGTAACCTCCACATTACATCAAAAGCTGAGGTATCCAGTAGAAGGGAAGATTGTTACGGTCTACGGAGAGGAAGGGTATATGATCAGCCATGTGAATACCTTTAAATATCTTGAAGTGGAAGGCGAATATGTCGAAACTCCGTGTCAAACATTTGAAGTGGTTCCTTGGATTGTTAATGATTACGAAGCTCCTCCTGTTGTCAAGAAATTTCCTGTGGTCACCAGAGTACCTCCAACAATGGCCTCCCTCAAAGATGCTAGAGTTGTGGTGGATGAAGAGTCCCAGAAGGCTGTTCGTCGTGCTCGTGCTGTTCGTATCACCAATCAGGGGATTATGAAGAATCAAATCAATGCTGTGGATGACTATGATGAAGACTACAACTTGGATGCTTGGATTTTTCCTACTGTGGGTGCTGGACTCAATAACTGGAGGGCTGAAGATGTTATTCCTATCTCCTTTAGTCAGGAGTAAATACTATTACTATGTTATTACTTTTAAGTTTGTAATTTCTTGAACAATTAAACTCTTAAGCCTTGTGCCTTACCCGGGGCACAATGGTGTGCTTGTTACGGGATGTCATTTCATTTGCATACTTCATTCAATAAAAATCAGTGGACGTTTCGTTTTCGTAAATATTGTGTTCCTTGTCTTTCTTTTCTTTTTTTGTTTTATCAGCTATGTGTTCTTACACACACCCACATCACTAAAATGCAGATCCTCATCCACTCTGGATCCTGTTGATAACAATTCTACTATTGCCAATTATAATTTCGAGAATCCGATCTATCAAGCTGAAGACGGAAATGAGGACGATTGTGAAGTACCTGTAGAGCTTTCTAGGTTGTTACAACAAGAAGAGAAAGCTATACAACCACATGAAGAGCCAGTCGAAGTTGTGAATTTGGGAACTGAAGAAAACAGGAAAGAGGTCAAGATAGAGGCTGAATTAGAGGATAGTGTCAAGAGCAGATTGATTCAGATGTTACGTGACTATGTGGAGATCTTTGCTTGGTCTTATGAAGATATGCCAGGGTTGGATACAGACATTGTGGTTCACCGTTTACCAGTAAAAGAAGACTGTCGTCCAAAGAAGCAGAAGGTTCGTCGCATGCGTCCTGAAATGTCAGAGAAGATTAAGGCAGAGGTAATGAAACAGTTTGATGCAGGGTTCTTAGCAGTGACTTCTTATCCTCAATGGGTTGCAAATGTGGTACCGGTACCTAAGAAAGATGGTAAGGTACATATGTGTGTAGACTACAGGGATTTGAACAAGGCCAGCCCCAAAGATGACTTTCCACTTCCTCATATTGATGTTCTGGTAGACAACACTGCCCAACATAAGGTATTCTCTTTTATGGATGGTTTTTTTGGTTACAATCAGATCAAGATGGCACCTGAAGATATGGAGAAGACAACATTTGTTACACAGTGGGGCACCTTTTGCTATAAGGTGATGCCATTTGGTTTGAAGAATGCAGGGGCAACATATCAGCGTGCTATGGTGGCTTTGTTTCATGATATGATACATCATGAGATAGAGGTATATGTGGATGATATGATAGCCAGGTCCCAGAATGAAAAGCAACACCTTGATCATCTACATAAGTTGTTTGAAAGGTTGAAGAAATACAAGTTGAGATTGAACCCAAACAAGTGTACTTTTGGAGTTAGATCTGGTAAACTTCTGGGTTTCATAGTCAGTGGAAAAGGTATTGAAGTGGATCCTGCGAAAGTGAAAGCTATACGAGAGATGCCAGCTCCCCGTACTGAGAAGGAAGTTAGAGGTTTCTTGGGACGATTGAATTACATTGCAAGATTTATTTCCCAATTGACTGCTACTTATGAGCCAATCTTCAAGTTGTTGAAGAAAGATCAGGTAATGGAATGGAATGATGAGTGCCAGACTGCATTTGATGAAATTAAGAAGTATCTGCTAGAACCACCAATTTTGATGCCACCAGTTGATGGAAGACCCTTGATTATGTACTTAACAGTGTTAGACAACTCAATGGGGTGTGTGTTGGGGCAACATGACGAGCCTGGTCGAAAAGAGCAGGCAATATACTACCTTAGCAAAAAGTTTACCGACTGTGAAACAAGATATTCACTGCTCGAGAAAACTTGCTGCGCTTTGGCATGGGCTGCTCGCCGACTAAGACAATATATGTTGACCCATACTACCTTATTGATTTCGAAGATGGATCCAATCAAGTATATATTCGAGAAACCTGCTCTCTCCGGAAGAATAGCAAGATGGCAAATGATCTTAACAGAATATGACATACAGTATACTACTCAGAAGGCCATTAAAGGAAATGTTGTAGCTGATCATTTGGCTCATCAAGCGGTGGATGATTACCAGTCAATGAGTTTTGAGTTCCCCGATGAAGACATTATGATTATTACTAAAGAACCTGGACAATATGACGGACCTGAACAAGGATCCCGATGGACTATGGTTTTTGATGGAGCTTCTAATGCACTTGGTAATGGTGTTGGTGTTGTGATCAGTTCCCCTGAAGGTTGTCATACCCCGATTACTGTCAGACTTTGTTTCTATTGTACCAATAACATGGCTGAGTATGAGGCATGTATCCTGGGTATCAAAGCTGCCATTGATATGAAGATTCAGTTCCTTGATGTGTATGGAGATTCAACCCTGGTAGTAAGTCAGATTAAAGGAGATTGGGATACTAATCATGATAATCTCATTCCATACAGAGAGCATGTGTTGTCTTTGATCCCACATTTCAAAGAGATTACCTTTGGACATATTCCACGAAGAGAGAATCAGTTGGCAGATGCATTAGCTACCATGGCATCTATGTTTGAGATTAGCTGGGATGATGAAGCTCCCAAGATTACTATTGATAGATTTGAGAAGCCTGCATACTGCAATGAGATTGGCACTGAAGAAGCAGAGGAGAAACCTTGGTTTTATGAAGTGAAAAGATATCTTGAAGCTCAGGAGTTCCCTGAAGGGGCATCTGTCAAAGATAGGAAGTTTCTGAGAAGGTTTCCTGCTAAGTTCTTTTTGAGTAATGAAATTTTGTACAAGCGCAATCATGATTCAACTATGCTTCGTTGTGTGGATAAGAAGGAAGCAATTGAGATTATGGAAGATATGCATGATGGGATCTTTGGCACTCATTCTAGTGGACATACCATGGCAAAGAAGATATTGAGAGCAGGTTACTATTGGTCTACCATGGAAGCTGATTGCTATCAACACTCCAGAACATGTCACAAGTGTCAAATCTATGCTGATAAAATGCATATACCTCCATCACCATTGAATGTGTTGACTGCTCCTTGGCCTTTTGCTATGTGGGGCATTGATATGATTGGTGAGATCAAACCTACTGCTTCTAACGGGCATCATTTCATTCTGGTTACTATTGATTACTTCACGAAGTGGGTAGAGGCAGCTTCATTTGCATCTGTTACCAAGAATGTTGTGGCTCGATTCATTAAGAATAATCTCATATGTAGGTATGGCATCCCTGAAAGGATTATTACTGACAATGGCTCTAATCTGAACAATACTATGATTACTGATCTCTGCACGCAGTTCAAGATTAAGCATCACAACTCTTCTCCGTATCGTCCGAAGATGAATGGGGCAGTTGAAGCTGCTAATAAGAACATTAAGAAGATTATACAGAAGATGACTGTTACTTACAAGGATTGGCATGAGATGTTACCATTTGCTCTTCATGGTTATCGTACTACAATACGTACTTCAACAGGGGAAACCCCATTCTCCTTAGTATATGGCATGGAAGCAGTTCTGCCCATTGAAGTTCAGATGCCCTCCTTAAGAATTATGAAGGATGCAGGCTTGGATGAAGATGAGTGGATTCAAACCCGACTTGACCAGATAAATTTGATTGATGAGAAGAGGTTAGCAGCAGTTTGTCATGGCCAGATGTACCAGAAACGAATGATCAAAGCTTTCAACAAGAAGGTTAAGCCTAAGGTATATCAGGCTGGTGATTTGGTAATCAAGCGTATCATACTACCACAGGGTGATCCCAGGGGCAAGTGGACTCCTACATATGAAGGACCATTTGTAGTCAAGACAGTATTCTCAGGAGGTGCCATGATACTTACTACTATGGATGGTGAAGACTTCCCACAGCCTGTAAACGCAGACATAGTTAAAAAATACTACGCATAAAAAGAGACCCGCTAGGTTGACTGGCCTAGGCAAAAATAAGGGCATCCCGGCGAACCAAAAAGGTTCGGGCAAAAATTAGGGATATATATATATATATAAAAGAATGTACACCTGGCAAGTCGAAAACCTGAAAAGGCGGCTTGGGCAAAAAAGGGTATCCCGGTGGATTGAAAACCTGAAAGGGCAATCCAGGCAAAAGTTAGGGATTAAAGCGTACGACTATGTCTCGTTTGGATCACCCATGTAACTACAACCAGTTGTGATACTTAATCAAGCTCGAACAGATAAAGCTCAATCCAATTGTTTCCGTCTCAGCAACAGAAGATGAGATACTTGAAGATAATGGCAATAGTAGAATTGAAACTCAGTAGGATTATTTCCCACGTAGTTGATTTTCTTTGTTTTGTAAAACTTTTATGACGAATTCCTCTTACTAGGATTTCTGTCTCCTTGTACAAATTTTCCTTATAGGTCACTTTGTGATATGAATAAAATTCCATCTTTGAGTCCTGATTTACTTTTACCCTATTTACATAAGCGAAACGTCCATTGGTTGTGTTTGAATGTGTGTATGCTTTTGAATATGATTGATGTTTACCAGAAATGCATAAATGCTTAATATGATTGATGTTTACCAGAAATGCATGAAAATGCAGTAATAGTATTTACTAAGGACGAACGAGGGAAGGATTTCAACGAAGCTTCACCAGTTCATCTCTACAAGACAGTTACAAATCCCCAGTAGGACAAATCCATCTTCATAAGTACTTCTAGTCATATCTCCCCTGGAATTTATATCCATCTCTTTTATCCTCATACGGATAATCGGGAATTTATTCTTCCAATAGAAGTACGACGAACAAAGACGAGAAGTTATATATACTATATTATCAAATGAGACGAGAACGAGTTCCTCATATTCTTCAGCAACAAATCGGGATTTATTTTCCCTGGCCAGCAGTTGTTATACGAAGATATCCAGACGCTTCAAGCTCATGATGCATACATACATCATTTACATCATAACATACATATACATAGATACATAATACATTACTTAAGTGCATCATATTATACATGCATACATAATGCATAAACTAATATTATCATACGAAATGTTATAATCTTGTTTTTCAGATTAATTTTCCAGCAGACAAACTTCATCAACAACTCGTGACTATTGGGCCGTTGTTTATCCTCCCAAAAGTTATGTTTATACCTCAGGACGTTGTTTATCCTCCTGAAAGCAATCATGACTTTGGGCCGTTGTTTATCCTCCCAAAGGTTATGTTTATACCTCAGGACGTTGTTTATCCTCCTGAAAGCATATCAAGACCTTGGGCCGTTGTTTATCTTCCCAAAGGTTACACCATTTCCTCATGACGTTGTTTATCCTCCTGAAAGCTTCTTATACCTCAGGACGTTGTTTATCCTCCTGAAAGCAATCATGACTTTGGGCCGTTGTTTATCCTCCCAAAAGTTATACTTATACCTCAGGACGTTGTTTATCCTCCTGAAGGTTATACATGTACCTTGGGTCGTTGTTTATCTTCCCAAAGGTTATCTCACTATCATGGGACGTTGTTTATCCTCCCATAAAGTTATATCTTCATATCTTGGACTGCTTTATCCTCCAAGAGACACATTTGAAGAACTTTTATCCAAGTGGCGTCTTTAAGCCCACTCAAAGCATATACAACAAGTTATCAGTATCACTCTACGCACCGGTGAGTGCAAATTTTTGGGCTTTTGTGTTCAATCCCCTTCAACCATCCAGGTCACGACTGGCAAATGTACCAATCTAACCCCTCAGGTTTCAGAAAATTGAATAGGGGCAGCTGTTGCACCCCAAAATTTGCCCTCACAATACAAGACTTTGTGTGCTAAGAGGTTCACAAGGTTCACAAGACCTCTCATGAGGTTCACAAGGTTCACAAGACACTTTATGAGGTCCACAAGACATTTTATGATGGTTCACAAGGTTCACAAAGTTCACAAATAGTCAAAAGATTTGACAATTCCCTCAGACAATGCATCCTCCTAAGCAGTGCATCCTAAACTAGGGTTTTGACTTTAATCAGGCTAAATGGACTTCCAAGACTTTAAGTGAGCTTCATAACATCTTATATATGTTTACAATTCAGGCTAAATGGACTTCCAAGACTTTAAGTAAGTTTGCACATTCAAAAAACTCACCAAAATTCAAATTCGGATTTCACAATTCAGGCCCTTTCAAGACAGTTTGAAGGTTGAGACATGTTCTATGAACATCATTGAATCTGTTTGAACCATTTGCAGCATTCCAATCATTGCATATGACCTAAACCGAATCATGTTCTTCAAGAAATTATTGATTTTCGATTCCATTGATTGGCTGGACTAAAATTGTTTTTGATTGTTTAATGATGTTTGTAATGAACCCTAGAATGATTCTGGGCCATTCAATTGAGTTTTTCATGCAGGTATGGAGTTTCACCATGATTAGGGTTCACGGCCTCTTTTAGGGTTTCATGATTTGATCATGATAAATGAATTCTAAAGACATAGGACGATTGCAAATCTCAGTAGGAACTCAATGGCATAAATAATTTTGTGAAATTTTGTTGTTTGGTTGAAGTTTGTGATTCGCAGGAATGAAAAGCGCATGTGTATTCGAAGAAGAATTCGCAGGAAAATTTGCAGCGTCCAAGGAAGAAGATGAAGTTCTTGGCTCCATCTGGAAAATTCAAAATTGTGTTTAATATTTTTAGAATTGTTTGTTGTTTTATTTCACAGATGCAGCGTTGGCCTAGTGGTGAAGTATGCGCACGTTATGCTTGTAGGTCCTTGGTTCGAATCCTGGGCTCAGCAACTTTTTTCTTATTTTTCCAGTTAATCATCAAACTTAATATATTATTTATTGTGGTGGTTTAAACATCAGTTGCGCCCTCCCGGCTGGATGGTAAGTGTGCTTGCGTATTATGTAAAGGTCCTGGGTTCGAATCCCTCCCCAGGCCTTTTTGTGTTATTTGTTTTCTTTTGTCATGATTTTTTTTCAGGTTAAACAACAAAACCAAATGGAGTGTTCTCCTTATCACCTGCGTGCGCATGGCCCAGTGGTTGGGGTGCTGGTCTTGAGGGTTGAAAGCTTAGGGACTGGGTTCAAATCCCAGCCCAGGTAAGTTTTGCTTTTTTCATTCTTTTTTCTGATTTTCCTATTTAATTAATTTATATTATAGTTAAACAAATTTAAATAATAAAAAATATATAATGTGTATATTATTATTTTCTTTATTACAATTTAAACTCATTTTCTTTTACAATTAAATCTCATTAGAAAAATTATTTATTTTTGTATATTATTAATTAATCCTAATTTATTTTTTTTAAAACATGTAACCCTAATATTTTCTAAAACCCTAATTATTTTATAAACCCTAATTGTAAATAATTAATTCTATTTGTTAATTATGACCTCTAATTTATTTATTTTTTTTAACTTTAATTATATGTATATATTTTCTATAATTTGTTTATTTAATTCTTATATGTAAATACTTTTAGATTATGCTTAAAATAATTAAAACCCTTAATTTAATTTTGTAAATATAATTTATTTTCATAATATGTTTATAATTAACCTTATTCTTATAATATGTATACAATTTAAAACTTTATAATAATTAGTATATAATATGAATTATGTATGTTTTCTTCTTAATATTAAAAATAATTGTTTATATAAAAATTGAACTTTTAATTATTATACTAATATTCTTGTTTATTTTATTATTAATTTTATTTATTTTCATATGATATTTATTATTATTGTTACTAACCCCATATATATATATATATTGTGATTTATTATTATTATTGATACTAACCCAAATTATTTATTATTATTTATTTTTGCTTATATATTTAATTTGTTTTAATTATTATTATTATGTAATTGTTTCCTTTATGTAATATTTAGTAGTAATATTTAATATTTATTTTTTATGTTATGGTTAGTAAAATAGGGAGTGAAACGTATTTGTATTTAAAATTGATTTAGATCATTAACTTAAAGGATAAATATTTAAATTTATACACTCACACACGTAAGTCGATCTTGGATCGCCATCTCACTTCCTAAGGTTGCCTCTCAAGTTGCCTAATCAAAAGGTCAAGTAGGGTGTATAAAGCAAAGTCCCTCACCTCACATCATCTAGTCCCTAAACAGATAAAAAGATCAAGTCCCTTCGAATGTTGCCTTCGTACTGATCTTGTCCCTTTCGAATAAAGATGATAAGTCCCTTCGAATTGCTTATACACCCCACAGTTGCCTAAATAACAGATGTCCCTTCATTTGTCCCTTACATCCAAGGTAATGACTACCTATTCCTTAATAATAGGGATAGTCTTACCATTTAAAGGATTCAAGAACAGAAAAGACTTAAACTTAGGGTAGGTTTCTCTTAGATACTTGCTCACTCTTCAAAATATTTCAAACACTTCAATTTTCAAACAAATTTTCAAAAACAAAGGTTTTATATACATCCGTACATGGATCATTATAAAACACTTAAGAAAATTTCTATTCACACACTTCATGTTTTAAAAACAGTTTAAAGTGAGCTAAGTAACTAAGAGCCCATGGATAACCATGGATGTAAAGGGTGCTAACACCTTCCCTTTACATAACCTACCCCCCGGACCCAAAAATCTTTTAAAAGGTCTTTCCTGTTCTTTTATGCCTTTCCTTTGGATAAAATAAAAGTCGGTGGCGACTCTTGCTATCCGCAACATAACTAAAGTCAGTTCTCCCACCGTGTTACATGGTCACGTGCCCAGAACCAGTACTTCATTCTCAATTATTGGGACCTTAAGCTTTTGACGTTCAAACATTCACACGAGACGTCTGAAGAAAAGAGTAACACTGAAATGAAGTTGTCACCTAAGTTTGCTCGGAAAGACCTGACGATCTTCTGCCTACGTATCTCCATTGGCCAAAGACCAATGAAGAATCAGAGCGACGTAGTTCCCCTCAGCAGGGAGGAAATGCAATAAAGAAAACAACTAACTGCCCTTACTGATACTGACTTTATTGCCTTAATTCTTCTCTGACACACTCTGACCAAGACAAAACCCTCTGCTTCACCTGTATGGAGCAAAATTGATAGCCTTTGAATCAATCAAATCTTGTACCTTGCGATGAAAAGCTTTACATCCATCAATATGGTGTCCTGGTGCCCCATAATGGAAATCACAATGGGAATTGGCATCCCATCCCTCTGGCAATGGATAAGGAGGCAGAGACAGCTTACGAAGCTCAATCAGCTTCAAATGAAGCAGGTGCTGAAGTATATCAGTATAAGACATTGGTAAAGGATCAAGAACTAATTCTCTCCTTTGCTGATGCTGACCCTGTTGAGGGTTCCTTTGTCGTGCCTGACGCCTCGGCTGTTTATTCGGGGTCGTAGCCACAGAAGCTACTTGTTGATGACGTGGATGGTATCCTCTACCTTTTCCACGTTGATGAGATGTTGCCCCAACTTCCCCTGCATTCTTGTTCTGACCACTGACGAAGGGCTTCTTGGTGTTTGAACCTGACGCACTGTAGTCTTGAATCTTCCCGAGCTTTAGCAAACTCTTAACTCGCTCTCCGGCGATCACAATATCAGCAAATCCAATAGATGGACAAGCAGCTAGACGGTCCAAAAACACACCCTGCAAAGTTCTCATGAATATGTCAGTCATCTTCCTCTCAAGCAGTGGAGGTTGCACTCGGGCGGCCATCTCTCGTCATCTCTGAGCATACTGTTTGAAACTTTCAGACTTCTTCTGAGAAAGACTCTGAAGTTGAATGCGGTTAGGTGCCATGTCAAGATAAAACTGGTATTGTTTCACAAAAGCTTCAGCCAAGTCCTTCCAGCTTCGGATAACATTCTTGTTCAGACCCATGTACCAGTCCAAAGATGCCCCAGATAGACTATCTTGGAAGTAAAACATCCATAACCTCTCATCATCCGTGTGAGCAGAAATCTTCCCAAAGTGAGACTGGATGTGAGTTTTCGGACAAGAGTTCCCATTATACTTCTCAAAAACAGGAGGCTTGAATTTGTGAGGAACTTTCACCCCAGGAACTAATCCCAAATTCGCAACATCAAAACCTAGAGAGTTCTGAGACTTAATGGCCTTTATCTTCTCAGCAAGCTCGTCGAAACGACGATCCATAACAGCATTAGGTTGATCCATCTCATCATCTATCAAAGTGAACTGATCTTCCTGTCCGTCCACGTAGCCAAAATTACGGTCATTTTCTCCGCCCGGAGCTCCATTATGATTTCTCTGATTGCCACTTTCAAGATCTCATTCTCTGGCCGCTCGGCCCTCAACCTTAGTTGTTCTTGCCTCTGAGCCATCCCCGTCATCAGGGTCATGAATTGCTCCATACGAGCCTTCAATTCTACGAGGTCAGCTTGTACCTGATCTGTCATTCCAGTTCTGCTTTACCACCACTGTTTCCTGAAATGGAATAAAGATGAGAAACTGCCAGGGTACCTGAAAAACAAAGATAGAATGATATGATATGCAAAATGTTATGCTATGCAAATGCTCAGAAACACCACAAATGAGAGAACACTCTCAAAAGAAACTCTGCAAGCAAGATCCAACATAAGAACCATCCTGTGACCAAGTGTCATTGCAGGAATAAGAAAGCCACTGCTTCAGAAATCCAAACACATAACATAGAAAAGCCCGCAAGAGCAAAGTCATACAAGGTACTGAAAACCAACACGAATAAGTACATCAACAAGGATTCCCTCAACAAGCCTGAGGGTAACCAGATACATGAAAAAGATAAAGCCTACAAGCATCAATTCTAGTCCAGAGGTCTCTGCCTCCCTAGCTGACCATCTGGTGTGATGACCTTCAAGTTGATCAGATCTTGAACTCTCCATTGTAAAGACATGCATCCTTCAGTTGAATTCCCCGGGGAACCTGAGTGAAACTCGCAACGCGCATTTTCATCGTATCCCTTTGGAAGATTTCCTACTGGTGGTGCCAAGGTCCGCAACTGGATTAAACCAAACCTCATCATTTGACGCAACATGGCAGTGTAGGATATGAATATGGGATCAAGAACACGATCAACTTGTAAAACTCTCTGTGGATAAGGCCTTCATTGTGGTTGAGCAGTCTGTTGCTGATGTTGCTTCGGACGCCTAGCAAGCCACTGCACCTTCTTACCCAGATTTGGACGAGGAACCAAAGATGATCGTTGTTGTAGCCTCTTAGAAGATTCAGCTTGAGTGATAACTCCAGAAGAATGAAACTTGGTCACCTCTTCAGTGTTCACCTGTGAAACCTTCAACTTATTTGGCTTAAAGCTAATTACCCCGTCATCAACCAAGTCTTGCACCTGATGCATGAATGCCCTACAATCATTGATATCATGTCCTTGAGCTCCCGAGTGAAAGACACAATAGGCATATGGATTCCAACCTTGGGGGAGTTCACCGGTAGGAGGATATAATTCACGACATTCAATCAATCCCATTTGGAGCAATTGTGGGCACAACTCAGCATAAGACATGGGCACAGGGTCAATAACTCTTTCTTGCTTCTGTCGGGAACGGGTTGCCGCCACTGGAGGAGATACACCTGACACCTGCTGAAATCGTTCTTTGGGAAACCAAGGTGTAGGAGATGAGGAAGTTCCTTGATACGGAAAGAAAGTGCTCACTTCTTTGGCCGTAATTGGCATGGGACCATTCATCTCATTTGAATCAGGCAAGGAAAGATTAATCTCTGTCCTGGGCTCTTCTGGATGACCCAGTGGTGACTGCTGGTGAAGAAACTCAAACTGTAGAGAGAGAGTCCACCTGACAACTCTTGGTTAAGTGGAAATCCCAAAGAGATGGGAGAAATAAGACCTTCTGGTGGAGAAACGGACGCCTGACCATTTTCTTTCTCCAGCACGACATTCATGATCTCTGTCAACAGCTTCATTTGAGTTTTCATCATGTCAAACTCTTCTTTCAAGAATCTCTGGCCTTGTGACAAAGCTTGTGTCTCTGCCCTGAATTGCCCCATCTGGGCCTTCATCTCAGCTACCTCCGCCCGGAGTTGTTCAAAGTTCATGTTCTGGGAATCCTGACTCAAGTTGGCCATTCTGTCAAGATAATAACCTGTCCTTGAAATCTTGTTGCAACGAAAGTGCCTGAAACAGAAAAGACATTAGGAACCTGTGGTTATACCTGCAAAACAAGAAGAATGGTGATATGTATGCAATGCAATTGTTTATGCTTTCAATCTCAAGGTCATTCATGCTCCGATTCCGGTATTTAGCAAAGAAATCCAGATGGTTGTTGACCCTCCGGCCTTAAGAAGACCTTTGCATCAAATTCAGATAATTGTAACGGTGCAAGTGCCAACATGCACAGGAAATAGAGAATTGAATAAAAACTGCATAACATAACAGCCCACAAGGCAAGAATAACAGAATTCCCGGTAGGGTACAAGTCTTCCAAAAGAAAAACATACAACTAAGATTCCTACAACATGTCTGTAGGCAATCCAAATACTGAGAAAACAAACTAGAATCCAAGACTGCTGCTTGAAGACTTTGATCCTTCCTCACTAAGTCCCAGCTCAGACCTAACCTTCTTGATTCCAGCCATCAATTTGAGATCTTCAATCTCCTTAAGTGCTTCTTCTAAGGCTTGCTGACTCTTTACCAACTGTTGAGTCTTCTCTCTCCGGATCTTGTGGGCTTGCTCCCACTCTTCCTTCTTGGCAGTTAACTGTGATTCATAGAACTCTTCCTTTTCTTTGTATTTCTTCTGATCTTGTTTCCTCTGATCTTGCGACCAAGCAAGAGATTGTTTGGCTTCTCTAAGGGTCTTCCGGGTCTTCCTGAATTCTTCCTCTCTTTTAACATCCATTAGACCTCTCCTTTGAAAGTAAGCTTCTCTTTCCGCAAACTCTTTCTCCTTAGTCTCTTGAGCCATCTGCATCTTCTTCAGCTTCTCTTCTAAAGTTGTCTTGGAGTGAGCCATCTGATGATACAGGCTAGTCATCTCTTGCAGCTGAGCTTCTACCCTCTTGTATTCTTCTAAGGGAACAATAATATTAGGCTCAGTCGCTGGAGGAACTGGAGGGGAAAATGGAAGCAATACCATCCTAGCCCTATCCTTCAGCCAAGCTTCGTACTCCGGAAAAGTTTGATTTTTACACTTTCCAAAGCTAGCCACTCCTTCTCCTTTGATGCACTTCCAAGCCCCAGCAGCTTTTCTCACAAAAGGCATATTGTCCTTCACCGGGAAATAGAATGTAGGAGCCAATTTCAACTCTTTTGGGACCTCTCTTAAAGCATACCCCAACTGCCTCCTCAACAAAATCGGGTTGTAATTGATTCCCCCATTCATTCCCATCAGAGGTACACTAAGGTAACTCCCACAACTGGTGATGAAACGTGTACCCTGAAGCCTCTGAGTGATCCATATAACATCTTTAGCAAACAACTTCTCCAGCTTCTGAGCCCACACCAAAGTATGGTCATTAAACACCCCGGTACTAGGCAAGTGCCTCATGAACCACATATGGAACAAAGGAGCACATCAGCGAATTAAACCTCCTCATTTCTTTTCAGTCTTATAGTGCACCGAGTAATACAAATCTCCGAGTAGCGTAGGCACAGGATTCTTCAGGAAGAATAGATGGACGACATTCATGTCTATGAATTTCTCAATGTCTGCAAACAAAATGATGCCATAAATAGAGAGAGCCAGAATGGCACACACAGAATCCCACTCTTCTTTAACATCCAACTCTTCAACCTTCTTCACTAAAGCCTCCAAAGAGAAACCAGATACACCCCCTTTAATAATAGTAAGAGAATCCACAACAGAAGGGCTCAAATAAAGAGCCTTGGCAATCGCTTCAGATGCAGGTCTAACCATCTCGGCATTGAACGGAACCTGGTCTCAAATAGGAACTCCCAAGATCAAAGCATACTCCTCCAGAAAAGGACCTAACTGAAAATCGGGGAAAGTGAAACATCGAAGCTGAGGATCATAGTACTGAAGTAGAGTATGAATATCACTTCTTTCAGAGGGATCTAGCTCTACCACCACATCCAGAATACTCCCATAAGCCTTCCTGAACCTCTCCACATGATTGGGCGTGATCAGCTTCACCATCTTCTTTAACAGGCCAACCTTAGTGTCGAAAAACTTGAAATGAATGTTCTGCTTGCGAGAATCTTCCATCTCTGAACAGGATACCGGAACCGGAAGCAATGATATTGACCTGTGAATGAAAACAAAACATGATTAATGATGAAATGATGCAATGCAAATGCAAAGACACATGATCAATCCAGAACTGTCTGGATACTGGATGTCATAGCCAAGTGATCAGAAACCCGAATCCTCTGAATAATAACCCATAAGCACTCAGATAATCTCAGATAAACCCGATCAAGAACCAGATAAACTCGAGAAATCAAGAATCAAAGTAACTGTATCAGAACATAAGACTGCACTGGCAACGAAGGTATGACAAGGTCAAGGGTTCCTGCAAACCTGTAAACCCCTCCCAATCTCACGGGTGTGCTCCGGGTCAAACATCACGGACTCTCAAAGCCGAATAGCAATAATACTATCACCATTTCCGAGAAATGGCTCATGACCAAATCAGGGAATCGGTTTGGCATTATATACTACGTAGGGAGGCCTCAGTTGAGTCCGGGAAAAACAAGCATCCCTTATAAGTCCCCAGCTTCGAGCACTGAAATTGAGAAACAACAGTACATTCAGCCCGTAGGATACAGTACTATTGTCATACGACCAGATGCTTTGACTGAGTTCCTATAAGAGAACCAGGCCATCTTATGCGAGTCCCCAGTGGACCCTCAGGTGCGAATGGGTTTGCCACAGAATGTGGTCTGCCACTGTCACCACTAGAGAGGGTTGTTTCCACAAAGGTTCTCAATGATCGGTCCCTAGATGCACATAACTATCAAGGTCCTATCCCAAAGTGGAGGAAATCCCCACACAAGATATTTCCAAGACGGTCACAGTCTGGGTGTGAAACACATCGCCACTCATCATGTCACATGCGAGTACAATATATCCACTCTAATCCTATGGTGTACTCAAGCCGGGTATTTGGCTTATCTCTCAGTAACAGTATCACCCGAGTCCCACCAAACAGAAAATCCAGTCCAGACAGTCCAGTATATATATGATGCATGAAAATAAATACTGAAAACTGTAAATAAAGCTGTAAATAAAACGGTAAATAAACAACAGTAAAATAATCATGCAACAGCAAACAATCAACACCTAATGAAACAGAAACACGCAAGCGCTAGGAGAGACTCTCAAGGGGAACCAGAGATTCTGAGTTCTGTCCCCAGCAGAGTCGCCAGCTGTCGCTCCCCGGATTTCCATCATGATATAAACGCGAAAGTGGCGCGGAAAAGGGTAGAGTCGCCAGCCAGTCATTTTTATCCCGAAGGAACGGGAATGGTAATGCTGCACAAACCAGAAGAAAGAAGAGGAAGGAAACGGGTCCTGCAAACCAAAGAAGCTGAGTTCGGGAGTCGGTTACGACCTGGGAAGGTATTAGCACCCCAGATCGTCCGCCGTACACGACGGGATCCACGCTTGCAAAGAAATTTGTTTCAAAGGGTGAAGAAATGAAAGTTGCTGCAAAGAAAAGGAACTGAACTGGATAAGAAAGAAAAAGGAACTGAAAAAGAAATGAAAAGGAAAAAATGTAGGGAAAATAAAGATTGCACTCGAACGGGCCCTACCCCGCTGCCTACGTACCTCATCTGGACAATGAGGATCAGAGTCGCCGTAGTTCCCCTAACTAGGGGTGGAAAAGATTGCTTGTGAATTAAGGCTTGAACTGCCTATGTCAATGCTCAAGTGTTGCAGGCTCGGACGACGAGTGCGTTACCGTCTTGCAAAATGACAAGTAGGAGCAAGTTCGTACGATGAGAGTGAAGGTGATGAGAAAAGAAGTCCCGAAGGAGAGACACTTATTGTTTGTCCAGTGTTTTTTATGAGTTTTCTGCTTTGAAGTTTGCATAGGTAAGTGTACCTAAGTCTTACTTAATGGGATGTGTACTTCTTACATCATCCCGAAATGGAATGCGCAAGAGGCACACCTAGATATGGAGGAAATCCCTAAATCTAGTCCCACAAGTGAAGGCTCAGACACACTGACCTACTGGCATTTATTAAGTGTTTTTGTGATTTTTGGTTAAGAACTGTTTTTTATATTTTCTTTGTGAAGTAATCCCATGCTAAGACCTATCCACCACGAGGGATATCCTACACCTCGCCCCGAAACGGAACGCGTGCAGGTATCTCATGGCAAAGTCTTGTGTCACATGAGAAGACTCGTCATTTATTAAAGTGATTTAAAGTTAAGTTTGAAGATGAGAAGAGAGAGCACCAAAAGGATCTCTAAGGTAAAATCTAATGGGGAAGACTAATCTTAAGGTTGTCATGCACGGGATTCCTAGGTTAGTGAGGTTTGAATTCTATCCTAATGAAGAAAAAGGAAAGAAAAGAAAGAAAAAGAAATGAGCGGAAAACGCTAGAAGACAACTTACTTCTCTAAAGAAGTTAAGTTGTTTCTAAAGGGGAGAAATGAAGTTATTCACAAGATGGAATAAGGCACATCACAAAGACAAATGAGAATAAAATATGAGATGAAGACTTGAAATGTGGATATCATCCACACTTCACTTACCATTAGCCCCTACAAAATAAAGGTTAGTGAACCACATAAGCATAAAATGAAAATAAGAAGATTTAAACAATGCAAAAACCAATGACGAAGTTCACAAGTCCATCCAATAAAAAAGTCAGTACCTAAACCCTATAGGCGACATAAAATAAAGACCAAGCAAACCTAATTGGATGGCATAAATGCCTTCCTCAAACTATGTTAGAAAGAAAGAAGAAAGAGGCACAAAACGCTACCTAAGAAACAAGACACCAAACAAACACCAAAAGTCATGAGAAAATTATGAAATTAAATCTCTAAAGTCAATAACCAGCAACAAATAATGTGCCCAAATGGCTCACAAAAATTCACAATCAAACTCCACCAAATAAACGCACAAAGTCGCTTAGGAACAAGTAACGAAAACGCGCAAACACGACTCCTAAAACTATGGATAAAATGAAATTAAAAATATAAAAAAAATATTTTTAAGAGCTTTTCTAAGTATTAGAAATGATGCAAAAAGAACGGAGTCAAAATATTAATCGAGCGGAAGAAATAAAATCTACAAGTTAATGTGTTCTTATGGAAATTAAATGAGAAAAGAAATTAAATGGAAATTCGAAATAAAAAAGGGAAATTAATAAAATCAGAAAATAAAAATGCACAAAAGTTCTAAAATGAGTTAAGATTCTAAAATAATTTTTTTGGGAATTTTCTAAGGTGTTTTAGTATTTTTTAGAATTAAAAATGAAACTATATATAAAAATAAAGTGAAAAGGAAAGAAAGTGAGAGAGAGGTGCAGAATTAGCAAAAATGCAGTTAAACAACGGATGGGCCCAGATGGGAGGGGTGCACACAGTAAACAGGATAGGCCCATGCGAACCTCTTACCATTAATTAATACTCAGTTTTTATAATATAAATAAAAATGAAAAAAAAGAAAGAAAATAAAAACTGATGGGGTAGCGCTACTTTTACACATGTGTATCAATTGGTCACTTTAAACTTAAGTCACTAAAAGACAAAAAAACTAAACAACCACTCACACGACGCCACGTAGCGTCTTCTTCCTCATGCACATGAAAGAAAAACGTGAAACCAGTAACAACAACCATGGAGACCGCCCAAACCTTCATGAATATCATAACTTCACCTCAACCTAACTTCCTCAATTCTTAATGAAAATGCAAAGTGTAAAGATCAAAATTGAAGTACAGAATGAGAGGATCACAACCATGCTGTTAGTGTTTGCAAACAAATCTTATAGTGAGAGAACCGAAGCCAAGAAGAATCATATATTAAACCGAAAATTTAAGATCTATGCATCTAACATACTCTACACACATTCCCGAGTTTATATGAAGCCAAAACAGATCAAAACAAGCAAATCATGGCAAATCTGAAACAGAGTAAGTGTGATGTAAAACCTGAAATGAAGTTTCTCTTGAAGTTTTAAAGAAATCCAAATGTCTTTGATTCTTCCTAGCTTGTGTTTTGACCAAATAAAGGTTGAGAGGCTTGATGTTGGTGCAGGGAAGAGTAATCCGAAAATGGCTTGATCTTCACTCTTTATTATATTGTTCTTCAATCACAATCCTTGGAAATGATATAATGAGCAAGATGATGTCAATGAAAATGTTGTAATGCTTGTGTAATGAGAGTTGTAGTGAGGATTTTTAGATCTGGAAATTTTTTAGAGTGAGAGAAATGAAGAGAGTAGTGTAAAATGAGAAACTCTTTTCTTGTTGATTTTTTGTGCGAAAAACTCTCCTCCTCTAAAAATGCAGCGCTCCTCCTCTTATTTTCCCTTTCTCTTGCCATTTTGTTCATGATTTGTGCCTTTCAAAAAACTATTCAAGTGTGGTGTAGGAGCATGGCATTATGGTGGAGCTTGTTATGTTGTTGTTGTGATATTAGGTGATGGAAATGATGATGGGATCAAGCTGAGTTTTGCATGATGAAAAGAGGTTGCATGGTACCTCACAATTCATGTGATAGACTCTCTTTCTTGGTGCAAAAAGTGTGAGGGTGAATGATGAAAAGTGTGATGTTTTGCTGATAATAAGAGGCATGTTATACCACTTGCCCACTCTCTCTCATGTACCACATACCCATGTGCCTCCCTTGTACCATATATTTCTCTAAAAAGTCCACTAAATTAAGAAACAAAGTAATATGGCATATGCATCTCTATGGGAACGTAAAAAAAGAAAAAAATGGCTTACTAACAAATGTATAAAAAAATAACATGATAAAACTTGGTCACAAAAAATAAATGGGGTGTGACACAAACATGAAATAAAGGTGAACCAATGATATTTTGACAAGTGTCCTCAAAACCTTAAAATGTACATAAACTTCCAAAAATTGTATCTTGAGTTCTAGGAAGGATATGAAGGTGTTCTAATACTTTTTGGAAAGGGAAAATCATGAACTACAACTTTCGTGTTCACTGAAAAATCGTTTGGGGCTTTTTTGCACATGAAACAATGGCTTGAAGATTTATGACAAAAATTTCTAAAAATAGAAACTTCTAAATTTCCATATTTAACAACTTTCCGCATATTTCCGATTTTTGACATTTTAGCTCATCCAAGATATTCCTTGATATGATATGACCTCAAAAGATTGATGACCATGATCAAAACCCAAGAAATCCTTCAGTTGACTTTTTGAACTACATAGTTGACTTTCTTGCTTCACCAACAAATAATTGCTCAAATACTTGACTTTCTCAGTGAATTTTTGCCTCAAATTTCACATATAAGCCTTGCAGATCATATGATAGCCTTTGACCACAAGAATTGGTCAAAGCCAAGTGGATTCTCTGATTTGGAGCAAAACCCTAGTTAAGGCTTGCCTGTGCAGGAGAAAATGCATTGTTGAGCTTCTGATGAAATTCCACCCTTCTAAGACTTTGAGGATGCCTTTGAGCTTATACAAGATATGATGAGACCTTGCGAGCTTCTTGCAGTGTCACTCGGCTCTTGGCTTGACTTGTGGAATCATGAATTTCTAGATAATTGATCATATGCCTTATGCCAGAACATGTGAATGTTATGCCTCATTTTTCTATGCAGGTGATGCAGTGACACGTATACAAATGATATGCTAAATGCAATGAAAAGAGATAGGGAAAATTTGGGGTGTTACAATTGCCCCTATTCAAGCAATTGTTAATCTGAAAAGGACGAGAGCACCGGCTGTCGGCCGTTCGAGATGAACTGTGGTTGAATACCAAAAAAGACCCTGAAATTTGCACTCTGCTGGAGAAAGAAACTGGGAAATAAACCCAACCCAGGAGAATTACTGCAAACCTTGGCAAGGTGGCAAGTAACCAGTAACTAAGAAATGTATTTTAAACGACTTCAGGTGACTACTGGCTTGCCACAGCGATGGTGAACTTTAATGTTATTGTAATATCGAGCGATTTACAACTCAGACAAAATCAAACAATCTAACAAGGAAATGGTATCGAGCGATCCATAACCAGTAAAATGAGCACATCTCAAACAACGAGCAGTAACATCAAGCGATTTACAACTCGGACAAGATCAAGCGATCTGCTAAGGAAATGGTATCGAGCGATCCATAACCAGGAAAACAAGAACGTAATATCAAGCGATTTACGACTCGAACAAAGAGGAGTAAAATCAAGCGATTTACAACTCAGACAAGATCAAGCGATCTGACAAGGAAATGGTATCGAGCGATCCATAACCAGGAAAATGAGAACGTAATATCAAGCGATTTACGACTCAAACATGTCTTTTGGTATTACGCCAGGCGACTACTGGCTTGCCACAACGACGGTGGACTTTAATGGCGTTGCAATATCGAGCGATTTGCAAACCAAACAAGATCGAGCGATCTGATGGGAGAATGGTATCAAGCGATCCATCCACAATAGGTCCGTTGACACGGGACAACGCAATCAATACAAGATTAGTTGGTTTGAGAAGAGAGTAACAACTCTACAAGGGAGAATACCATTTGTAACTCCGCTGGGTATGAGAACATTCTGACTAACGTTCTGTTGAGGAAATAACCAAGATATCCTGGAAATACTTGGTTGAGGAATGATATGTGAACAAATGTCTGCATTACTTTGTCACATTGGCCAAAAATAAATTGGCGACCTCACTAGGAATATTTCAATGATGATTGCATCGTGATCAGTGATATTTAGTTGTAGTTTTCAAGCCGGTTTTCAGTGTCCTTTGAGTCTAACTGTGTTTGTTTGAAGTATTTCGTTCATGTTTCGTCGTAGTTTTCTTAATATAGCATGCAAGTTAGTTTTAATCGTTTTATTATGTGGAATGGGTTATGTGGTTGTTTTTTGTTGTGTTTTCAGGTCAATATGTAATCGGTTGTTCGACGCGTCCGAAGAGATGATCCAAGCATGAAAGATGACAGCAAAATGGGATGTCAGAGGCACAACACGGGTGCCAGTGTTGTACAACACGGCCTGTGTTGTACAACACGACCCGTGTTGTGAATACCAGAAGACAAGAAGATTTGTTAAGGAAAGGAGAAAGTCAGAGCTATGACACGGGTGCCCGTGTTGTAAAACACGGCCCGTGTCATAGCATCTGATGAAGAAAAGCATTTGGGCTGAACCAGAGGCACAACACGGGTGCCCGTGTTACACAACACGGCCCGTGTTGTGAAGACCAGAAGAAAATCTTATGTTTTGTTGCTGCAAGGGTATTCCGGACTTTTTGCGGTGTTTTAGAAGACTGATTTATATTTGACAATTATTACTGTAAGGAACAACTTTTGATTTGGGGATTTTGGGATTAGAACGAATACGGGAGAAGAAGGATTGATCAAGAGCGGAAGCGATTGACCATCCGACGAATCCTACGTTAATTGTAATGTCTCAATTTTCTTGCTCTGTTTATATTTCCATTATGAACATGAGTGGCTAAACCCCCCAATGCCAGGGGGGTGTCCTTGATTTGCTTTATGTAATGACTATTTGAATTCTTCATTTTGAGATTATGCTTTTAATTTCGTTTCTTTATTTTATGCAACGTCCTTAACGCTTTGTCTTTATTGGAAAATGGGATAATTGATCGTGGTTAGGATTTGGTCTGACCAACCATCCTAACCTTGTTGCATAAATTTTATCGTGATAAATATTACTGAGGAATTGGGATATTTTTGTGAAAACCTTTTATGTCAGAATTATTGCTTGATATTCTTCTTTGATCGTTGAGGAATCAAAGTCGAGGAAGAATACCAAAGGTTTTTCTTTAAAGGAATTTTGGAAAAACATTATCGACTTAGGAAAGACACTTTTTAAAGCATATCTCTGTAAAATTAAGAAACCATTGAGTCATTGCACTACAGATCATACACCGTCCCTGACATTACTTTCATATTAGTGAAAACTCTTTGTTTTAGTCTACGTTTTAATATCTTTAGTTTAATTAATCTAAATTCAAACCTTTAAACCATAACTTTTGTCCAATTGAAATTAATCATTAAGAACTTATTTTATTAAGCAGTCCTTGAGATCGATATTTGGGGTTATTCCCTTTTATTACTACATCGGTAAAAATAGTACACTTGCTATTTTTCGATCAAGTTTTTGGCGCCGTTGCCGGGGACTGCCAAAGAATTAAGTTGTTTGTGTTATATCAATTGGAATTTTGTTGCTCTGCGACTAAAATTTTACTTTTCTCTCTGTATATCATTTTAGTGTTATTGAAATTTTGTTTTCTAACTCGTGTCTAACTGTTTATGCGAGGTCAGGCCTCAACTAAATTTTCTTTTGACACAGAACCAGAAAGAGCTTTGCACGAGAGACGCCGCAAGGCAAAAATTGATAGTCTGGCTAAGACTGGTTCAAGTGTCCCGAATCAGGAAACTGAGGACTATATATCCGTTCACTCTGAGCACAGTGACTCTGATTCAGACAGAGAAACTGACCCAGAATTCAACAACATGGCAGGGAATCAACCTGTTGCAGAGAGACTCTTAGGGGATTACGGAGGGGAAAATGCTCAACCTAACAGGATGACGATTGTTAATCAACCGGTGAATGTAGCACACTTTCAGTTGCATCCATCTACTATCCTCCAGTTAGAGAGCAAGCCTTTCTCCGGGAGAATCAATGAGGATGCAAATAAGCATCTTCAGAGATTTCTTACTACCACCACTTCTTTGAAGATCGAAGGTCATTCAGAGGAGGAAAAACGACTTGTGATGTTCCCATTCACACTTACTGACGATGCAGAAGAGTGGTTCTACTCTCTTCCCGCAGCGAGTATCACAACATGGCAAGAGATGGAAACAACTTTCCTTAATGAATACTTTCCTGCTTCAGTGTTCATCCGGAAAAGATATGATATAGTCAATTTTAAACAAAAAGAGGGTGAATCACTTGGAGATGCTTATAAAAGATTCAAAAGGTGTTTGACTTCGTGTCCTACTCATAATATGGACGCGACCGAGCAGATGCAAAACTTTGTGAATGGGTTGCGACTCAAGACAAAGCAGCTTATTGATACTGCTGCAGATGGGTCAACAAACTTTTCAACAGCCACAGGTATTAAAAGAATCATAGAAGCCATTGCTGCCAATGAACACCTTGAGTTATATGATCGCACAGTGAGTCAACCAGATGGAAAAATTGATCTTAAGCTGACAGAGCAGGTTGTAAAAATGGAAGATCAAATTGCCGCAGAAGTTGAAAGAAGGTTAAAGAAGATGAATCTGGGAACTCAAACAGTTGCTCAGGTTGAACCCGTTCAAGCGGTGATTTGCGAGATATGTTGTGGACCTCATGATCAGTGATATTTAGTGGTAATATTCAAGCCGGTTTTCAGCGTCTTTTGAGTCTATTTTTATTTTGTTTGTAGTGTCTCGTTCATGTTTTGTCTTAGTTTTCTCATTATTGCGTGCAAGTCAGTGTTTATCGTTTTTACTTTGTTTTTATCAGTGGAATGGGTTATGTGGTTGTTTCTTTGTGGTGTTTCAGGTAAACATGTAATCTGTTGTTCGAGGCGTCCGAAAGATGGTCCAAGCTTTTAAAAACTGATAGAAAATGAGAGTTCAGAGACACAACACGGGTGCCAGTGTTGTACAACACGGCCCGTGTTGTAAAGACCAGAAGAAACAAAGATTCTGCTCAGAAAAGAAGAAGACAGGGTTGTGACACGGGCACTCGTGTTGCACAACACGGCCCGTGTCATGGCAGCTGGGAAAAAATGTTTTTGGTAGTGATCCAGTGGCACAACACGGCCACCCGTGTTGCACAACACGGCCCGTGTTGTGAAGACCAGAGGGAATTTTGTGTTTTGCTGCTTCAAGGGTATTCCGGACATTTCGCGGTGCTGTTTGAAGACTGATTTATATTTTCCCATGATGACTGTGAAGAGACACTTTTTGAATTGGGTATTTTTGGAGAGAACGAACACTGGAGAAGAAAGATTGATCAAGAGCGGAAGCAATTGACGATCCGACTAATCCAACGTTAATTGTAATGTCTAAATTTGCTTACTCTGTTTTTATTTCCAGTTTGAACATGAGTGGCTAAACCCCCCAATGCCAGGGGGGTGTCCCTGATTTGCGTGTTGTAATGACTTGTTGAATTCTTCAATTTGGAATTATGTTTTTAGTTTCGTTTCTTTATTTTATCGCAACGTCCTTAATGCTTTATCGGTATTGGAAAATAAGATATCTGATCGTGGTTAGGATTCGGTCTGACCAACCATTCTAACCTTGTTGCATAATTTTATCGTAAAAAATATTACTAAGGAATTGGGATATTTTTATGAGAACCTTTTTATGTCAGAATTATTGCTTGATATTCTTCTATGACCTTTGAGGAATCGTGGTCTATGAAGAATACCAAAGGTTTTTCTTTAAAGGAATTTTGGAAAAACATTATAGACTTAGGAAAGACACGTTCTAAAGCACATCTCTAAAATTAAGGAACTTATGAGTCATTGCATTGCGAATCATACACCATACCTGGCATTACTTTCATATAAGTGAAATTATTTGTTTTAAATTTACGTTTTATTCCGTTCAATTTATTTAATTTCATCTCAAACCATGAGTTTTGTCCAATTGAAATTAATCACGAAGAACTTATTTTAATACGCAGTCCTTGTGATCGATATTTGAGGTTAATCCCTTCTATTACTACATCGGTAAAAATAGTACACTTGCTATTTTCCGGTCAAGTTTTTGGCGCCGTTGCCGGGGACTGCCAAAGAATTAAGTTGTTTGTGTTATATCAATTGGAATTTTGTTGCTCTGCGACTAAAATTTTACTTTACTCTCTGTATATCATTTTACTGTTATTGAAATTTTGTTTTCTAACTCGTGTCTAACTGTTTATGCGAGGTCAGGCCTCAGCTAAATTTTCTTTTGACACAGAACCAGAAAGAGCTTTGCACGAGAGACGCCGCAAGGCAAGAATTGATAGTCTGGCTAAGACTGGTTCAAGTGTCCCGTATCAGGAAACTGAGGACTATATTTCCGTTCACTCGGAGCACAGTGACTCTGATTCAAACAGAGAAACTGACCCTGAATTCAACGACATGGCAGGAAATCAACCTGTTGCAGAGAGGCTCTTAGGTGATTACGGAGGGGCAAATGCTCAACCTAACAGGATGACGATTGTTAATCAACCGGTGAATGTAGCACACTTCCAGTTGCATCCATCTACTATCCGCTAGTTAGAGAGCAAGCCTTTCTCCGGGAGAATTAATGAGGATGCAAATAAGCATCTTCAGAGATTTCTTACTACTACCACTTCTTTGAAGATTGAAGGTCATTCAGAGGAGGCAAAACGACTGGTGATGTTTCCATTCACTCTTACTGACGATGCTGAAGAGTGGTTCTATTCTCTTCCCGCAGCAAGTATCACAACATGGCAAGAGATGGAAACAGCCTTCCTAAACGAATACTTTCATGCTTCAGTGTTCATCCGGAAAATATATGATATAGTCAATTTTAAACAAAAAGAGGGTGAATCACTTGGAGATGCTTATAAAAGATTCAAAAGGTGTTTGACTTCGTGTCCTACTCATAACATGGACGCAACAGAGCAAATGCAAAACTTTGTGAATGGGTTGCGACTCAAGACAAAGCAACTGATTGATATTGCTGCAGGTGGCTCAACAAACTTTTCAACAGCCACAGGTATTAAAAGAATCATAGAAGCTATTGCTGACAATGAACACCTTGAGTTATATGATCGCACCGTGAGTCAACCAGACGGGAAAATCGATCTTAAGCTAACAGAACAGGTTGTAAAAATGGAAGATCAAATTGCCGCAGAAGTTGAAAGAAGGTTAAAGAAGATGAATCTGGGAACTCACACAGTTGCTCAAGTTGAACCCGTTCAAGCGGTGATTTGCGAGATATGTTGTGGTCCACACTTTGCCATGCACTATTTGGAAACTCAAGAGCAGGTTGAGCAGATTAATATGTTGAGGCAGAACAATCCTTATGCCAACACATATAATCCGGGGTGGAAAAATCACCCAAATTTCTCTTGGAAAGATCATCAAGGGAACATCCAAAAACCGGTTCAAGGCCAACAACAGTATCAGCCCCAGCAACAACCTTATCAACCTCCAGTGTCAAGAAAAGTTGATTGGGAGATTGCCATTGAAAAGATGGCAGCTCACAATTGTCAATTTCAAGAAGAAACCAGAAGTAATTTCAAGAACACTGGAGCCTCTATAAAGAATCTTGAGGTGCAAATGAGCCAAATTGCTCAACACCTTGCTATCCCAAACGCTCCTGGGACTCTTCCTAGTGCTACTGTAACAAATCCTAGAGATAATCATAAAGTAAATGCAGTCACAACGCGAAGAGGTAAAGTTAGTGAAGAGGTTCAAGAAAATTCTGAAGTTGAAAGTCAATTGATTGAGGTTGAGCTTGAAATCAAAGAAAATGAAGAAGTTGACAACGAAAAAGAAGTTACCCAAACACCGGTCATCAAAGAAAAAGCGGTTGAACCTAAACCGGTGGTCAAACTTCCGTATCCTACAAGAAACAAGAAGAAAGGGCAGCAAGAGAAGAATTTTGAAAAATTTCTTGACTTGTTCAAAAAGCTGGAATTGAATATCCCATTGCTTGAAGCTCTTGAACAAATGCCCACTTATGCCAAGTTCATGAAAGATATAATTGCTAAAAAGAGGACTATAGGAGCTGAACCTATTATTCTAACCGAAACTTGTAGTGCTATTTTGCAGGAATTGAAGATTCCGGTGAAGAAAAAAGATAGAGGAGCTGTCACCATTCCTTGCACTATTGGTGACCGATCGTTCAAGAGAGCTCTCATCGACTTGGGAGCGAGCATCAGTTTAATGCCTTTATCTATCTACAAAAAGTTAGGTATTGGTGCTGTACAAGACACTAGGATGACTCTCCAATTCGCGGACCATTCTGTGAAGCGACCTTATGGAGTTGTCCATGATGTATTGGTTAGAGTGGACAAATTTGTGTTCCCGGTTGACTTTGTGATCCTTGAAATGCCAGAAGATGAAGAAATTCCCTTGATTTTGGGAAGACCTTTCCTAGAAACCGGGAGAGTAATGATAGACATGGAAGGTGGAACACTAACGATGAAGGTGTATGATGAAGAGTTAAAAATTGATGTTAGGAACACTTTAAAGTACAAAGATGATGTGGGCACTAGTAGAAACATACAAGTGTTAGACCAAATGGAAGCTAGTGAGCATTTAGAAAGTGTGTCCAAGTTACCTTTAGAGAAGGTGTTGAGTATGTCCATTTTTGAAGGTGATAAGGAAGTTAGAGATAAAGATATGGAAGTGGTGGCGATGCTTGAAAATCAACCTATCTTTAAAAGAATTAGGATGCACCGGTGGGAAGAGTTGCGACAGCCTACAACAGTTGATGAAGCTAAAGACAACCCAAAAATATCCGAATTGAAGCAACTTCCCGAGAATCTCAAATATGTCTTTCTTGACACGGAAGAAAAATGTCCCGCTATTATTAGCGCTAATTTGAAGGACATGCAAGAAGGCAAGTTAATTGAAGTTCTAAAAAAATTCAAGGGAGCTATTGGGTGGAAGATTGAAGACCTAAAGGGTATAAGTCCCACAGTGTGTATGCATAAAATACTGATGGAAGAAGATCACAAACCGGTTGTGCAACCACAAAGGAGATTGAATCCGGTGATGAAGGAAGTAGTGCGAAAAGAAGTTGTTAAGCTATTGGATGCGGGATTGATTTACCCCATATCCGATAGTGCTTGGGTGAGTCCGGTGCATGTGGTGCCCAAAAAGGGGGGAACGACTGTTATAACAAATGAAAAAAATGAGTTGATTCCTACGAGAACCGTTACTGGGTGGAGAGTGTGCATCGATTATAGAAGATTGAATTTGGCTACGAGAAAAGACCATTTTCCGTTGCCATTCATTGACCAAATGCTGGAAAGACTAGCGGGACATGAGTACTATTGTTTTCTTGATGGCTACTCCGGGTACAATCAAATCGCTGTTGCACCGGAAGACCAAGAGAAAACGGCGTTTACATGCCCCTATGGCATTTTTGCTTATAGAAGGATGCCATTTGGGCTATGTAATGCCCCCGCTACATTCCAAAGATGCATGACTTCCATTTTTGCGGATATGCTGGAAAAACACATGGAGGTGTTCATGGACGATTTTTCCGTGTTCGGATCCTCATTTGATCATTGTTTATCTAACCTTTCACTTGTTTTGCAGTGATGTCAAGAAAGCAACTTAATATTGAACTGGGAAAAATGCCATTTCATGGTGAAAGAAGGCATTGTTCTTGGTCACAAGATCTCACAAAAAGGGATCAAAGTTGATCAAGCCAAAGTGGAAGTGATCTCTAAGTTACCTCCGCCAATCAACGAAAAGGGCATAAGAAGTTTTTTGGGACATGCGGGATTTTACCGCAGGTTCATAAGAGATTTCTCAAAGATAGCCAAACCTTTAACTACTCTGTTGGTTAAAGATAAGGCTTTCGTTTTCAATAAGGAATGCAGCGACGCTTTTGAAACACTAAAAAAAGAATTAGTGTCTGCACCTATTGTTATCGCCCCTGATTGGTCCCTACCCTTTGAGATTATGTGCGATGCTAGTGACATTGCGGTGGGGGCTATTCTTGGACAGCGGAGAGGAAAATTGCTTCATGTGATTTACTATGCGAGTCATGTTTTGAACCCTGCACAGATAAACTATGCAACTACCGAGAAGGAGTTGTTAGCAGTTGTGTATGCCTTCGATAAATTCAGGCAATATCTGTTGGGTTCAAAAGTGATTGTTTATACTGACCATGCTGCTTTGAAATTTCTTTTTGCTAAGCAGGATTCAAAGCCCAGGTTGTTGAGGTGGATTTTACTCCTCCAGGAATTTGATGTGGAGATCCGTGACAAGAAAGGGTGTGAAAACACTGTTGCAGATCATCTTTCTCGAATGTCACCAATTGAGGAGACGGAAGAGCAACGCCCTATAAAGGATGAGTTCGCTGACGAACACATCCTAGCTGTTATAGGGGTGCCTTGGTTTGCAGATCATGCAAACTATCTCGTCGGCGGTATTATACCCGACGATTTTGATTCTAACAAGAAAAAAAAGTTTGTTCATGATTGCAGGTTTTATTTATGGGATGATCCGTTTCTCTACAAAAGAGGAGTGGACGGCCTTGTGAGAAGATGTGTACCTGAAGAAGAACAAAAAGATGTGCTGAAAGCATGTCACGACTCTGAGTATGGGGGACATTTCAGTGGTGATCGAACAGCTGCTAAAGTCCTACAATCAGGACTTTATTGGCCATCTTTATTTAAGGATGCGCAAGAGGTAGTGAAAGAGTGTGACAGATGTCAGAGGACTGGGAATATATCAAAAAGAAATCAGATGCCCCAAAACTCTATGCTCGAGGTTGAGTTATTTGATGTATGGGGGATAGACTTCATGGGGCCGTTTCCACCATCGTTCGGAAAAAACTATATTTTGGTGGCTGTGGATTATGTTTCCAAATGGGTAGAAGCTGTTGCATTACCCACCAATGATGCCAAGGTTGTGGTAAGATTCCTAAAAGAGAACATCTTCGCAAGGTTCGGTGTCCCGAGAGCGTTAATAAGCGACGAAGGGACACATTTCTTGAATCACCTTATGGAGAAGCTGCTGCAAAAGTACAATGTTAAACACCGGATAGCTACTCCTTACCACCCCCAAACGAGCGGTCAAGTTGAGGTATCCAATAGACAACTGAAACAAATCTTGGAAAAGACAGTGAATTCATCCAGGAAGGATTGGTCTCTTAAGCTGGATGACGCTTTATGGGCGTACCGGACGGCTTTCAAAACGCCTATCGGTATGTCACCTTATCAACTGGTTTACGGAAAGGCATGTCACTTACCTTTGGAACTTGAGCATAAAGCTTTTTGGGCATCTAAGTATCTTAATATGGATTTGTCAAAAGCTGGAAGTTCGAGGATGCTTCAACTTCATGAGTTAGAAGAATTCAGGAATCGGGCGTATGAGAATGCCAAGGTATACAAAGAGCAAACGAAAAAAATGGCATGATAAAAGGATTCAAAGAAAAGAGTTTTGGGAAGGACAAATGGTCCTTTTGTACAATTCAAGGCTGAAGCTATTCCCAGGCAAATTAAGGTCAAAATGGTCGGGACCTTTTGTTGTTCACAAGGTATTTCCTCACGGAGCTGTTGAGATTAAAAATCAGACCAACGGAGATATTTTCAAAGTGAACGGGCAGAGATTAAAGCATTATTTCAAAGGCCAGACTGTAACGCTCTGTTTATTAATTAATTATTTAATTAATTATATTCGCGTTATTGGCGTTGATTTATGTTGAATTATCAGAGTTGTTTGTGATAAATTGCTAAGTTCGTTTGAATTAAGTTGAATGAGTCGATTTAAGTTGTGGGAATTGATGTGGAATATTCTCCCGTTTATGGTTGGATAAGTTGTTTAGATGCTTGGACCATTTGGTCAAATGTTGGAGGATAATCTAATTAAGTCGGGAGAAAATAATTAGTCGTGAATTATTAATTGATTTTCAACGTTATGGTAAATTAAGTTGTTAAATCGGAAAATCGAAGAAATAATATTATCATTGGTAGTATTGATTATTGGAGCATGTTGGTTATTGGGCTTGGATTTCGTCGGAATTAGCAATTAAAGGGGTGCAGTGTTTAGGCCCATTAATTGTTTTATTGGATTATTATTATTTTAATAAAAAGGAATAATAGAATGAGTCAAAAGGGAATAGTGGAAATTAGGGAAAACGAGGAAAAAAGTCTTAGAGAAAAATAAGGGTTTTAGAGGAGAGAAAACAACTTGGGAGAAAAGAAGGAGAAAGAAGGATTCATGTTCATATCTTAATTTTCGCACATACGGTACAGCCTCTACTAAACAGGTGATAACTTTTTACTCGTAATTCTGATTAAAACGATTCTTGGATTTTTGGAAAGCTTACGAAATTCCCTTCGAATTGATATATAATTTCGTGTCAATAAGTTTAGTATTAAATGAGAAAAATGCATTTGAAGTTTGGAAGTTCATGCTGGAAATTGGTCAAATAGTGGTTACGGGATTGATGGTGATGAAGGCTAAATTTTGGTCAAGATATGAACTCAATGGCAGCATGTTCGTATTTCTAATCTCTATGGATGAAAGAGGAGAGGAAAAAGGGCCACATAGGCAAAGGATTGGAAATTTGATCGGAGATTCGAAGCGGTCATCGATTAAGGTAAGGGGGAGAAAAGGGTTTATAATTGGTGATAGGACATAGAAGGGTAATTGGGAGTTCCTTCCTCCCTTAGGTATATTAAGAGATTATGATAATAATGATTGAATTATATGAATATGTAGATTGTTATGATTGTGAATAACATGAGATATGTGTATGCTTTGTGTGTGAATAAGATGCACTGATGGTTGGTTGATGAGATCATGATGATCGTAAAGCATGATATGTTCATGTGTATTGTGATATGGTATGCGTTGTTGTGTCTGCATGCGCATACATTTGATGGAATAATCATGTCGTGGATGTGATTATTCGGGATTCGTTGAGAATCGTGGTTGCAGGGATGATCGTGTCTTGTTGGAGACGTTAACGATGCATTCGGGGTTCTATTGATGAACCGTTATTATGAGTCGGTACCACATTTGCATTGTGCATTAGAGTCACATTGCATTATGATTGATTGAATATTATGATTGATTGAATAATATGATTGATTGAATAATATGATTGATAGTTTGGTGTGATTAGGGGTGAATTACTTCTTCATATATGTCGTATGTGCCGTTATATTATGAATCTATTTCTCACCCCTATTGTTTATTTTGTTGTGTCTGTGCTTCTTCGGAAGTACAGATAATTCAGGTGCGTGAGGAACGCTTTTGATGTTGATGTCTGTGTCCTAGGAGCTCTGATGTGTAACGGGAACGGGGATTTTTAATATAATATTTCATTTGATTTTTATAAACTTTTATATAACTAAGTATTGAGTTAAGGAACATTGTTATGAATGAATTGTAATGCTTTTGAGCAATTTGATATTAAAGCTTTATTTCCGCTGCTTACTTTTGAATAAAAGAATGATGGTTGATTGATGATGTAGCGACTCACTTTAGTTGATTAACTCTGATTTAATGAAAAATTTATATAATTTTGAAAATGGGAAAAGTGGGTGTTACAATTGGTATCAGAGCTGGTCGGTCCGTCCGGCCAATGTTGTCTAACGTTGTTAATTCCTTAGTACGCGACATGTGTGTGAAACACTGTCGGTACTTGTTGTTAGTTTCTAGTCGTTGCCTGCAGGTGTTTGTTGGAATTAAGTGGGGGAGAAGCTTGACTCTCAGACTGTTGTTGGAATGTCGAAGTTGGTTCAAAGTTGATGTTTATTGCAAGAGTGCAAGGTTGTTGAAGAGATGTTGTTGCAGACCGGCAAGAGCATGGACTCATGAGTTCATATCGGTCGAATTTGAGAAGTGCGTATATTTTATATGAGAATTGTTTGAGGAGGAAGATTTATTTTGATGGAAATGATAAGTTGAAGGACCAAGTCGGTATATTGTTTCGCTTTGAGTGTAGTTGGATTAAGTCGGGTAATTTTCTAAGTTGGAAGAAGAGTAAGATTCTTGGTAGAGCTTGGAAGTAAGAGCAAGAGAGATAGAACTTATGTTCGCCAATCTCAAAAATCTGGTTTTTGCAATGTTGGAGCAGCTGTCACGAGAAGTGGCATAAATTTTTAACCGTGAATCGGATTGAAGCGGTTCTGGATTTTTTTGAGAGCTTACAAAATTCCCTACAATTTGCATATAAGATTTTCATTCAGGAGGTTTATAATTAGGGAGATAAATGTATTTTAATAATTGGGTCTGCTACTGATTTTTTTTTTGAAATTCTGCATACGGTAATTCTAAATCAGTCTCATTGTAAGGAGGATAACTTCTTACTCGTAAGTTGGATCAAAGCGATTTTTAAAGTTCTGGAATCTTCACGAAATTCTCTTCATGTTAGAATATAATTTTGTGAGTTAGAGGTTTTTATTGGAAGATATAATTGTGTTCAAAGTTGAACATCTATTGCTGAAAATTTGGAAAGATGAAAATGTTATTAAAGAATAAAATGTTGGTATCGGAGAATGCATAAAGATACAATTTATATCAAATAAGGAAAATTAAAGTGCCTATTCTAGATGATGGTGATGTTGAGAGGAAGACCGAAGTTGAGTAGTGTTGTTAAATATTTTAACTTGGATGAGAGTTGTAATTGGAGCGAACCGAATTAGATTATGTTGATGTTGTGGCGGCTCTGGTGTTTGAAGGATATTTAAAGTTGTGTTGCGCTTGGAGCATGTATAAGAGATTGCGTATCGAATTTTGGATGCGTTGGTGTAATTGACGAAGTCGAAAATTTTAGAGACTAAGGAGAAGTGGATAAGCCGTAGAAAGTTGGCAGAGCATTATACTTACGGACTTTGGGCACAAGTTGAAGTATGCTATTATGTTGAGTAATGATTATTTATGCCACCGTTATGGTTGACGGATGTCTATTGACAAATTGAGGAACTGATCACCCTTAATCTATTGTTGATAGAAGACGAAATTATAATGGATGGATAGATGTGTCATACCGACTAGTATGGTATATGAGTTAAATCAGTTGAAGTCGAGTTGGACAATTGAGTATTGTTTGAATTGTTCATGAAGAATCATGTATAAGAATGTTAGTCAGATTTAAGAATGATGGTATGAAGTTGCGTTGGGATTAAATAGTATTATGGAAATTCGTAGTTGAATGCTAGATAATGAGAATGTTGTTTGTGATGATTTAAATGGTACGAGGCCTGAAGTTTTCTTGGGGATAATTTAAAAGTAAAGTATATGGTAAAGTAAAACCAAGATTGTCAAGAATGTAGGATAGAGTTGAGTTGCAAGAGCCAGACGAAGTGGAATTATGAGTGGGTTTATTAAAGTGTGATTTTGATTAGAACATGGATAGTTGTTTTGGTTGCGTTGGTTCGGATAAGAATTTCTGAAAGGTTGTGTTAGTATGAGTAAGAATCGAGGATTCGATACGTTGGATTAGTTAGAAGCAGAGAAATATGAGTTATCTTATGGAAACTGTTATATCGATGCACCTTATATTGTCCTAATGATGTAGTGTGTTAAGATGATGTTCGAAGAATGTGTTATTTTAAGATGATAAAGTTGTAGTTGTGTTGAGAATAATTGAGAATTCATGAAGCATATAGTTATTGTCTAAAATTTGGAAGTTGTCGTAGTTGTATCTATGTTGAATGTTCAGAGGTGTTGCCTTATGAATCTAAGTTGCAAGTATTAGAAGAAATGAAATTATAAGTTGGTGTATTAGAGTGGGGTTTTGGTTGTAACAAGAAGAGCCATTTTGAGGTGTTGACTTGGAAAAGAATCTATGAAGCATAGTGTCCATATAAGTAGGAATCGATGATTTGGTTGTTAGATTCGTTAGGAGCGAAGAAAATGATTGATCTGGTTGGAGTTAAGTGAACTCAGATGTTATATGTTGTTGTAATGATGTTAAGTATTTTAGAGGGCATGTTAATGAAAGATAGTAAAGTTGTAGTCTATGTTGATGATAATTGGGAATTCATAGAAGTATATGAATATTTTATCCAAGATTTGGAAGTAGTCGCAGTTGTTATTGGTTGAATGTTTAGAGGCGTTATCTTAAGGATCTAATTTGTAACTATTCGGTAACTACAAGAGTTAGAATACCTGTTGGAACGGAATTCCAAAGGATTAAGTCGGAGGCTTTGTTTATATGTCGATTTTGGTGAGTGTAAGTTGGAGTTAAACTCAGTAAATTTGGTAGTGTGCAATTAATCAGAGTGCGCAGCGAAGGCGCGATGTCATGTAATTGTTATTATCTGAATTACAACGATGTTGGTAGCTTTGTTGTATTATATGTTGTGTTTAAGTTATGTATTATTGTTTGTGGTATATGTGGGTTGCCTTTGGAATGAGAGTTGATTAGTCTGATGGAATAAGTAGTTGGAGTAGTTTAATCGGATAAATTTTCGAGGACGAAAATATCCTAAGTGGGGGAGAGTTGTAACGCTCTGTTTATTAATTAATTATTTAATTAATTATATTCGCGTTATTGGCGTTGATTTATGTTGAATTATCAGAGTTGTTTGTGATAAATTGCTAAGTTCGTTTGAATTAAGTTGAATGAGTCGATTTAAGTTGTGGGAATTGATGTGGAATATTCTCCCGTTTATGGTTGGATAAGTTGTTTAGATGCTTGGACCATTTGGTCAAATGTTGGAGGATAATCTAATTAAGTCGGGAGAAAATAATTAGTCGTGAATTATTAATTGATTTTCAACGTTATGGTAAATTAAGTTGTTAAATCGGAAAATCGAAGAAATAATATTATCATTGGTAGTATTGATTATTGGAGCATGTTGGTTATTGGGCTTGGATTTCGTCGGAATTAGCAATTAAAGGGGTGCAGTGTTTAGGCCCATTAATTGTTTTATTGGATTATTATTATTTTAATAAAAAGGAATAATAGAATGAGTCAAAAGGGAATAGTGGAAATTAGGGAAAACGAGGAAAAAAGTCTTAGAGAAAAATAAGGGTTTTAGAGGAGAGAAAACAACTTGGGAGAAAAGAAGGAGAAAGAAGGATTCATGTTCATATCTTAATTTTCGCACATACGGTACAGCCTCTACTAAACAGGTGATAACTTTTTACTCGTAATTCTGATTAAAACGATTCTTGGATTTTTGGAAAGCTTACGAAATTCCCTTCGAATTGATATATAATTTCGTGTCAATAAGTTTAGTATTAAATGAGAAAAATGCATTTGAAGTTTGGAAGTTCATGCTGGAAATTGGTCAAATAGTGGTTACGGGATTGATGGTGATGAAGGCTAAATTTTGGTCAAGATATGAACTCAATGGCAGCATGTTCGTATTTCTAATCTCTATGGATGAAAGAGGAGAGGAAAAAGGGCCACATAGGCAAAGGATTGGAAATTCGATCGGAGATTCGAAGCGGTCATCGATTAAGGTAAGGGGGAGAAAAGGGTTTATAATTGGTGATAGGACATAGAAGGGTAATTGGGAGTTCCTTCCTCCCTTAGGTATATTAAGAGATTATGATAATAATGATTGAATTATATGAATATGTAGATTGTTATGATTGTGAATAACATGAGATATGTGTATGCTTTGTGTGTGAATAAGATGCACTGATGGTTGGTTGATGAGATCATGATGATCGTAAAGCATGATATGTTCATGTGTATTGTGATATGGTATGCGTTGTTGTGTCTGCATGCGCATACATTTGATGGAATAATCATGTCGTGGATGTGATTATTCGGGATTCGTTGAGAATCGTGGTTGCAGGGATGATCGTGTCTTGTTGGAGACGTTAACGATGCATTCGGGGTTCTATTGATGAACCGTTATTATGAGTCGGTACCACATTTGCATTGTGCATTAGAGTCACATTGCATTATGATTGATTGAATATTATGATTGATTGAATAATATGATTGATTGAATAATATGATTGATAGTTTGGTGTGATTAGGGGTGAATTACTTCTTCATATATGTCGTATGTGCCGTTATATTATGAATCTATTTCTCACCCCTATTGTTTATTTTGTTGTGTCTGTGCTTCTTCGGAAGTACAGATAATTCAGGTGCGTGAGGAACGCTTTTGATGTTGATGTCTGTGTCCTAGGAGCTCTGATGTGTAACGGGAACGGGGATTTTTAATATAATATTTCATTTGATTTTTATAAACTTTTATATAACTAAGTATTGAGTTAAGGAACATTGTTATGAATGAATTGTAATGCTTTTGAGCAATTTGATATTAAAGCTTTATTTCCGCTGCTTACTTTTGAATAAAAGAATGATGGTTGATTGATGATGTAGCGACTCACTTTAGTTGATTAACTCTGATTTAATGAAAAATTTATATAATTTTGAAAATGGGAAAAGTGGGTGTTACACAGACCACTGGTGATGTGCATGTCACTCGTCTTACCCAGTAGTACGACGGACCGTCGAGCCATGCGACGTTAAACGCAGCGCTACGTGGGAGGCAACCCACGAGTTTTTCAGTCTTACTTTTGTGTGTTTCTGTTTTGTAGGTTTTGTTTATCACTGATTTTAAGAAGGAATGAATGAGGTTTGAAGTCATAGTAGGAAGATCAGAAAAGCCAGAGAACGGAAAATCAGAGGTGCAACACGGGTGCCCGTGTTGGGCAACACGGCCCGTGTTGCATGGTGCAGAAAAATGGTTGTTTTTGTGAAGTTTTGATGGATTCCAGGGATGCAACACGGCCACCCGTGTTGTGAAACACGGCCCGTGTTGCAATGTCTGGAGATTGTTTGATTCCAGTCATTTTGAGAGGGATCCCAGGGATGCAACACGGGTGGCCGTGTTGTGCAACACGGCCCGTGTTGCAAGTGCTGTTTGACATGAATTTTTGAGCTGATAAATTGAAGCATCCAGGGGTGCA
This sequence comes from Lathyrus aphaca, assembly GCA_963966055.1. Classification (NCBI taxonomy): domain Eukaryota; kingdom Viridiplantae; phylum Streptophyta; class Magnoliopsida; order Fabales; family Fabaceae; genus Lathyrus; species Lathyrus aphaca. The sequence continues at coordinate 308,225,083 of OZ014521.1, forward strand.
ACACAGGTGCCCGTGTTGCGCAACACGGCCCGTGTTGCTCATGCGGGAATCTTAAAATTCAAAATTTTTTAGTTTCCCAATTTTGTCCTGTGGGCCCCACGTGTTTAATTTCATAATTTTCAATTAAAGGCTCATTAACCTAGCATTATCACTTTTCTTTCATCTTCTCCAACATCATTTCTCTCTAAAAACCCTAACACCATTGTTATACCTCATAAAACCTCCATTTTCTCAAGCACCCACTCACCGAAACCTACTACTCCTTTCACGAAATTTGTTCCCCATCACTTTCTTGTCACTTCTACGGTGACTGATTCCTCTAATCTTTCAATTTTTTCGTGTGCTTCATTTGTGCAGGTTGGAAAAATGCCTCCTAGAAGGGATACCGGTAAAAATGTTGCTGAATCTTCTCGTCCTCGCAAGAGAGCACACCGGATGCCGAATGCTCATGGCATTTTATTCGAGGACCCGGAGCATCAAGAAAAGTATGCAAAGTTGGTAAGGCGTAAGTTGATACCGGCCCGGTACATGTGCAACGAAACTCTTGAAAATCTAGGGCTCAAATTTGAAGTCCATAGAATGTTTCACAGTATCGGGATGTTAAATTTCATGCAATATGAAGCGCCAACTTTTGAGCGCATAACCTTGGAATTTTTGAGTTCTTTACAGTTTCAGCTCAAGCATACCTGGACCGGATCCGACACTGAGTATTTCGGTACTCTGAAGTTCCGCCTTTTTGACAATGATCATGTAATGTCGGTGGCTGATCTGGGGAAGATTTTAGATCTCCCAGTTTATGGGCCTGGTGCACCGCCGAGTACATTCGATGCAGGATCATTCTGGAAGGACATCACCGGCAACACCGAGTATGCCGCGTCTGCTGCAAAAGCCTCATGCATCCATAACCCGTCCTTCCGGTACGCTCAAAAAGGGTTAGCTTATACCCTTTTCTGCCGAGGCGATAGCACAGGAGTCGCAACTCTGCGAGAGTTATACTTCCTGTATGGAATGGCAAACAATGAGCTGATTAATGTTGCGGCCTTCGCAGCAGACCACCTGAAGCGGGTAGCCAATGCTGCCTCGGGTGAGATTTTTGTTGGAGGGATGATTACACAGATTGCTCAGCATCTGAGGTATAATGAGAGGTTGCTTGAAGTGCCTGCAGTGGCAGGTAAGACAAAAATTGATCTTGAAACATTGGTCAACCAAGGTATGATTAAAACTGCTCATAATTATTATGCTGTGATGTCTCGTAACAAGCATTTGATTTCGTTGCCTGCACCTAATATGATTACTATAGATAATAGAGCTAACTGGCTGTATGAGGACCCCATGCTGGGTGGTTCCGATCAGTTTGATGAGTATTTTTCAGATGAGGAGGATGCAGGGAACCAACCTGAAGAGGTCCCGGTGCAAACTGCTGGTGGTTCATCTAACCAAGCAACCGGTCAGTGGAATGTTTCCAAGGACCAGTGGGACGAAATGATCAAAGAGCAGACCCGGCAAGGGGACTTAATCGATGAGCTGCATGCATGGATGCATCAGATGAAGCTTCATGGATTTCCTCCCGAAGAGTGATAGTTGTGAGTCCCCTCTGACATTGGTTCTTCAACAGTGAGGACACTGTTGAGTTCAAGTGTGGGGGGTTTAGTTTTTATGTTTTCGTTTGTTTTATGTTAATCTTTGTTTATTTTAATAGTATCGTAGTGTCGGCTTGAAGATTATAGCTTTATGTTATCTGTAAAAACACCCCTAAGTTAACCTGTTGTGTGTTACATGTGAATTATGAGAAAGTATATAGGATGCGAGTGAAAAAGAATCCCGATGAGAAAATATGGAAAATTTTGATGTATAGGTACTACATAAGCACACTGAGTCTTCGGAATTAGGAACGAGTTCGACATGTAGATTCGTGCCATGGTGCTTTGATTTGAGAAGTAAACCCGAAGTAGTTTATATTGATATATCTGGCTTTATCTATAATAATTGTGTGTGCAAAGATGATCCAAAAGAAAAAAAAGCTTCAAGGCACCGGAAAAAAAAATGAATAAAAACATTAGAACGATCGATCCTTCTAAGTTGGGTAACCCTCACAAGGTTATTCAACCTAACGGCGGTTGAACATAAATGTTTCCCGAAGGGACAGAAAAATCGGTGCCAACGATAAAAAGAGGAATCAATCTTGCACATATAGTGAAAATCATTAAAAGCCTTAAAAGTGATTGTCCGAATGAAAAGGGTTGAAAATCGAAAAAATAAGACCTAAGCACGAAGCATAGTCGGAGAGGTTACCGAAAAGGGAGATTCGGATCCATGGTGTTCCACGGTGTAGTGTTTGTGTGATATCTATACTGAGAGAAAAGTACAAAAAGAACTCATTGGGTGAATTGGAATGAAGGATCCACGTATGAGTATCATAATTCATATTGCTAGTTTTGAAGGTGTAAATGCAGGATTTTTGCTTGAGGGCAAGCAAGAATTCAAGTTTGGGGGAGTTTGATCAGTGATATTTAGTGGTAATATTCAAGCCGGTTTTCAGCGTCTTTTGAGTCTATTTTTATTTTGTTTGTAGTGTCTCGTTCATGTTTTGTCTTAGTTTTCTCATTATTGCGTGCAAGTCAGTGTTTATCGTTTTTACTTTGTTTTTATCAGTGGAATGGGTTATGTGGTTGTTTCTTTGTGGTGTTTCAGGTAAACATGTAATCGGTTGTTCGAGGCGTCCGAAAGATGGTCCAAGCTTTTAAAAACTGATAGAAAATGAGAGTTCAGAGACACAACACGGGTGCCAGTGTTGTACAACACGGCCCGTGTTGTAAAGACCAGAAGAAACAAAGATTCTGCTCAGAAAAGAAGAAGACAGGGTTGTGACACGGGCACTCGTGTTGCACAACACGGCCCGTGTCATGGCAGCTGGGAAAAAATGTTTTTGGTAGTGATCCAGTGGCACAACACGGCCACCCGTGTTGCACAACACGGCCCGTGTTGTGAAGACCAGAGGGAATTTTGTGTTTTGCTGCTTCAAGGGTATTCCGGACATTTCGCGGTGCTGTTTGAAGACTGATTTATATTTTCCCATGATGACTGTGAAGAGACACTTTTTGAATTGGGTATTTTTGGAGAGAACGAACACTGGAGAAGAAAGATTGATCAAGAGCGGAAGCAATTGACGATCCGACTAATCCAACGTTAATTGTAATGTCTAAATTTGCTTACTCTGTTTTTATTTCCAGTTTGAACATGAGTGGCTAAACCCCCCAATGCCAGGGGGGTGTCCCTGATTTGCGTGTTGTAATGACTTGTTGAATTCTTCAATTTGGAATTATGTTTTTAGTTTCGTTTCTTTATTTTATCGCAACGTCCTTAATGCTTTATCGGTATTGGAAAATAAGATATCTGATCGTGGTTAGGATTCGGTCTGACCAACCATTCTAACCTTGTTGCATAATTTTATCGTAAAAAATATTACTAAGGAATTGGGATATTTTTATGAGAACCTTTTTATGTCAGAATTATTGCTTGATATTCTTCTATGACCTTTGAGGAATCGTGGTCTATGAAGAATACCAAAGGTTTTTCTTTAAAGGAATTTTGGAAAAACATTATAGACTTAGGAAAGACACGTTCTAAAGCACATCTCTAAAATTAAGGAACTTATGAGTCATTGCATTGCGAATCATACACCATACCTGGCATTACTTTCATATAAGTGAAATTATTTGTTTTAAATTTACGTTTTATTCCGTTCAATTTATTTAATTTCATCTCAAACCATGAGTTTTGTCCAATTGAAATTAATCACGAAGAACTTATTTTAATACGCAGTCCTTGTGATCGATATTTGAGGTTAATCCCTTCTATTACTACATCGGTAAAAATAGTACACTTGCTATTTTCCGGTCACCTCACTTTGCCATGCACTGTTTGGCAACTCAAGAACAGGTTGAACAGGTTAATATGTTGAGGCAGAACAATCTGTATGCCAACACGTATAATCCGGGGTGGAAAAATCACCCAAATTTCTCTTGGAAAGATCATCAAGGGAACATCCAAAAACCGGTTCAAGGCCAATAACAGTATCAGCCCCAGCAACAACCATATCAGCCTCCAGTGTCAAGAAAAGCTGATTGGGAAATTGCCATTGAAAAGATGGCAGCTCACAATTGTCAATTTCAAGAAGAAACAAGAAGTAACTTCAAGAATACTGGAGCCTCTATAAAGAATCTTGAAGTGCAAATGAGCCAAATTGCCCAACACCTCGCCATTCCACAAACTCCAGGGACTCTTCCTAGTGCTACTGTAACAAATCCTAGAGATAATCACAAAGTAAATGCAGTCACAACGCGAAGAGGTAAAGTTAGTGAAGAGGTTCAAGAAAATTCTGAAGGTGAAAGTCAAATGATTGAGGTTGAGCTGGAAATCAAAGAAAATGAAGAGGTTGGTAAAGAAAAAGAAGTTACCCCAGCACCGGACATCAAAGAAAAAGCGGTTGAACTGAAACCGGTGGTCAAACTTCCATATCCTACAAGAAACAAGAAGAAAGGGCAGCAAGAGAAGAATTTTGAGAAATTTCTTGACTTGTTCAAAAAGCTGGAGTTGAATATTCCATTGCTTGAAGCACTTGAACAAATGCCCACTTATGCCAAGTTCATGAAAGATATAATTGTTAAAAAGAGGACTATGGGAGCTGAACCTATTATTCTAACCGAAACTTGTAGTGCTATTTTGCAGGGACTAAAGATTCCGGTGAAGAAAAAAGATAGAGGAGCTGTCACCATCCCATGCACTATCGGTGACCGATCGTTCAAGAGAGCTCTCATTGACTTGGGAGCGAGCATCAGTTTAATGCCTTTATCCATCTACAAAAATTTGGGTATTGGTGTTGTTCAAGACACTAGGATGACTCTCCAATTCGTGGACCATTCGGTGAAGCGGCCGTATGGAGTTGTCCATGATGTCCTGGTTAGAGTGGACAAATTTGTGTTTCCGGTTGACTTTGTGATCCTTGAAATGCCTGAAGATGAAGAAATCCCCTTGATTTTGGGAAGACCTTTCTTAGAAACCGGGAGAGTCATGATAGATATGGAAGGTGGAACACTAACGTTGAAGGTGTATGATGAAGAGTTGAAAATTGATGTTAGGAACACTTTGAAGTATAAAGATGATATGGGCACTAGTAGTAACATACAAGTGTTAGAACAAATGGAAGCTAGTGAGCATTTAGAAAGTGTGTCCAAATTACCTCTAGAGAGGGTGCTGAGTATGTCCATTTTTGAAGATGATAAGGAAGTTGGAGATAATGATATGGAAGTGGTAGCTATGCTTGAAACTTAACCTATCCTTAAAAGAGTTAGAATGCACCGGTGGGAAGAGTTGCGACAGCCTATAACGGTTGATGAAGGCAAAGACAAGCCAAAAATATCAGAATTGAAGCAACTTCCCGAGAATCTCAAATATGTCTTTCTTGACACGGAAGAAAAATGTCCCGGTATTATTAGCGCTAATTTGAAAGGTATGCAAGAAGACAAGTTAATTGAAGTCCTTAAGAAATTCAAGGGAGCAATTGGGTGGAAGATTGAAGACCTTAAAGGTATAAGTCCTACGGTGTGTATGCATAAAATACTTATGGAAGAAGATCACAAACCGGTCGTGCAACCCCAAAGGAGATTGAATCCGGTGATGAAGGAGGTAGTGCGAAAAGAAGTTGTTAAGCTATTGGATGCAGGATTAATCTATCCTATATCCGATAGTGCTTGGGTGAGTCCGGTACATGTGGTGCCCAAAAAGGGGGGAACAACTGTTATAACAAATGAAAAGAATGAGTTGATTCCTACTAGAACTGTTACTGGATGGAGAGTGTGCATTGATTATAGAAGATTGAATTTGGCTACGAGAAAGGACCATTTTCCGTTGCCATTCATTGACCAAATGTTGGAAAGACTAGCGGGACATGATTACTATTGTTTTCTTGATGGTTACTCCGGATACAATCAAATTGTTGTTGCACCGGAGGACCAAGAGAAAACGGCGTTTACGTGTCCCTATGGCATTTTTGCATATAGAAGGATGCCATTTGGGCTATGTAATGCCCCCGCTACATTCCAAAGATGCATGACATCCATTTTTGCGGATATGCTAGAAAAACACATGGAAGTGTTCATGGACGATTTCTCCGTGTTCGGATTCTCATTTGATCACTGTTTATCTAACCTTTCACTTGTTTTGCAGCGATGTCAAGAAAGCAATTTAATATTGAACTGGGAAAAATGTCATTTCATGGTGCGAGAAGGCATTGTTCTTGGTCACAAGATCTCACAAAAAGGGATCGAAGTTGATCAAGCCAAAGTGGAAGTGATCTCGAAGTTGCCACCGCCAATTAACGAGAAAGGTATAAGAAGCTTCTTGGGACATGCGGGTTTTTATCGCAGGTTCATAAGAGACTTCTCGAAGATAGCCAAACCTTTAACTACCCTGTTGGTTAAAGATAAGGCTTTTGTTTTCAATAAGGAGTGCATCGATGCTTTTGAAACACTTAAAAAGGAATTAGTGTCTGCACCTATTGTTATTGCTCCTGATTGGTCCCTACCCTTTGAGATTATGTGTGATGCTAGTGACATTGCGGTAGGGGCTGTTCTTGGACAGCGAAGAGGGAAATTGCTTCATGTGATTTACTATGCTAGTCATGTTTTGAACCCCGCACAGATAAACTATGCAACTACTGAGAAGGAGTTGCTAGCGGTTGTGTATGCCTTCGATAAATTCAGGCAATATCTGTTGGGTTAAAAAGTGATTGTTTACACTGACCATGCTGCTTTGAAATATCTTTTTGCTAAGCAGGATTCAAAGCCCATGCTGTTGAGGTGGATTTTACTCTTCCAGGAATTCGATGTGGAGATCCGTGACAAGAAAGGGTGTGAAAACACTGTTGCAGATCATCTTTCTCGGATGTCACCAATTGAGGAGACTGAAGAGCAGCGCCCAATAAAGGATGAGTTCGCTGACGAACACATCCTAGCTATTATTGGGGTGCCTTGGTTTGCAGATTATGCAAACTACCTCGTTGGCGGTATTATACCCGACGATTTTGATTCTAACAAACGGAAAAAGTTTGTTCATGACTGCAGGTTTTACTTATGGGACGATCCGTTTCTCTACAAAAGAGGGGTGGATGGCCTTGTGAGAAGATGTGTACCTGACGAAGAACAAAAAGATGTGCTGAAAGCATGTCACGACTCTGAGTATGGTGGACATTTCAGTGGTGATCGGACAGCAGCTAAAGTCCTTCAATCCGGACTTTACTGGCCATCTTTATTTAAGGATGCTCAAGAATTAGTGAAAGAGTGTGACAGATGTCAGAGGACTGGGAATATATCAAAAAGAAACCAGATGCCCCAAAACTCTATGCTCGAGGTTGAGTTATTCGATGTATGGGGGATAGACTTCATGGGGCCGTTTCCACCGTCGTTCGGAAAAAACTATATTTTGGTGGCAGTGGATTATGTGTCCAAATCGGTGGAGGCTGTTGCATTACCCACCAATGATGCTAAGGTTATGGTGAGATTCCTGAAAGAGAACATCTTTGCAAGGTTCGGTGTCCCGAGAGCATTAATAAGCGACGAAGGGACACATTTCCTGAATCACCTCATGGAGAAGTTGCTGCAAAAGTACAATGTTAAACACCGGATAGCTACTCCATACCACCCCCAAACAAGCGGCCAAGTTGAGGTGTCAAATAGACAACTAAAACAAATCCTGGAAAAAATAGTGAATTCGTCTAGAAAGGATTGGTCTATTAAGTTGGATGACGCTTTATGGGCGTACCGAATGGCTATCAAAAAGCCTATCGGTATGTCACCATATCAACTGGTTTACGGAAAGGCATGTCACCTACCATTGGAACTTGAACACAAAGCTTTTTGGGCGTCTAAGTATCTTAATATGGATTTTTCAAAAGCTGGAAGTTCAAGGATTCTTCAACTTCACGAGTTAGAAGAATTCAGGAATCGGGCGTATGAGAATGCTAAAGTTTACAAAGAGCAAACGAAAAAATGGCATGATAAAAGGATTCAAAGAAAAGAGGTTTGGGAAGGACAAATGGTCCTTCTGTACAATTCAAGGTTGAAGCTATTCCCAGGCAAACTAAGGTCTAAATGGTCGGGACCTTTTGTAGTTCACAAGGTATTTCCTCACGGAGCCGTCGAAATTAAAAATTAGACCAATGAAGATATTTTCAAAGTGAACGGGCAGAGATTAAAGCCTTACTTCAAAGGACAGACTACTGGTGATGTGAATGTCACTCGTCTTACTCAGTAGGATGACGGACCGTCGAGCCATGCGACGTTAAACGCAGCGCTAAGTGGGAGGCAACCCACGATTTTATCATTCTTACTTTTGTTTGTTTCATTTTTGTAGGTTGTGTGTATCACTGGTTCTGAGAAGGAAAGAAAGAGGTTGGATGTCGGGCAAGGAAGATAAGAAAAATTGAAAAATCAGGAGTGCAACACGGGTGCCCGTGTTGTGCAACACGGCCCGTGTTGCAAAGAGCAGAAGAAATCTGGTTTTTGTGTGAATCTGAAGAAAATCCAGGGATGCAACATGGGTGCCCGTGTTGTGCAACACGACCCGTGTTGCAATGTTTGAAGAAGAGTTCTTTTAAATGCGTTTATGAGGAAAACCAGGGAGGCAACACGGGTGCCCGTGTTGTGCAACACGGGTGCCCGTGTTGTGCAACACGGCCCGTGTTGCAATGTCTGAAGAAGAGTTCTTTTAAATGAGATTGTGAGGAAAACCAGGGAGGCAACACGGGTGCCCGTGTTGGACAACACGGCCCGTGTTGCACATGCGGGAAGGCAGATTTTGAAATTTTTTTAACTTCCCAACTTTAATTTTGTGGGTCCCACGTGTTTATTATCATAACTTCTCATTAGTGGCTCATTAACCACTCATTTAGCATAAACTTTCATCTTCTTCAACCTTCATTCTCTTACAATAACCCTAACCCCATTTTCATTCTTCATAAAAGCTTTATTTTCTCCATAACCCACTCACCAAAACACATTACCCCATTCACAAAAAGTGTTCCCCATCCTTCCATTGTCACTTCTACGGTGACAGATTTCTCTAATCTTTCGATTTTTTTTCATGTGCTTAATTTGTGCAGGTGAGAACAATGCCTCCTCGAAAGGATACCGGTAAGAGTGTTGCCAAATCTTCTCGCCCCCGTAAGCGAGCACACCGAATGCCTAATGCTCATGGCATTTTGTTTGAGGATCCGGAGCATCAAGCAAAGTATTCAAAGTTGGTAAGGCATAAATTGATACCGGCCCGATATATGTGTAATGAAACTCTTGAGAATCTAGGGCTTAAATTCGAAGTTCATAGAATGTTTCACAGTATTGGCATGCTAAAATTTATGTTGTATGAAGCGCCAACTTTTGAGCACATAACCTTGGAATTTTTGAGTTCTTTACAGTTTCAGCTCAAGCATACGTGGACCGGATCAGACACAGAGTACTTCGGTACTTTGAAGTTTCGCCTAATTGACAATGATCATGTGATGTCAGTTGCTGATTTGGGAAAGATATTAGATCTTCCAATTTACGGGCCTGGTGCACCGCCGAGTACATTTGTGGCAGGAGAATTCTAGAAAGATATCACCGGCAGTACCGAGTATGCCGCGTCGGCGGCAAAAGCTTCATGTATTCATAACCCATGCTTTAGGTATGCTCAGAAAGGGTTGGCTTATACCCTTTTCTGCCGGGGCGATAGCACAGGAGTGGCTACACTGAGAGAGTTGTACTTCCTGTATGGTATGGCAAATAATGAGCTGATCAACGTTGCGGCCTTCGCAGCAGACCACCTGAAGCGGGTAGCTAATGCTGCCTCTGGTGAGATCTCTGTTGGAAGGATGATTAAGCAAATTGCTGAACATCTTGGGTATGCTGATAGGTTGCTTGAAGTACCTGCAGTGACAGGTAAGACCAAAATTGATCTTGAAACCTTAATCAACCAAGGTATGATAAAGAGCTGTCATAATTATTACTCAGTGATGACTCGAAACCGCCATTTGATTTCTTTACCTGCGCCTAATTTGATTACTATAGATAATAGAGCTAACTGGTTGTATGAGGACCCTATGCAGGGTGGAAACGATCAGTTTGATGAGTATTTTTCAGGTGAGGAGGATGAAGGGAACCAAGATGAAGAAGTCTCGGTTCAAACTGCTGGTGGATCATCAACCCAAGCAACCGGTCAGTGGAGTGTGTCTAAGGAGCAGTGGGACGAAATGATCAAAGAGCAGACCCGGCAAGGGGACCTCATCGATGAGTTGCATTCATGGATGCAGCAGATGAGGCTTCATGGATTTCCACCTGAGCAGTGATAGTTGTGAGTCCCCTCCGACATTGGTTCTTCAACAGTGTGGACACTGTTGAGTTCAAGTATGGGGGGGTTTAGTTTTCATGTTTTCGTTTGTTTTGTTTTAATCTATGTTTATTTTTAGTAGTGTCGTAGTGTCGGCTTGAAAATTATAGCTATGTGTTATTTGATAAACACCCCTGAGTTGACCTGTTGTGTGTTGCGAGTGAATAATGAGAAAGTATATAGGATTTGAGTGAAAAGAAACCCGATGAGAAAAAATGGAAAATTTTGATGTGTAGGTACCACATGAACACACTGAGTCTCCGGAATTAGGAACGAGTTCGACATGTAGATTCGTGCCATGGTACTTTGATCTGAGAAGTAAACCCGAAGTAGTTTCTATTGATATATCTGGCTTTATCTATAATAATTGTGTGTGCAAAGTTGATCCCAAAGAAAAAAAAAGGGCTTGAAGGCACCGGAAAAAAAATGAATAAAAACATTAGAACGATCGATCCTTCTAAGTTGGGTAACCCTCACCAGGTTATTCAACCTAACGGCGGTTGAACATAAATGTTTCCCTAAGGGACAAACAAAAATCGATGCCAACAATTAAAAAGGGGATCAATTTTGTACACATAGTGAAAATCATAAAAAGCCTTAAAAGTGATTGTCCGAATGAAAAGGGTTGAAAATCGAGAAATAAGACCTAAGCCCGAAGCATAGTCAGAGAGGTTACCGAAAAGGAGATTCAGATCCGGGGTTTTCCACGGTGTAGTGTTTGTGTGATACCTTTACTAAGAGAGAAGTACCAAAAAAGAACTTATTGGGTGACTTGGAACAAAGGATCCACGTATGAGTATCATAATTCATCTTGCTAGTGTTTTAAGGTATAAATACAGGATGTTTGCTTGAGGTCAAGCAAGAATTCAAGTTTGGGGGAGTTTGATTAGTGATATTTAGTTGTAGTTTTCAAGCCGGTTTTCAGTGTCCTTTGAGTCTAATTGTGTTTGTTTGAAGTATTTCGTTCATGTTTCGTCGTAGTTTTCTTAATATAGCATGCAAGTTAGTTTTAATCGTTTTATTCTGTGGAATGGGTTATGTGGTTGTTTTTTGTTGTGCTTTCAGGTCAATATGTAATCGGTTGTTCGACGCGTCCGAAGAGATGATCCAAGCATGAAAGATGACAGCAAAATGGGATGTCAGAGGCACAACACGGGTGCCAGTGTTGTACAACATGGCTCGTGTTGTGAATACCAGAAGACAAGAAGATTTGTTAAGGAAAGGAGAAAGTCAGAGTTGTGACACGGGTGCCCGTGTTGTACAACACGGCCCGTGTCATAGCATCTGATGAAGAAAAGCATTTGGGCTGAACCAGAGGCACAACACGGGTGCCCGTGTTACACAACACGGCCCGTGTTGTGAAGACCAGAAGAAAATCTTATGTTTTGTTGCTGCAAGGGTATTCCGGACTTTTCGCGGTGTTTTAGAAGACTGATTTATATTTGACAATTATTACTGTAAGGAACAACTTTTGATTTGGGGATTTTGGGATTAGAACGAATACGGGAGAAGAAGGATTGATCAAGAGCGGAAGCGATTGACGATCCGACGAATCCTACGTTAATTGTAATGTCTCAATTTTCTTGCTCTGTTTTTATTTCCATTATGAACATGAGTGGCTAAACCCCCCAATGCCAGGGGGTGTCCCTGATTTGCTTTATGTAATGACTATTTGAATTCTTCATTCTGAGATTATGCTTTTAATTTCGTTTCTTTATTTTATGCAACGTCCTTAACGCTTTGTCTTTGTTGGAAAATGGGATAATTGATCGTGGTTAGGATTTGGTCTGACCAACCATCCTAACCTTGTTGCATAAATTTTATCGTGATAAATATTACTGAGGAATTGGGATATTTTTGTGAAAACCTTTTATGTCAGAATTATTGCTTGATATTCTTCTTTGACCGTTGAGGAATCAAAGTCAAGGAAGAATACCAAAGGTTTTTCTTTAAAGGAATTTTGGAAAAACATTATCGACTTAGGAAAGACACTTTTTAAAGCATATCTCTGTAAAATTAAGAAACCATTGAGTCATTGCACTACGGATCATACACCGTCCCTGGCATTACTTTCATATTAGTGAAAACTCTTTGTTTTAGTCTACGTTTTAATATCTTTAGTTTATTTAATCTAAATTCAAACCTTTAAACCATAACTTTTGTCCAATTGAAATTAATCATTAAGAACTTATTTTATTAAGCAGTCCTTGAGATCGATATTTGGGGTTATTCCCTTCTATTACTACATCGGTAAAAATAGTACACTTGCTATTTTCCGATCACATCGCAATCATGAAACTCTACGGGGAAATGACAATCTTCCAACACGAATGGGGAGATGCTTGGTCAAATAACCTTTGCTAGGGAAAGAGTTCTGACAGTTCCAACTCTGTGGGGAATTGGGCATTCAGTTGCCTGCTAGGAATAGCCCATTCTTGAATAAAGACTCCGCTCGGAGGTGAGAACTGTTCAACTGGATTTGAAGTTCTGCTGAGGATATCACCCTACTCTGACTTAGCTGGGGAAGGTTCCATCTCAGACTTTACTGGGAATGCTAGGGATCACCCTCTGCTGGAGATAGGAATTGTAAGGCATCTCTCACTGGGGAGAATAAACTGCTTGGGGAACATGCTCTAGCAGCATCACCATCCTGTACTAGATGATTGTTCAAGTATCAACTCAAGAGGATTTTACAGAAGACTTGGCGTCTTCAAACTCTTGGAGAGAATCGTTGAATCTTGAAATAATTTCCCCAGACCTCCTGGTCTACAAAGGGATTTGATTGAAGGGGACTCACACACCATCCTACATTATCATGAAATAATCTTCACCAATATCCTGTGCTAAGGATAAATTGAATAAACACTTGCAGAAACTGACTTCATCTGCTCTTGAGAGTGACCTGCCCCAGTATGGGCCCTAAGATGATTTCTTCAGACTATCCATACTCTGATAATTGCCCCAGCTTAGCTGAATTGTGAGTTTTTGTTCAATGTGATTGCCCCGGATTGGCTGCATCCAACCCAACTGATTAGAAGAATCTTTATCTCGTAGGAGCTTCTTGGAAAAAGTGAAATTTGCCATGATTGTCCTTTAGAAGTTTCAGACTCCTCCACCTGGCAAGATTTAAGTTTCTGGACTGAAATTCCTCATGTGAACTTCTGTGATTGTCGAACAAATGTATGCAAGCAGAAAATGTTTTATTCTGAGAATGATTATTTCAATGTGTAACACGGTAGGAGAACTGACTTTAGTTAAATGTTGCGGATAGCAAGAGTCGCCACCGACTTTTATTTTATCCAAAGGAAAGGGCATAAAAGAACAGGAAAGACCTTAAAAGATTTTTGGGTTCGAGGGGTAGGTTATGTAAAGGGAAGGTGTTAGCACCTTTTACATCCATGGTTATCCATGGGCTCTTAGTTACTTAGCTCACTTTAAAATGTTTTTGAAAAGTGTAGTGTGTGTTTAGAAATTTTCTTAAGTGCTTTATAATGATCCATGTACGTATATATATGAAGCCTTTGTTTTGAAAATTGCTTGAAAAAATGTGAAGTGTTTGAAATGTTTTTGAAAAGTGAGCAAGTACATAAGAGGAACCTACCCTAAATTAAGTCTTTTTTGTTCTTAAATATCCTTTAAGTGGTAAGACTATCCCTATTATTAAGGAATAGGTAGTCATTACCTTGAATGTGTGAGGGACAAAGGAAGGGACAACTGCTATTTAGGCAACTGTAAGGTGTATAAGCAATTCGAAGGGACTTATCATCTTTATTCGAAAGGGACAAGATCATTACGAAGGCAACCATGAAGGGACTTGATCTTTTTATCTGTTAAGGGACTAGATGATGTGAGATGAGGGACTTTGCTTTATACACCTTACTTGACCTTTTGTTTAGGCAACTTGAGAGGTAATCCTTAAGAAGTGAGATGGCGATCCAGGACCGACTTACGTGTGTGGGTGTACCAATTCAGATATTTATCTTTAAGTTTTAATGATCTAAATTCAAGTTTACATACAAACATGTTTTACACTCCCTATTTTACTAACCATAGCATTTTAAAAATAAATAATAAAAATTACTACAACTATTACATAATGGATACAATTACATTATAATAATTAAAATAAATAAGTAAATAAATAAATAATTAAATGGGTTAGTAATAATAATAAAATAAATAATCACATAATAGATAAATAAATAAATAAAGGGGGTTAGTAGTAATAAAATAAATAAGAATAAGAATAATGATAAATAATAAATTAAAAGTTCAATTTTAAATGAATAATTATTTTTTAGGTTTTTTTAATTAATAATAGAAATAAATGATAAATATTATATATTAACAAAATATGACTAATAGTCTAATTATTTTAATTTTATATACATATTATAAAAATATTTACCAATTATAATTAAATAAGCATAAAAATAATAAATTGATCTAATAAAATAAAGTTCGGGTTTTTTAATTGTTTTTTAGGAAAATAAATTAGGGTTGGTTAATTATCTACATATAAAACTATTTACAAATTATAAATATACATAATTAAATAAATAAATTAACATTTATAAGATAAAAAAAAATATTAGAGTTAACCAAAATAAATTAGGGTTTATGAGAATATTAGGTTTTATATAAAATATTTTTAGGGTTTTAGAAAATATTAGGGTTAAGTAATTAATTTACAAAATAAATTCAAATTATATATATATTTAAATAATATGAACATATAATATATAAACAATTAAATTTTTTGAAATAAAGTTTTGATTTTAAAAAATGAATTTTAGATATAACAAATAATACATATATTTATTTTAACATTTTTAAGGAAATTATTTAAGTTTAATTATAAAATATAGAACAAAATAAAAGAAAAGAAAACATACCTGGGGCTGGGATTCGAACCCAGGCCCTAGGCTTCAATCTTTGAGTCCTGCCTCCACAACCACCAGGCCAGCGTGCGCTTGGTGATAACAAACAGATGCCAATCATTATATTTTTAGCCTGGAAAATAAATGAAATAAAACAAAAAAAACTTGTTGAGGTTGGGATTTGATCCCTGGACCTTTGTTTCTCACGCGCACACCTTCACCAACTGAGCCAACCATGCATCTGTGAAATAAATTATAAACAATACCATAAAATATTAAAACAAAATTCAAATTCCAGAAAGCGCGCCAAGAACTTCATCTTCTTCCTTGGTTCTTACGAATTTTCCTGCGAAATCTCCTACCATATTTCCTGCGAATTCAATTTTGTAGCAAACCCTACGAAACCCAATGATCAACAAAACCACAAAATTTCATAAAATTAAGTCCATAAACATAATCCAGAGGTCCATTCGAATCAATCCATGGTTTTAGAATTCGTTTATGTTCCATAAATCATGAAGCCCTAAACCTTGGCCGAAACCCTAAGAATGGTGTTTTCATGATTCAGCCATGGAGCTTTGATCTAAGTATCCAGAAACGTTCTACACATCACTATAAACATGATTAAACAAACAAAATCCATTAAAACGCAGTGAATTTATGAAATCGAAAAAAAATAATTCAAGAACAAGAATGCTTCGGGTTATGCATTATGGCATAATTCAGAGACATGTGAGGAGTGGTTTCGATTCAGGGATGCTTGAGGAAGCTTGTAGTGTCCTTAGAATACCTTGAAAAGCTTTGTGATGAAGAATCCGAATTTGGAATTTTTGATGAAATTTTGAAAACTTGAAACTTACTCTTGAGGCAGCCAATTCGTCCCTTTTGTGTTTGGATGAGTTATGTATATATAGTAGAACATAATTAGGTCAAAACATTGTAAGATTATTTGGACTTTTTGATCATTGAAGATTGAAAAAGATCATGTCTTAAAATTCAAATATTCTTGAATACAACCTTGCTATTTTAATACAATCACCATAATGTTCATATCAATCTGATCCAATTAACTTTCATGACCTTCTAGAATCAAAATATTTTTTAAATCTTCATATTTTATATTTTATTTGAATTTAAAATGATTTTTAATATAAAAAATCATAATAAATAAAATAAAATGAATAAAATTATGAAAATATTAAATAAATTTCGTGCATGATGTCATGGAACATATTGGGTCACAAAAAGTTCAGCCCATTTGAAGAATTATGGTTTTAAGACCCCATTTACTTCATAAACCACCCAAAAATTTCCCAACTTTGTTAGGGCACAAATCCTTCAATTTTAATGCTATGAGGGTGTTCTTAGACATTTTGTAAATCTTAAAGAGTCCTCTAACCAACCCCATTGGTTTCATGTCCATATCTTTTACCATTCTCAAGTTATGCTCTTTGGAAGATGTTGACTTTTTGTTGACTTTTAAAAGGACCTATAATGTCTTAGCTCATACCTTCCAAATGAAGCATTTTTGGGCTTGGCTTGTGAGACACAAAGTTGTAGAGGATTCAATTTCCTTAAAAATGAGCTTTGGATGGGAAAAATTTGATGAAGCATGTGAAAGTTATGGCTGGTCAAAGTTCAGTTGACTTTTCCTGAGGAAACCCTGATTTAGAAACTCCTGATTCTTGATGATCTGAAATCTCCTTGATGAATCATGATCAACCCTTGATCAAATGATGAATTTTACTTCATATACTTGATGTTGGCAAAAAAATCATGAAGTTTGACTTTGGTTTGACCACAGTTGACCTCAGTTTGACTTTTTAACTACTTTGACTGATTTTGACCTATCTGATCATCTGACTGAGCAAACCTTTGAGAAAAGTCTTGAAACTTGTCATGGGGATTCTTAAACATATATAAGATGTTATGAAGCTCACTTGAAGTCTTGAAAGTTCATTTATCCTGATTAAAGTCAAAACCCTAGTTTTGGATGACCTACTTAGGAGGAGGCATTGTCTGAGGAAAATGTCAAATCTTCTGAATAATTGTGAACTTTGTGAACCTTGTGAACCTCATAAGATGTCTTGTGAACCTTGTGAACCTCATGAGAGGTCTTGTGAACCTTGTGAACCTCATGGGAGGTCTTGTGAACCTCATGGGAGGTCTTGTGAACCTTGTGAACCTTGAGAGCCTCTTAGTACACAAAGTCTTGTCTTGTGAGGGCAAATTTTGGGGTGCAACAGCTGCCCCTGTTCAATTTTCTGAAACCTGAGGGGTTAGATTGGTATATGTGCCATTCGTGACCTGGAAGGTTGAAGGGGATTGAACACAAAAGCCCAAAAATTTGCACTCACCGGTGCGTAAAGTAATACTGATGATTAACTGTATATGCTCGAGTGGGCTTGAAGATGCCACTTGGAGAGAAGGAAATGGGCTTAAAGATGCCATCAGAATGAACTGGAGATGGGCTTATAGATGCCATCTGGAGAAAAGTTCTTCAAATATACTTCTTGGAGAATAAGGTAGTCCAAAGTATGAAGATATAGCTTTTGGGAAGATAAACAACGGCCCAAAATAGTGATATGATTCTTGGGAAGATAAACAAAGGCCCAAGGTTTGATAATACTTTTGGGAAGATAAACAACGGCCCAAAGTAATGATATGGCTCTTGAGAAGATAAACAAGGTCTCAAGATAGCCTTAGGGAAGATAAACGACGTCCCCAGATAATGAGATAACCTTTGGGAAGATAAACAACGGCCCAAGGTAACAATACGGCTTTTGAGAAGATAAACGACGTCTCAAGATAGCCCTCGGGAAGATAAACGACGTCCCAAGATAATGAGATAACCTTTGGGAAGATAAACAACGGCCCAAGGTAACCATATGGCTTTTGAGAAGATAAACGACGTCTCAAGATAGACTTCGGGAAGATAAACGACGTCCCAAGATGATGAGATAACCTTTGGGTAGATAAACAATGGCCCAAGGTAACAATATGGCTTTTAAGAAGATAAACGACGTCTCAAGATAGCCTTCGGGAAGATAAACGACGTCCCAAGATGATGAGATAACCTTTGGGTAGATAAACAACGGCCCAAGGTAACAAGTTGTTGATGAAGTTTGTCTGCTGGAGAATTAATCTGAAAAACAAGATTAGTTCGATGCAAATATCATGATGTATATAACATTCTGCAAGATAATATTAGTTTATGCATTATGTATGCATGTATAGTATGATGCACTTAAGTAATGTATTATGTACTTATGGATATGTATATTATGGTATGATGTAAATGATGTATGTATGAATCATGCAGCATGAAGCGTCTGGATATCTTTGTATAACAACTGCTGGCCAGGAAAATAAATCCCGATTTGTTGCCGAAGAATATGAGGAACTCGTTCCCGTCTCGTGTGGTAATATAGTATTTATAACTTCCCGTCTTCGTTTGATAGTAAGGTATCCATAACCTCCCGTCTTCGTTCGATAGTAGGGTATCTGTAACCTCCCGTCTTCGTTCGTCGTACTCCTATTGAAAGAATAAATTCCCGACTATCCGTATGAGGATAAAAGAGATGGATATAAATTCCCGGGGAGATGTGACTCGAAGTTTTTGTGAAGATGGATTTGCCCTACTGGGGGATTTGTAGTTGTCTGGTAGGGATGAACCGGCGAAGCTTCGTTGAATTCCTTCCCTCGTTCGTCCTTAGTAAATACTATTACTGCATTTTCATGCATTTCTGGTAAACATCAATCATATTAAGCATTTATGCATTTCTGGTAAACATCAATCATATTCAAAAGCATACATACATTAAAACACAACCAATGGACGTTTCGCTTATGTAAATAGGGTAAAAGTAAATCTGGATTCAAAGATGGAATTTTATTTATATCACAAAGTGACCTATACATAGGTAAGTTTGGTACAAGGAAACAGAAATCCTAGTAAGAGGAATTCGTCATAAATTTTTTTACAAAAATAAAGAAAATCAGCTATGTGGGAAATAATCCTATTGAGTTTCAATTCTACTATTGCCATTATCTTCAAGTATCTCATCCTCTGCTGTCGAGACGGAAATGATTGGATTGAGCTTTATCTGTTCGAGCTTGAGTAAGTAGCACAACTGGTTGTAGTTTCATGGGTAATCCAAACGAGACATAGTCATACGCTTTAATCCCTAACTTTTGCCTGGATTGCCCTTTCAGGTTTTCAATCCACCGGGATACCCTTTTTTGCCCAAGCCGCCTTTTCAGGTTTTCGACTTGCCGGGTGTACATTTTTTTTATATATATCCCTAATTTTTGCCCGAACCCTTTTGGTTCGCCGGGATGCCCTTATTTTTGCCTAGGCCAGTCAACCTAGCGGGTCTCTTTCTATGCGTAGTATTTTTTAACTATGTCTGCGTTTACAGGCTGTGGGAAGTCTTCACCGTCCATAGTAGTAAGTATCATGGCACCTCCTGAGAATATTGTCTTGACTACAAATGGTCCTTCATATGTAGGAGTCCACTTGCCCCTAGGATCACCCTGTGGTAATATGATACGCTTGATTACCAAGTCACCAGCCTGATATACCTTTGGCTTAACCTTCTTGTTGAAAGCCTTGATCATTCGTTTTTGGTACATCTGGCCATGAAAAACTGCTGCTAACCTCTTCTCATCAATCAAATTTATCTGGTCAAGTCGGGTCTGAATCCACTCATCTTCATCCAAGTCTGCATCCTTCATAATTCTTAAGGAGGGGATCTGAACTTCAATGGGTAGAACTGCTTCCATACCATATACTAAAGAGAATGGGGTTGCCCCTGTTGAAGTACGTATTGTAGTACGATAACCATGAAGAGAAAATGGTAACATCTCATGCCAATCCTTGTAAGTAACAGTCATCTTCTGTAGAATCTTCTTGATGTTCTTATTAGCAGCTTCTACTGCCCCATTCATCTTTGGACGATACGGAGAAGAGTTGTGATGCTTAATCTTGAACTGCGTGCAGAGATCAGTAATCATAGTGTTATTCAGATTATAGCCATTGTCAGAAATAATCCTTTCAGGGATGCCATACCTACATATGAGATTATTCTTAATGAATCGAGCCACCACATTCTTGGTAACAGATGCAAATGAAGCTGCCTCCACCCACTTCGTAAAGTAATCAATAGCAACCAGGATGAAACGATGCCCATTAGAAGCAGTAGGCTTGATCTCACCAATCATATCAATGCCCCACATGGCAAAAGGCCAAGGAGCAGTCAACACATTCAATGGTGATGGAGGTATATGTACTTTATCAGCATAGATTTGACACTTGTGACATGTTCTGGAATGTTGATAGCAGTCAGCTTCCATAGTAGACCAATAGTAACCTGCTCTCAATATCTTCTTTGCCATAGTATGACCACTAGAATGAGTGCCAAAGATCCCATCATGCATATCTTCCATAATCTCTGTTGCTTCCTTTTTATCCACACAACGAAGCAAAGTTGAATCATGATTGCGCTTGTACAAAATTCCATTACTCAAAAGGAACTTAGCAGAAAACCTCCTCAGAAACTTCTTATCTTTGACAGATGCCCCTTCGGGGAACTCCTGGGCTTCAAGATATCTTTTCACTTCATAGAACCAAGGCTTCTCTTCTGCTTCTTCAGTGTCAATCTCATTGCAGTATGCAGGCTTCTCGAATCTATCAATAGTAATCTTGGGAGCTTCATCATCCCAGCTGATCTCAAACATGGATGCCATGGTGGCTAATGCATCTGCCAACTGATTTTCTCTTCGTGGAATATGTCCAAAGGTAATCTCTTTGAAATGTGGGATCAAAGACAACACATGCTCTCTGTAAGGAATGAGGTTATCATGCTTGGTATCCCAATTTCCTTTGATCTGACTTACTACCAGGGCTGAATCTCCATACACGTCTAGGAACTGAATTTTCATATCAATGGCAGCTTTGATACCCAGGATACATGCCTCATACTCAACCATGTTATTAGTACAATAGAAACAAAGTCTGGCAGTAATCGGGGTATGACAACCTTCAGGGGAACTGATCACAACACCAACACCATTACCAAGTGCATTAGAAGCTCTATCAAAAACCATAGTCCATCGGGATCCTTGTTCAGGTCCGTCATATTGTCCAGGTTCTTTAGTAATAATCATAATGTCTTCATCAGGGAACTCAAAACTCATTGACTGGTAATCATCCACTGCCTGATGAGCCAAATGATCAGCTACAACACTTCCTTTAATGGCCTTCTGAGTAGTATATTGTATATCATATTCTGTTAAGATCATTTGCCATCTTGCTATTCTTCCAGAGAGAGCAGGTTTCTCGAATATGTACTTGATTTGATCCATCTTCGAAATCAGCAATGTAGTATGAGTCAACATATATTGTCTTAGTCGGCGAGCAGCCCATGCCAAAGCGCAGCAAGTTTTCTCGAGCAGTGAGTATCTTGTTTCACAGTCGTTAAACTTTTTGCTAAGGTAGTATATTGCCTGCTCTTTTCGACCAGACTCGTCATGTTGCCCCAAGACACACCCCATTGAGTTGTCTAACACTGTTAAGTACATAATCAAGGGTCTTCCATCAACTGGTGGCATCAAAATTGGAGGGTCTAGGAGATATTTCTTGATTTCATCAAAGGCTGTCTGGCACTCATCATTCCATTCCATTACCTGATCTTTCTTCAACAACTTGAAGATTGGCTCACAGGTAGCAGTCAATTGGGAAATAAATCTTGCAATGTAGTTCAATCGTCCCAAGAAACCTCTAACTTCCTTCTCAGTGCGGGGAGCTGGCATCTCTTGTATAGCTTTCACTTTAGCAGGGTCTACTTCAATACCTTTTCCACTGACAATGAAACCCAAAAGCTTACCAGATCTAACTCCAAAAGTACACTTGTTTGGGTTCAATCTCAACTTGTATTTCTTTAACCTCTCAAACAACTTATGCAGATAATCAAGATGTTGCTCTTCATTCTGGGACCTGGCTATCATATCATCCACATACACATCTATCTCATGATGAATCATATCATGAAACAAAGCCACCATAGCACGCTGATATGTTGCCCCTGCATTCTTCAAACCAAATGGCATCACTTTATAACAAAAAGTGCCCCATTGTGTAACAAATGTTGTCTTCTCCATATCTTCAGGTGCCATCTTGATTTGATTGTAACCAGAGAAACCATCCATAAAAGAGAATACTTTATGCTGAGCAGTGTTGTCTACTAGAACATCAATACGAGGAAGTGGAAAGTCATCTTTGGGGCTGGCCTTGTTCAAATCCCTGTAGTCTACACACATACGTACCCTACCATTTTTCTTAGGTACCGGCACCACATTTGCAACCCACTAAGGATAAGAAGTCACAGCTAAGAACCCTGCATCAAACTGTTTCATCACCTCTGCTTTAATCTTCTCTGACATTTCAGGACATATGCGACGAACCTTCTGTTTCTTTGGACGACAATCTTCTTTTACTGGTAAACGGTGAACCACAATGTCTGTATCCAAACCTGGCATATCTTCATAGGACCAAGCAAAGATTTCCACATAATCATGTAACATTTGAATCAACCTGCTCTTGACACCAACTTCTAATTCAGCCCCTATCTTGACTTCTTTCCTGTTTTCTTCAGTTCCCAGATTCACAATTTCAATTGGCTCTTCATGTGGCTGTATAGCTTTCTCTTCTTGTTGTAACAACCTAGCAAGCTCTACAGGTACTTCACAATCGTCCTCATTTCCGTCTTCAGCTTGATAGATCGGATTCTCGAAATTATAATTGGCAATAGTAGAACTGTTATCAACAGGATCCAGAGTGGATAAGGATCTGCATTTTAGTGATGTGGGTGTGTGTAAGAACACATAGCTGATAAAACAAAAATAAAAGAAAAGAAAGACAAGGAACACAATATTTACGAAAATGAAACGTCCACTGATTTTTATTGAATGAAGTATGCAAATGAAATGACATCCCGTAACAAGCACACCATTGTGCCCCGGGTAAGGCACAAGGCTTAAGAGTTTAATTGTTCAAAAATTACAAACTTTAAAAGTAACAACACAGTAATAGTATTTACTCTTGACTAAAGGAGATTGGGACAACATCTTCAGCTTTCCAATTATTGAGCCCAACACCCACAGTAGGAAAATCCAAGCATCCAAGTTGTAGTCTTCATCATAGTCACCCACATCATTGATCTGATCCTTCATAATCCCCTGATTGGTGATACGAACAGCACGAGCACGACGAACAGCCTTCTGGGACTCTATAGTGAAACCCAAACCAAATTTGTCAGACTTGTAAGGAATGTCAGGAAGCTGACCCCAAATAGTACAACCACCTTCATCCACCACAGCTCTAGCATCTTTGAGGGAGGCCATTGTAGGAGGTACTCTGGTGACCACAGGAACTTTCTTGACAACAGGAGGAGCTTCATAATTATTAACAACCCAAGGAACTACTTCGAATGTCTGGCACGGAGTTTCAACATATTCACCTTCCACTTCAAGATATTTAAAGGTGTTCACATGGCTAACTATATATCCTTCCTCTCCGTAAACAGTGACAACTTTTCCTTCTACTGGATATCTCAGCTTCTGATGTAAAGTGGAGGTTACAGCACCTGCCCCATGGATCCAGGGACGCCCAAGCAAACAAGAATACGACGGATGAATATCCATGACATAAAAGGTAACATTGAAGACCTGAGAACCTACTTTGATTGGGAGATCAATTTCTCCATGCACCACTCTTCTCGAACCATCAAAAGCTTTCACCACTATATTGCTGGGCTTCAACACAGCATCTTTAGGACTAAGCTTATTCAGGACTTCTTTGGGCAACACATTCAGAGAGGAACCATTGTCTATTAATACATGTGACAGGGTAGTGCCCCTACATTCAATAGAGATATGTAGAGCCCTGTTATGATCCCTCTTAGCAGGAGTCAAATCAGCATCGGAGAAACCTAACCCATTATCATAGGTCAAGTGTGCAACATAATTTTCAAACTGGTCTACAGAAATCTCATTTGGTACATGAGTAGTCTTCAGAAATTTAATCAGGGCCTTGGCATGAGCCTCAGAACACAACAATAAAGACATCATAGAAATCTTGGAGGGAGTATTCCCCAATTGATCAACAATGTCATAATCACTCTTGCGAATGATCTTCAATACTTCTTCCATCTGCTTAGCAAGATCATCAGCAGCCGGCACATCAGTTTGTATAGGTTCAATAACGGGACCTTTGCCCCGAGCATCAGCAGTAGAGGTAGTAGGTGGAGTAACTGTATTCTTGGAGGCAGCCGGAGAAGAGAAAACTCTTCCACTTCGTGTGATCTTACTAGATCCAGCAATATTGTCAATATCAAGGTTTTCATCAGCAACAGGCGTATCAGCTAAGGGTTCCTGCTTAACACCATGGATATAAACATCGGAACCATAATGCCAAGGCACAGCTTTATCAGAAGTGTACGGAATAGGACCAGGAGTGGTAATGATCATAGGAGCCACTCTAGCTTCAGCAACAATCTTCACAGGGCCTTCCGCAGTAATCTTAATTGGACCCTTATGAGTGATTTTTACAGGTCCCTTAGAAGTAATCCTTACCGGCACTTTATCAACCATATCCACCTCTTCAACTTTCGCACCTTTATTTATATGATTAACCATGCTCTCCACAGAAGGTGGGGTCCTCTCAAACACTATGGTGTAATTATTCATGAGGCGTTGAATTCCGTCCTTCAACCTCCAGCAACTATCCGGCTTATAAGCACAATATAAACAATCTTCACGACAACCTGGAAAGAACCCAGCTTGTACTAACTTCTTCTTAATAAGAGACAATGGTGTAGTCAAATCTGCGACTGAGGAAATATGTGAAACTTCATCAATAGCATTGACAGTCTTCTCATGATTTGGCATGGGAGCAGTAATCACATTTGGAGTACCCGGAGGGTCAAACTCAATCTCTCTCGCATCAATCATATCCTGAATCTTATTCTTCAATACCCAGCAACTATTGGTATCATGTCCCTGACAATTTGAATGATATGTACATCGTGCATTAGGATTGTACCTGGGAGAGGTAACATTGGGATTCTGAGGAGGGTCCCTCAAAGTGATAAGTTCACCCTTCAACAAGTGTTGCAAGGCTTGGGCCAGTGACATGTTGATCTTAGTGAACTGCCTTCTAGGCCTCTGTTGATTGCCTTGGGGTGGCTCTGGTGTTGCAGGAGTTGGATTAGAGATATGAACTGCACTCACAGTCTGATGCCTCCTATTACGACCAGGTTGACCATAAACAACATTTGACTCTTTCTTCCCACTGGGAGGCTTCTTTGCAGTATTTGAAGAAGAAGCACCCACTTGAATCTTGCCACTCCTTATACAATTTTCTACGCGCTCTCATGTCATTATCAACTCAGTGAAGCCAGATGATGAGCTTCCAATGAGATGACAGTAAAAAGGACCATTCAACGTGCACATGAACATATCCACTAACTCTCTGTCAGTTAGAGGGGGTTGCACTCTTCCATCTAAGTCTCTCCACTTCTGGGCATACTCCTTGAAATTTTCTTTAGCACCCATAGACATGCTTTGTAGTTGCATGCGAGTAGGGGCTAAATCAGCATTGTATTGATATTGCTTGTAAAAGGCTTCAACAAGATCATTCCAATCACGGATGTTGACACTCTCCAACTGATAGTACCATTCTAACTGAGCTCCAGACAAGCTCTCTTGAAAGAAATGGATCCACAACTTCTTATCAGCAGTATGGGGTTGGATTCTCCGGACATAAGACCTCAGATGCAGCTTGGGACAAGAGACACCATCATAAACTACGAAAGTAGGAACCTTGAAACCAATGGGTATGACCACCCCAGATATCAAACTTAGGTCTTCAAAATCCAGCCCAGGAGACTTTTGCAATTCCATAACATCCATTCTATCCACCAGCATCTTGAACTTATCTTCATTAGGCTCATGATAGTAGTTAGCTTCAGAATTAGAGTCCCCCATTGTATTATGGAGACTGCCTCCCTCTTTCTCAGACTCTTCAGACTCATAATCTTCAACCTGTTCTTTGGTCTTGACAGGACCTCTGAACCTTCTTCCCATGTTGATCAAGCCTCCTGACCTTCTAGCCTTCTTAGTCTTCTTGGCCAGCAGTGTCTTCAATTCATCCTGCCCCTTGGACAAGTTCAGGATCAGCTCTTGGAATTGTGCATTTTGTGCCTGGAGATCTTTGACTGTTTGTTCAAGAGCCATTGGTGAAATAAACAGCGAGAAGATAAGAAACCTGTGCACAATAAACCTGTGATGCAATGATATGGTGTATAAATGCGTATGCAATGTTTTCAAGGACCGCAGGATTTAAATTTGTTTAAACAACCACGAAAGTAAACTTTTATTAGTAATAAATTTGTTTGCCCTTTGGGCTTACAAAATGAAATGAAATAAATACAAAAAATGGGGTTTTAAGTCTCCCATGGACGTTTCCTCTTTGTGTTGAGGTATGAGTTGAGATTCCGCTCCTCGTGAAGTTGCTTTGTTAGCTCCAGGATTCTTTCTTGACTTGCTTTGTAATGAGCCTCGAAAGTATCCCTTTGCTCCTTCAACTGGATCCAGGACCTCTGTAAGTCTTCCATGTCAGTGGGCATATCTGGGTGAAGGATGGTATAAGAGGTATCTCCTTCAGCAACAGACTCCATAGTAACTGGCAGGATGGCAGGATATGGCATCATGAGAGTCTGAGCACGAGATCGCACCCATCTGAGGTAAGCTTCCATAGGAATAGTGTACTTGGGCTCCAGAGTCTTGCTGTCAACCTTGTTCACTTTTCCCCATGCTCGTATGAACCTCTGACGGTAACCTTGCAGATCGTTGTCGTAATTAAACACAATACCATGAATCAACATGTCATGAGGACCATCACTCCGAGCGTAACCAAACTGTCGTTAAGCTAAAGAATGGTTGTAAGTAATGCCTCCTCTTATGCCTAGAAGTGGTACATTAGGAAACTCCCCACAACGGTCAATGATAGTAACATTCTCCATAGATCTGGAGCACCAATGGATATCTGAATGAGAGAGTAACATGATCCTTTTAGACCACCTGAACCCTTGTTCATTCTTCATCACTGAGCGAGGAAGGTGAGAAATAAACCACCTAGATAGCAAAGGTATGCAACATATCAGAGTTCCTCGTGCCTTTGTAGTACGAGTATGAAGAGAATGTAGGATGTCTCCAAGCAATGTAGGCACTGGATTGTGACTCAGAAATATGTTGATGGCATGAACATCTATAAACTGATCTGGATTGGGGAACAACACTAAGCCATAAATCAACAAGGCTAAAATCTCCTCAAAAGCATCATAGCTCATAGCCTTCAAGAATACTTGAGCCTTCTCTATCAACACCTTAGCAAGAATACCCTTAACTCCGCTTCTCGTTTCTAGAACAATGTCTGACTTCTTTAGATGTAGAGCTGCAGCAATAACCTCTGGTTTAAGCTCTTTTTCCAAGCCTGTGAAGGGTCTTTGATCAAGAACAAGTATACCCAGAAGTTTAGAGAATTCTTCCATTGTAGGAACCAGCTGATAGTCGGGGAATGTGAAGCAATGGTGCTTAGGGTCAAAGAACTGAAACAGAACACTCATCATGTCTTCATTGAACCCTGAAGTAACTAGATCCAGTAGGTGACCATGTCTCTTGATGAACTGGGAGTTTTCAGAAACTTGAGAAACCAACTCCTTAAGCTTAGGAGGTATTCCTACAAAGTTGATCCTGATAGTGTTCCTACGAGCAGAAGCCATGACCTGCAATAAAGAACAAAGATAAATCCTTTGGTCCTTGATATGGTTAGTGAAAATGCTATGCTCATGATGCATGATGATACTATGATGTTATGCTCAATCACAAACATGTGGCACACACAAACAAGTCACACCATAGCCCTAGGTTTAAAGGCTTGCATGAGGTTCAAAGGTAAGTACCCTCCCCTGAAGTTAGTTGGTTCATCCTATCCTACAAAAGTAACCAGGTTCTAAGGGATCTCAATATCATTGATCCTTCACAAGGGTGGTTGTTCAGTAGGCAACTTACTTGCCAACAAAAACCCTCCAAGTTTAAGATCTCAATGAGTGTAGTATCGAGTATCAACCAACTTCAGTCTTCACCAAAGCCGGTTATCTCACTACTTTCTAAAGGCCAAGATGGGATGACTAGGGTTCTACAAGTTAGTTAGTGTATTGACAACATATGGCAGCCTCATATTATCCTCAACTTGACTTAAGGAACATTAGCACCAACCAAGAAGTCACACTAACTATGGCCACCAGATCAACCATATCGGTATACGCCGTACAGTTTCCTTGGTCTATTGCCATTTATCTAAGGTACACTAGATCCGGGTTAGGATCTTTCACACATAAGAGCACCCCAACAGATAAGTATAAAGCAAACAAGGCAAATAATTTTAAAGTGATCTAATTCCTAAGGGTACCCCTCTTTTATTAAATCCCCAGCAGAGTCGCCAGTTCTGTAACACGGTGGGAGAACTGACTTTAGTTAAATGTTGCGGATAGCAAGAGTCGCCACCGACTTTTATTTTATCCAAAGGAAAGGGCATAAAAGAACAGGAAAGACCTTAAAAGATTTTTGGGTTCGGGGGGTAGGTTATGTAAAGGGAAGGTGTTAGCACCCTTTACATCCATGGTTATCCATGGGCTCTTAGTTACTTAGATCACTTTAAAATGTTTTTGAAAAGTGTAGTGTGTGTTTAGAAATTTTCTTAAGTGCTTTATAATGATCCATGTACGGATATATATGAAGCCTTTGTTTTGAAAATTGCTTGAAAAAATGTGAAGTGTTTGAAATGTTTTTGAAAAGTGAATAAGTACATAAGAGGAACCTACCCTAAATTAAGTCTTTTCTGTTCTTAAATATCCTTTAAGTGGTAAGACTATCCCTATTATTAAGGAATAGGTAGTCATTACCTTGGATATGTGAGGGACAAATGAAGGGACAACTGCTATTTAGGAAACTGTAAGGTGTATAAGCAATTCGAAGGGACTTATCATCTTTATTCGAAAGGGACAAGATCATTACGAAGGTAACCATGAAGGGACTTGATCTTTTTATCTGTTAAGGGACTAGATGATGTGAGATGAGGGACTTTGCTTTATACACCTTACTTGACCTTTTGTTTAGGCAACTTGAGAGGTAATCCTTAAGAAGTGAGATGGCGATCCAGGATCGACTTACGTGTGTGAGTGTACCAATTCAGATATTTATCTTTAAGTTTTAATGATCTAAATTCAAGTTTACATACAAACATGTTTTACACTCCCTATTTTACTAACCATAGCATTTTAAAAATAAATAATAAAAATTACTACAACTATTACATAATGGATACAATTACATTATAATAATTAAAATAATTAAAATAAATAAGTAAATAAATAAATAATTAAATGGGTTAGTAATAATAATAAAATAAATAATCACATAATAGATAAATAAATAAATAAAGGGGGTTAGTAGTAATAAAATAAATAAGAATAAGAATAATGATAAATAATAAATTAAAAGTTCAATTTTAAATGAATAATTATTTTTTAGGTTTTTTTAATTAATAATAGAAATAAATGATAAATATTATATATTAACAAAATATGACTAATAGTCTAATTATTTTAATTTTATATACATATTATAAAAATATTTACCAATTATAATTAAATAAGCATAAAAATAATAAATTGATCTAATAAAATAAAGTTAGGGTTTTTTAATTGTTTTTTAGGAAAATAAATTAGGGTTGGTTAATTATCTACATATAAAACTATTTACAAATTATAAATATACATAATTAAATAAATAAATTAACATTTATAAGATAAAAAAAA
This sequence comes from Lathyrus aphaca, assembly GCA_963966055.1. NCBI lineage: Eukaryota > Viridiplantae > Streptophyta > Magnoliopsida > Fabales > Fabaceae > Lathyrus > Lathyrus aphaca. The sequence goes on from OZ014521.1 coordinate 308,255,321, forward strand.
TATTAGAGTTAACCAAAATAAATTAGGGTTTATGAGAATATTAGGTTTTATATAAAATATTTTTAGGGTTTTAGAAAATATTAGGGTTAAGTAATTAATTTACAAAATAAATTCAAATTATATATATATTTAAATAATATGAACATATAATATATAAACAATTAAATTTTTTGAAATAAAGTTTTGATTTTAAAAAATGAATTTTAGATATAACAAATAATACATATATTTTTTTTAACATTTTTAAGGAAATTATTTAAGTTTAATTATAAAATATAGAACAAAATAAAAGAAAAGAAAACATACCTGGGGCTGGGATTCGAACCCAGGCCCTAGGCTTCAATCTTTGAGTCCTGCCTCCACAACCACCAGGCCAGCGTGCGCTTGGTGATAACAAACAGATGTCAATCATTATATTTTTAGCCTGGAAAATAAATGAAATAAAACAAAAAAAACTTGCTGAGGCTGGGATTTGATCCCTGGACCTTTGCTTCTCACGCGCACACCTTCACCAACTGAGCCAACCATGCATCTGTGAAATAAATTATAAACAATACCATAAAATATTAAAACAAAATTCAAATTCCAGAAAGCGCGCCAAGAACTTCATCTTCTTCCTTGGTTCTTACGAAATTTCCTGCGAAATCTCCTACCATATTTCCTGCGAATTCAGTTTTTTAGCAAACCCTACGAAACTCAATGATCAACAAAACCACAAAATTTCATAAAATTAAGTCCATAAACATAATCTAGAGGTCCATTCGAATCAATCCATGGTTTTAGAATTCGTTTATGTTCCATAAATCATGAAGCCCTAAACCTTGGCCGAAACCCTAAGAATGGTGTTTTCATGATTCAGCCATGGAGCTTTGATCTAAGTATCCAGAAACGTTCTACACATCACTATAAACATGATTAAACAAACAAAATCCATTAAAACGCAGTGAATTTATGAAATCGAAAAAAAATAATTCAAGAACAAGAATGCTTCGGGTTATGCATTATGGCATGATTCAGAGACATGTGAGGAGTGGTTTCGATTCAGGGATGCTTGAGGAAGCTTGTAGTGTCCTTAGAATACCTTGAAAAGCTTTGTGATGAAGAATCCGAATTTGGAATTTTTGATGAAATTTTGAAAACTTGAAACTTACTCTTGAGGCAGCCAATTCGTCCCTTTTGTGTTTGGATGAGTTATGTATATATAGTAGAACATAATTAGGTCAAAACATTGTAAGATTATTTGGACTTTTTGATCATTGAAGATTGAAAAAGATCATGTCTTAAAATTCAAATATTCTTGAATACAACCTTGCTATTTTAAGACAATCACCAAAATGTTCATATCAATCTGATCCAATTAACTTTCATGACCTTCTAGAATCAAAATATTTTTTAAATCTTCATATTTTATATTTTATTTGAATTTAAAATGATTTTTAATATAAATAATCATAATAAATAAAATAAAATGAATAAAATTATGAAAATATTAAATAAATTTCGTGCATGATGTCATGGAACATATTGGGTCACAAAAAGTTCAGCCCATTTGAAGAATTATGGTTTTAAGACCCCATTTACTTCATAAACCACCCAAAAATTTCCCAACTTTGCTAGGGCACAAATCCTTCAATTTTAATGCTATGAGGGTGTTCTTAGACATTTTGTAAAGCTTAAAGAGTCCTCTAACCAACCCCATTGGTTTCATGTCCATATCTTTTACCATTCTCAAGTTATGCTCTTTGGAAGATGTTGACTTTTTGTTGACTTTTAAAAGGACCTATAATGTCTTAGCTCATACCTTCCAAATGAAGCATTTTTGGGCTTGGCTTGTGAGACACAAAGTTGTAGAGTATTCAATTTCCTTCAAAATGAGATTTGGATGGGAAAAATTTGATGAAGCATGTGAAATTTATGGCTGGTCAAAGTTCAGTTGACTTTTCCTAAGGAAACCCTGATTTAGAAACTCCTGATTCTTGATGATCTGAAATCTCCTTGATGAATCATGATCAACCCTTGATCAAATGATGAATTTTACTTCATATACTTTATGTTGGCAAAAAATCATGAAGTTTGACTTTGGTTTGACCACAGTTGACCTCAGTTTGACTTTTTAACTACTTTGACTGATTTTGACCTATCTGATCATCTGACTGAGCAAGCCTTTGAGAAAAGTCTTGAAACTTGTCATGGGGATTCTTAAACATATATAAGATGTTATGAAGCTCACTTGAAGTCTTGTAAGTTCATTTAGCCTGATTAAAGTCAAAACCCTAGTTTTGGATGCCCTACTTAGGAGGAGGCATTGTCTGAGGAAAATGTCAAATCTTCTGACTAATTGTGAACTTTGTGAACCTTGTGAACCTCATAAGATGTCTTGTGAACCTTGTGAACCTCATGATAGGTCTTGTGAACCTTGTGAACCTCATGGGAGGTCTTGTGAACCTCATGGGAGGTCTTGTGAACCTTGTGAACCTTGAGAGCCTCTTAGTACACAAAGTCTTGTCTTGTGAGGGCAAATTTTGGGGTGCAACACACATGTTAATCTTGAAGTTTTTTTGGAAAAGATGTTGTTTGTGAACGAATCACTAGTTAAGATATGACAAGTTTTTTTTTATGAAATAAACATGTATATGCAATACCAACAAGGGTCTTTTAGCACAACTCGCAGGAGTCAGGAACGTTATCTCATGGTGGCACGCTCTCAGATTAACCCTGTTTCAATTAGGACTTTTTGAGGGTTGTATCGCAGCTTGGTTCACGGTTATAGAAACAAAGATATAGGCTAAAAGTTTATTTGTACCCACCCCTCTTCGTGATGTCCTTCAATCCTATGTTCAACTAGCATTCACAAGCGTTCACCTTTCCTAAGGATTTTGAGATGGTTGAGGAACCAATACTAATAACTATTTAAGCTCCACTGAGGTTATTGTTGGGAGTCAGTCACCCCTATTGTCTTTCGTGTCTGTATCACACGACTAGTTTTTTGTTTGAGGATCTTTCTTGTGTAATCCTTTTCGTCTTTTCGCTTTTTCATTCTTTTTGTCTATCCCTAACTTTTGCCTGGACTGATCCTTTTGAATCTTTTGCAATTGGAGTCCAGCGGGATGCCCTAATTTTTGCCTAAGTCGCTTGTTTTCAAGTTTCGACTTAGCGGGCTATTTATTTCTCTTTTTTTCTTTGAACAAATCGTGTGACACATGTTGTCTTGATTGTTTTGTAAGGGTCGTGACTGTCTCACTTTTTGATGATGGATAACCGTTGTGGTTTCCGGTATTTGGACCTCTTGATGTGCTGGAAGGAAAGGTAATGGATCCTCAAATACACTCCTTTATGAAAGTCTGAACGCTTGGTCCAACTAGCTGACACCTACCCTGCCCCGGGTTAAATGTGAGGGTTTTTTTATGTGAAAAGAACCTCCTACTTCAAGGCTCAAAGGGGTTAACGAAGGTTTATCTCCCTTATATCTCCGGTGTTTGGGAATTTGAAACAAAACCTGTACATCGTCAACAGGGTCTTATTCAAGAGCACACACTTGGAGATTTTTGCGTTTTCACTTCGTCATCCTCCATCACAGAGTTTAAGAACAACAGTTGGTATTGCAATGCACATTCACAAAATTATGAATAAATACGAATGAATTACTTCAAGAAAAACATGTGTATTTCATTAATTAACATTCAAAAAGAAAACACGTTTCATGCAAGCATACAAATGTTCAAACAAACATATAAAAGCGACACATGAAAATGCAATAAAGAAACTAAGCAATGCCATTATTGAGGAGACTTGACTCCGTCTGGACCTGTTGATCTTGAACATTTTCAGTAGTCAACAACTTTTCCTGATAAGATCTGCAGTCTTCTGTTCACTGGTCACGTGCCTAAAACTAGTACTTCATTCTCAATTATTGGGACCTTAAGCTTTTGACGTTCAAACATTCACACGAGACGTCTGAAGAAAAGAGTAACACTGAAATGAAGTATTCACCTAAGTTTGCTCGGAAAGACCTGACGATCTTCTGCCTACGTATCTCCATTGGCCAAAGACCAATGAAGAATCATTGCGACGTAGTTCCCCTCAGCAAGGAGGAAATGCAATAAAGAAAACAACTAACTGCCCTTACTGATACTGGCTTTATTGCCTTAATCTTTCTCTGACACACTCTGACCAAGACAAAACCCTCTGCTTCACCTGTACGGAGCGAAATTGATAGCCTTTGAATCAATCAAATCTTGTACCTTGCGGTGAAAAGCTTTACATCCATCAATATGGTGTCCTGGTGCCCCGGAATGGAAATCACAATGGGCATTGGCATCCCATCCCTCTGGCAATGGATAAGGAGGCGGAGACAGCTTACGAAGCTCAATCAGCTTCAAATGAAGCAGGTGCTGAAGTATATCAGTATAAGACATTGGTAAAGGATCAATAACTAATTCTCTCCTTTGCTGACGCTGACCCTGTTGAGGGTTCCTTTGTCGTGCCTGACGCCTCAGCTGTTTATTCGGGGTCGTAGCCACAGAAGCTACTTGCTGATGACGTGGATGGTATCCTCTACCTTTTCCACGTTGATGAGATGTTGCCCCAACTTCCCCTGCATTCTTGTTCTGACCACTGACGAAGGGCTTCTTGGTGTTTGAGCCTGACGCACTGTAGTCTTGAATCTTCCCGAGCTTTAGCAAACTCTCAACTCGCTCGCCGGCGATCACAATATCAGCAAATCCAATAGATGGACAAGCAGCTAGACGGTCCAAAAACACACCTTGCAAAGTGCTCATGAATATGTCAGTCATCTCCCTCTCAAGCAGTTGAGGTTGCACTCGGGCGGCCATCTCTCGTCATCTTTGAGCATACTGTTTGAAACTTTCAGACTTCTTCTGAGAAAGACTCTGAAGTTGAATGCGGTTAGGTGCCATGTCAAGATAAAACTGGTATTGTTTCACAAAAGCTTCAGCCAAGTCCTTCCAGCTTCGGATAACATTCTTGTTCAGACCCATGTACCAGTCCAAAGATGCCCCAGATAGACTATCTTGGAAGTAAAACATCCATAACCTCTCATCATCCGTGTGAGCAGAAATCTTCCCAAAGTGATACTGGATGTGAGTTTTCGAACAAGAGTTCCCATTATACTTCTCAAAAACAGGAGGCTTGAATTTGTGAGGAACTTTCACCCCAGGAACTAATCCCAAATTCACAACATCAAAACCTAGAGAGTTCTGAGACTTAATGGCCTCTATCTTCTCAGCAAGCTCGTCGAAACGATGATCCACAACAGCATTAGGTTGATCCATCTCATCATCTATCAAAGTGAACTGATCTTCCTGTCCGTCCATGTAGCCAAAATTACGGTCATTTTCTCCGCCCGGAGCTCCATTATGATTTCTCTGATTGCCACTTTCAAGAATCTCATTCTCTGGTTGCTCGGCCCTCAACCTTAGTTGTTCTTGCCTCTGAGCCATCCCCGTCATCAGGGTCATGAACTGCTCCATACGAGCCTTCAATTCTACGAGCTCAGCTTGTACCTGATCTGTCATTCCAGTTCTGCTTTACCACCACTGTTGCCTGAAATGGAATAAAGATGAGAAACTGCCAGGGTACCTGAAAAACAAAGATAGAATGACATGATATGCAAAATGTTATGCTATGCAAATGCTCAGAAACACCACAAATGAGAGAACACTCTCAAAAGAAACTCTGCAAGCAAGATCCAACATAAGAACCATCCTGTGACCAAGTGTCATTGTAGGAATAAGAAAGTCACTGCTTCAGAAATCCAAACACATAACATAGAAAAGCCCGCAAGAGCAAAGTCATACAAGGTACTGAAAACCAACACGAATAAGTACATCAACAAGGATTCCCTCAACAAGCCTGAGGGTAACCAGATACATGAAAAAGATAAAGCCTACAAGCATCAATTCTAGTCCAGAGGTCTCTGCCTCCCTAGCTGACCATCTGGTGTGATGACCTTCAAGTTGATCAGATCTTGAACTCTCCATTGTAAAGACATGCATCCTTCAGTTGAATGCCCCGGGGAACCTGAGTGAAACTCGCAACGCGCATTTTCATCGTATCCCTTTGGAAGATTTCCTACTGGTGGTGCTAAGGTCCGCAACTGGATTAAACCAAACCTCATCATTTGACGCAACATGGCAGTGTAGGATATGAAGATGGGATCAAGAACACGATCAGCTTGTAAAACTCTCTGTGGATAAGGCCTTCGTTGTGGTTGAGCAGTCTGTTGCTGATGTTGCTTCGGACGCCTAGCAAGCCACTGCACCTTCTTACCCAGATTTGGAAGAGGAACCAAAGATGATCGTTGTTGTAGCCTCTTAGAAGATTCAGCTTGAGTGATAACTCCAGAAGAATGAAACTTGGTCACCTCTTCAGTGTTCACATGTGACACCTTCAACTTATTTGGCTTAAAGCTAATTACCCCGTCATCAACCAAGTCTTGCACCTGATGCATGAATGCCCTGCAATCATTGATATCATGTCCTTGAGCTTCCGAGTGAAAGACACAGTAGGCATATGGATTCCAACCCTCAGGAAAATCTAAGGATCCAAGAAGAGATGGTTAAACACCCTCGCGTCGAAGTCCCTATCCAACAGGAGCCTAGGAGGTTGTTAGTACAGAGAGGTCAAGACGCTGATGACATTTTACAACGAAGAATGCAGTACAATAACCCACCTATCGAAAACAATTTGGCAGTCATGGTCGAGAGAATAATGGCACAAAATGGAGCTAACGTAGGATTCCAAAGGCCCAGTTATGTTTCCCCACTCTCTGAATATGTTCTACAACAAGAACTACCCCCAAGGTGGAAGATCCCCAAATTTACAAAATTTTCAGGGGATACTAGTGAATCCACCATAGAACATATAACGCGTTACTTGATCGAAGCATGCGAAATAGCACGTAGTAAAAATCTAAAGATGAAATACTTCCCAAGCTCTTTAACAAGGAACACATTTACTTGGTTTACATCCCTACCAGCAGGTTCCATACATACATGGACTCAGTTGGAAAGATTGTTCCATGAACAATTCTACATGGGACAAACCAAGATAAGTCTGAAATACATACAAGAGAAAATTCTACATGGGACAAACCAAGATAAGTCTGAAATACATACAAGAGAAAATTCTCAGAGCCTATAGATGACTACCTTAATAGATTCAAATTGATAAAAGCGAGATGTTTCACGCAAGTTCCGGAACAGGAACTGGTCGAAATGGCTGCAGGAGGTCTAAACTATTCCATAAGGAAGAAACTAGATACTCAATACTTAAAAGATATGGCACAATTAGCAGCTAGGGTAAGGAAGATCGAAAGGCTAAAAGCTAAAAAATTTAGAGCCAACAAAGGTAAAAAAGAAAGGGTAGCTTATATAGGAATGTGCCAAGAAGATGACTGTGACGAGGACGAAACGATCGTTTTCGACGATCAAGAAATTGACCTGGCAGAATTAAAGCAAGGTCCACCATATGCTTTCAAAATGTTAAGTCTGTCGAATGGAAAGAATCATGTCGGACCGGAGAAGAACAATAAATTCCTTAAAAGAACATATACGTTCGACGTCACCAAATGTGACGAAATTTTTGATTTATTGGTAAAGGATGGTCAATTAATCAAACCTCCAGGTGTTAAAGAACCCCCTATCGACCAACAGAAAAAAGAGAGGTTTTTGTAAGTACCATAATTTCTTGGGTCATAAAACTTCTCAATGTTTTCTTTTCAGGGATCTAGTGCAAAATGCAATCCAGGATGGAAGGCTGAGGTTTGGAGACAAACCAAAACAGCAAATGAGGATTGACACCAATCCTATGCAGATCCTGGAGGCTAACTATGTTAAACCATTCGACATGAATTTGGTCAAAATAGAGAAAATGTTTGATGATAGCTTCGAGATGATCGAAGCCACTGAAGGTTTCGACACCTGCGTTAATATGGGGGGTGAATGAATATCTCTCAGTCCAGCCCAACATGGAAGAAGTATCTGAAGACGAATTAACCATGCCTGTACTGATCAAGGTTACTGAGGACCCGGAGGCAAAGAAGGATATCAATACCACTGAAGGTTTCAACGCTCCAAAACAGGTTGGGACTACTGAGGGTCCCAACAAGGCCACCAACGTGGAAATTATTGAAGATTTCAATGACCAGAACAAAGTTGAGGCCACTGAGGGTTTCGACCATCAAGACAAAACCAGGGTTACTGAAAACTGTGAGGGCATGAGGAAAGAAGCTACTGAGGGTTTCGACAAAAGAATAATGTGGGGCACTTTGGGAGAGCCTAGTGGAAATTTTGACTATTTGGTGAAATACACCGCCCCTGTCAGTGCCCAGGTTGACATCAACAAAATCCAGCCAACAGGTTGGGGAGACATTTTTTAGAACAATGAGAAAGGATCAGATGTGCCCCTCAGCATTGAGAAGGAAGCTCCTGAAGGCCTCGACAACAAAGACAAAACTGCTGAAGTTGTTGCCCCTAACCAAAAAAGAAGAAGAGAAGGTCAAAGACCTCACCAGTGTTGTCGAAACTGCAAACGAGGGCACTGTGCAAGTTAGGGCAGAAACTGTCGAAGCGATCCTCATTTAAAAGATGGACAAGCTGAGCATTATTGGAGGAAATAAAATAGACATCAATATGGTGGAAGCCTCTCGAAAGAATAAAGAAAAAGAGGAATACCATCAAGAGGAATACCAAAGGACAGTCTACCCAAAAGAAGAAGAGAACTTGGCAGAATTTATCCAAAGATGTCAAAAGAAGAAGACTGAAGTGATGCTAGGGCCAAGATGCAGTGTCGTATTCGACAGAAAAGCAGCAGCAAATTTGGAGGTTGTGGAGAAGACTAAAGTGAGGGGAAACTGGGGACCAAGACCAGCAGTCGAAACATGTAGGTGTGATCCAAGAAAAGGACAATACCACTTTCAGAACGTTGGGGGTAGATACCACAACACTTAAAAACCATCTGGCAATGTACCTGATGATAGATGGGTGCAACCCATTATAGATGCCCAAGGACCAAGAAGATGGAATAATTTCAAAGTCCAGAGAGGATCTTCAGTCGAAGTGAAGAAAGAAACTGGGAAACAAAAGCCAATACCTTACCCCTCAGAGAACTACAAAGGAAAAAGTCCCATGTAGAAATCTCAATGAAGGAGGTTCCAGAGGCAGAAAATGACTGAGAAAGATGCGACAGAAGGACTCAATATCAAGAAGAAAAATACTGGCAAAAATAAGGCAGAGTCCAGTAGAAACACTTAGGCAGAGAAAGACAAAGCTCTCAAAAGAGACAACACCGACAGCATGTTGCAATTGTCAAAGCTCACCAACGTAATATCAGAAGATGGTCCATGTGTGTTTCATCATCGTATTATATCCCTCAAAGGTCAAAGAAGTCAAGAAATCACAAGAATTGGCAAAGCATGGAAGCAGAGTTGGGGTTTTCACTACACAAATGAAATTAGGGTTTTGGTTTCAGAGGCCTTAACTCCAAATTTTTGGGCCATTCATGTTTCTAATATTCTTAAGATGTTATAAGGATCATATGTGCCAAGTTTGATGAATAAATTCATTGTGGAAGTCATTTGTTCACTGGGTAACTTCTTGAGCAAGTCAGAGCAAAATCAGGGCATCTGAGGCCCCCAACAATGGAACCAAACGGGTATTTTCATCAAATTGAAGTTCTATGATCTTTATTTGATCATTGAAGTGCTTGGAAGTTCACAAAATTGAAGAAAATTGAGCTAAACCAAAAGTTGCCAAAAATGGAAATGACTTGTAATGGAAACTTTTCATTTTGGGAAAGTTCTTCAACCTCCTCTTTCTCAACCAAAAATGCTTCAAATGAAAAATTATTGGTCATGAAAGTTGTAGATTAGGTATTTCCATTTTCAAAAAGTACAAGAACATGTTCTAATTCATTATGGAACTCAAGTTATGATTCTTCAAAGTTGGCAAAAATCCTATAATTTTCAAGAATGCACCAAAGAGGATTTTTTGCAAAACCACTTGCCAAGCCATTTCATGACCTCTAATGCATCTCTAAACATCATACCATCATAGTGCAACTCATTTTGATCATAATTGGCCCAAGAATCATACACTTTCATGCCTTGAACTTCAAGAAATTCTAAAAGGGCCAAAACTTCTCAAATTTGCAAAATGGTATGAATCTTCTCATACACTTGTGCCAGCATGCCAAATCTGTTTCTATGGACCTCCTTGAACTCAGCTGAGGCCAGACACCCCTTGTAACCAAGCCTGCCATGACCCATACCTCAAGTACAACCAAACTTGACTTTTTGCAAAATCACCCATACCAATCAACATAGCCCACACCAACTATTTTGACCTATCACAGCTTCACATACATGCCTCAAGGGACTCATTTCATACAACACATTTCCCTGAATCATCCCATAGCTCAGATTACACAAAATATCTCTCAAACTTCATCTCTTCGAAACTCTCAACTCCCTCAACAAAAATCAAAAATTCTTTCACCAATCATCTCCACATAACCCCAGGATCATTTCCCACCCCTCACATTGGCCTAAAACCACCTCAAACAAAAACACGATTTCAGCTTCCCCTGAACTGAAACTTTCAAAACAGTCCATACAAACTTGTTTCAAGCTTGCCAGAAGCATCAAGGGGTTCATTGGAGTGGAAAAGCACCAAGGAAGTGGCCAGAAAGCTCCAGATAGCAAAGCTCCATCTCAGGTATACCTCAAGAACATTTTTTCCAGAACTTTGATTTCTTGTTATAGAATGATTCTATGAGTTGCACTGATCATCCTGATATGTTTAGTTTTGAAAATGGTTGAGAAATAAGCATTTCATGATCTTTGAAAGTTTTTTGACCTAGAACTGGTTTGTTTCGATTCTCTCTTTTGATGTGTTATAAATGAATTTTGTTTGGGGATTTAGGTTCAGTGATGTATGGGGATCATTTCTGGGCAGAAAAATTAGGTTTTAGATGCTTAGGGAGAGAGATGAGATTCTTGCTCGCCGGAGAAGATGACCGAAACACTGTTCCGGTCACCTGAGAGTGTTTATGCCCTAATCAGTGTAATTAGTGAACTTTGAATTCTGGCCCTTAGATTGCTTCTCACGCGCGTGTGTGGACGACCTAGATCAGTCATTAAACCCTAATCCTTAATTAATTAGTTTAATTTAAATTAATTAGTCAGGACAAATCTGGACCAGTCATTTACGCGCCAGTCAACTCCCTCCACCCAACTTTGAATCTGGTCCATCAGATCTTTTAAATTCATTTTTATTTCATTTTTACTCATTTTTCTTGCACGTTTAATTTAAAATACTTAGAAAAATCCCAAAAATATTTCCTATTGCATTTTTATTCCAAATATTTTTCTTAATCAGAAAATAATTTTTATTTTATTTTTTGCATAAAAATTGTATTTTTAAAATATTTTAATGTTTATTTTAATTAATTAATGGAAATTAATTAATTAAAATAGCATTTAGGTTTCTAAAAATCACCAAAAATTTCATGTTGCATCTTAACACATTTAGAAACATTTTCCAACCCTTCATACAAATTTATTTTTGGTTTTGATCATCACTTGACAATTTTCTTTGAATTTAGGGTTCATAAAATCCCATTTTTAAGCCCTAATCCTTGAAAAATCTTTTCTGCCTAACCATGAAGGGTTTGAAGTTGTTTCTTTTTGCATTGTTTCACACATATCATGTAGAATCTAGGATATTTTTGGCATGAATTTATCTTTCATTTTCAATTTGTTTGGCATTTTACATTCAGGATCACACAAAAAACCCTAGAAACTTAGGAAATTCATAACTCCTTCTAGGTTTAGCTTCTGACTTCCCCCTTTGAATGGTAACCTAGTATAGGTTTAGGGTTCCTTTGAGTGCATTTTCAATTTTTTATCATGTCATTTGCTTCTGTCTTTGCCATTTGCATCTCATCCTTTCATGTAACCCTAATTTTGCATCTTCATTTGCATTCATCTTGCATATGCATCCATACATGAACTTTCCATGACATTTCTTGCACTCATATGTCATCTTAGACATCTTAGGACATGTTAGAATCATGCTTGATCATTTCTTCATTCATTTGCCATGATATTCATTCATTTCCTTTCATTAACTTTCATGAACTTTCAAACTTCAAAGCATGCCTACATGACATCTCATTCTTTGTATGATCATTCACATGTATCTTGTATGTATTTGCATCATATCATAGCATCATTAGCATCATGTACATGCTTCTGTTTTTGGTCTTTGACTTTTCATATACATTGTTTCATTTCATTTCTTTCCTTATGCATCTTGTGCTAACTTTTCAGGTTAATGGTAAGTTGTTTGAGAGGCGAATTTGCCTTCACCTCCCACTTCTTCTCATCTCATTCATATTGCATCCTTGATGCATTTTTGATTGTCTTTGAGTGGGCTTGCTCACTTGTGTTCTTTCTTTCTCACTTTCCTTCTTTAAGTTACTTATCTTCTTCAATGAAGTAAGTAACTTATTTATTCTGCTTCTTCTTCCTTTCATCTGCTTCTTCCTTGGTGGCTTCCTTGAAGATCTTTCACAAGCCTTACAAACCATAGGAACATCCAAGCATGATAATAATTAGGGTTGTGATTAGTCCCCCTTAGTTTTTACCTTTGAGTCTTCTTTGTGTCTCTTTTCTCATCTCATCATTAGAGACTAAACCTTTAAGGTTTTAGGACTTTGGAATTAGGGTTATGCCTGCATCCTTCTCTTAGGATGGAGTGTATAACTTTAATCCTAAGTGTTAAAACCCTTAATTTGTTTAAGCCTCTTAATCAATCCATCTAATAATCACTAAGACTTCATCTTGTAACTTGGGCCTTACATTAGGGTTCTAATTCTTCCTTTATGGTTAAGAAGGACTAACTCTAGTGTTTAATGGACAAAACCCCCTCAAGTTGTCTTGCAAATATAAAACTCACTTCTTAATCTCACCTCTTAATTAAAATCCATTTAATAAAGGATTGTTTTGTCATTAATTTAATCCCTAACCATGTATTAAGTTGAGGTATCTTCCTTAGCTTAAGTGTTCTCATCTATTATCCTTCTATTAGGATGGTGTAATGAGTTCACTAATCCTTGATTATGGCTTAAACTCATTACTTAACACTAAACAAAAACCCAAAAACATCTAAATAATCACAAGTAGGTTAATGATCTTAATCCTACATCATCATGGCAATTAAGTTGAGGTGCTTATCTCACACTTAAGTATTCTCATTATCCCTAATCAGGGAGGATATAATGAGTTTACAACCTTTGGTTTAGGCTTAAGCTCATTAACTTATGACAAACTCCAAAAAACAATAAAAAACTGAAAACATCAAAAACAAACAATAATCGCATCCTTCGGGATTCCTTTCTCATCACACTTATTCATAAACGAGAACTTGCTTCTTCCGTCTAATGCAAGACAGTTAGCACTCGACCCAAACGAGTCATACACTTGAGCATAGACAAATAAGCAGTTCGCAGTCAATTTGTCCTTCAGTCTCTTTGAGTCGAACTACGGTGTTCTGACTTCCTCATTGCACGAGAGGATACGTAGGCATAACTTAAATGTTATCGAACAAAAGTCTCTGTGTCTTCCCCCTCTTTCAGCATTCTTTAAAAGACTCAGTTCCTGAGCAATTCACCTTTTGCACTGACACCTGTATATTCCTTCCTTAGCTTTTGCACACAGATAGCACATACACATACCCCTTTTAAACACAATCTTGTAAGCGTGGATCCCGTCGAGTACGACGGACAATCTGGGTGCTAATACCTTCCTAGGTTGTAACCAACCCCCTTTCTCAGTTTCTCTTGTTCTCAACCGTCTTATCCATCTTTTTCTAGGTTTATGCAGCATTACCTTTCCTTCGGGATAAAAATGCCTAGCTGGCAACTCTATTCGGTTCATTTCATCTTCTCCTTTCACCGACCGTTCGCACTTGTACCGGGATGCAAATATTTGGGAGCGACAGCGTCGAAGAACATAATTCTTTCTTTGAGAAGCCATACAAATCAATGAAAGGGCATTTGAAACCTTTATTCATAAAAGGAAAGGTCGAAGATACAAGAGTCAACAAAATACTAGTGGATGGGGGAGCTGCAGTGAACTTAATGCCCCATTACATGCTGAAAAAGATTGGAAAAGATGACTCTGATGCGAAACCACACAACATGGTCCTATAGAACTATGAAGGAAAAGTGGGCTCGACTATGGGCGTCATTCAGGTGGATTTGACGGTTGGCACTATCACCAGGCCAACAATTTTTATAGTCATAGCTTCCAGGGCAAACTACAATATGTTGTTAGAAAGGGAATAGATCCATGGAGTGGGAGTTGTACCTTCGTCCATGCATCAGCACATAGTCATGTGGCGCCTAGATGGCATCGTCGAAAACATCGAAGCAGACCAAAGCTACTTCATGACTGAGGTGAACAACATAAACAGTCGAAGCTTCGACAGAAACTTGGCTCACGTAGCTCCTTGCAATCCAGCTGAGTTTGATCTGAAAGCATCAGACAATGCCTATTGCTCTATGTACTTACATCTAACACATGGTTTTCAATGGGACAAAGAGGGAATTGGTGAACCAAGTCATGTATGGGGAACCTCTAACATAGAGCCAGCTGGCTGGGGTAGCGAGTTCGACGATGATGATGAGTGAAACATCACCATTAAATAAACTGACGGCCTATATGGCCGAAAATAAATTAAAAGCCGCTCTAGAGGCTGAAATAAAATACATGGATGTCGAAGCCAATAAAGAAGATTTAGGATCACCATGCCCTCCCTAGGGAATTGACGGAGAAGATAAAGAAGACACGATAGACATATGGCAAGAACAAAAGCTTGATTCCATTTATGATGACGAACCTTTGGGGTTCGAAAAATATCCAGTATCAACTAGCTTGAAGATGGTGGCGCATGATCCTTTGGAGGAAATCAATCTAGGACTGGGAGCAGAAAGAAGACCAACTTATATAAGTGCTAACATGGACCCCCAGTTCAGAGTCGAATTAGTTCAGTTGCTAGAAGAGTTCAAAGACTGCTTCGCACGGGACTATGACGAAATGTCTGGCCTTGATAGAAGTTTAGTCGAACTAAAACTTCCTATCATGGAAGGGAAGAAGCCTGTAAAGCAGACTCCAAGGAGATTCGCACCAGAAGTCCTGTCGAAAATAAAAGAGGAGGTCGAAAGACTTCTCAGATGCAAATTCATTCTCCCAACCAGGTATGTCGAATGGATTACAAATATCGTACCTGTTATAAAGAAAAATGGCACTTTGAGGGTGTGTATTGATTTTAGAGACTTAAATTTAGTCACACCCAAGGATGAATATCCTATGCCAGTGGCAGAAATGTTAGTAGACTCTGCAGCAGGTCATGAGTACCTAAGCATGCTAGATGGATACTATTGCTACAACCAAATCTTCATTGCAGAAGAGGATGTTGCCAAAACAACCTTTCATTGTCCTGGAGCAATAGGGACCTACAAATGGGTAGTTATGCCATTTGGTTTAAAAAATGTTGGAGCTACGTACCAAAGGGCCATGAATTCTATTTTTCATGATTTCATTGAAACATTCATGCAAGTGTATATTGATGATACTGTGATAAAGTCTGTTTCAGGAAAACATCATTTAGACCATCTTCGACAATCCTTTGAAAGGATGATAAAATTTGGTTTAAAGATGAATCCCCTAAAATGTGCATTTGGCGTGCAGGCTGGAGATTTCCTAGGTTTTGTGGTCCACAAAAAGGGAATTGAAATAAATGCCAACAAAGTTAAAGCAATAATGGACGCGAAAGCACCATCAACAAAGAAAGGATTGCAATCATTGCTGGGAAAAATCAATTTTCTAAGAAGATTCATTTCAAACCTCAGCGGGAAGACGCAAGCTTTCTCTCCTCTACTTCGACTCAAGAAAGAAGACTTCACTTGGGAGAAAGAACAACAAGATGCTTTTGACAGGATAAAAGGATACCTAGCCAGTCCTCCAGTCTTGATGCCTCCCAGTGGGAAGAGAAGCATGAGGTTGTACATATCAGCATCCGACAAGACCTTAGGAAGTATGTAGGATGAAAATGGCGTCGAAAGAGCCATTTACTATCTCAGCAGAGTCTTAAACGATGCTGAAACTAGATATAGTGCAATAGAAAAATTATGTTTGTGTGTATATTTTTCTTGTACTAAATTGAAGCACTATATAAGACCAGTTGATGTATTTGTATCATCTCATTTCAACGTAATAAAACATATGTTGTCTAAACCTATTTTACATAGTCGAATTGGGAAATGGGCTCTAGCATTAACTGAATATTCCTTGAAATACCTACCTTTGAAAGCTGTAAAAGGACAAATGGTGGCTGACTTCATAGCAGACCACTCCATAGATGAAAAAGAAATAAAATATGTCGAATTACAACCATGAAGGCTATATTTTGTCGGTTCCAGCCACAAAAATGGTGTAGGTATTGGAATATTGATTATTTCTCCTGATAAAATTCCAACAAAACTCAAGTATAGGGTCGAAAACCCTTGTTCAAACAATGAAGTCGAATATGAAGCTTTAATTGTTGGACTTGAAGTATTTTGGGAATTGGGGGCATTAAGAGTCGAAATAATGGGCGACTCAGAACTAGTAATAAAACAATTAACCAAAGAATACAAATGTGTTAAAGAAAATCTGATCATGTACTTCGTTATAGCCAACAGACTCCTCAAACAATTCGACATGGTGGTTTTCAAACATATCCCTAGAATAAAAAATCAAGAAGCCAATGACCTGGCTCAAATCGCATCAGGTTATAAAGTGTCGAAAGAAAAACTATAGACTGCTATTGAAGTAAGGGGAAAAGTTGTGTCGACCAAATTATCCCATCAGATTTAGAAACAATGAAACTTGGTTATGGGGACAATGAAAACTTTGAAATCTTTAACATAGATAATTCAGAGAAAGAAGATTGGAGAAAACCCATCAAAGAGTATCTCCAAGACCCAAACCAAAGGGTAGAGAGAAAAGTAAGATACAAAGCTTTAAGCTATGTACTTCTTGGAAACGAACTATTCAAAAAGACTGCAGAGGGAGTGTTGCTAAGATGTTTAGGCGAAGAAGAAGCCTACATAACTTTGTCGAATGTATATAGTGGTACATGTGGTGCACACCAGGCAGGACACAAGATGAAATGGTTGTTAGTTAGACAAGGTTTGTATTGGCCAACCATGCTAAAAGATTGTGTCGATTTTGCAAAAGGTTGCCAAGAGTGTCAACTCCATGCGGGCATACCACATGTCCCTGCGAGCGAATTGCATTCAATCATAAAACCATGGTCATTCAGAAGTTGGGCCTTGGACTTAATTGGAGAAATTTGACCAGCTTCGTCGAAAGGACAAAAATACATCTTAGTAGGAGTTGATTACTTTACTAAATGGATTGAAGCCACAACATTGGTGAATGTGGATCAGGAAGAAGTCATAGAATTTATCCAAAAGTATATAATTTATAGATTTGGAATACCAGAAACAATAACCACTGATCAAGGGTTTGTGTTTACTGGTAGAATTATGCAAGCTTTTGCAAAGGAAACATGGTTTAAGTTATTAACCTCTACACCCTATTATGCCCAGACGAATGGACAAGTCGAAGCAGAAAACAAAGTGATAATAAATTTGATCAAAAAGCACGTAGGTAAAAATCCTAGAAATTGGCATAAAACCTTGGATCAAATTTTATGGGTTTGTCGAACGTCACCCAAAGAGGCCACTAACTCTACTCCATTTAAACTGACATATGGACATGATGCAGTACTTCTAGTCGAAATTTGTTTGCAGTCCATACGTGGGCAAAGACATCATGAGATCCCTTCAGAAATATATTGGAGCATGATGATGGATGAGTTGGTGGACTTAGATGAAGAAAGACTACATGCGTTAGACTTAAT
This sequence comes from Lathyrus aphaca, assembly GCA_963966055.1. Taxonomy (NCBI): domain Eukaryota; kingdom Viridiplantae; phylum Streptophyta; class Magnoliopsida; order Fabales; family Fabaceae; genus Lathyrus; species Lathyrus aphaca. The sequence goes on from OZ014521.1 coordinate 308,273,311, forward strand.
AAGGAGACAAAAAGAGAGAGTCGAAAAGTCTTACAATAAAAAAGTAAAGTTTAAGGTCCTCTACGTGGGCGATTTAGTTTGGAAGGTAATACTTCCAATGGATCGAAAAGATAGATTAATGGGCAAATGGTCCCCCAAGTGGGAAGGACCTTTTAAAATTTTAAGTGTTTTTTCGAACGGTGCTTATGAAATCGAAGAAATAGGCAAAGACGAAAGAATATTTAAAATAAATGGCAAATACTTGAAAAAATACAAACCAATTCTGCAAGAAGAAAAGATAAAAGTAGAATAATTATATTAATTATGCTGCCAAAAAGCAATAGTCATTAAAAAAAGAGGCCTTCTAGGGTTGCGAAATGAAAATAACATACATAAACCTAACTTTCTATTACAAAGGTTTTAACTCTAAAGGAAAGACTCATTGAGCTCCGTGAATTTCCTTTTTTGAACGGAGATTCGACAGTCTGTCATACCCCAAATTTGTCCTACTTGTACCATTTTATTTTTCTATCAAACCATATTCAAAAAAATCTAAAAAAATTTGTCATTTCCTTTTGTCGTCCAAAATCGGGTTATTTGAGTTCGAGTTTGTCGAGTTAAGTGTATAGTTCTAAAAGTTGGTGTGTTGTGCGGAAACTTTTCGATTTATATCCATTAAATCCATATCCACTTTTATCCATCCCATTTTCTTTTGTATTTCTTTATCTATTTATTTTAAAATGATTTTTTTAAGTCCTTTTTTTTGTTTTGTTATTAGCCCATTATCATACAAGTCCATTTACCTACACAAAATTAAAAAAAATATTATAGTTTTTTTATTATTAGTTATTATTCTTTATTATTATTATTATTATTATTATTATTATTATTGTTATTACTATTATTATGTTATTACTATGATTCACATATTCCTCTATTGTCAACTCTCACACATTCTACCAACCCCACTCAACAATTAATACAGCAAGACAAATATCCCACACTCAACACCACGCACACAACAACGTATCTGCTGTAGCCTCCTCCAAAATCCCATTTGCACCACTAACAAAATCCATAACTCACTAACAGCTCAACAAATTCCTTCGATAAAATCTCCATTTCACCCTTCTTTTTTTTGATATAAATGAGAATTTATTCACACTGTTGAGGGGGGCTTCAACAATCATAATATTCTGCAAACCTTCTTCATACAACTCAGAACTATAAACCATAAAATCCTCTTCTACAAACCTTTCCAAACAACAAATAACGTCTTCGTCTTCAATTTTTACACGACCTCCATAACAACTCTTCCACTCACCCGAGCATCACCTGCAAAAAATCAGAAACAAATAACAACCTCCATCCTCCATCAACATTAATCAAACCCAGCCGAAGCTCACCGTTGAAAGCAAACCGAAACAGGTCCGTAACTCTCATCCGCAACAACACCTCGAACCTTCAACCCCAAATCCGTCGCGCACCAAACCTTTTCAAGCCAGATCGCCGCCGTGAGAACCCTCATGAATCATTTCATCATTCAAATCCGTAAACTACACCGCATAACCTTTTCAACAGAAATTGAATCGAAAAACAAAAAGAAGGGAAGAAGAAAATATGAACACGAAAACCAGAAACAAATCTTCACAAACTTAAAACAATCTTCACCAAAAATCCGAAAAACACCTCCAATACCGCACAATCCGGACACGAATCCATTGTGAATCTAAGCTCGAACCACCAAAACAAGCTGAGACCACCGCTCATCGCCGGAAAGCCTCACCGCAAATCGTATCGAACAAACAACCGAGAACCGCCGCCGGCTATGTGAAGAAGGGTGGGTCTCGAAAAAGGCTTTTTATTTCTCACTGATAATTGCGTTTTATGCTGATAACCTTTTTCAAGTTTTTTTTTCTTGTTTTTTTATTTCTTTTATTATAAACCTTGTTTTTATTGATGTTCATGAAGATGGGCTTAGCCCATCTCGTTTTACAATCACACCACCAAATCGCTAATCATACCTCCCTCATGTCTTCTTTTATTTATTTTAAGTTTTTTTTCCATTAATATTGTCTAGTGTTTCCTTATTGAGTTGGGCTTTGGGCCCAACGAGTTTCTAATCATCACCTCTGTTTACACACATAACCCCTTTCCTTTTATTTTTAAATTTCTTTTTTCTACTATTTATTTTTATAGTCTAATGATAATTTCTAAACTTTATTTAGTTATTATTTGTTTTAATATTTATTAGAGTTCTTTGCTTTTAATTTTCTTTTTTTAATTTTTATTAGGGCCAAGGATATAACAAAAGGCCGGGTTTTTTTCGATTTTGTTAAATCGGAAATTCGGTCAATATGAGGCCTATATACTTTTTTTAATTATCTTTATCGATTCCGTTTATTCCGTTTATATTAATTCAACTTACTTAATTATTTATATAGTTTATTTCATTTAATTTAATCGTTTATTTACTTACTATTTTATATGGTCGATGAACATCAAATTAATTTTGAGATTCGTCGCGAGCCGACTCGACATCTCGATTAATGACGAGTCCATCCGATTTAAATTCAATCCATTTATTTATTTCCGCACTTCAAAAATATTGTTCAACTCCTCATAGAATGATTCTAACCTTGAATCGATTCTAAGGTAGTTAACGAACCAAATTTCGACGCATCCAAAAAGGTCCAACGCCTCCGAATAGTTGCATTCGAATAAAAAGGTCCAACGCCTCTGAATAGTTTGGTACACTGCACACACGCTTTCTCTTGGGCAAATTACAACGAGACCCTTTTATTTCATGCAATCCCCTGTAATTTATTTTGTATCCCTCCCCCATTTTATGTACGCATTTTATTTTTCGTATTTTATCGATTTAGTTTAGTTCGCGAACCCTTGGTCCAACGCCAAGTGGTCGCACTCTCACACACTCGCACTTTATTTTCTTATTTTGCTTCGTTTATTAGGATCCACTCCACCTTGCGAGCCGAGCGCATTGTGCCTCGCTAACAAACCACAAAATAAACCTCCACTTGCATTTACCCATAAACCTCAAAAAACCAAAACATATCTTTTTAGATCCAAACCCTTGATCCAACCTCAAGCGGTCGTAGGATAATAAAACACATTAATAATATGAGAATAAATTGTACGCCACGAGCCTTAAGCGGTAGAAAGGAGGATAACGAGCTCTCGTTACTAGCTCTGATTATTTCGACGTAAGACGCTCGTCTTGTTGGACGGAATAAACTATCCATAGTCTTTAGTGCAATTCGAATCCTAAACACTTTCATCGAAGAAAGGTAATAAAATCAACAACCATCAACTGTAGTAGGCCGAACTACGAGGCTCTGACTTTCCCATTGCACGCGGGAGTAAGTAGGCACAAGGATCTCAATCCTTGCCGAGCCCCTAGGATCAATCTAACTTATAATTCAAACTCTTTTCCCTCTAGCAAGTAACTCATTAAGCATAGATATCCTTTCGCGCGTGACAACTTAGATGGTTCCCATCGAGTACGATGGATGTAGGGGGTGCTAATACGTTCCCCCTGCATAACCGACTTCCGAACCCAGGCAATGGTTGCGAGACCTTTGTCTTCATCCTCCTTTTCGACGGGTTTTATCTATATTTTCCTTTTCCCTCTTCGGGAATAAATTAGAATTAGGTGGCGACTCTCATGTCTGCCCAGCACGCGACTCTTATCCTTAGATCGCGTAAGGTCGTATTTTTTGAGGTGTGACAGCTGGCGACTCTGCTGGGGAATGGTTCACCCCTATGTGAGTCAAGCCTAGTCTAGGTTTCCACGCTTGTTTGGATGTTTGCTTTTTTGCCTTGCTTGTTTATTTGTATCGCTTTCTTTATCGCATTCCATCTTATATATCTTGTGGCTCCTTGGTACTATAATTTGGATCGATACTTTGCAAAAGAAACTTGAGGGAAAAGGCTCTATACCCGGGCTTACGAGTACAAACATAAGTTAGCGAGGTTGTGTAGTATGGGCTCTAGAGGGAACCACTCTCGTGGGTTGTCGATACGAAAACCTCACTTGGAGTAGATTCTAATGAGAATACTGACGGTCGTCAAGCTCTTGGCGTGTGTGCTCAGTTGTTTTCATTAGGGTCATCGACTCTGAGGACCTTTAGAACCTTTTGGTTAAGACATCGATTGATGGTCACGTAGTATTGGCTCCCGAGAAATTTTCTCTCGTGGGTTGTCGATACGAAGACCTCACTCAGAACAGACATTCTCAATGGAGTTGATTGACTGTCAAGAGCTGACATGTGCATCAAACATTTGAGCAAAGTCCATAACTCTGAGGCCTTTGTTTAAACCTCGTGTCGATGATTGCGTAGTATGGGCTCCCGAGAAAATTTGCTCTCGTGGGTTGTCGATACGAAGATCTCACCCAAAATAGATTCATATGGGGGAGTCAGTCAACCGTCATGCTTATGGAGCGTGTGATGAACAGCCATATGAATTGACAACTTTGGGGTCCCTGAAACTTTAGAGTTTACCCAATGAGTTCCTGATCAGAGTATCTTCCATCTTTACCTTGGACTCATGAGACCCTGATCTTGTGATCCTGGATTCTGACATTGCATATCATTTCATTTGCATTATTTATTCATATTGCATTTCATTCTAAAGCCGGGAACTCATTTCATGTTCCTCCATCTTCAATAAATCAAGTTGGTTTCTCGACGCCCGTATCGTGCTAGACGCCCGTACCTAACTCGAGCCAACACTAGAAGACTAGTGGACGTGATTCAAGAAGAGAAAGTTGCTATGAGGGAAGAGATTAACTCGGTCAAGAACAAGATTGACCAGATTTATGAGACCATACAAGCTTTGGCTAGGATTGAAGAATGTCGCGAAGCTGCTGCCACAATGAACAATGCTCTAGTGCAAGGATCTACCTCGCGCACAATGCCTTCAGTTCCAGTTCCAAATCCTTTGGTCTATGGTTTGCCTCCATGCTTCACTCCTGCTGTTGAAGAGGTCACTTCCCAACTAATACCTACCTCTGGTGTTACTGTTGATGTTATTCCTCAAGCTCAACCTGTCGTTACTCAAGTTCACATTCCTCATGCTGAAGAGGACCATCAAGTTGAGTATGAGATGCATACCGCTGTTTCAATCATCAACCCCCATACTGTTCAAGAATCTAAAGCTATGAAGATGTGTCATGAATTAACTGAAAAACTCCGAATCATGGAAGGACACAATTCAACCTCTCTGAGTGCCTCAGACATGTGCCTAGTTCCGAATGTTGTGATCCCTGCTAAGTTCAAACTTCCAGAATTCGAGAAATGCAAAGGCCTCAGTTGTCCTGAACTCCACTTGAGAATGTATTGCAGAAAAATGGTCGCTCATGCCAAAGATGACAGACTCATGATCCATTGCTTCCAAGACAGCCTGTCTGGAGCGTCTCTAGAATGGTACATGCAACTTGAGCGCAATAATGTTCGTACTTGGCTTGAATTATCTGATGCATTCAAAAAGAAATACAAGTACAACACCGACTTAGCTCCTAATCGTACTCAACTTCAGAGTATGACTCAAAAGGAGAACGAATCCTTCAAAGAGTACGCACAACGCTGGAGGGAACTACTGCCAGGGTGCATCCTCCATTGGTTGACCGTGAATTGATCGATATCTTCATGGGCACTTTACAAGGGCAATACTATGAGAAGCTGATCAGCAGTGTGTCTTCAGGTTTCTCAGACATGGTGATTGTTGGAGAAAGAATCGAAGAAGGTCTGAAAATTGGAAAGATCCAAGGAGGTTCTAACAGACAAACCAATGTCAAGAAACCTTTCAACGGGTACAAAAAAGGGCGAAACAAATGCAATTTTCATTGCAAATGGGAAACCTCAACAAAGTGCACCTACTCCAATTCCCTACTACCAGTATCCCTATGTTGCTGCTGCGCAATATGCTCCCGTGCCATATCAGCCAATTCCTCCAATGCCTTATCAACAGGCCGTTCAAGCTCCATTTCCACCTCAGATGGCTTATAAACCACATCCATATCCTATGATTGCAGTTGCGCAGTATGTGCCCAATCCATACCAGCAACCGGCCTACCCACAACGGCCTGGTCAACAACAACAACGCGCTCCTCAACAGTGCCCACTATATCAGCAAAGAAGGCCTGAAAGAAATGTTGATCCACTGCCTATGTCATATGGAGAAATCTCTAATGGGCTGATGGCAAAGGGATCTCTTACTTTGAGGGATATGCCACCACAAACTGGTACCGCCTGAGATTATGATGCCAATGCTCGCTGTGAGTATCGCAAGGGTGCTCCAGGTCACACAATTGACAACTGCAGAGTATTCAAGCACAAAGTCCAAGACTTAATCGACTCTAAGGATCTCACATTCACTCCGAGAAATCCAAATGTCCAAAACAACCCAATGTCGCCGCACAGTGCCAGCAAGTGAAGACATTTGAAGGGGCTGTTGAAGATCGAGCTGAATGGTCTCCAACTTTGAACAAGTCAAATCAAGAGAAGTTCAATTCCTCAAATCAAGGCAGTCGTCGCCATTTATCATTTTCGCATCTTTGTTATTTTGTACTGTTTGTTAAGTACTATTTGCTTTGAACATTATCGTTTGTACTTGGTTTTGTTAATATTATGTTTATGCATGTTTTGAATCAATCTATTCGCATTTGCTCGTTATTTATCATTTATCACAAAAACACAAAAATATTTCCCTCAATTCACTTTAGCAAATATTTGAGGGAGGATGATGAAAACGAAATACCCATAACTGTTGCAGTATACTTTTGGATAAAACCTCGTCAATGATGTACAAGCATTCTTTCAAATCCCCAAACACTGGAGAGATAAGGAGTTAATCTCTAGTCAACCACTTCGAGCCTAGAAGTAGGAGTTTTCTTTCGGATACAACCCTTACATCTAACCCAGGGCAGGGTAGTTGTTCAGTTAACCTGACTATACCTCAAATTGCAAGATGAGACATCCCGTCGAAGGACCATCAACAAATGACTTGGCAGTCACAATATTCAACAAAATACAAAAAAAAAAATTGAAAAGAAAACTGCTAAGTTGAGCACCCGAAGGGAGACTTAAAAAAAAAGAACAAATCAAAAGAGGAGTTCAAGTCCTCAGCAAAAACAAAACAAATATCAGTGACCACCAAATCAAGAATCAAATGGTCACCAGCAAAATAAGATGACTTCCATTTTCAAGCAAACTTTGAAGCTTCATCTTCACTCTTGCAACATCGAAAACAGATGCATATGTAGAGTTAACTGAACGTAGGATTGGAGAACATTACGAAGAAGGGGTGGGTACAAATCAAACTTTGAGCCTTATATCCTTTATTTCTCAAACCATGAACCAAACCACATTACAACCCTCAAAAGTCCTAATTGAGGCAGGGTTTATTCTGAAAGCATGCTACCAACAGGGTTGTGTAAATTGACTCCCATATATTTGCTGATCTTCAATCTCGATTGCACATTATTCTTGCTGCATCTTTCACCCGCTTAATAAATTAGCACCTCGTTTGGACTAACGATCCATTCGTCACACTTTCACAGCATTCAAATAAAACGACTTTTTCAGAACGCGCATGAACGTTGCATTAACACTACTGTCGTACCTCGAAAAATACGATCCTAAAACAAAACAACAGAGCCGCCACCTAATTCTATTTATTCTACGAGAGAAAAGGGAGATATAGATACAACCTAATAAAGGATAAGAAATGGTCTACGAAACCAAATTCTAAGTTCGGGAGTCGGTTACGCAAGGGGAAGGTATTAGCACCCCTCACGTCCGTTATACTCAACGGGAACCTCTTAGCTAATTATGCGATTAAATGTTTGATCTTAATTTTTTTGTCTTCTAAATGATTGTTATTATGTTTGTTAAAAGGGAATTAAAGTTTTAAATTATTATGACGGAGAAAAGATTAAAGTTTTTAAACAGAGAAATAGTTAAATTTTTTATTAGGGTGCTCGCGAAGGATTAAAATCCCCGTGCCTACGTATTCCCTTGTGCAATGGGAAAGTCAGAGCTCTGTAGTTCGTGCTACTACGATTTGTGATTTTTTAATTGAACGATTGTTTGAAATGCATTCTACTGTTAAGCATTGGCTTATACTCGCGGTGGAGGCTGAAGCGCTAGCTTGTTCGAGAGATAGAATGATTTAAACAATGTTCGTTTTAGAGAAAAGGTATACGAATGATGATTGGACACCTCGCGTGGGGCTAGCCCAGTTGCGGTCCAATCCAGAACGTGCGGAATGCTAGACTCCGGAATTCTGTTTTCGTACGTTATTTTGATAAATGATTTGAATATTTTGATATACGAATGGTGATTGAACCATCGCGTGGGGCTAGCCCAGTTGCGGTCCAATCCAGAACGTGCGGAATGCTAGACTCCGGAATTCTGTTTTCGTAATTTAATTTAAATAAATTGAATAATTGTTTTTAGATGTTTTAGAATCGATGTGTAATTAATAACAAAGGATTGAACGAACAATACGCGTGGGGCTAGCCCAGTTGTAGTTCGTTCTAGAACGTGCAGAGTGCTAGACTCCGGAATTCTATTCCTTGTTAAGTTATTTAAGATGCATAAAAAGTCGTACAGATGGCGATTATTTGATAACCGACTTACATGTGTGAAAGTGTAGGCGTGCGAATTGCTTACTCGGCGTTGGACCGAAAACTTATTTATTTTGAGCGAGTTAATTTATTATTTTGAAATATGGTGCTCACATTCGTTTTTCACTTGACAAGATATAGTCGTAATGTGAGAATAAATATTCAAGTTCACACAATTCGTTCATCAACATCACAACTAAGTGATGAGCAAAGAAAATAAATCATAAATTACACAAATAAAATTGATTTAAAATAATTATCTAACTAAATTAAATACAAACATTTAATAAGATTTATTAACGAACTAATAAAAAAATATTTAAAATATTTAATATAAAATAATTGGTTTTATATGATTTTGAAAAAAAGGAAATAATTGAATATAAGAAATTAAAAAGAAACTAAACTAAAAAAAGAGATGAAAAAATCATGGCTGGATTGAGAAAAGAAAACAGGGGTGCTGAAAGCAGGCCCAACAAGCCTAAGGGTTGGGGACCGGCCGGGTCATGGGTCGACCCGAATCCGGTCCAGCTAGTTTTCTAAAATAAGGAACAAAGAAAGAAACTAGGGTTTTGTTGCAACCCCAATCTTTCCAAATGAAGAAAAAAAACGCGAAGAGACTTCAACCATGGCATCCTCAATGATGCAGCAAACCGAAACAAAACATAACATACAGAATCTCTGGGAGTTTTTCGATCCCAAACCGAAACCCTTATCGCGACGGAATCGCCAACAACACAAAGGATTTTTCAAATTTGAGGACCCTAGCTCGTGAATAAGCATGATTCGGAGAAAAGAAATGAGGAAAAAAATAACCTAGGGCATTCGAAGAGTTCGAAATAAACGAAAGAGAAACTCAGAGGGAGAGATTAGTACCTGGATCGAAGTAACTCCGATTGGAAGCTTTTCCGGCGACGGCTTCCGTGCGTTCTCAGTGGTGATGATGGTGTGCGTTTCAGACCCTTCGGTTTCAAAGGTTCTCTCACTCCACTCAACTCTCCTTCTCACAGGTTCGGTGATGGCGTTTGTTTGGTTTACGGGTTTGTCTCGGTGGAGGTGATGGCTGGAAGCTAGGGCTTTGAGGAGGTGATGGTGGCCGGTGTACTTCAAGATTGAAGGTGAGACAAAAGGGTTTATGAGGTCAATGTGTTTGCAGGTTGAGGTCGTGGCGGCCGCGGCGGTTCTTGGGTTGAGAAGATGAACCAGTTCCGTGGTAAGGTTCACACGGTTTTGGGATTTTTTGTTAAAGGGTATTGGTTGAAGCTTGTGCTGAGTTGAATCTGAGCCTGTTCGGTATTGTTCTTTCCATACTCTTGCTAACCATAGCATTTCATTTAGTTTCCAAACAGGACTTACATATTTACCTTTTTGATGAACTTGTTGTCCTAATTCTTGTTTGTTTCCTAATTCTTGACCAGGCCTTGGTGAGAGATGATCAAGAGATTGTGAAGATGTTGTGTCAGATGAAGAAGCAGCTAAAGGTATTGTTGTGTTTTTGCGGCTGTTTGAGGGTGTGTGGTGATGATGCCTCTTTGGTGCTGCTGAGTTTTTTAAGGTCGTGTAGTCTTCGTGTCGAAGATGAAGGAGTATCTATATGGAAGGTTGTTTACTGGTTTTGTGTGTTGAAAGAGGAAAGAGCTTGAATCGCTGTGACGAAATTACGTTGAAGGTAACAAATGTGAATATCCTCTGCTGACAGTTGCTTGATTTTTATGATTTTTGCTCTGAACTCTTCTGAGTTTGGTTCCTGTTTATCAAGGTATTGTTATTGTTTTGTGAGCGGTAAATGAACCTTGGTTTTCATCTTGTTCTTCACAGGTTAGCTGCTTGTTATCAATTCCGTAAAGAGGTGTTTGGTGGTGGTTGTCCAGTTTTGATGGTGAGTTTGTTGTGAAACTGTGTTGCCGATTCGGTGAGAGTTGATGGGCGGTTGTTTGAAGCAGAAGAGGACGGAGGTCCGCTCCGTTGATGGACAAAGGTGGGGTCTGAATCCTTTTTTATATTGTTCGAATCTTTTTGCTAAGTTCCTGTTTTTTGATGCTTTGAGGGATTTTTGGTGGTAGATTAGTATGAAATTTACTGCTGTTTTTTCAGATTTGAGACAAGGTGACAGTGGCCTTGTGGATCGTTGCGAATTATTGGTTGAGGGAGGTCAGAAACAGGGTCGTCGAAGATGGTGAGGAAGTTTACGGAAGGTGGCGGTGGTTGGTATTGTTCTATGGGCTATCTCCTGTGAGTTGTTGGTATGATCAGTTTCCTGTTAGTATGTGGTTAGGCTTCCTCGCGATGATGCTACGACTAGATTTTCATATGATATTTCCTGTTTCTTCGTGTTGGCTTTTTAAAGCAAAAATGCAGGGTTGTCACTGATGTAGTGGTTGTTAGGGACTTTTAATAGATGCCATGGTTTGGTTTACTGTTCGGTCTTTTGTGTTTGATTTGATATGTATGCGGCTGTGAGTTTTTATGTTTAGGCTTGTATGGTTTTTTGTATGAAGTTTGCTGGGAGTGAGTTGAATGTCAAGTTTTTTTCGGTTTTTTTGTGGCTGCTGGTTTGAGGTTCTTTTTGCTGTTGTTTTTTGTGATTGAAGTTGTGGCTGGAATTTTGTGTATGGCTTGCTCTGGTTTTGGTTGTTGATGTTTTTGGTGTTAGTTTCTTTTGGGTTTTTTCTTCCTGCGGCTAGCTTTCCCCCTCTCCTCCCTTAAATGAAATAGTAGTATATATATCCTCAGATTAGGGTTTTCAAATCGAATTCTTGTACTGTGAAACTTAGTGGAGAAGATTATGGACTGTTGGTTATGGACTATTGTGTAATAGGCTAGAGTGATCTGAGTTTTGTGTGTAGAGGGAGTCTACGATCCTGCTATAGCAGGTCTGCTATCCTGTTTTTAAAATTTGTCTGTTGGTGAGTGGAACAGTGGTCCCCTGCCTATGCTATATTGTCTTTGACCATTTGCTCTCCCCCTCTTTTTTGGATTTTTATGATTTAGAAAATATGGTGATAATATAATGAACATGTTGGATAGGATGATGAATATGCTGAAAATAAATGAGTGATGTAACATGATAAAATGATATGTATGAATAGGATAAATTGAAATGAAAAACTATGCTCGAATGCGGTTGAACTCTTGTGAAACGGAGCAGATTAACATTTGGACTAATGCTTTGTTAATTATGATGTAGGCTAAAAAAATGGAGTTTCCAGGTCCTAAGGTGAAAGCAAGGGACAGCTAAAGTCAAAGCAGCTTGTATGATACAAGTAGAGTGAAGAGACAAAGGAAGATGGAATCTCTTGTCAAGTGTTTGAATAAGATTTGTAGACTTAGTTTCAAAACCTGAATTATTTGTAAATCCAAAATATATGGCTTGTAAGGACTTAAGGAAATCAACATTTTTGTAAATTCGACCTCGGTGTTCAGCCCCCCCATTCTGAATGTATTTTAAATTTCATAAATTTGATCCTTTCCAAAATTGAAACATAGTTGGTAATGACTTAATTTATCATTCAACTTCAATTACCCTTGATAATAAGGGGTGACAATGCTAAAACATAAACATAACCAAATGATAAAAGCGAGCGACTAACCCTCCTCAGATCTTCTATCTCAACATGAATCCAACAAAAATCCACCTTAAATGGCATTTTGACTTGATATTTGAGATTTAGAATCAAAACTAAGAATTGAGGACTTTGAAAGAAAATAGAAACTAAAACTTAAAATCGTAACCAAGACTTGAATTTGTATTAAAAATTGAGAATTTGAGTTTGGAATAAAACATGGAATAGAAAATGGAGTGAAACTAGAAATTTGAAACAAAACTTGTAATGAGAAATTGGATTAAAAAAATGATGGAAATACAACTTTGAACTACGCCTCAGAAATGAAAAAGATTTAAATTTGGAAATGGAATTTGAATTTTAAAGCCAATTCTCTTAGCAAAGAATCAAGAAAAAATAAAAAAATTACTTCCAAGTTGGAAACCAAATTTATGGATTAATTACTTCCTTCCTTTCCAGTCAACAAACTAAAACTGACTTCATAAGAAAACACTCAAAACAAAATATCAATAATTCTCACCGACTTATCTTTGAAATGCTTACTTTACACTTAGGAGACCACCTCAAACCTCGCGCTTTCGGCATAAAGCCCTAGCCTTTGAACTAAAAGATCAAATTTCTAATACTTAACACAAAGCCCGCAGATCCCTCGTGTTATCCCTGCAAAACCTCACAAAGGCCTGCACCTAAATATCCTGATGATGAGATGAATGTATGATGCGAAAAGTTAGGGGTAAAATTTGGGGTGTGACAGTTGCCCCTATTTAAATAACTTTACTATATGGTATGAGAGATGCTAATCCTCATAAAATCGAAGTGAAAGGTATTTAAATAAAAAAACCGAAAATTTGCCCCTAAATGCAATGGTATGCTATGAACTTATGAGGGACTATTGCTGGGGATGTGATATGAGAGATGCAATGACCTAAAATGCTGATTTTTAATGATGAATATGCTGAACATGGTAAGATGAGGACAAATGCTAACAGTAATCCACAGAAATGCAAACGAGGGTGAAGACTCACTGGGGATAACAATATGCTGGGAATGGCAAGACGAAAACGGGATGTATTCAAAGTGATAAATCAGTTAACAATTTTTCACAATCAAACACGATTCTTCTCTAATGCAAATGCTAGACTAAATCCACACCCTCCCAAGAAGCAAGTTCAAGGTGGTTGCTGGGGACTCCAATGCAACGACTCGGTGATTGAGAAAAAGGGAAATGATCTCGACTTGGCAGTCAGGAGAGCAAAAAGCAGACACTGACACAGCAGTCAGGAATAAACAAACATCGACATGGTGATCGGGAAATAAAATAACAGACATCGACGCGGTGGTCTGGAAATAGAATAACAGACAAAGACGCGGTGGTCTGGAAATAAAATAACAGACAAAGACACGGTGGTCTGGAAATGAAATAACAGACAAAGACACGGTGGTCTAAAAATAAAATAACAGGCAAAGACGCGGTGGTCTGGAAATAAAATAACAGACAAAGACACGGTGGTCTGGAAATAAAATAACAGGCATTGACACGGTGGTCTGGAAATAAAATAACAGGCAACGACACGGTGGTCAGGAAATAAAATAACAGGCATTGACGCGGTGGTCTGGAAATAAAATAACAGACAAAGACACGGTGGTCAGGAAATAAAATAACAGGCATTGACACGGTGGTCAGGAAATAAAATAACAGACATTGACGCGGTGATCAGGAAAATAAAAGACAGGCATGGACGCGGTGGTCTGGAAATAAAATAACAGGCAACGACACGGTGGTCAGGAAATAAAATAACAGGCATTGACGCGGTGGTCTGGAAAATAAAAGACAGGTATCGACACGGTGGTCTGGAAATAAAATAACAGGTAACGACACGGTGGTCAGGAAATAAAATAACAGACATTGACGCGGTGATCAGGAAAATAAAAGACAGGCATGGACGCGGTGGTCTGGAAATAAAATGACAGGCATATACGCGGTGGTCTGGAAATAAAATGACAGGCATAGACGCGGTGGTCAGGAAATAAAGAGACAGACAAATAATTCAAAGTGATAAATCAACAGGTTCAAGTGTAACTGTTGATACCGAGAATAAAGAAAACGAACACAACGTTCGGGCAGTGGCTCTGTGCGACCAACTGATATCAGGGGTGGAAAACAGCGTACTCAAATAGTCAACGACTCCAAGAGACCGGCTGGTATTGAGAATGAAGACAAGAAAATTGGATTTTGCAACAAGATATCCAACCTCTAGAAATTCCTTAAACGAAAAATAAAGAGAAGATCTTCAGGAACCACTCAGGAAAACACGAATATGTGCCAAATTAAACGGACTTAGTCTGCAAGCAAAGGGTTTCACAACCAGCTTAACAGATTCTTGCCAATGACAATTGGACTTCAAAAAGATTCTTGTAAAGTGACAGTAGATTACATGTCAGCAGATGCCTGTTTTGCAAGGTATGATTCTTTTCTACTGTGAGCAGATGCTCGATGAGCAAGTCGGTAGCAAGGCTTAAAGCTAAGAGCGAAGCGACCTGACCAACACATGAGAAAGACACACTGACTCATATGATTTCCAATTATGCCCTTGTAATTGCTATATGGATGAAATAGTTCTTGGAAGACGACTCTTTAGACAAAGATGACGACATGATTCCCGACACCCATCTTGAACTCAAAATTCACGGACATAAGGTCTGCTAGAACAACTTGAAGGCACAGAGAAGATTTTCCCCTGTGTGATTCCTCTTGCCCCGGAATCAATGGTTTTGAAATTTTCCTCTTCTCAAAAAATTAGACCAGCCTGCCATGACATGGCCTTTGAAATGGTTGCCCCGGCGCTCGAACATCAGAAATTTGCCCCTGGTTATCTGATCCCCGGGATGAGAGACTTCTGGTCTAGCTGGCCATTGAACTCTTGAATTCTTTCTGATAACTCGCTCAAGTATGAGTCTTGAGGAGAGCTCAACCTCTGAATTGTTGACTCCTGAATGGATTGATTCAGATTGACTGGTTCTTGAAGTGTCTTGCCCCCGGTTACCCAACTCCTAGGATGGGAAACTTTTGATTTGACTGGTCATTGAATTCTTGAACCGTTTGTGATAGTTCACACTAGTCTGAGTCTTGGCAAAAGGTTCAGCCTCTGAGGTGCTAACTCTTGAAGAGATTAATTTCAATCAACTTACTCTTGAAATGGTTGCCCCTGGCTGGGCTTCTCTTACTCAGTCGAATTCCCTCGCTGGCTGCGTTCGTCGGGATTCCATTGATGCTGAATTGACTTGCCAACAAACATTATTTATTTAAAAATTGGCAATTTTAATGCAACATTTATGCAAGTTTTGAAATCGCAATTTATTGGTATGACAGTGATACAATGGAGTTGATTTAAAATAAAAAGTGGATCTAGCCATTTTATGGAATGGCAGATCAAGTGATCAGTACAAATGATTAGCAAAGATCGTTAGGAGTCAGGTTAACACAACCTTGTTGTAGTATGCTCTCGAAATAAACCCTGCCTCAATTAGGTCTTTTAAGGGTTGTAACATGGCTTGGTTCACGGTTTATGAAACGAAAGATAAAAGGCTCAAAATTTATTTGTACCCATCCCATCTTCGTGATAAACTCCAATCCTATGTTCAGTTAATTTGACATACGCATTCATATCTCAAAACTCTTTTGACAATGCGTGATAAGGATCAGGATTTGAACATGATGGCAGCCACCTTGCTTTTTCCTACTTTGCCGGATTTGACGACTTCATTAATCTTTGCCTAAGTCGTCTTTTTCTGTTTTTTGACTTGGCAGACTTTTTCTTTGTATTTCTTCTTCCTTACGTCATTCTTTTGTTGAGTGGTTATGACTGCCATTTTATTGGAGGATAGAGAATATGTACTACAAACTTTTGGCTCTTCGCGACCTCTTTGGTGTGTGAATGAAAGTATGTAGCTGATCCTTCTTGAATGGTGGATTGAATTTCTTGAAGATTGAATAAAACCAGATTAACTGAACCGACTACCCTGCCCCAGGTTTAATAATTAAGGGTTTTTGCATTTTTGAAAAAAGAAAACTCCTACTTCTAGGCTCAAAGGGGTTAGCGAGGGATTATCTTCCTTATTTCACCAGTGTTTGGAAATTTGAAACAATGCATGTACATCATTGGCAAGGTTTTAATTGAGAGCATACAAACGGAGAATACAGGCATCTGGTTTTCATCATCCTCCCTCCAATCTTTGGTAAAACAAAAGTTTGATAAAAGGAGAGAAATATATTTTTGCTTTCTTTTATATCAATAAAAGAAAACGAGTGAATACGAATGGATTGATTCAAAATATGCATAAACATTTCATTAATTTTGCCAATTCAAAAGCAACAATGCTAACAAGCAAATACAAAAATCAACATGCAAAGAAAATACAACAGTGCTGAAACAACAGGTGATTGCCAGCTTTAGGGAATTGAAAATGTCTTGATTTGCTGTCTTCAAGAGATACACCAAGAAGTCACTCAGGAGAGAGGTTAACATGCAGCAACAGGTTTCCTTCTAAAAAAGATATGTACTTCTTGTCGATCAAATGTTGTACCTTGGCCTGAAAAGCTCTGCAGTCTTCAGTTGAGTGCCCCATCGATCCAGCATGATATCCACATTGCTCATGTGGATTATACTCAGGAGGGCATGGCTCTGGCAATGGCTTGAGAGACTTGGGAACCACCAATGAGTATTGAATCAAAGGTTGCAGAAGTTGAGTATATGATAAAGGCACTGGGTGAAGAGGAACATTCCTTCTTTCCAAGTTGTTGCGAGGCTTATGTGGACTCTGATGCTGATTCAGATATCCTTGGCTTTGGGCTTGCTGACTTGGACGAGAGTTGTCCCTGATAATCGGAGTAGTGTCTTCAAATGAAAGAATGTCTTTCTCAATTAAATATTTCACAGCGCGTTTTAAGGCATAACAGCCTTCCAAATCATGCCCTGAAGCACCATCATGGAATAGACAACGGACATTTGGATTGTAGTTTGATGGGAGTGGATCCGGTAAGGGACCAAAAGGCTTTGGAACAACCAATCCTTTCTTCAACAATGAAGGATATAATTTTGTGTAGGTCATAGGGATTTGAGGGGTTGGAGGCCTTCTCCCTCGTCTTCTATTCTGATTTGAGGCACCTTCCGGGTAAGAATCCTGAGCTCTCAATCTCTGACAAGCTGGCACTACTGGCACACTAGGTACTGCTAGTCGCTTGTTGTGATGACCTTTGAGTTCTTCACACTCAATGCTGGATGTCATCTCCATCGATTCACCCCCTACTTCTCCTTTGTTTCCGCCAGCAGGAGTGGCGACATTGAAATTTCCAGATGGTGTCCTGATACTCTTGTGAGAAAGCGAAGACGCTCCATCGGTTATGCGCACGACCTGTTCTTTATGGTACAAAATTTTAAGAACCTTCATAGGTCTCTTTCCCTTCTTATCTCCTGGCTCAACAATCAATTTGTCTGCAATCGACTCTCCTTCTTGGGGGATCAGCGACTTAATAACACTTTGTAACTCAAAACTCTGGCATTCTTCGATAGGGTGCCCCAAGGTTCCAGTGTGGTATCTACATTCAACCTCTGGATGGTCCTCTTCAAGGATTAACCTTTTGCTATGGATCAACCTTTGTACCCAGACCTTCAACTCAGGGAAAGTATTCAAATCATGTCCTACCACCCCTTTATGGAATTTACACATCGCATTCGTATCAGGGTTGTACCACGTATTTGGCGATGGCACAGGTTTGTAAGGAGTTATCAATGAATTCTGGATAAGTAGCGGGTAGAGCTTGCTGAGTGGCATAGGAATGGGTTCATTGTGAGCTTCACTCCCTTTGTTCTGACACTGCCCCTTGTTTCGCTTTCGCTTCTTTTTCTGACCTTGAGAAGAAGCTGCCAGAGGATATTGAGGCACTGATCTGAAAATTAGAGGTTGACTTTGGCCTAGTATGGGAGATCCATGAGTTGGTAGGTGGGGAGTTGCCACAGGGAAACAATCTTGACTCAAAGCAGCATCAAATGGAGGTAGGACGTTAGCTCCCTCTGCTGTGACGATGTGCACATGGCGACCCTCCTTCTTCAACAGAGCTTGTAAGGTTTATAAGACCCATTCCATCTATTTTTTCAAGGAAATAACCTCTTCTTTCAACAATTCTTGACTTCTTCTCAGTTCATCCACTGTTTCTTGAGACATAATTCTTAGTTCTGAACATGTGTCGGGAATCAAACTCTAAACTCGAGACAAAGGATAGAATGAGCTTACTCTGAGGGAAGAAAATGATTATGCAATGTAGATGCAATGGTATGCGAATGGATGCAAAGCAAGGACAAATTCAAGGAACTCAAAAAGTAAATGCAAACATCCAATTATAAAAACTTTTCCACAAGGGATTATAAGCTGAAGTTTGTCTATGATTAAACTTGCGATGTTTGCAATAGACATCTCTTTGTTCCTTGAAGACCTTACTGAGATGATGCATATGATGCTGAGATGCAAAGACGCAAGGATGTATGGTGCAAGGTGTCACAAGTAAATCTGGAACCTCCCTAACAGGTGGGCTGAAAGAGAGTTGTTCTACGTTTTACTACCCATAAGTCCCACTCACGGGATAGTTTCTACGGTGATGGTTTAAGGAAACCCAAGGTCATAGACGTTTATCGTATTAACGCCCCGCCGCAGGCTAGCTGCATTGTGACGATAATAACGATAAGGTCTACCTTGAATGGAGTTCTCATGCTAGGCGTGCAAGGAGCGAGTCCTTGGAGCCTAACATTACACAACTACCAAAATTGAAACAGGTCCTAGGGGGTCCCAGAATCACAGCCCTTTCGTGAATCAGGTCACGCGACAGGCTAGCTGCGTTGCGACAAGATCTACGAAAAGTCTAACTATCTGGGGGAGCTTTCATGTTAGGCATGCAAGGAGCGAGTCCTTGGAGACTAACACTAATAACATCCAATTCTAAACTTAGGTTTTCCCTCTGCTTTTTCCACCACTTCAAAATTTACTTGCAAAATAAACCCAAGATCCCACAGGCAGATAATATAATGAGGAAATAAAAGGAAGGCGATAAAAGCAACAAACAATCATAAATAATAAACATGGAGAAGACAAGAAAAGACAAGATCAAACAAATAAACACACAATGCTAAGTTAGGCTCGACTCTCTCTAGCATGGAGCTATATCCCCAGCAGAGTCGCCAACTGTCGTACCTCGAAAAATACGATCCTAAAACAAAACAACAGAGCCGCCACCTAATTCTATTTATTCTACGAGAGAAAAGGGAGATATAGATACAACCTAATAAAGGATAAGAAATGGTCTACGAAACCAAATTCTAAGTTCGGGAGTCGGTTACGCAAGGCGAAGGTATTAGCACCCCTCAAGTCCGTTGTACTCAACGGGAACCTCTTAGCTAATTATGCGATTAAATGTTTGATCTTAATTTTTTTGTCTTCTAAATGATTGTTATTATGTTTGTTAAAAGGGAATTAAATTTTTAAATTATTATGACGGAGAAAAGATTAAAGTTTTTAAACAGAGAAATAGTTAAATTTTTTATTAGGGTGCTCGCGAAGGATTAAAATCCCCGTGCCTACGTATTCCCTTGTGCAATGGGAAAGTCAGAGCTCCGTAGTTCGTGCTACTACGATTTGTGATTTTTTAATTGAACGATTGTTTGAAATGCATTCTACTGTTAAGCATTGGCTTATACTCGCGGTGGAGGCTGAAGTGCTAGCTTGTTCGAGAGATAGAATGATTTAAACAATGTTCGTTTTAGAGAAAAGGTATACGAATGATGATTGGACACCTCGCGTGGGGCTAGCCCAGTTGCGGTCCAATCCAGAACGTGCGGAATGCTAGACTCCAGAATTCTGTTTTCGTACGTTATTTTGATAAATGATTTGAATATTTTGATATACGAATGGTGATTGAACCATCGCGTGGGGCTAGCCCAGTTGCGGTCCAATCCAGAACGTGCGGAATGCTAGACTCCGGAATTCTGTTTTCGTAATTTAATTTAAATAAATTGAATAATTGTTTTTAGATGTTTTAGAATCGATGTGTAATTAATAACAAAGGATTGAACGAACAATACGCGTGGGGCTAGCCCAGTTGTAGTTCGTTCTAGAACGTGCGGAGTGCTAGACTCCGGAATTCTATTCCTTGTTAAGTTATTTAAGATGCATAAAAAGTCGTACAGATGGCGATTATTTGATAACCGACTTACGTGTGTGAAAGTGTAGGCGTGTGAATTGCTTACTCGGCGTTGGACCGAAAACTTATTTATTTTGAGCGAGTTAATTTATTATTTTGAAATATGGTGCTCACATTCGTTTTTCACTTGACAGGATATAGTCGTAATGTGAGAATAAATATTCAAGTTCACACAATTCGTTCATCAACATCACAACTAAGTGATGAGCAAAGAAAATAAATCATAAATTACACAAATAAAATTGATTTAAAATAATTATCTAACTAAATTAAATACAAACATTTAATAAGATTTATTAACAAACTAATAAAATAATATTTAAAATAATTAATATAAAATAATTGGTTTTATATGATTTTGAAAAAAAGGAAATAATTGAATATAAGAAATTAAAAAGAAACTAAACTAAAAAAAGAGATGAAAAAATCATGGCTGGATTGAGAAAAGAAAACAGGGGTGCTGAAAGCAGGCCCAACAAGCCTAAGGGTTGGGGACCGGCCGGGTCATGGGTCGACCCGAATCCGGTCCAGCTAGTTTTCTAAAATAAGGAACAAAGAAAGAAACTAGGGTTTTGTTGCAACCCCAATCTTTCCAAATGAAGAAAAAAAACGCGAAGAGACTTCAACCATGGCATCCTCAATGATGCAGCAAACCGAAACAAAACATAACATACAGAATCTCTGGGAGTTTTTCGATCCCAAACCGAAACCCTTATCGTGACGGAATCGCCAACAACACAAAGGATTTTTCAAATTTGAGGACCCTAGCTCGTGAATAAGCATGATTCGGAGAAAAGAAATGAGGAAAAAAATAACCTAGGGCATTCGAAGAGTTCGAAATAAACGAAAGAGAAACTCAGAGGGAGAGATTAGTACCTGGATCGAAGTAACTCCGATTGGAATCTTTTCTGGCGACGGCTTCCGTGCGTTCTCAGTGGTGATGATGGTGTGCGTTTCAGACCCTTCGGTTTCAAAGGTTCTCTCACTCCACTCAACTCACCTTCTCACAGGTTCGGTGATGGCGTTTGTCTGGTTTACGGGTTTGTCTCGGTGGAGGTGATGGCTGGAAGCTAGGGCTTTGAGGAGGTGATGGTGGCCGGTGTACTTCAAGATTGAAGGTGAGACAAAAGGGTTTATGAGGTCAACGTGTTTGCAGGTTGAGGTCGTGGCGGCCGCGGCGGTTATTGGGCTGAGAAGATGAACCAGTTTCGTGGTAAGGTTCACACGGTTTTGGGATTTTTTGTTAAAGGGTATTGGTTGAAGCTTGTGCTGAGTTGAATCTGAGTCTGTTCGGTATTGTTCTTTCCATACTCTTGCTAACCATGGCATTTCATTTGGTTTCCAAACAGGACTTACATATTTACCTTTTTGATGAACTTGTTGTCCTAATTCTTGTTTGTTTCCTAATTCTTGACCAGGCCTTGGTGAGAGATGATCAAGAGATTATGAAGATGTTGTGTCAGATGAAGAAGCAACTAAAGGTATTGTTGTGTTTTTGCGGCTGTTTGAGGGTGTGTGGTGATGATGCCTCTTTGGTGCTGCTGAGTTTTTTAAGGTCGTGTAGTCTTCGTGTCGAAGATGAAGAAGTATCTATATGGAAGGTTGTTTACTGGTTTTGTGTGTTGAAAGAGGAAAGAGCTTGAATCGCTGTGAAGAAATTACGTCGAAGGTAACAAAGGTGAATATCCTCTGCTGACAGTTGCTTGATTTTTATGATTTTTGCTCTGAACTCTTCTGAGTTTGGTTCCAATTTATCAAGGTATTGTTATTGTTTTGTGAGTGGTAAATGAACCTTGGTTTTCATCTTGTTCTTCACAGGTTAGCTGCTTGTTATCAATTTCGTAAAGAGGTGTTTGGTGGTGGTTGCCCAGTTTTGATGGTGAGTTTGTTGTGAAACTGTGTTTTCGATTCGGTGAGAGTTGATGGGCGGTTGTTTGAAGCAGAAGAGGACGGAGGTCCGCTCCGTTGATGGACAAAGGTGGGGTTTGAATCCTTTTTTATATTGTTCGAATCTTTTTGCTAAGTTCCTGTTTTTTGATGCTTTGAGGGATTTTTGGTGGTAGATTAGTATGAAATTTACTGCTGTTTTTTCAGATCTGAGACATGGTGACAGTGGCCTTGTGGATCGTTGCGAATTGTTGGTTGAGGGAGGTCAGAAACAGGGTCGTCGAAGATGGTGAGGAAGTTTACGGAAGGTGGCGGTGGTTGGTATTGTTCTATGGGCTATCTCCTGTGAGTTGTTGGTATAATCAATTTCCTGTTAGTATGTGGTTAGGCTTCCTCGCGATGATGCTACGACTAGATTTTCATATGATATTGCCTGTTTCTTCGTGTTGGCTTCTTAAAGCAAAAATGCAGGGTTGTCACTGATGTAGTGGCTGTTAGGGACTTTTAATAGATGCCATGGTTTGGTTTACTGTTCGGTCTTTTGTGTTTGATTTGATATGTATGCGGCTGTGAGTTTTTATGTTTAGGCTTGTATGGTTTTTTGTATGAAGTTTGCTGGGAGTGAGTTGAATGTCAAGTTTTCTTCGGTTTTTTTGTGGCTGCTGGTTTGAGGTTCTTTTTGCTGTTGTTTTTTGTGATTGAAGTTGTGGCTGGAATTTTGTGTATGACTTGCTCTGGTTTTGGTTGTTGATGTTTTTGGTGTTAGTTTCTTTTGGTTTTTTTCTTCCTGCGGCTAGCTTTCCCCCTCTCCTCCCTTAAATGAAACAGTTGTATATATATCCTCAGATTAGGGTTTTCAAATCGAATTCTTGTACTGTGAAACTTAGTGGAGAAGATTATGGACTGTTGGTTATGGACTATTGTGTAATAGGCTAGAGTGATCTGAGTTTTGTGTGTAGAGGGAGTCTACGGTCCTGCTATAGCAGGTCTGCTATCCTGTTTTTAAAATTTGTCTGTTGGTGAGTGGAACAGTGGTCCCCTGCCTATGCTATACTGTCTTTGACCATTTGCTCTCCCCCTCTTTTTTGGATTTTTATGATTTAGAAAATATGGTGATAATATAATGAACATGTTGGATAGGATGATGAATATGCTGAAAATAAATGAGTGATGTAACATGATAAAATGATATGTATGAATAAGATAAATTGAAATGAAAAACTATGCTCGAATGCGGTTGAACTCTTGTGAAACGGAGCAGATTAACATTTGGACTAATGCTTTGTTAATTATGATGTAGGCTAAAAAAAATGGAGTTTCCAGGTCCTAAGGTGAAAGTAAGGGACAGCTAAATTCAAAGCAGCTTGTATGATACAAGTAGAGTGAAGAGACAAAGGAAGATGGAATCTCTTGTCAAGTGTTTGAATAAGATTTGTAGACTTAGTTTCAAAACCTGAATTATTTGTAAATCCAAAATATATGGCTTGTAAGGACTTAAGGAAATCAACATTTTGTAAATTCGACCTCGGTGTTCAGCCCCCCCATTCTGAATGTATTTTAAATATCATAAATTTGATCCTTTCCAAAATTGAAACATAACTGGTAATGACTTAATTTATCATTCAACTTCAATTACCCTTGATAATAAGGGGTGACAATGCTAAAACATAAACATAACCAAATGATAAAAGCGAGCGACTAACCCTCCTCAGATCTTCTATCTCAACATGAATCCAACAAAAATCCACCTTAAATGGCATTTTGACTTGATATTTGAGATTTAGAATCAAAACTAAGAATTGAGGACTTTGAAAGAAAATAGAAACTAAAACTTAAAATCGTAACCAAGACTTGAATTTGTATTGAAAATTGAGAATTTGAGTTTGGAATAAAACATGGAATAGAAAATGGAGTGAAACTAGAAATTTGAAACAAAACTTGTAATGAGAAATTGGATAAAAAAAATGATGGAAATACAACTTTGAACTACGCCTCAGAAATGAAAAAGATTTAAATTTGGAAATGGAATTTGAATTTTAAAGCCAATTCTCTTAGCAAAGAATCAAGAAAAAATAAAAAAATTACTTCCAAGTTGGAAACCAAATTTATGGATTAATTACTTCCTTCCTTTCCAGTCAACAAACTAAAACTGACTTCATAAGAAAACACTCAAAACAAAATATCAATAATTCTCACCGACTTATCTTTGAAATGCTTACTTTACACTTAGGAGACCACCTCAAACCTCGCGCGTTCGGCATAAAGCCCTAGCCTTTGAACTAAAAGATCAAATTTCTAATACTTAACACAAAGCCCGCAGATCCCTCGTGTTATCCCTGCAAAACCTCACAAAGGCCTGCACCTAGATATCCTGATGATGAGATGAATGTATGATGCGAAAAGTTAGGGGTAAAATTTAGGGTGTGACAACTACCATTTATGTATGAACAATTTAATTGCAAATCAGTGCTTCACATAAGTGCAATCCCAACAAGGGGCAATCAAAAGAGGAACTTGAATCAATACTTCTTCGAAATCAGCTCAATCAGGGGCAAAATCATCCTCAATGGCCATATCAGGGGAAAATCGTTTTCAACAACTCAATCAGGGGCAGACGCTTACCAAATCCAGACACCGGGGCAGATCATGTCTTTGTCAAAGCCTCCCCACCAGATTTATTTGAAATACCCTACAGACAGGGGCAAGCAAACAAGGAGCAAATCTTCCTATCTCTTCTCCCCAGTTAAACAAGCGGATTTTGTTGGACGTTGGCTATCACTCAAAGCAATCTTCACGTGTCAACCAAGTCGCTCCGCTCATCAGCAAGTGACCGAACTTGGAACATTCAGATCTATTTTCTGACCATGCATCGTTGAAGATCGAGTGTCGGGGAATCAAACCTTCCACCCACCCAAAGTCCAACCATTATTGGTAACTACCAGACCAAAAGTCCACCAAGCTGGCACCTTTCAATCGCTCATATGCATCATTATGCATCATCAACGTCACACGCATCATTTACATCAATCATTTACAACATGTGCATCATATGCATACCTAAATAAATCAACTTTTCATACTCCCAACATTTTAACTTTCAGCAATGCATACTTGCATCGTATCTCCATCGTTATGGAATATCATTTCAAAAACAAACAAACATAGTTGCATAATTCAGAATCCAGGATCAATCCAAGATTATAGGCTTTCCCCCAACGGAAGTCAGGATCCAGGGTCGATCAAAGATTCCAAAGATTCTCCTAAGTGTTATTCAGTGGACGTCCTCGTAGGATATTTCTCTTCCAGATTATTTAATTTTTATGTTACTCAGCATCGACCTAGCATCGAGTGTTGGGGTCGCATTATCATCCTCGGGGTGGTAAGCGATTATTTTAATTTTCTGTCTTTCGGCATCCATATCGACCTAGCTCGAGTGCCGAGTTCGCATTATCATCCTCGCGGTGGTAAGCGATTATTTTAATTTTCTGTGTTTCGGCATCCATATCGACCTAGCTCGAGTGCCAAGTTCGCATTATCATCCTCGCGGTGGTAAGCGATTATTTTATTTTTCTGTCTTTCGGCATCCATATCGACCTAGCTTGAGTGCCGAGTTCGCATTATCATCCTAGCGGTGGTAAGCGATTATTTTAATTTTCTGTCTTTCGGCATCCATATCAACCTAGCTCGAGTGCCGAGTTCGCATTATCATCCTCACGGTGGTAAGCGATTATTTTATTTTTCTGTCTTTCGGCATCCATATTGACCTAGCTCGAGTGTCGAGTTCGCATTATCATCCTCGCGGTGGTAAGCGTTTTTTTTTTAATTTTTTGTCTTTCGAAATCCATATCGACCTAGCTCAAGTGCCGAGTTCGCATTATCATCTTCGCGGTGGTAAGCGATTATTTTAATTTTCTGTCTTTTGGCATCCATATCGACCTAGCTCGAGTGCCGAGTTCGCATTATCATCCTTGCGGCGGTAAGCGATTATTTAATTTTCTATCAACCTGTTTTTGTTTCGTATCACCTTCATTTTCCAATTTTAATCATCCATTTACTGCACATTTTCTTTTATCGGACAAATTTGGAGTCTGTTAGTATCTAATTATCTTATACCTTGAAAGTTTGAACGCGAGCCAGTTCATCTTACTCGGTCTAAGCCAATTCGATAGGGGCAACTGTCATACCCCAAATTTGTCCTACTTGTACCATTTTATTTTTCTATCAAACCATATTCAAAAAATATCTATAAAAATATGTCATTTCCTTTTGTCGTCCAAAATCGGGTTATTTGAGTTCGAGTTTGTCGAGTCAAGTGTATAGTTCTAAAAGTTGGTGTGTTGTGCGGAAACTTTTCGATTTATATCCATTAAATCCACATCCACTTTTATCCATCCCATTTTCTTTTGTATTTCCTTATCTATTTATTTTAAAATGATTTTTTTAAGTCCTTTTTTTGTTGTTATTAGCCCATTATCATACAAGTCCATTTACCTACACAAAATCAAAAAAAAATATTATAGTTTTATTATTATTAGTTATTATTCTTTATTATTAGTATTTATTATTATTATTATTACAATTTTATTATTATTATTATTATTATTATTATTATTATTATTATTATTGTTATTACTATTATTATGTTATTACTATGATTCACATATTCCTCTATTGCCAACTCTCACACATTCTACCAGCCCCACTCAACAATTAATACAACAAGACAAATATCCCACACTCAACACCACGCACACAACAACGTATCTGCTGCAGCCTCCTCCAAAATCCCATTTGCACCACTAACAAAATTCACAACTCACTAACAGCTCAGCAAATTCCTTCGATAAAATCTCCATTTCACCCTTCTTTTTTTTGATATAAATAAGAATTTATTCACACTGTTGAGGGGGGCTTCAACAACCATAATATTCTGCAAACCTTCTTCATACAACTCAGAACTATAACGAACATTTCCAACCCTCACCTTCTTCATTCGACAAGACCTTCAAACAGCCCTCACAAAAAACACCATTCACTGTAAACCATAAACCGTAAAATCCTCTTCTACAAACCTTTCCAAACAACAAATAACCTCTTCGTCTTCAATTTTTACGGGACCTCCATAACAACTCTTCCACTCACCAGAGCATCACCTGCATAAAATCAGAAACAAATAACAACCTCCATCCTCCATCAACATTAATCAAACCCAGCCGAAGCTCACCGTTGAAAGCAAACCGAAACAGGTCCGTAATTCCCATCCGCAACAACACCTCGAACCTTCAACCCTAAATCCACCGCACACCAAACCTTTTCAAGCCAAATCGCCGCCGTGGGAACCCTCATTAACCATTTCATCATTCAAATCCGTAAACAACACCGCATAACCTTTTCAACAGAAATTGAATCAAAAAACAAAAAGAAGGGAAGAAGAAAATATGAACACGAAAACCAGAACCAAATCTTCACAAACTTAAAACAATTTTCACCGAAAATCCGAAAAACACCTCCAATACCGCACAATCCGGACACGAATCCACTATGAATCTAAGCTCGAACCGCCGAAACAAGTTGAGACCACCGCTCATCGCCGGAAAGCCTCACCGCAAATCGTATCAAACAAACAACCGAGAACCGCCGTCGGCAATGTGAAGAAGGGTGGGTCTCGAAAAAGGCTTTTTATTTCTCACTGATAATTGTGTTTTATGTTGATAACCTTTTTCATGTTTTTTTTCTTGTTCTTTTATTTCTTTTATTATAAACCTTGTTTTTATTGATGTTCATGATGATGGGCTTAGCCCATCTCGTTTTACAATCACACCACCAAATCGCTAATCATACCTCCCTCATGTCTTCTTTTATTTATTTTAAGTTTGTTTTTACATTAATATTGTCTAGTGTTTCCTTATTGAGTTGGGCTTTGGGCCCAACGAGTTTCTAATCATCACCTCTGTTTACACACATAACCCCTTTCCTTTTATTTTCAAATTTCTTTTTTCTACTATTTATTTTTATAGTCTAATGATAATTTCTAAACTTTATTTAGTTATTATTTGTTTTAATATTTATTAGAGTTATTTGCTTTTAATTTTCTTTTTTTATTTTTTATTAGGGCCAAAGATATAACAAAAGGCCGGTTTTTTTTCCGATTTCGTTAAATCGGAAATCCGGTCAATATGAGGCCTATATACTTTTTTTTATTATCTTTATCGATTCTGTTTATTCTGTTTATATTAATTCAACTTACTTAATTATTTATATAGTTTATTTCATTTAATTTAGTTCATTTAATTTAATCGTTTATTTACTTACTATTTTTATATGGTCGATGAACATCAAATTAATTTTGAGATTCGTCGCGAGCCGACTCGACATCTCGATTAATGACGAGACCATCCGATTTAAATTCAATCCATTTATTTATTTCCACACTTCAAAAATATTGTTCAACTCCTCATAGAATGATTCTAACCTTGAATCGATTCTAAGGTAGTTAACGAACCAAATTTCGACGCATCCAAAAAGGTCCAACGCCTCCGAACAGTTGCATTCGAATAAAAAGGTCCAATGCCTCCGAATAGTTTGGTACACTGCACACACGCTTTCTCTTGGGCAAATTACAACGAGACCCTTTTATTTCATGCAACCCCCTGTAATTTATTTTGTATCCCTCCCTCATTTTATGTACGCATTTTATTTTTCGTATTTTATCAATTTAGTTTAGTTCGCGAACCCTTAGTCCAACGCCAAGTGGTCGCACTCTCACACACTCACACTTTATTTTCTTATTTTGTTTCGTTTATTAGGATCCACTCCACCTTGCGAGCCGAGCGCATTGTGCCTCGCTAACAAACCACAAAATAAACCTCCACTTGCATTCACCCATAAACCTCAAAAAACCAAAACATCTCTTTTTTAGATCCAAACCCTTGATCCAACGTCAAGCGGTCGTAGGATAATAAAACACATTAATAATACGAGAAGAAATTGTACGCCACGAGCCTTAAGCGGTAGAAAGGAGGATAACAAGCTCTCGTTACTCGCTCATATTATTTCGACGTAAGACGCTCGTCTTGTTGGACGGAATAAACTATCCATGGTCTTTAGTGCAATTCTACTCCTAAACACTTTCATCGAAGAAAGGTAATAAAATCAACAACCATCAACTGTAGTAGGCCGAACTACGAGGCTCTGACTTTCCCATTGCACGCGGGAGTACGTAGGCACAAGGATCTCAATCCTTGTCAAGCCCCTATGATCAATCTAACTTATAATTCAAACTCTTTTCCCTCTAGCAAGTAACTCATTAAGCATAGACATCCTTTCGCGCGTGACAACTTAGATGGTTCCCATCGAGTACGATGGATGTAGGGGGTGCTAATACCTTCCCCCTGCATAACCGACTTCCGAACCCAAGCAATGGTTGCGAGACCTTTGTCTTCATCCTCCTTTTCGACGGGTTTTATCTATATCTTCCCTTTCCCTCTTCGGGAATAAATTAGAATTAGGTGGCGACTCTCATGTTTTCCCAGCGCATGGCTCTTATCCTTAGATCGCGTAAGGTCGTATTTTTAGAGGTGCGACACAGTCACGCAGACTTTTGCTATAATACATATCGTCGATCTCTTTGCCCAATTGTTGAGCTCTGTCTGCGTGATGAAGCCCTACTTTGATCTCCTCTTCGACTTCATCCTTCTTAGGTTGTTGTAGGTCAGCCTTACGCTTCTGCTCTTGGGAAATCTTGGCTTCAAGCTGGGCTATTTGTTCCTTGAAGCCTTGGATATTTCTATCACATTCAGCTACCTCTTGTGAGTAAGCATAAAAAAGTTTCGACAATTTTGAAACCTTCTCAGTCGAAGCTGCCATAACATCCCACTCAGCAGCTTAGGTTTCTCTCTTGTTAGAAATCATTTGGATGAACTCCTTTCGACGACCAAGATCTCCAGCTACCACATCAATTATTTGTGCAAGATCCATTACCAGACTAGTCTCATCAGCACTGACCTCCAAGACATTGACTTGTTTGAGAAGTGCCTTCAATTCAGATTGCTGGCTAGGATCTTCCTCCAAAATTTGGAATAAATTCGACACCAAGAACTTTGGTTTTGACTTCAGCCATGATGGAACTGAGAGTCTTGACCTTAGAGGTGGCCCCATAATTGGTTGACCTGCCAAAAGAATCTTAAAAGTTATAGTGATTACTGAGTATGGCCCTCATGTACTCCAAAAAAAGTTCAGTAGGCGAAATAATTGTATATCTGAGATATTCTATTGGCAAAAGGATATAAAAGAACCTTTTTGGTGGAAGTGGATTTTTTAGTAGTCTTGATGGGCTTATCTTCGACAGCGCTCTTCTTACCAGTAATCTTAGCAGCTGAAAAAAAAGAGAAGTTAGAAAAAGAAGAGACTAGAATAATAGATATTGAATATAAAGGTGAAGTTGAAATCTTGGTTGCACCTTCAAGAATGGTAGATTCCATGGGAACGTGTTCTATTCTAATATGAAGGTGCCCTAGGTAATCATCCAGATGATATTTGGTTGCAACCACGCGCTCAACAAGCTCTTTTCGTGACTCTTGAAGCAATTTTAAGTCGGAGCCACATACAAACCAATCTGGAAAAGGTGGGCTCAGAGTGTCGCTCCCGGGATTTTCATCCTAGTACAAATGCGAAAGTGGCGCGGAAAAGGTAAAGTCGCCAGCCAGACATTTTTATCCCGAAGGAACGGGAAAGGTAATGTTGCACAAACCTGAGGAAGAAGGAAAAGGACGAGGCCTTGCGAACCAAAGATCTGGGTTCGGAAGTTGGTTATGAATTGGGAAGGTATTAGTACCCCAATCCGTCCGCCGTACCCGACGGGATCCACGCTTGTTAGTCTGTTTCAAAGGGTAAGAAATATGAATGGCTATTTGGAATGGAAGTGAAATGAGAAAAGGAATTGGAAAAGAAAATGGAACGAAGGGAAAAAATGTAGGGAAAATAAAGAATGTGCTCGAATGGGCCCTACCCACTGCCTACGTACCTGATCGGGAAAATGAGGACCAGAGTCGCCGTAGTTCGTCTAACTAAGGCGGGAACTTGTTTATGTTTTTTAGGATGACGTTGCCATATCTCTAGCTCAGGTGTTACCGACTCTGACTCGAGGGTGTTTACCGTGTCGCTGTTTGAACTGTCGAGGCAAGTCGCATTCGTCCGCAAAGAGTACGAGATGAGAAGAGAAGAGGTGTTGTCTTGTTGGTTTATTGTCTTTTAGAAGAAGTGCTTTGAATTTGTGTTTATTGTATGTACAACACTAAAGACTATGATACAGGAGCGAATACTTTCCAAGGTCGCTCCCAATGCAACGTTTGTAAAGTATCCTAGAAGAGTGAAAGAGACCTCTGTAACACGGTGGGAGAACTGACTTTCATAAATGTTGCGGATAGCAAGAGTCGCCACCGACTTTTATTTTATCCAAAGGAAAGGGCATAAAAGAACAGGAAAGACCTTAAAAGATTTTTGGGTTCGGGGGGTAGGTTATGTAAAGGGAAGGTGTTAGCACCCTTTACATCCATGGTTATCCATGGGCTCTTAGTTACTTAGCTCACTTTAAAGTGTAGTGTGTGATTAGAAATTTTCTTAAGTACTTTATAATGATCCATGTACGGATATATATAAATCCTTTGTTTTGAAAAATTGTTTGAAAATGTGAAGTGTTTGAAATGTTTTTGAAAAGTGAGCAAGTACATAAGAGGAACCTACCCTAAGTTAAGTCTTTTCTATTCTTAAATATCCTTTAAGTGGTAAGACTATCCCTATTATTAAGGAATAGGTAGTCATTACCTTGGATGTGTGAGGGACAAGTGAAGGGACAACTGTTATTTAGGCAACTGTAAGGTGTATAAGCAATTCAAAGGGACTTATCATCTTTATTCGAAAGGGACAAGATCATTACGAAGGCAACCATAAAGGGACTTGATCTTTTTATCTGTTAAGGGACTAGATGATATGAGAGAAGGGACTTTGCTTTACACCTTACTTGACCTTTTGTTTAGGCAACTTGAGAGGTAACCCTTAAGAGGTGAGATGGCGATCCAAGATCGACTTACGTGTGTGAGTGTACAAGTTCATATATTTATCTTGAGATTAATGATCTAAATTCAATTTTTAAATACAAAGCATGTTTACACTCCCTATTTTACTAACCATGGCAGTTTAAATAAATAATAAAAATAATACTACAACTATTACATAAATGGTACAATTACATAATAATAATAATAAAATAAATTAAATAAATAATCACATAATAAATAAATAAATAAAGGGGTTAGTAATAATAAACAAAATAAATATAAGAAGAAGGAATTAGCATAATAATATAATAATGAATTAAAAGTTCAATTTTAAATAAATAATTATTTTTTAAGATTTTTAATAAAAGAAATAAATAATAAATATTATATACTAATAAAATATGATTAATAGTCTAATTATTTAATTTTATATACATATTATAAAAATATTTAATTATAATTAAATAAGCATATAAAAAATAATAAATTATATTCACAAGATAAAATTAGGGTTTTTTAATTATTTAGAAAAAATAAGTTAGGGTTAATTAATTGATTAAACTATTTACACTATAAAACTATATATAACATGAACAAATTATAAAATAAACAAATAAATTAATATTTACAATATGATTAGGGTTTATAAAAGAAAATTAGGGTTAAGAATTTAGTTTTTTAGAAATTAATTACAATTTAAATAAATTATGAACAAATTACACATAATAAAGATTAATAAAAATAAATATTAGAAATAATAATGAATATTTATTTACAAAAAATATTTTATGATATAATATGTTTAAGTTAAAATTAGGATGGTTTAATTATTTAATTAATTAATAAGATGATTAAATAGTATAATAATATAATAATTAAATTAAAGAAAATAAAAAGAAAATAAAACAGGGTTTTTGAAAAAAATGGGGGAGGCCTGGTTTTGATCCCAGGACCTCCCCAATACCTGAAGAGAGCTCTAGCCACTGGGCCAACGCGCGTTTGGTGTCAACATACTGCCTTCATATGCTTTTGTGCGTATCCTGAAAAAATCAAATAAAAAACAACAAAGCAAAAGGGCCTGGGGGATTCGAACCCAGGACCATCAACCTCATACGCGTACACACAAACCAACTGAGCCAGGCTAGCTTTTCTGAAATAATGTTAACAACAAATCATAAAATATTATATCAAATATTTGAATATGGATTTTGGCGCCACTGAACTTCATCTTCAACCTTGGTTCCTGCAAATTCACCTGCGAAATTTCCTACAAGTTTTCCTGCGAATTTATTTTCGTAGCTAAACCTGTGATTTTCAAACTTCATACAAACAGTGAAATTTCGCAAAATTAAGGGTACCATTGAGTTCCATATGATATTTGCAATCATTCCATGTTCTTATAATTCATTTATTTTGACTCAATAGCAAAACCCTAAAAGAGGCCGCAAACCCTAATAATGGTGGAATTTGATACCTGCACAGAAAACTTAATTAAACAGCCCAGAATCAATCTAGGGTTCATCACAAACATCATCAAACAATCAAAAACAGTTTAACACAAGCCAATCAATGGAATCGAAAATCAAAAATAGCTTGAAGAACATGATTCGGTTTATGCGATTTAGGGTGTTTTGAATGCAATGAATGGTTGGGATAGCATCAATGATGTTCAAAGAACATGTTTGAACCTTTAGAATGCTTTGAGAGGGCCTCTAAGTGAGAATCTGAATTGAGAGTTTTTGATGAATTTTGAAAATTTGGAACTTGTTCTTGAGGCTGCAATTTTCGTGTCCTTGTGTTTGGATCAATTACTTGTATATATATGAATGATATTAGGTCAAAACATTGTAGGATTGTTTAGACTTTTTGGATAATTGAGATTGAAAAAGATCATGCTTTAAAACTTGAATATCTTTTGATCCAACCTTGCTATTTTAAGACCATCATCATAATTTGCATATCAATCTGATCCAAGCAATATTTAAGATTTTCTAGAAGCAATATCCCATCCAAATATTTGATTTATATATTTTATTTTGATTTAATTTGCTTTTTAATGAATAAAATTCAAATAAATACTAAATAAAAAATAAAAAATCTGAAAATGCTTGGATTGGGTCGTGTGGGATGATATCACAAGGATTGGGTTGCACAATGGTAGGCCCATTTGGAAAAAAAATGATTCTAAGACCCCTTTTGTTCAATATTTTTCTCAAAAATTTCCCAACTTTGCAAGGACACAAATCCCTCAATTTTAAGGATATGAGGGAGTTCTTGGACATTTTGGAAAGATTAAAGAGTACTCTAACCAACCCCATTGGTTTCATGTCCATATCTTTTACCATTCTCAAGTTATGCTCTTTTGAAGTTGTTGACTTTTTGTTGACTTTCAAAAGGACCTATAATGTCTTAGCTCATACCTTCCAAATGAAGCATTTTTGGGCTTGGCTTGTGAGACACAAAGTTGTAGAGAATTCAATTTCATTAAAAATAAGCTTTGGATGGGAAAAATTTGATGAAGCATGTGAAAGTTATGGCTGGTCAAAGTTCAGTTGACTTTTCCTGAGGAAACCCTAATTTAGAAACTCCTGATTCTTGATGATCTGAAATCTCCTTGATGAATCATGATCAACCCTTGATCAAATGATGAATTTTAATTCATATACTTGATGTTGGCAAAATATCATGAAGTTTGACTTTGGTTTGACCACAGTTGACCTCAGTTTGACTTTTTAACTACTTTGACTGATTTTGACCTATCTGATCATCTGACTGAGCAAACCTTTGGGAAAAGTCTTGAAACTTGTCATGGGGATTCTTAAACACATATAAGATGTTATGAAGCTCACTTGAAGTCTTGGAAGTCCATTTAGCCTGATTAAAATCAAAACCCTAGTTTAGGATGCATTGCTTAGGAGGATGCATTGTCTGAGGGAATTGTCAAATCTTCTGACTAATTATGAACTTTGTGAACCTTGTGAACCTCATGAGATGTCTTGTGAACCTTTTGAACCTTGTGAGCCTCTTAGTACACAAAGTCTTGTCTTGTGAGGGCAAATTTTGGGGTGCAACAGCTGCCCCTGTTCAATTTTCTGAAACCTGAGGGGTTAGATTGGTATATGTGCCATTCGTGACCTGGAAGGTTGAAGGGGATTGAACACAAAAGCCCAAAAATTTGCATTCACCAGTGCGTAGAGTAACACTGATGATTAGTTATGTATGCTTGAGTGGGCTTGAAGATGCCACTTGGAAAGACTAGGGATGGGCTTAGAGATGCCATCAGGATGAACTGGAGATGGGCTTAAAGATGCCATCTAAAATATCTGGATGTGGTGATGTTCTGATGTTGATACTAGATATCAGTACTAGGTCTTTGTATAAGCCGTCTCTAAATCATTTATGCAACATGATTTGAATTGTTGAATGGACCAGTAGAAATAAATCTTGTGATGATTATCTCTTCTGGAAATATTTTGGATTAGGTAATGGATCTTTGTACAGACCGTTTGCCTATTCTCCAAGGTCAAAAGAACGTCAGGATTTGTTCTTCTGAAAAAATCTTGAACAAGGGGCCAAAAGAGCGTCAGGATTTGCTCTCAAGGGTCAAAAGAACGTCAGGATTTGTTCTTCTGAAAAAGTCTTGAACAAGGGGCCAAAAGAGCGTCAGGATTTGCTCTTAAGGGTCAAAAGAACGTCAGGATTTGTTCTTCTGAAAAAGTCTTGAACAAGGGGCCTAAAAGAGCGTCAGGATTTTCTCTTAAGGGTCAAAAGAACGTCAGGATTTGTTCTTCTGAAAAAGTCTTGAACAAAGGACCAAAAGAGTGTCAGGATTTTCTCTTAAGGGTCAAAAGAATGTCAGGATTAGTTCTTCTGAAAAAGTCTTGAACAAGGGACCAAAAGAGCGTCAGGATTTGCTCTTAAGGATCAAAAGAACGTCAGGATTTGTTCTTCTGAAAAAAGTCTTGAACAAGGGGCCAAAAGAGCGTCAGGATTTGCTCTTAAGGGTCAAAAGAACGTCAGGATTTGTTCTTCTGAAAAAGTCTTGAACAAAGGACCAAAAGAGCGTCAGGATTTGCTCTTAAGGGTCAAAAGAACGTCAGGATTAGTTCTTCTGAAAAAGTCTTGAACAAGGGACCAAAAGAGCGTCAGGATTTGCTCTTAAGGATCAAAAGAACGTCAGGATTTGTTCTTCTGAAAAAAGTCTTGAACAAGGGGCCAAAAGAGCGTCAGGATTTGCTCTTAAGGGTCAAAAGAACGTCAGGATTAGTTCTTCTGAAAGATGTCTTGAACCAGGGAATGGATCCTTTTTTATGGACCGTTTTCCTGCTATTCGAGGACATCTGGAATAATATATGGATCATTTATGACCTGTTGCAAGTTGTTGATATTGTTTTACCTGCATATAACTATCCTGCAAGGGAAATATTAGTTTATGCATTTATGTATGTATGCATAGTATGATGCACCTAAGTAAATGTATTATGTACTTATGGATATGTATGTTATGGTATGACGTAAATGATGTATGTATGCATCATGCAGCTTGAAGCATCTGGATATCTTCGTATAACAATTGCTGGCCAGGGAAAATAAATCCCGATTTGTTGCTGAAGAATATGAGGAACTCGTCTTGTTTGATAATATATTATTCACAACTTCCCGTCTTCGTTCGATAGTAAGGTATCTATAACCTCCCGTCTTCGTTCGATAGTAAGGTATCCATAACCTCCTGTCTTCGTTCGTCGTACTCCTATTGAAAGAATGAATTCCTTATTATCCTTCTGAGGATAAAAGAGAAGATATAAATTCCAGGGGAGATGTGACTCGAAGTATTTTATGAAGATGGATTTGCCCTACTGGGGGATTTGTAGCTGTCTGGTGGGGATGAACCGGCGAAGCTTCGTTGAATTCCTTCCCTCGTTCGTCCTTAGTAAATACTATTACTGCATTTTCATGCATTTCTGGTAAACATCAATCATATTAAGTATTTTATGCATTTCTGGTAAACATCAATCATATTCAAAAGCATACATACATTCAAACACAACCAATGGACGTTTCGCTTATGTAAATAGGGTAAAAGTAAATCTGGATTCAAAGATGGAATTTTATTTATATCACAAAGTGACCCGTACATAGGTAAGTTTGTACAAGGAGACAGAAATCCTGGTAAGAGGAATTTGTCATAAAGTTTTTACAAAATAAAGAAAATCAGTTATGTGGGAAATAATCCTATTGAGTTTCAATTCTACTATTGCCATTATCTTCAAGTATCTCATCTTCTGCCGTCGAGACGAAAACGATTGGATTGATCTTTATCTGCTCGAGCTTGAGTAAGTAGCACAACTGGTTGTAGTTTCATGGGTGATCCAAACGAGACATAGTCATACGCTTTAATCCCTAACTTTTGCCTGGACTGCCTTTTCAGGTTTTCAATCCACCGGGATACCCTTTTTTGCCCAAGCCGCCTTTTCAGGTTTTCGACTTGCCGGGTGTACATTTTTTTTTATATATATCCCTAATTTTTTCCCGAACCCTTTTGGTTCTCCGGGATGCCCTTATTTTTGCCTA
Source organism: Lathyrus aphaca (assembly GCA_963966055.1). Classification (NCBI taxonomy): domain Eukaryota; kingdom Viridiplantae; phylum Streptophyta; class Magnoliopsida; order Fabales; family Fabaceae; genus Lathyrus; species Lathyrus aphaca. The sequence continues at coordinate 308,311,264 of OZ014521.1, forward strand.
GGCCAGTCAACCTAGCGGGTCTCTTTTTATGCGTAGTATTTTTTAACTATGTCTGTGTTTACAAGCTGTGGGAAGTCTTCACCATCCATAGTAGTAAGTATCATGGCACCTCCTGAGAATACTGTCTTGACCACAAATGGTCCTTCATATGTAGGAGTCCACTTGCCCCTAGGATCACCTTGTGGTAGTATGATACGCTTGATTACCAAGTCACCAACCTGATATACCTTCGGCTTAACCTTCTTATTAAAAGCCTTAATCATCCGTTTCTGGTACATCTGGCCATGACAAACAGCTGCCAATCTCTTCTCATCAATCAAATTTATCTGGTCAAGTCGAGTCTGAATCCACTCATCTTCATCCAAGCCTGCATCCTTCATAATTCTTATGGAGGGAATCTGAACTTCAATGAGCAGAACTACTTCCATACCATATACTAAGGAGAATGGGGTTGCCCCTGTTGAAGTACATATTGTAGTACGATAACCATGAAGAGCAAATGGTAACATCTCATGCCAATCCTTATAAGTGATAGTCATCTTCTGTATAATCTTCTTAATGTTCTTATTAGCAGCTTCTACTGCCCCATTCATCTTTGGACGATACGGAGAAAAGTTGTGATGCTTAATCTTGAACTGCGTGCAGAGATCAGTAATCATAGTGTTGTTCAGATTAGAGCCATTGTCAGTAATAATCCTTTCAGGGATGTCATACCTACATATGAGATTATTCTTAATGAATCGAGCCACCACATTCTTAGTAACAGATGCAAATGAAGCTGCCTCCACCCATTTCGTGAAGTAATCAATAGCAACCAGGATGAAACGATGTCCATTAGAAGCAGTAGGCTTGATTTCACCAATCATATCAATGCCCACATGGAAAAAGGCCAAGGAGCAGTCAACACATTCAATGGTGATGGAGGTATATGTACTTTATCAGCATAGATTTGACACTTATGACATGTTCTGGAATATTGATAGCAGTCAGCTTCCATGGTAGACCAATAGTAACCTGCTCTCAATATCTTCTTTGCCATAGTATGACCACTAGAATGAGTGCCAAAGATCCCATCATGCATATCTTCCATGATCTCAGTTGCTTCCTTCTTATCCACACACCGAAGCACGGTTGAATCATGATTGCGCTTGTACAAAATTCCATTACTCAAGAAGAACTTAGCAGAAAACCTCCTCAGAAACTTCTTATCTTTAACAGATGCCCCTTCAGGGAACTCCTGAGCTTCAAGATATCTTTTCACTTCATAGAACCAAGGCTTCTCCTCTGTTTCTTCAGTGTCAATCTCATTGGAGTATGCAGGTTTCTCAGATCTATCAATAGTAATCTTGGGAGCTTCATCATCCCAACTGATCTCAAACATGGATGCCATGGTAGCTAAGGCATCTGCCAACTGATTTTCTCTTCATGGAATGTGTCCAAAGGTAATCTCTTTGAAATGTGGGATCAAAGAGAACACATGCTCTCTATAAGGAATGAGATTATCATGTTTGGTATCCCAATCTCCTTTGATCTGACTTACTACCAGGGCCTAATCTCCATACACGTCAAGGAACTGAATCTTCATATCAATAGCAGCTTTGATACCCAAGATACATGCCTCATACTCAGCCATGTTATTGGTACAATAGAAACAAAGTCTGGTAGTAATCGGGGTATGACAACCTTCAGGGGAACTGATCACAACACCAACACCATTACCAAATGCATTAGAAGATCCATCAAAAACCATAGTCCATCGGGATCCTTGTTCAGGTCCGTCATATTGTCCAGGTTCTTTGGTAATAATCATAATGTCTTCATCGGGGAACTCAAAACTCATTGACTGATAATCATCCACTGCTTGATGAGCCAAATTATCAGCCACAACACTTCCTTTAATGGCCTTCTGAGTAGTATACTGTATGTCATATTCTGTCAAGATCATTTGCCATCTTGCTATTCTTCCGGAGAGAGCAGGTTTCTCGAATATGTACTTGATTGGATCTGTCGTACCTCGAAAAATACGATCCTAAAACAAAACAACAGAGCCGCCACCTAATTCTATTTATTCTACGAGAGAAAAGGGAGATATAGATACAACCTAATAAAGAACAAGAAATGGTCAACGAAACCAAATTCTAAGTTCGGGAGTCGGTTACGCAAGGGGAAGGTATTAGCACCCCTCACGTCTGTTGTACTCAACGGGAACCTCTTAGCTAATTATGTGATTAAATGTTTGATCTTAAGTCTATGTCTTCTAAATGATTATTAATATGTTTGTTCTTAAAGGGAATTAAAGTTTTTTATTATTAAGGCGGAGAAACGATTAAAGTTTTTTTGTGTTGTGATTTAAACGGAAAAATAATTAAATTTTTTATTAGGGTGCTCGCGAAGGATTAAAATCCCCGTGCCTACGTATTCCCTTGTGCAATGGGAAAGTCAGAGCTCCGTAGTTCGTGCTACTACGGTTTGTGATTTTTAATTGAACGATTGTTTAAAACGCATTCTACTGTTAAGCATTGGCTTATACTCGCGGTGGAGGTTGAAGCGCTAGCTTGTTCGAGAGATAGAATGATTTAAACAATGTTCGTTTGAGAAAATGTTTGACTTTGTTAAGATGTTTTAAACGAAAGGGCGAATGAACACATCGCGTAGGGCTAGCCCATGTTGCGGTCCAATCCAGAACGTGCGGAATGCTAGACTCCGGAGTTCTGTCTTTCGATAATTAATTATAAAAATGATTTAAATTTGTTGGTATACGAATGATGATTGAACCCTCGCGTGGGGCTAGCCCATTTGCGGTTCAATCCAGAACGTGCGGAATGCTAGACTCCGGAATTCTGTTTTCGTACGTTATTTTGATAGATGATTTTAATATTTTGATATACGAATGGTGATTGAACCCTCGCGTGGGGCTAGCCCAGTTGCGGTTCAATCCAGAACGTGCGGAATGCTAGACTCCGGAATTATGTTTTCGTAATTTATTTTGATTAAAGATTTGAATAAATGATATACGAATGGTGATTGAACCCTCGCGTGGGGCTAGCCCAGTTGCGGTTCAATCCAGAACGTGCGGAATGCTAGACTCCGGAGTTCCTTTTTCGTAATTTAATTTAAATGAATTGAATTATTTTTTAGATGTTTTTAGAATCGATGTGTAATTAATAACAAAGGATTAAACGAACAAAACGCGTGGGGCTAGCCCAGTTGCCATTTGTTCTAGAACGTGCGGAATGCTAGACTCCGGAGCTCTATTCCTTGTTAATTAATTAAGACGCGTAAAAAGGATTGTGCAGATGGCGATCACATAGGTGACCGACTTACGTGTGTGCAGTGTAGGCGTGATGAATTATTTTGGAAACGTTAGAATTCAGTATTGTAAAAATGTAAGAAAAATAAACAAACTAAATATACTACATAGAATAATCATGAAATAAGAATAAAATAATCTTATGAACTAAATAAATAAAAGATGGCCTCATATTGGTCGCAATTAGTCGGAAACGACTTATTGCGACTTTGTTATATCATTGGCCCATATTAAGAAAATAATTCAAATAAACTCTTAAGAAAATCATAATTCATCATTCATCCTAACAATAATTCTAGAATAATTAGGAAAAACAAGATTGAGTATATAAAATAAAAATTATCCTCACAAATAATCTTAAAATAATTAGAAAAAATAAAAAAAATAGAGTATCTAATAAAAGTCCCTAACAATAATCTTAAAATAAATTAGAAAATGAAAATAGAATATATATAATAAAGGTTATAAAAAGAGAAAATGAGTTAGAAAATAGCAAAGGATAAATAAGTGTATCATATAGCAGCGGTTTATTAGGCCCAAGATCAGCAAAGAAACAAGAAAACATTATAACTTATAAAACGAAAAAATAAAGTAAAGATAAAATAAATAATAATAATATAAAAGAAAAGACTAAAATAAAAAGCCTGTAAGGCTAAAAACTCAACCAAACAGACAAAGTTAGGAAAAGAAAACCCACCTAAAAAAGAAACAAAAACGGCGATGAAAATGAGAGCAAACACGAGTGAAACTTCTTTTCCGAAATGGTGAACGAGCTCTATCTCACACTCAGTTTCGGTGATGAAAGGGTGGCGTTGGGTTTCGGCTTGTGCAGTCTTCTGTGGTGGTGGGAGTGTTTGTGGTTGAGGGCGGAGCGATTGAATGGCGGTGGGAGTTTTGCGGAGGAGGGTTGGTTTTGGTGGAGGGTCGTGAGCGGCGTGTTTAAGGTTATGGAAGCTGAGGTTTTTCTGTGTCTTCTTTGGCTTTCGGTGAGCGGTTGGAGGCGGTAAGGGTTGTGATTCAGTCTGTTTGTGGTTGTTTGTTCACTGTGTTTTTTTTGAAATTTTCCTGAAGGTTATTGGTGATATGTGTTAAAAGGAGGTTTTGCGGATGAAGGAGTTTTGTGGTTTGAGGGTGAGGGTCCTCAGATTGAGAAGGTCCGCCCAAGTTTTTTTTGTGTTGATGTCGAAAGGTTATTCTGTCGTGAGGGAAGTGAAGGTTGTGAGTGGGATGTTCGAGGTTTCCGTCGTAACGGCGAGCAGCAAAAGGACTCGGTTTGAGTTTTGTTGTTGAAGAGTTTCTCTGTATTTCCTGCTTCTTTTGCGTTAAGCGGAGGAAGGTGATGAGAGGTTTAATGCAGGTTGTTACGAGTGAGTTCGAAGGAGCAAGGAGAGAGGACCAAACTCTTCTTTTTTTTGTTTTTTCTTGCTGTCTCCTTTTTTAAAAAGTCCCCCCCCCCCCCCCCCCGTTGCCTTGAAGAAAAGGCCCTGTATATCTTATTTTTGCTGCCTCCTTTTGATTTTCCCCCTCTTTTTCTTTGGAAAGCATCTTTTGTGAGATGTCTTTGTTGCTTGTGCAGTCTGGATACAGATGGTAGCAGGTAATTTTTTTGGGAATGTGGCAGAAGTTATTTTCATGTTGCAAGTCTCTATTGTTCCATTCTGGTGTCTCATTTTGATATTGGTATTGTTGCTATGATGCAGGTGGTAGCATGACTTTGGCTTGAATTGGGGAGTTACCAAAAACTACTTGGACTAACTATTCTAAATCTAAAGACTAGCTCCATGAACCAATACCCTAAACTAATCTTAGACTAAAAATGATTAACAAATAATTAATAAGAAAAATGAAATAATAAAAAAAAACTAAACTATAAAATAAAATACAATTGGGTAACAATTCAATTATTTAAATTAAAATTAAAACTGAACAAATTAACTAAACTGAGATTATATTAAAAAAAAATAAAAAAACTAGCTCTAAATCCAATATAACTAAAATCCTTATTATTAATCTGAACTGAAAATTAGGTTAAAATTAAAATAAACTAAATCATATTCTAACATAAAAAAAAATGAACATTTTAAAAATGTAGAATGAGAAAGTATAATAAAATTCTAAGATTGAAAATAATTCTAAAATCTATATTAAAGTGGTAAAAATATAAATAAAATCTAATTAAGTTTTATATATATTAAAAAACGAGAACGAAATTAAAATGACATTTAAATGGTGAAATGAAAAGAAAATGCAAAGATTAGTGACTAATGGAAAAATGTAAGAATGACTGATTAACGACATTGCGACAAAAAATGCGTTGAAAAATGCAATGATAAATGATTAATGACACGTTTAATCCTAAAAACAGAAATGCTTGATTTCCCATATATCGACAGAATGCGCCCGAAAAAAGAACAAAAATTTGAAAATATTCGGTCAAAATTTAGGGTGTGACAGTTGCCCCTATTTAATTTTCTTGGACCTGAATGTATAAATAACAAAGTTTTTGGACATTCGAGGTGGAAGATGATTAAATATTAAAATACCTAAAATTTTGACCGACTGCAGATGAAATGCAATGATATGCAAAATATGAGAGACTCTTTTATGCTGAGGATATGACATGTGGGACGCAATGAAACCTAACATGCTGATTTTATGATGATGAATATGCTGGATATGGTATGATGCAGACAAATGCAACGGTGATCCACAGAAATGCAAACGAGGGTGAAGACTCACTGGGAATAACAATATGCTGGGGATGACAAGGCGAAAACGGGGTGTATTCAAAGTGGTAATCCAGCAGGTTCAAGTGTAACTGCTGGCACTAAGAACGACAAGACAGAAAACAAAACGCAAGATTAAATACAAACTATCTGAAGTGAGTTAGCAAGCTAAGGTGGTCGCTGGGGATCCCAATGCAACAATTCGGTGATTGAGAAAAAAGGAGATGACCTCGACTCGACAGCCAGGAGAGCAAAATAGCAAATATTGACACGACAGTCAGGAATAAACAAACATCGGCATGGTGATCGAGAAATAAAATGACAGACGTCGACACGATGGTCAGGAGATAAAATAACAGACATCGACACGGTGGTCGGGAAATGAAATACAGGCATTGACGCGGTGGCCAGAGAAATGGAAATAACAGATATTGACACGGTGGTCAGGAAAATAAAAGACAGGCGTAAATCCAAAGTGGTAAATCAACAAGTTCAAGTGTAACTGTCGAGACCAAGGATAAAGAAAACGAACACAAATTTTGGGCAGTGGCTCCGTACAACCAATTGATACCAGGGGTATAAAACAGCGTACTCAAATAGTCAACGGCTCCGAGAGACTGGCTGGCAATAAAATGTTGGAGTTTTAAACAAGATAAACGTCCAAACTCCGGAAATTCCCTAACTTGAAGAAATTGTGCCAATGACGATTGGGCTTAAGAGAAATATTGGTTGTAAAAAAAGTGGACATTAATAACAAGGAGGACCACTGCAGGGGATATTAGTGTTACTGGGGAAACACTTTGATGAACCATACTAAAGAGCATCAACAACAAATGGATTTTCAGACAAAGCTGCTAATGACAAAATGATTTTTCTCTTGACATGCCAGACATAAACTGGTTTCTTTATTGTCAGGCGGGGGCTGACTTTGGAAATGGTTTGTCAATCAAGAATTGGTTTTAAGTTGGATTTGGAAAAAAGATAACTGTCAGACAAGAATTGACTGTCAAATAACTTTTAAATGAAAATACCAGGTGGGAACTGGTTCAGAATGGACTAATAGAAGAAAACTGGTTTGAAAAGAAAAATGAATATCAGACAGGAACTGGTTTGAAAATAAATGACTACCAGACATGACTGGTGGGAAAATAAATGACTACCATACGGGACTGGGTTGAAAATAAATGACTACCAGACGGGACTGGGTTGAAAAATAAATTACTACCAGACGGGACTGGGTTAAAAATAAATGACTACCAGACGGGACTGGGTTAAAAATAAATGACTACCAGACGGGACTGGGTTGAAAAGTAAATGACTACCAGACGGAACTGGGTTAAAAATAAATGACTACCAGACGGGACTGGGTTGAAAATAAATGACTACCAGACGGGACTGGGTTGAAAAATAAATGACTACCAGACGGGACTGGGTTAAAAATAAATGACTACCAGACGGGACTGGGTTGAAAAATAAATGACTACCAGAGGGGACTGGGTTAAAAATAAATGACTACCAGACGGGACTGGGTTGAAAATAAATGACTACCAGACGGGACTGGGTTGAAAAATAAATGACTACCAGACGGGACTGGGTTGAAAAATAAATGACTACCAGACGGGACTGGGTTAAAAATAAATGACTACCAGACGGGACTGGGTTAAAAATAAATGACTACCAGACGGGACTGGGTTAAAAATAAATGACTACCAGACGGGACTGGGTTAAAAATAAATGACTACCAGACGGGACTGGGTTGAAAATAAATTTCAAAAGAAATACCATACGGGAATTGGTTTACCTGGATTTTGACCTGGACATATGCTAAATGAGTGAGACGATATGCAAGGTTTAATGCTAAGAGCAGAGCGACATGACTAAAGCATGAAAGTGACTATGCACTGACTCAGTGATTTTCAAAGAAATGCCCCTGCGTGGTTAAGGATGGAATAGTTCTTGGAAGACGACTCTTTAAGAGGAGGTAAGGATGACGACATGATTCCCGACACCTGTCTTGAACTCAAAGTTTGTTGTTGCATAGGGCCTGCTTGAACAACTTGTAAGCATGGAGAGGATTTGCCCCTGTGTGATTCCTCTTGCCCCTGAATCAATGGTTTCTTGAACATATCCTTTTCAAAAGGTTTGGAAACAACCTGCCATGGCATGGACTTTGAAATGGTTGCCCCGGTGCTTGAACATCGGAGATTTGCCCCCTGGTTATCTGATCCCTGGGATAGGAGACTTCTGGTCTAGCTGGCCATTGAACTCTTGAATTCTTTCTGATAACTCGCTCAAATATGAGTCTTGAGGAGAGCTCAACCTCTGAATTGTTGACTCCTGAATGGATTGATTCAGATTGACTGGTTCTTGAGATGTTTGCCCCTGGCTGAGCTTCTCTTACCAAGTTAAATTCCCTAACTGGCTGCGTTCGTCGGGATTCCGTTGATGCTGAATTGACTTGCAAACAAACATTATTTATTTAAAAAATTGGCAATTTTAATGCAACATTTATGCAAGTTTTGAAATCGCAATTTATTGGTATGACGGTGATACAGTGGAGTTGATTAAAATAAAAAGTGGATCTAGCCATTTTATGGAATGGTAGATGAAGTGATCAATACAAATGATTAGCAAAGATCGTTAGGAGTCAGGTTAACACAACCTTGTTGTAGTATGCTCTCGAAATAAACCCTGCCTCAATTAGAACTTTTAAGGGTTGTAACGTGGCTTGGTTCACGGTTTATGAAACAAAAGATAAAAGGCTCAAAATTTATTTGTACCCATCCCATCTTCGCGATAAACTCCAATCTTATGTTCAGTTAAATTGATTTACGCATTCAAAAGTCTTTTGACGGTGCGTGATAAGGATCAGGATTTGAAAGTGATGACAGCCACCTTGCTTTATCCTTGCTTTGCTGGATTTGACTTCCTTAATTTTCGCCTAAGTCGTCTTTTCCTATTTTTGACTTGGCGGACTTTTCTTTGTATTTCTTTTCCTTACGTCATTCTTTTGTTGAACGATCATGACTGCCATCTTATTGGATGATAAAGAATACATACTGCAAACTTTTGCTCTTCACGACTTCTTCAGCAGTGAATGAAAGTATGTTGCTGATCCTTCTTGAATGATGGATTGAATCTCTTGAAGATTGAATGCAAACAGATTAACTGAACCGACTACCCTGCCCCAGGTTTGAAATTAAGGGATTTTGCATTTCTGAAAAAAGGAAACTCCTACTTCTAGGCTCGAAGGGGTTAGCGAGGGATTATCTTCCTTATTTCACCGGTGTTTGGGAATTTGAAACAATGCCTGTACATCATTGGCGAGGTTTTAATTGAGAGCATACAAACGGAGAGTTCAAGTATCTAGTTTTCATCATCCTCCCTCCAATCTTTGCTAAAACAAAAGTTTGATAAACAAAAGATAGAAATATATTTGTTTTTTTTTAACAATGAAAGAGAACGAGTGAATACGAATGGATTAATTCAAAATATGCATAAAAATTTCATTAATTTTGCCAATTCAAAAACAACAATGCTAACAAACAGATACAAAATCAACATGCAAAGAAAATAACAACAATTCTGAAACAAACAGGTGATTGCCAGCTTTAGGGAATTGAAAATGTCTTGATTTACTGTCTTCAAGAGATGCACCAAGAAGTCACTCAGGCGAGAGGTTGACATGCACCAACAGTCTTCCTTCTGAAAAGGATATGTACTTCTTATCGATCAAATGTTGTACCTTGGCTTGAAAAGCTCTGCAGTCTTCAGTTGAGTGCCCCATTGATCCAGCATGATATCCACATTGCTCATGTGGATTACACCCAGGCGGGTATGGCTCTGTCAATGGCTTTAGAGACTTGGGAACCACCAATGAGCTTTGAATCAAAGGTTGCAGAAGCTGAGTGTACGATAAAGGTACTGGATGAAGAGGAGCATTCCTTCTTTCCAGATTGTTGCGAGGCTTATGTGGACTCTGATACTGATTCAGATATCCCTGGCTTTTGGCTCGCTGACTTTGATGAGGAGGGATCCAGGGTTGCTGGTAAGGTACCCTAAACATTGTTGGTTGCCTAAAAGGATGATGAGGCATATGGAATAATGATTGCTGAGAAGATGGAGGGTCAGAGGATCTTGCTGATGCACCACAAGAATACTTGATGTCTGCCATAACTGCATTGATTACATCCTCTTCCTCCTCTCGGGAACTGTTGAGGGATTCATTCTCACTATCCTGGTTGCTTGAGGCGCCTTGGAGCTTTCCGCTTTTGAGACTAATCTCAATACGTTCTCCCGTTTTTACCAGGTTAGAGAAACTCGTTGAGGCGGTGCCTACCATCTTCTCAAAGTACGAGCTCTGCAGAGTGTCCATAAACAGGTTAACCAACTCCTTCTCTGATAGCGGTGGTTGAACACGATCAGCAAACTCTCTCCACCTCTGGACATACTTTTTGAACGGCTCATCATTCCCTTGAGATATGTCCTTCAAGTGAAAGCGACTGGGAGCTTCTCCCAGATTGTAATGGTATTGTTTCACAAAAGCATTGGCTAGGTCCAACCATGACTAAATATGACTTCTTTCCAAACCCATGTACCAATTCAACGGTGCCCCGATCAAACTGTCTTGAAAGCAGTGAATCATCAACTTATCGTCAAAAGCATATGCAGTCATCTTTCGACAAAACATCACCAAATGGTGCTTTGGACAGCTATCCCCTTTGTACTTCTGAAAAGTAGGTGTTTCAAACTTCGGAGGTATAGCCAAACCAGGCACCAAGCACGTGTTTAAAGCATCCAGGTCAAAAGCATTTTTCCCCTCTAGAGCTTTGAGTCTTTCGTTCAGCATTCGACATTTCTCATTCATCTCAGCAACATCTGGTCCCTCGGTTCTTCTCACTGGGATTTCCCCTTGGTAATTTGGCTCAGAGAACCCAAAGCTTTGATACTCGACGGCATCGTGAGGTAAGGAGTTTCCATCTCGAATGATGGTATGTTCTTGGATAACGGGTGCCCCAACTGGGGTCCTGGCAGACTGAGGTTGAACAAAACTGTTCCTTTGAGGTGGAGAGACGTCTCCAGTCACGGCAGCCTGTTGAACATTATCCCATCTCCTGATCAAAGTTGTCATACTATCCATGAGTTGGTTCATCTGGTCCCTTGTCAAATCAAAGTCTCCCCTTGTCGCAGTCTGCTTTTGTTCTTCAGGGTCCATGATCAATCAAGAACTACTTCAAGTCCAATGTAGGTGTCGGGAAATCAACTGCGGGTTATGGACACAGGACGAGGATGAGCTTACTCTGAGGAAGGAAAATGATATGCAATGCAAATGCAATGGTATGTAAATGGATGCAGTGCAAGGATGCTTGAGATCACAAACACAAACAGACTTGGAAGCTGAAAAAACTCAAAACTTCTTAAATGGTAGGCTGTAAGAGGTTGGTTCTATAGTCTGTACCCATACATCCCACTCACAGGATGGTTTCTACGGCGATGGTTTAAGGAAAACTCAAGGTCACGGACGTTTATCGTACTAACGCCCCGTCGCAGGCTAGCTGCATTGTGACGATAATAACGATAAGGTCTACCTTGAGTGGAGTTCTCATGCTAGGCGTGCAAGGAGCGAGTCCTTGGAGCCTAACATTACACAACTACCAATATTGAAACAAGTTCTAGGGGGTCCCAGAATCACAGCCCTTTCGTGAATCAGGTCACGCGACAGGCTAGCTGCGTTGCGACAAGATCTACGAAAAGTCTAACTATCTGGAGGAGCTTTCATGTTAGGCGTGCAAGGAGCGAGTCCTTGGAGACTAACACTAATAACATCCAATTCTAAACTTAGGTGTTCCCTCTGCTTTTTCCACCACTCAAATTTACTTGCAAAGTGACCCCGAGAACCCACAGACAAATAATATAATGAGTAATAAAAGGAAAGCGATAAAAGAACAAATAAACAACATAAATAATAAGCATAGAGAAGACAAGAAAAGACAAGATCAAACAAATAAACACACAAAGCTAAGTTAGGCTTGACTCTCTCTAGCTTGAAGCTATCCCCAGCAGAGTCGCCAACTGTCGTACCTCGAAAAATACGATCCTAAATCAAAACAACAGAGCCGCCACCTAATTCTATTTATTCTACGAGAGAAAAGGGAGATATAGATACAACCTAATAAAGGACAAGAAATGGTCAACGAAACCAAATTCTAAGTTCGGGAGTCGGTTACGCAAGGGAAAGGTATTAGCACCCCTCACATCCGTTGTACTCAACGGGAACCTCTTAGCTAATTATGTGATTAAATGTTTGATCTTAAGTCTATGTCTTCTAAATGATTATTAATATTTTTGTTCTTAAAGGGAATTAAAGTTTTTTATTATTAAGGCGGAGAAACGATTAAAGTTTTTTTGTGTTGTGATTTAAATGGAAAAATAATTAAATTTTTTATTAGGGTGCTCGCGAAGGATTAAAATCCTCGTGCCTACGTATTCCCTTGTGCAATGGGAAAGTCAGAGCTCCGTAATTCGTGCTACTACGGTTTGTGATTTTTAATTGAACGATTGTTTAAAACGCATTCTACTGTTAAGCATTGGCTTATACTCGCGGTGGAGGTTGAAGCGCTAGCTTGTTTGAGAGATAAAACGATTTAAACAATGTTCGTTTGAGAAAATGTTTGACTTTGTTAAGATGTTTTAAACGAAAGGGCGAATGAACACATCGTGTGGGGCTTGCCCATGTTGCGGTCCAATCCAGAACGTGCGGAATGCTAGACTCCGGAGTTCTGTCTTTCGATAATTAATTATAAAAATGATTTAAATTTGTTGGTATACGAATGATGATTGAACCCTCGCGTGGGGCTAGCCCATTTGCGGTTCAATCCAGAACGTGCGGAATGCTAGACTCCGGAATTCTGTTTTCGTATGTTATTTTGATAGATGATTTGAATATTTTGATATACGAATGGTGATTGAACCCTCGCGTGGGGCTAGCCCAGTTGCGGTTCAATCCAGAACGTGCAGAATGCTAGACTCCGGAATTCTGTTTTCGTAATTTATTTTGATTAAAGATTTGAATAAATGATATACGAATGGTGATTGAACCCTCGTGTGGGGCTAGCCCAGTTGCGGTTCAATCCAGAACGTGTGGAATGCTAGACTCCGGAGTTCCTTTTTCGTAATTTAATTTAAATGAATTGAATTATTTTTTAGATGTTTTTAGAATCGATGTGTAATTAATAACAAAGGATTGAATGAACAAAACGCGTGGGGCTAGCCCAGTTGTCGTTTGTTCTAGAACGTGCGGAATGCTAGACTCCGGAGCTCTATTCCTTGTTAATTAATTAAGACGCGTAAAAAGGATTGTGCAGATGGCGATCACATAGGTGACCGACTTACGTGTGTGCAGTGTAGGCGTGATGAATTATTTTGGAAACGTTAGAATTCAGTATTGTAAAAATGTAAGAAAAATAAACAAACTAAATATACTACATAGAATAATCATGAAATAAGAATAAAATAATCTTATGAACTAAATAAATAAAAGATGGCCTCATATTGGTCGCAATTAGTCGGAAACGACTTATTGCGACTTTGTTATATCATTGGCCCCTGCATTCTTCAAACCAAATGGCATCACCTTATAGCAAAAGGTGCCCCACTGTGTAACAAATGTTGTCTTATCCATATCTTCAGGTGCCATCTTGATTTGATTGTAACCAGAGAAACCATCCATGAAAGAGAACACCTTATGCTGAGCAGTATTGTCTACCAGAACATCAATATGAGGAAGTGGAAAGTCATCTTTGGGGCTAGCCTTGTTCAAATCCCTGTAATCTACACACATACGTACCTTACCATCTTTCTTAGGTACTGGTACCACATTTGCAACCCATTGAGGATAATAAGTCACAGCTAAGAACCATGCATCAAACTGTTTCATTACCTCTGCTTTAATCTTCTCTGACATTTCAGGACGCATGCGACGAACCTTCTGCTTCTTTGGACGACAATCTTCTTTTACCGGTAAACGGTGAACCACAATGTCTGTATCCAACCCTGGCATATCTTCATAGGACCAAGAAAAGATCTCCATATAATCACGTAACATCTGAATCAATCTGCTCTTGACACTATCCTCTAATTCAGCCCCTATCTTGACTTCTTTCCTGTTTTCTTCAGTTCCCAGATTCACAACTTCGATTGGCTCTTCATGTGGCTGTATAGCTTTATCTTCTTGTTGCAACAACCTAGCAAGCTCTACAGGTACTTCACAATCATCCTCATTTCCATCTTCAGCTTGATAGATCGGATTCTCAAAATTATAATTGGCAATAGTAGAACTGTTATCAACAGGATCCAGAGTGGATGAGGATCTGCATTTTAGTGATGTGGGTGTGTGTAAGAACACATAGCTGATAAAAAAAAAGAAAAGAAAAGAAAGACAAGGAACACAATATTTACGAAAATGAAACGTCCACTAATTTTTATTGAATGAAGTATGCAAATGAAATGACATCCCGTAACAAGCACACCATTGTGCCCCGGGTAAGGCACAAGGCTTAAGAGTTCAATTGTTCAAAGATTACAAACTTTAAAAGTAACAACACAGTAATAGTATTTACTCCTGACTAAAGGAGATAGGAATAACATCTTCAGCTTTCCAATTATTTAGCCCAGCACCCACAGTAGGAAAAATCCAAGCATCCAAATTGTAGTCTTCATCATAGTCACCCACAGCATTGATCTGATCTTTCATAATTCCTTGATTGGTGATACGAACAGCACGAGCACGACGAACAGCCTTCTGGGACTCTGCAGTGAAACCCAAACCAAATTTGTCAGACTTGTAAGGGATGTCAGGAAGCTGACCCCAAATAGTACAACCACCTTCTGTTGGTGTAAGCCCTAGAGACCAATACTTTTTGGTACTTGTATCGGATTATTCGTTTAATAATAAAAGGCATTTCTTTATTATGTTTGTCTTTCAGAATAATAAAGTCCCTAGAATAGTTAGTATGTTTAATGAAATGTTAAGTGTGACTTAATCATGAGATCCCATTAAACATAAAGACATTATTCTTAAAATATCCGTAGTCAAGCTTTATTGCAAAGTGGGATAACATTAAAGCATTGAGACTATTATGAAGATAGACTGATGATCACATCTCATGGATCATGGATAAAGGGTTATCAAGTCTTGACATAGGTATAAATATTAGGAGTAATATTTATACCGGATTGACCCGCTATGAGAATACTACATAGTATGTTATGCAAAGTGTCATAAGTTATTCTCATGGTGATAATGGTGTATTACCACCCTTCGACCTGAAACCACTATGGACCCTAGATGTAGAGTCGGGTGCTTTATTGCTGATCAAACATTATCCGTAACTGGATGATCATAAAGACAGTTGATGGGCACTCCACGAAGCATGCTGAGGGACATGAGTGTCCTAGATGGAATTTGCCAATCCTGCATAACAGGAGAAATGTCTAAGGGCCCAATATTGAACTGGACAAGGATGACACAGTGTATGCCTTGTGTTCAATATAGACATAGGGGCAAAAGGGTAATTGTACAAACATATATTATCACGAAAAAGGTTTTGTCAGATCACATGACATTTTCGTGACTTGGGTAGCAGTGATGTGTTGCTAGATACCGCTCACTGTTTATTATGTTAAATATATAATTTAATATAATTACCAACGTTACGAAATCCTACAGGGTCACACACATAAGGACAGTTTGATGAGAGATAGAGAAATCAAAGGAACACCGTAAGGTACGGTGCACTTAAGTGAAAAATAGAAATTCGGATAATATAATAATAATTATTGTTATTTTATAATGGTTATAAAATAATAATAAAATAAATATATTTATTATAATAATAGTTATTATAATAATATATAATATTATTATGGATCATGTGAATTGGGCTTTTAGCCCGCAGCCCACAAGAGAGTCTATAAAAGGAACCCTTGTGATGAAGCTTTTACTTGATGCAATTTCGTTTTTGATTCTCACTCAAATAATTCCGTTCGTAAGCAGCTAGCACTGTGACCGGAAGCTGTTCGTGTGGACTGAGTAGAGGCGTTGCACTTCATCAACGCTTGTGATCGCTGCATCAAAGATCTGAATCGCCACAAAGAGGTAACGATTCTATCACTGACCATGCTCATTCGTAAGGATCACTAAAGGAAAATTTTTGTTTTCCGCTGCGTTTAGATCGCAATTTTCCTTCAGTGGTATCAGAGCCACTTACGAAACCATGGATCTGATAGCTGTTAAATTTCCGTTTTTTTTTCTGTATTTGATTCGATTAAAACACAGAACGAATTTAACAATAAACGATTAATTAAATTTGGCATCTGTTGTGTACGATTTGGATGATTGATGTTGATTATGCTTCAGAAACCGACATTAGTATGGTGAAGTTGTGCGATACATTGATCATCCATAGGTTACACAATTAGATCGATCACTTTTATATAAGATATAAGAAATTCTGATGCAAAGATGGTATATGGGATATACTGTTTTGATTTCATCCATTCAATCACATAAGGATTGTAATTCTTTTGAAAGATCATCATTTTCATTCGCTTCGGAATCCGACGTTAGTATGGTGAAGCAATGACATGTTGATCTATCATATTGAGTTATCAATCGAGTTGTGTTTGACGGCATGAAATTGTTGCATTAGGATTAATGGCAGTACAAGTGTTGTATTGCCGCAGACTTTTCCGGTTGGGGTTGTAAATGCACAAAAGTTGTGCAGGAAACGACGTGAAATACAACCGAAATTTAATTTAGTTTATTTAATTATCGGAATTTTAAACTAATAATAAAAGTGTGTTTATTATTATTTATTTGTGGTGATCAGTTATGGCCTTAGTTTATCCTTTATTATTGTTTTGGGATTTTTAAATACGGCCTGCGAGTCGTGCCTCTCTCTCAATCTCTTTATGTAACTTCTTTTCTCATCTCACTCCCTCGTATGTAAAACGAGTATTCTTATATGTAATGTAATATTATGTTATGAAGAAAAAGGAAGTATTCAATATTAAAGGAGGATAACCTTGGAGATCATGCTTGGAGAAGCTTAGATCGTTATTAGGTTAGCTTAGGTTCTCTCATTGGCTTGAGAGAACAATTGCGTTAGGGGCCATAATTGTATCTTTTTATATGTATGTTGATGCATGTAATTGAATGTTGATGCATGTGAGAGACGTTTTGCATGTTAAGCCGGTGAGATCAAACTAATAACAAATTCCCTCAAAATTAAATATTAAGTTTATGCTTTCCAATTTTTAGCACTCATCAAGACTAGTATCGAGCATTGTAGGTTTCGCCTACGCGAGGTGCATGTTCTATATTAGTAAGGTGTGATGGGATAATTGTAATATCCAATTGCTAAAACAATGGGTCAAACTTAACTAAACAAATTATAATAAGATTATACATGTTTAGAAGCAAGAATTGGGAATGATTCATGTGATGGATCAGAATAAGGAGTTATTCACCCAATTGAAAATATTTGAGAGTTGTATGAGATACAATCGGAAGGAGTTCCTACCTAAATAACTTAGTTTTGTGTAATCAGCCTAACGCTGACTTAAAACAAAGTGAAACATGGATCTCGACCCACTAGAAAGTCTTCCAACGGGATTTTCCGAATCAAATGATGAGGGTCATTTGTTTTGAATAAAATAGTGGGAGCATATTTGATTAAAGGCCTAATTAAATATGTTGTTTTAATGATACTTATATTTTCATATTTCTCTTGTAGATTACCATGACAACAAACACATCGAACAATATTTTGCGATCCATCCTAGATAAGGAAAAATTGTCTGGGACAAATTTCCTGGATTGGCACCGTAATCTGAGGATTGTCCTCAAGCACGATAAGAAGCTGTATGTCTTGGAGACACCAGTTCCTGAGGAGGAACCTCCTAGTTCTGCATCAAAGGCAGAAAGAGATGCTTATAAGAAGCATTTCGATGATGCCAATGAAATCGCTTGCCTCATGCTTGCTACCATGAACTCTGAGTTGCAAAAGCAACACGAGAACATGTCTGCGTTCGATATGATCGGACATCTGAAAATGCTTTATCAAGAGCAAGCAAGAAATGAGAGGTTTCAGGTTTCAAAGTCCCTTTTTAACAGCAAGTTAGCTGAGGGAGCCCCTGTAAGTCCCCATGTACTCAAGATGATTGGGTATGTGGAGAACCTTGACAGATTAGGGTTTCCCCTTGGAAAAGAACTTGCGATTGATCTGATCTTGCAATCGTTGCCAGAGAGCTTCAGTCAGTTTGTCCTGAATTTCAATATGAATGACTTGGACAAAAGTCTTCCAGAACTGCTAGGCATGTTGAGAACTGCTGAGCAGAATATGAAGACAAAAGGGAAATCTATTCTGATGGTCAGTAATGGAAAGAAACAGAACAAGAGGCCCATCAAACAGGGTGGTAGAGGGAAAGGCAAGGAAGTTGCCAAACCCAAACCCACTCCTCCTGTTTTGAAGCCTAGTGGAGGAATAGCAAAGGAGGGCACTTGCTTCCATTGCGGTAAGACCGGACATTGGAAGAGAAATTGCCCAAAGTACCTGGAAGATAAGAAAAATGGAGTAGAGACTTCAAATTCAGGTATTTTTGTTATTGAAATTAATTTATCTACTTCTGCATCATGGGTATTAGATACTGGATGCGGTTCTCACATTTGTACTAATGTGCAGGGGCTAAAAAGGAGTAGAGATTTGGCAAAAGGTGAAGTTGACCTACGAGTTGGCAATGGAGCAAAGGTTGCTGCTTTAGCTGTAGGAACTTATGTTTTAACTTTACCTAGTGGTTTAATAATTCAGTTAGAGAACTGTTATTATGTACCTGCAATTAGCAGGAATATTATTTCCGTTTCTTGTTTGGACAAGTTTGGTTTTTCATTCATAATAAAGAACAATTGTTGCTCCATTTATTTGAATGATATATTCTATGCTACTGCAAAAATGAATAATGGACTATATGTCCTTGATCTTGAAATGCCAATTTATAACATTAATACTAAAAGGTTGAAACCTAATGAGTTGAATCCAACTTACCTTTGGCACTGTCGATTAGGCCACATAAATGAGAAACGCATTTCCAAACTCCATAAAGATGGACTCTTGGACTCTTTTGATTATGAATCATATGACACATGCAGATCTTGTTTAATTGGAAAGATGACAAAGTCCCCATTCACAGGAAAAGGTGAAAGGGCTAATGATCTTTTGGCACTCATACATACTGATGTATGTGGACCACTGAACATACCAGCCAGAGGAGGTTTTCAGTACTTCATCACTTTCACTGATGACTTCAGTAGATACGGATATGTGTATTTAATGAAACACAAATCTGAGTCCTTTGAAAAGTTCAAGGAATTCAAGAATGAAGTACAAAACCAACTAGGGAAGAATATTAAAGTTCTTCGATCAGATCGAGGCGGTGAATATTTAAGCCTAGAATTTGATGACCATCTAAAAGAGTATGGGATTCTATCCCAACTTACTCCTCCTGGAACACCACAATGTAATGGTGTATCTGAGAGAAGAAATCGAACCTTGTTAGACATGGTCCGATCCATGATGAGT
Organism: Lathyrus aphaca; assembly: GCA_963966055.1. Classification (NCBI taxonomy): domain Eukaryota; kingdom Viridiplantae; phylum Streptophyta; class Magnoliopsida; order Fabales; family Fabaceae; genus Lathyrus; species Lathyrus aphaca. The sequence continues at coordinate 308,330,937 of OZ014521.1, forward strand.
CACGCCGATCTTCCAAACTCCTTTTGGGGACATGCATTATTAACAGCAGCTTACACACTTAACCGTGTTCCATCCAAAAAGGTTGATAAGACACCATATGAGATATGGAGTGGTAAGAAACCACATATGTCTTACATGAAGATTTGGGGTTGCGAAGTTTACGTCAAACGACAAATTTCAACCAATCTTGAGCCCAAATCTGACAAATGCTTATTTGTGGGGTATCCTAAAGAAACAAGAGGATATTACTTCTACAATCCTTCTGAGGGCAAAGTGTTTGTCGCTCGAACTGGAGTCTTTCTGGAAAGGGATTTTATTTCCAAAGGAAACAGTGGGAGGAAAATAGAGCTTGAAGAAATTCAAGAATCACAAAACATTGAAACACCTATGGAGGAACTAGAGCAGGAAACACAAGTAGTTGTGGAAGAGCAACCTGCTCAAGTAGAACAAGACCAGCGTAGGTCAAGCAGGACACGTCACCAACCTGAGAGATATGGATATCTCATAAGTGATCAGGGTGATGTATTACTCATGGATCAAGATGAGCCTGTGACCTACAAAGAGGCCATAACTGGTCCTGAGTCTGAGAAGTGGCTAGAAGCCATGAAATCTGAAATGGATTCCATGTACACAAACCAGGTTTGGACCTTGGTAGAACCTCCTATAGGAGTTAACCCTATAGGATGCAAGTGGGTCTTCAAGAAGAAGACTGACATGGATGGTAAGGTACATACCTATAAAGCAAGACTGGTTGCAAAAGGCTATAAACAAATTCATGGGGTTGACTATGATGAAACCTTTTCACCAGTTGCAATGCTTAAATCTGTTCGGATTTTACTTGCCATCGCTGCAATCATGATTATGAAATATGGCAGATGGATGTCAAAACTGCTTTCCTTAATGGGAATCTTCTTGAGGATGTGTACATGACACAACCTGAAGGATTTGACATACCACAAGATGCCCAAAAGATATGCAAGTTACAGCGATCAATCTATGGATTAAAGCAAGCTTCCAGAAGCTGGAATCTTCGTTTTGATGAAACCGTAAAACAATATGGATTCATCAAAAATGAAGATGAACCTTGTGTCTACAAGAAGGTTAGTGGGAGCATGATCGTGTTTCTGGTATTATATGTAGATGACATATTACTCATTGGAAACGATGTCCCTACCTTGCAACAAGTGAAGACTTGGTTAGGGAATTGTTTTTCTATGAAAGACCTAGGTGAAGCAGCCTATATATTAGGAATTAGGATCTATAGAGATAGATCACAAAAACTGCTTGGCCTAAGTCAGAGTACATACATAGATAAAGTGTTGAGACGCTTTAATATGCATGATTCCAAGAAAGGATTCATACCTATGCAACATGGTCTGTGTTTATCAAAAACACAATCCCCTTCAACTAAGGAAGAAAGGGATCGCATGAATAAGATTCCATATGCATCTGCAATAGGATCTATCATGTATGCCATGTTATGTACTCGACCAGATGTCTCGTATGCATTAAGTGCAACGAGTAGGTACCAATCTGATCCCGGTGATGCTCACTGGGTAGCTGTCAAGAATATCCTTAAGTACTTGAGAAGGACTAAGGATTCATTCTTGATATATGGAGGTCAGGAAGAGCTTGATGTAATTGGTTACACTGATGCTAGCTTCCAGACAGATAAGGATGATTTTAGATCACAATCTGGTTATGTGTTCTGTCTCAATGGTGGCGCTGTGAGCTGGAAAAGTTCAAAGCAGGAAACAGTTGCTGATTCTACAACTGAGGCCGAGTATATTGCTGCCTCAAATGCAGCAAAGGAAGCTGTTTGGATCAAGAAGTTCATTAGTGAACTTGGCATAGTCCCTAGCATTGTGGATCCCATTGGTTTATATTGTGATAACAATGGTGCTATCGCACAAGCTAAGGAGCCTAGATCTCACCAACGATCCAAACACATACTTAGGCGTTATCACCTCATTCGAGAGATAATCGATCGGGGAGATGTGAAGATATGCAGAGTACCTACACTTGACAATATCGCTGACCCATTAACAAAGCCTCTTGCGCAACAGAAGCATGATGGTCATACTAGATCTATGGGTATTAAGGGTATGCCTAATTGGCTCTAGTGCTAGTGGGAGATTGTTGGTGTAAGCCCTAGAGACCAATACTTTTTGGTACTTGTATCGGATTATTCGTTTAATAATAAAAGGCATTTCTTTATTATGTTTGTCTTTCAGAATAATAAAGTCCCTAGAATAGTTAGTCTGTTTAATGAAATGTTAAGTGTGACTTAATCATGAGATCCCATTAAACATAAAGACATTATTCTTAAAATATCCGTAGTCAAGCTTTATTGCAAAGTGGGATAACATTAAAGCATTGAGACTATTATGAAGATAGACTGATGATCACATCTCATGGATCATGGATAAAGGGTTATCAAGTCTTGACATAGGTATAAATATTAGGAGTAATATTTATACCGGATTGACCCGCTATGAGAATACTACATAGTATGTTATGCAAAGTGTCATAAGTTATTCTCATGGTGATAATGGTGTATTACCACCCTTCGACCTGAAACCACTATGGACCCTAGATGTAGAGTCGGGTGCTTTATTGCTGATCAAACATTATCCGTAACTGGATGATCATAAAGACAGTTGATGGGCACTCCACGAAGCATGCTGAGGGACATGAGTGTCCTAGATGGAATTTGTCAATCCTGCATAACAGGAGAAATGTCTAAGGGCCCAATATTGAACTGGACAAGGATGACACAGTGTATGCCTTGTGTTCAATATAGACATAGGGGCAAAAGGGTAATTGTACAAACATATATTATCACGAAAAAGGTTTTGTCAGATCACATGACATTTTCGTGACTTGGGTAGCAGTGATGTGTTGCTAGATACCGCTCACTGTTTATTATGTTAAATATATAATTTAATATAATTACCAACGTTACGAAATCCTACAGGGTCACACACATAAGGACAGTTTGATGAGAGATAGAGAAATCAAAGGAACACCGTAAGGTACGGTGCACTTAAGTGAAAAATAGAAATTCGGATAATATAATAATAATTATTGTTATTTTATAATGGTTATAAAATAATAATAAAATAAATATATTTATTATAATAATAGTTATTATAATAATATATAATATTATTATGGATCATGTGAATTGGGCTTTTAGCCCGCAGCCCACAAGAGAGTCTATAAAAGGAACCCTTGTGATGAAGCTTTTACTTGATGCAATTTCGTTTTTGATTCTCACTCAAATAATTCCGTTCGTAAGCAGCTAGCACTGTGACCGGAAGCTGTTCGTGTGGACTGAGTAGAGGCGTTGCACTTCATCAACGCTTGTGATCGCTGCATCAAAGATCTGAATCGCCACAAAGAGGTAACGATTCTATCACTGACCATGCTCATTCGTAAGGATCACTAAAGGAAAATTTTTGTTTTCCGCTGCGTTTAGATCGCAATTTTCCTTCACCTTCATCCACCACAGCTCTAGCATCCTTGAGGGAAGCCATTGTAGGAGGTACTCTGGTGACCACAGGAACTTTCTTGACAACAGGAGGAGCTTCATAATTATTAACAACCCAAGGAACTACTTCGAATGTCTGGCACGGAGTTTCAACATATTCACCTTCCACTTCAAGATATTTAAAGGTGTTCACATGGCTAACTATATATCCTTCCTCTCCGTAAACAGTGACAACTTTTCCTTCTACTGGATATCTCAACTTCTGATGTAAGGTGGAGGTTACAGCACCTGCCCCATGGATCCAGGGACGCCCAAGCAAACAAGAGTACGAAGGACGGATATCCATTACATAAAAAGTAGCATTGAAAACTTGAGAACCTACTTTTATTGGGAGATCAATTTCTCCATGCACCACTCTTCTCGAGCCATCAAAAGCCTTCACCACTATATTACTGGGTTTCAACACAACATCTTCAGGACTAAGCTTATTCAGAACTTCTTTGGGCAACACATTCAGCGAGGAACCATTGTCTATTAACACATGTGACAGGGTAGTGCCTCTGCATTCAATAGAGATATGTAGAGCCCGGTTATGATCCCTTTTGGCCGGAGTCAAATCAGCATCGGAGAAACCTAACCCATTATCATAGGTCAAGTGTGCAACACAATTTTCAAACTGGTCTACAGAAATCTCATTTGGTACATGAGCAGTCTTCAAAAATTTAATCAAGGCCTTGGCATGCGCCTCAGAACACAACAATAAAGACAACATATAAATCTTGGAGGGAGTATGCCCCAATTGATCAACAATGTCATAATCACTCTTGTGAATGATCTTCAGTACTTCTTCCATCTGCTTAGCAAGATCATCAACAGCTGGCACATCAGTTTGTAACAGGACCTTTGCCCCGAGCATCAGCAGTAGAGGTAGTAGCTGGAGTAACTGCATTCTTGGAGGTAACTGGAGGAGATAAAACTCTTCCACTTCGTGTGATCTTACTAGATCCAGCAATATTGTCAACATCAAGGTTTTCACCAACAACAGGGGTATCAGCTAAGGATTCCTGCTTAACACCATGAATATAAACATCGGAACCATAATGCCAAGGCACAGCTTTATCAGAAGTATACGGAATAGGACCCGGAGTGGTAATGATCATAGGAGCCACTCTAGCTTCAGCAACAATCTTCACAGGGCCTTCAGCAGTAATTTTAATTGGACCCTTACGAGTGATTTTTACAGGTCCCTTGGAAGTAATCCTTACCGGCACTTTATCAACCATATCCACCTCTTCAACCTTCACACCTTTAGTTATATGTTCAACCATGCTTTCCACAGAAGGTGGTGTCCTCTCAAACAATATTGTGTAATTGTCCATGAGGCGTTGGATTCTGTCCTTCAATCTCCAGCAACTATCCGGTTTATAAGCACAATAGACAAAATCTTCATGACAACCTGGAAAGAACCCAGCTTGTACCAACTTCTTCTTGATAACAGACAATGGTGTAGTCACATCTGCAACTAATGAAATACGTGAGACGTCATCAATGACATTGACAGTCTTTTCATGATTTGGCATGGGAGCAGTAATCACATTTGGAGTACCCGGAGGGTCAAACTCAATCTCTCCCGCATCAATCATATCCTGAATCTTATTCTTCAATATCCAGCAACTATTGGTATCATGTCCCTGACAATTTGAATGATATGCACATCGTGCATTAGGATTGTACCTGGGAGAGGTAACATTGGGATTCTGAGGAGGGTCCCTCAAAGTGATAAGTTCACCCTTCAACAAGTGGTGCAAGGCTTGGGCCAGTGACATGTTGAGCTTAGTGAACTGCCTTCTAGGCCTCTGTTGATTGCCCTGTGGTGGCTCTGGTGTTGTAGGAGTTAGATTGGAGATATGAACTGCACTCACAGACTGATGCCTCCTATTACGATCAGGTTGACCATAAACAGCATTTGACTCTTTCTTCCCACTGGGAGGCTTCTTTGCAGTACTTGATGAAGAAGCACCCCTTTGGATCTTGCCACTCCTTATACCACTTTCTACGCGCTCTCCTGTCATTATCAACTCAGTGAAGCCAGATGATGAGCTTCCAATGAGATGACTGTAAAAAGGACCATTCAACGTACACATGAACATATCCACTAACTCTCTGTCAGTTAGAGGGGGTTGTACTCTTCCAGCCAAATCTCTCCACTTCTGGGCATACTCCTTGAAATTTTCTTTAGCACCCATAGACATGTCCTGTAGTTGCATGCGAGTAGGGGCTAGATCAACATTGTATTGATATTGCTTGTAAAAGGCTTCAGCAAGATCATTCCAATCACAGATGTTGACACTCTCCAACTGATAGTACCATTCCAATTGAGCTCCAGATAAGCTCTCTTGGAAGAAATGGATCCACAACTTCTTATTAGCAGTATGGGGTTGGATTCTCCGGACATAAGACCTCAGATGCAGCTTGGGACAAGAGACACCATCATACACTACAAAAGCAGGGACCTTGAAACCAATGGGTATAACCACCCCAGATATCAAACTCAGGTCTTCAAAATCCAGCCCAGATGATTTTTGCAATTCCATAGCATCCATTCTATCCACCAGCATTTTGAACTTATCTTCATTAGGCTCATGATAGTAGTTAGCTTCAGAATCAGAATCCCCTATTGTATTATGGAGAATGCCTCCCTCTTTTTCAGACTCCTCAGACTCATAATCTTCAACCTGTTCCTTGGTCTTGATAGGACCTCTGAACCTTCTTCCCATGTTGATTAGGCCTCCTGACCTTCTAGTCTTCTTGGTCTTCTTGGCCAGCAGTGTCTTCAATTCATCCTGCCCCTTGGACAAGTTCAGGATTAGCTCTTGGAACTGGGCATTTTGTGTCTGAAGATCTTTGACTGTTTGTTCAAGAGCCATTGCTGAAATAAACAGCGAGAAGATAAGAAACTTGTACATAAGAAACCTGTGATGCAATGATATGGTGTATAAATGCGTATGCAATGTTTTCAAGGACCGCAGGATTTAAATTTGTTTAAACAACCAAGAAAGTAAACTTTTATTAGTAATAAATTTGTTTGCCCTTTGGGCTTACAAAAATAAATATAAAATATGGGGTTTTAAGTCTCCCATGGACGTTTCCTCTTTGTGTTGAGGTATGAGTTGAGATTCCGCTCCTCGTGAAGTTGCTTTGTTAGCTCCAGGATTCTTTCTTGACTTGCTTTGTAATGAGTCTCTAAAGTATCTCTTTGCTCCTTCAACTGGATCCAGGATCTCTATAAGTCTTCCATGTCAGTGGGCATGTCTGGGTGAAGGATGGTATAAGAAGTATCTCCTTCAGCAACAGGCTCCATAGTAACTGGTAGGATGGCAGGATATGGCATCATAAGAGTCTGAGCACGAGATCGTACCCATCTGAGATAAGCTTCCATAGGAATAGTGTACTTGGGCTCCAGAGTCTTGCTGTCAACCTTGTTCACTTTTCCCCATGCTCGTATGAACCTTTGACGGTAACCTTGCAGATCGTTGTCGTAGTCAAACACAATACCCTGAATTAACATGTCATGTGGACCATCACTCCGAGCGTAATCAAAATGTCGTAAAGCTAAAGAAGGGTTGTAAGTAATGCCTCCTCTTATGCCTAGAAGTGGCACATTAGGAAACTCCCCACAACGGTCAATGATAGTAACATTCTCCATAGATCTGGAGCACCAATGAATATCTGAATGCGAGAGTGACATAATCCTCTTGGACCACCTGAACCCTTGCTCATTCTTCATCACTAAGCGAGGAAGGTGAGAAATAAACCACCTAGATAGCAAAGGTATGCAACACATCAAAGTTCCTCTTGCCCTTGTAGTACGGGTATGAAGAGAATGTAGGATGTCTCCAAGCAATGTAGGCACTGGATTGTGACTCAGAAATATGTTGATGGCATGCACGTCTATGAACTGATCAGGATTGGGGAACAACACTAAGCCATAAATCAACAAGGCTAAGATCTCCTCAAAAGCATCATAGCTCATAGCCTTCAAGAACACTTGAGCCTTCTCTATCAACACCTTAGCAAGAATACCCTTAACTCCGCTTCTCGTTTCTAGAACAATGTCTGACTTCTTCAGATGTAGAGCTGCAACAATGACCTCAGGTTTAGGCTCCTTTTCCAAACCTATGAATGGTTTCTGATCAAGATCAGGTATACCCAGAAGTTTAGAGAACTCTTCCATTGTAGGAACCAGCTGATAGTCGGGGAATGTGAAGCAATGGTGCTTAGGATCAAAGAACTGAAACAGAACATTCATCATGTCTTCATTGAACCCTGAAGTGACTAGATCCAGTAGGTGACCATGTCTCTTGATGAACTGGGAGTTTTCAGAAACCTAAGAGACCAATTCCTTAAGCTTAGGAGGTATCCCTACAAATTTGATCCGGATAGTATTCCTACGAGCAGAAGCCATGACCTGCAACAAAGAACAAAGATAAATCCTTTGGTCCTTGAAATGGTTAGTGAAAATGCTATGCTTATGATGATGTTATGATGTTATGATGTTATGCTCAATCACAGACATGTGGCACACACAAACAAGTCACACCATAGCCCTAGGTTTAGAGGCTTGCATGAGGTTTAAAGGTAAGTACCCTCCCCTGAAGTTGAGATGGTTCATCCTGTCCTATAAAGTAACCAGGTTCTAAGGGATCTCAATATCATTGATCCTTCACAAGGGTGCTTGTTCAGTAGGCAACTTACTTGCCAACCAAAACCCTCCAAGTTTAGAATCTCAATGAGTGTAGCATCGAGTATCAACCAACTTCAGTCTTCACCAAAGCCGGTTATCTCACTACTTTTCTAAGGGCCAAGATGGGATAACTAGGGTTCTAAAAGTTAGTTAGTGTATTGACAACGTATGACAGCCTCATATTATCCTCAACTTGACTTAAGGAACATAAGCACCAACCAAGAAGTCACACTAACTATGCCCACCAGATCAACCATATCGGTATACGCCGTATAGTTTCCTTGGTCTATTGCCATTTACCTAAGGTACACTAGATCCGGGTTAGGATCTTTCACACATAAGAGCACCCAACAAATAAGTATAAAGCAAACAAGGATAACAATTTTAAATTGATCTAATTCCTTAGGGTACCCCTCTTTTATTAAATCCCCAGCAGAGTCGCCAGTTCTGTAACACGGTGGGAGAACTGACTTTCATAAATGTTGCGGATAGCAAGAGTCGCCACCGACTTTTATTTTATCCAAAGGAAAGGGCATAAAAGAACAGGAAAGACCTTAAAAGATTTTTGGGTTCGGGGGGTAGGTTATGTAAAGGGAAGGTGTTAGCACCCTTTACATCCATGGTTATCCATGGGCTCTTAGTTACTTAGCTCACTTTAAAGTGTAGTGTGTGATTAGAAATTTTCTTAAGTACTTTATAATGATCCATGTACGGATATATATAAAGCCTTTGTTTTGAAAAATTGTTTGAAAATGTGAAGTGTTTGAAATGTTTTTGAAAAGTGAGCAAGTACATAAGAGGAACCTACCCTAAGTTAAGTCTTTTATGTTCTTAAATATCCTTTAAGTGGTAAGACTATCCCTATTATTAAGGAATAGGTAGTCATTACCTTGGATGTGTGAGGGACAAGTGAAGGGACAACTGTTATTTAAGCAACTGTAAGGTGTATAAGCAATTCGAAAGGACTTATCATCTTTATTCGAAAGGGACAAGATCATTATGAAGGCAACCATAAAGGGACTTGATCTTTTTATCTGTTAAGGGACTAGATGATATGAGAGAAGGGACTTTGCTTTACACCTTACTTGACCTTTTGTTTAGGCAACTTGAGAGGTAACCCTTAAGAGGTGAGATGGCGATCCAAGATCGACTTACGTGTGTGAGTGTACAAGTTCATATATTTATCTTGAGATTAATGATCTAAATTCAATTTTTAAATACAAAGCATGTTTACACTCCCTATTTTACTAACCATGGCAGTTTAAATAAATAATAAAAATAATACTACAACTATTACATAAATGGTACAATTACATAATAATAATAATAAAATAAATTAAATAAATAATCACATAATAAATAAATAAATAAAGGGGTTAGTAATAATAAACAAAATAAATATAAGAAGAAGGAATTAGCATAATAATATAATAATGAATTAAAAGTTCAATTTTAAATAAATAATTATTTTTTAAGATTTTTAATAAAAGAAATAAATAATAAATATTATATACTAATAAAATATGATTAATAGTCTAATTATTTAATTTTATATACATATTATAAAAATATTTAATAATAATTAAATAAGCATATAAAAAATAATTAATTATATTCACAAGATAAAATTAGGGTTTTTTAATTATTTAGAAAAAATAAGTTAGGGTTAATTAATTGATTAAACTATTTACACTATAAAACTATATATAACATGAACAAATTATAAAATAAACAAATAAATTAATATTTACAATATGATTAGGGTTTATAAAATAAAATTAGGGTTAAGAATTTAGTTTTTTAGAAATTAATTACAATTTAAATAAATTATGAACAAATTACACATAATAAAGATTAATAAAAATAAATATTAGAAATAATAATGAATATTTATTTACAAAAAATATTTTATGATATAATATGTTTAAGTTAAAATTATGATGGTTTAATTAGTTAATTAATTGATAAGATGATTAAATAGTATAATAATATAATAATTAAATTAAAGAAAATAAAAAGAAAATAAAACAGGGTTTTAAAAAAAATGGGGGAGACCTGGTTTTGATCCCAGGACCTCCCCAATACCTGAAGAGAGCTCTAGCCACTGGGCCAACGCGCGTTTGGTGTCAACATACTGCCTTCATATGCTTTTGTGCGTATCCTGAAAAAATCAAATAAAAAACAACAAAGCAAAAGGGCCTGGGGGATTCGAACCCAGGACCATCAACCTCATACGCGTACACACAAACCAACTGAGGCAGACTAGCTTTTCTGAAATAATGTTAACAACAAATCATAAAATATTATATCAAATATTTGAATATGGATTTTGGCGCCACTGAACTTCATCTTCAACCTTGGTTCCTGCAAATTCACCTGCGAAATTTCCTACAAGTTTTCCTGCGAATTTATTTTCGTAGCTAAACCTGTGATTTTCAAACTTCATACAAACAGTGAAATTTCGCAAAAATAAGTGTACCATTGAGTTCCATATGATATTTGCAATCATTTCATGTTCTTATAATTCATTTATTTTGACTCAATAGCAAAACCCTAAAAGAGGCCGCAAACCCTAATAATGGTGGAATTTGATACTTACACAAAAAACTTAATTAAACAGCCCAGAATCAATCTAGGGTTCATCACAAACATCATCAAACAATCAAAAACAGTTTAAAACAAGCCAATCAATGGAATCGAAAATCAAAAATAGCTTGAAGAACATGATTCAGTTTATGCGATTTAGGGTGTTTTGAATGCAATGAATGGTTGGGATAGCATCAATGATGTTCAAAGAACATGTTTGAACCTTTAGAATGCTTTGAGAGGGCCTCTAAGTGAGAATCCGAATTGAGAGTTTTTGATGAATTTTGAAAATTTGGAACTTGTTCTTGAGGCTGCAATTTTCGTGTCCTTGTGTTTGGATCAATTACTTGTATATATATGAATGATATTAGGTCAAAACATTGTAGGATTGTTTAGACTTTTTGGATAATTGAGATTGAAAAAGATCATGCTTTAAAACTTGAATATCTTTTGATCCAACCTTGCTATTTTAAGACCATCATCGTAATTTGCATATCAATCTGATCCAAGCAATATTTATGATTTTCTAGAAGCAATATCCCATCCAAATATTTGATTTATATATTTGATTTTGATTTAATTTGCTTTTTAATGAATAAAATTCAAATAAATACTAAATAAAAAATAAAAAATCTGAAAATGCTTGGATTGGGTCGTGTGGGATGATATCACAAGGATTGGGTTGCACAATGGTAGGCCCATTCGGGAAAAAAATGATTCTAAGACCCCTTTTGTTCAATATTTTTCTCAAAAATTTCCCAACTTTGCAAGGACACAAATCCCTCAATTTTAAGGCTATGAGGGTGTTCTTGGACATTTTGGAAAGTTTAAAGAGTCCTATAACCAACCCCATTGGTTTCATGTCCATATCTTTTACCATTCTCAAGTTATGCTCTTTTGAAGTTGTTGACTTTTTGTTGACTTTCAAAAGGACCTATAATGTCTTAGCTCATACCTTCCAAATGAAGCATTTTTGGGCTTGGCTTGTGAGACACAAAGTTGTAGAGAATTCAATTTCCTTCAAAATGAGATTTGGATGGGAAAAATTTGATGAAGCATGTGAAAGTTATGGCTGGTCAAAGTTCAGTTGACTTTTCCTAAGGAAACCCTAATTTAGAAACTCCTGATTCTTGATGATCTGAAATCTCCTTGATGAATCATGATCAACCCTTGATCAAATGATGAATTTTACTTCATATACTTGATGTTGGCAAAAAATCATGAAGTTTGACTTTGGTTTGACCACAGTTGACCTCAGTTTGACTTTTTAACTACTTTGACTGATTTTGACCTATCTGATCATCTGACTGAGCAAACCTTTGGGAAAAGTCTTGAAACTTGTCATGGGGATTCTTAAACACATATAAGATGTTATGAAGCTCACTTGAAGTCTTGGAAGTCCATTTAGCCTGATTAAAATCAAAACCCTAGTTTAGGATGCATTGCTTAGGAGGATGCATTGTCTGAGGGAATTGTCAAATCTTCTGACTAATTGTGAACTTTGTGAACCTTGTGAACCTCATGAGATGTCTTGTGAACCTTGTGAGCCTCTTAGTACACAAAGTCTTGTCTTGTGAGGGCAAATTTTGGGGTGCAACAACCTCCACTAGTCATTTCCCGTATAGCTTAAGGCTCGTGGCGCATTGTACACATTTTCCTTTATTAAGTGTTTTGATTTTTTCTTTAAGATGAGAAGTGAGACTCAAATTGGGAAAGGAAAAACTCTAAGGGAAACTAGACTTACCCTAAGTTAATTGAGTTTAAAGGTGACCTATGGTTAGTGAGGCTTGAAAGATTAAAAGCTACTTAAGCGAATAATAGACTAGAAATGCGAGTACAAGAATTAATAGTGAATGATACGGCCCTCCTACGTCTTGGTGGGTGAAAACGTGTACGAATCGTAAATGAGATGAAACGATGGATCAGGTGGGTCGGTTGCATGGTGCTGAGACGCACGACTTATGGTGTGCAACATACAAGGCTTGCTTTTGAGTGTAATGGAGTGGAAGGATGGTAATCGAGGAATCCTAAAGTCACATGAAACTTTATTTATTTATTTGAAAATTTACTCGACGTTGGATCGAGTATTTCTTTATTTTACTTTCGAGATTTGGTTTTCTAGAGATTCGTTTTATCTTTTCTATCCTAATTATAGGAACTTTACAGGCATAAGAGTCCTAAGCTATTGCATCACAAAGTACAAACCACAAAAATATAATCGAGGCATAATAAAAATAATCCAAGTCCATAAGCAAATCCTCGAAAAATACCTTGCACAAAAAGAAGATGTTAGTAAATGAAATGAAAATGCATATGCAACAATATGTCGAAAATGAATTAAGATAACAAAAAGTTGCAAGGATTTCTAAAGCATATAAGGCATAAAACCAAAATAATGGCTAATCGCTTCATGGAAACGCACTTGAATGGTTTCTAAGCCTAAGTCCTAAAAACTAAAGGATCCTATTTACTATCAACATTCTAGAATCAGTAGCTAAGCTATATTAAGCCATCCTAATATTCTAAGATCAACCCTAATTAGTCTAGGTCTTAATGAACCATAAAATCCTAAGCTAAACTAGATGGATTTACAATGGAAAATTGTCTAAAGTTAATACATTAAAAAAAAATAGTAAAAGTCCTGGAAAAAATATGAAATTAATTCCCTAGGGTCTCTATCCTGAATCTAACATTGTGCTAAAAAATCTCCTAAAAATTCATAACCTAACTATGTCAAATGGTCACTTAAATCTATCTAAGATTCAATCACAATTTTATACAAACAACATTATCAAAATAGTGGATAAAATGGCCTAAAAAATAAACTAAAAATTATTCCAGGTTCTACTATAATTCTTCTAATCATAGCAAAAAGAATGGGACCAAAATGATACAGGAGGTGGGAGAAATAAAATGTACAAAATCATGTGTTCATGTGAGAATTCAATAGAAAAGCAATTAAATGGAAAATCGAAATAAAATTGAAAAATGACAAAATCCAGAAAGTAAAAATGTAGAAAAGTTCTAAAATGAGTTATAAACCTCCTTTAATTTTTGTGGAATTTTATTATTTTTTTTAGTATTTTTATAGATTTAAATTGAAATGGTACAAAACAAAAATTTTAAAAGAATTTAGAAATAGGAGAGGGGTGTAGAAATAGCAATTCTAGTTTAAAAAACTAATTGGGCTTGCGTTGGGGGTGCCATTAGCGTTCTGGTTAAGGCCCAATAACAAAGAAGCCCGAGGGAGTATGATATGTTTCTCAGTCAACTTTGTTGACTAAACCATAGCCGTGTGATTCAGATTCCTATGATGATGGAAAACTATGAGGATCAAGCTACTAATGAGACGCGGTCCATGGTATCTATAGTGGGAGTGACGCACTTAATCAAAATCCGGTGGTCCTACCAGACGGTGACAAGTGTCACCGCCGGAGTGGACCGCCCAAACCAACCTTATCTCTCCAATTAGGTTGTAACGGTGGGAAGTTATTGATTTTCATGAGTTTTAATTGCAATTATTATGGTTTTAATTTCTCAAAATCAAGATTAACACAAGTATTAAATCAGTATCAAATTATAACTTAAAATGAAATCAGAACGTCTCTCTCTCTCTCTCATAAAACATGTTTCCTTCTTCATCTTCTCAAACGCATTTCTCCCTCATATCAACCCTAGTCACCGCTACACCACCGTCACCAGAGAAATCCGTCCGCGGCCACCGTCCTTCCCTCCTCCAAACGACACAATCTCCACACAAACCCTAATTCTCTTCTTAATTAAAACTGAAAATGAAGAAAATACAATCTAACATTCCGTCGCCGGAGAAAAACGAGAGAAAAGCTTACTTCGATTTGAAACCCCTCAGATTTGCTTTGCTCGATCACGATTCTTCCCCTTCAAATTTGCGCGATTCTTCTTTGTTTATATGATCGAGTCGCAGAATCATTGTGCAATGTGAGGATACACCTTGATCGATTTGTGGGCTTCTGAATTTGTTGATTGTTCTTGAATGATGTTGATTATTGTTTACACGTTTGATACACTATGTATTGTGTTATACAGGTTCTCGAAGATGAAGGATCGATGATGATGAAGTGTATTATGATGGCACGGTGGTGGTGATGCGTTTTGAAGCGATGCAACGCTTTGAGATGGTTGTGGTGGTTCACTCAGCCGTGAATTCATAATGAAGGTGAAGGCGACGACATGATACTCTCGGTAAGATTCATTTCATCCTTGTCTTCTCCTCCGCTTTGGTTGTTATTGTTGCGATTTCACGAAGTCACCATAGACATGTTCTTAAATTCCTTCTATTTTTGCTTTTCTGCTTTAACGTGAGATGTGTTCTTGAATCTTGCAGGTTCGGTGAATATGTGACGTATTCTCGATTGTAGCTTTGTTCCATTTTCGCTTCTGAATTCGAAATTCTCACTAATACGTGTTGTTGTTGTTTATTTTTGCAAGTTGCGTTTTGTTTTCTTTTGCAGGTTGTTGATGATTGAAGAGCAATGCGGGGATTGGGGATTGATGCAGTTGTGGTTCTTTGAATTGCAGGTTATGGAGATATTTCAAAGATGCAGAATGGTGAAGATCAAAGAAATTGAGGAGAATGGAACATGAAGTTGATGAGAAAGATGAAGATCAACGTCGTAGATGGAAAATCAGAGAGAGGGATAAAGAAGAGGTGGGAGAGATGAATCCGAAAATAGGGGGAGTTATGGAGAGAGTCGATGGATGAAGAAGGTGGTGAATGAAGTAGAAGCAAATGGAAGAAAATGGTGAAGATCTGAAGATGGAGAATGAGGATGCAGGAATGAAGGAGTGAAAAAGATTATCATCGAGAGACCTCCGAAAGAAGTTGACCAATGGCTTTATAGAGGTGAGTGTTTTTTTTTTATTCAGTTGAAAATCAATTAGAAGCGGTTAGGGAGTTAGTTGTGAATCTGTTGAAGCTTCTAACTGATTTCGGTTATAGATTTTTCTTCCTCCCTTTTGATTTTTCTAGTGTGCCCTGTTATAAGTTTCTGTTATGCTACTTCTTCATTTTTTCTGTTATTCTGTTGTTGCAGAGTATTGAAGTTGCATTTTTTTTTGGAGATTTATGAAGTTTAGCAAAGAGTTTCAGAATATGGAGGAACCAAGAGAAAAAGGAGTCCCTCCGAGATTGAAAAGAAGACGATGATACCAATAGTATAGGGTGTCGTGTTGAGACTGATAACTTCTCTGTAAATTTCAATGTTTTGCTCTTAGAAGTCTTTTTCTGGTGTAGCTTTGCTGTAGATTATTTTGTGAAGAATCTTATAATATCTTTCTTCTGAGTTTTTCCGACATCAGCTTTGATAAAGGCGTAAATTGATTCTGTTTTTTTCTTTCTATTATGTACTTATTTTTCTGTCATGAAAAGTGGTGTAAAACATGGATATCTATAGGCTTGCTGATAGAAAGCTGATGATGTGGGCTTTTGTGACCACTTTTAATTTGTAAATTTGCAATGGTATAAAAGAACAATAACAGGCTAAGTAAATGAAAGGTGGGCCGCTGAGCCTTCTTTCTATACTCATTACCTCCTCTCTTTTTTTTAAAATGTAAATGGATTATAAGAAATGGATAAAAATGAATTGGATAATTGGACAATGAATTGGTTTAGAAAATGGGTGTATAAAATGGATATAAGATATTTGAATAATTGAATTTTGAAATGAATTACGGATAATGATTTTGATTGAAGGACGTGGGAAATATGGATGGAATAAAATGGATTGGGGAATCAGATTATTGAGATGGATATGAATATGAATATCTGTGGGTTTAATGAAGCGAACCGGCTACCACCAATACGCACATAGCCATAAAGTCCCGATTTTCCAACTCAACAACAATCTTGCCCCTGAATTGCTTATGAACCCTTAATCAATGATAATCTGGCATTGAACTTCTTAAGAACCACCCTTGACAATCTGATGAATTCACCACAACACCATGAACTTTGAATACGCCTTGTCCGAGGAATAGCCATTAGCACAAATAACTTGTAATTGACGCAATCTTTTGATAGTTTGACCAAAATTAGGTCAAACGACCATCTGAATCGAATTGCGAATGGGACAACCACACTTGAATTAAAACACTGCCAGCCTACGTTATGTTATGGACGTTATGTTTCATATTTTCATGTGAAGATGCAATTCAAAGTATGCGAGATAAAACGCTAAATGCTATGGAAAAGAGAGGGCAAATTTTGGGGTATTACACAGAGCCACACCAAAACTAGCAGTTGGTAGAGGCGAAAAATTTGGTGGATAACTAGTATACGCAAAGTTATAACACGCCTCTCTGGGAATATATGAGGGTATTGTCGCTCCCGATAAATGAGGCTAACCCAAATAAAGGTACAGACGCGAACGGTCGGCGAAAGGATGAAATGAGAACACACAGGAGTGAACTCACAGGAAAAGAAAAGAGTCGCCAGCTAGGCATTTTTATCCCGAAGGAAAGGTAATGCTGCATAAACCTAGAAAGATATGGATAAGACGGTTGCGAACCAGAGAGACTGAGAAAGGGGGTTGGTTACAACCTGGGAAGGTATTAGCACCCAGATTGTCCGTCGTACTCGACGGGATCCACGCTTAAAAGATTTGTGTTTTAAAGGGGTAGTGTCAGTGCAATCTGTGTATAAAAGAGCTGGAAAAGGATGTACAGGTGTCAGTGTAACAGGAGTGTAAAGTGAAGTATGTGAAGTGTATAAAGAAGTGTCAGTGTGAGAACAGGAACAAGACGCTCAAGATCATGAGGCTAAAGAATAATGCTGAAGGAGGGAGAATATACAGAGACTTTTGTTCGATAACTGTTAAGTTATGCCTACGTATCCTCTCGTGCAATGAGGAAGTCAGAACACCGTAGTTCGACCCAAAGAGACTGAAAGATGAATTGACCTGTGAACTGCTTACTTGTCTATGCTCAAGTGTATGACCTGTCTCGCTCAGGTGCAAACTGTCTTGCATTAGACGGAAGAAGCAAGTTCTCGTTTATGAGTGAATGAGATGAGAAAAGAATCCCGGAGGAGACGATTATTGTTTGTTTTTTGTGTTTTCAGTCTTTTATTGCTTTTGGATTTGTTATAGGAAAATGAGCTTAAGTCTAAACCAAGGGTTAGTAAACTCATTACATCCTCCCTCTGATTAGGGGTAATGAGAATACCTTAAGTGTGAAGTCAGCTTCTCACACTTAATCACCATGGTGTAGGATTAAGATCATTAACCTACTTGTGATTATTTAGATGTTTTTGGTGTTTTTGTTTAGTGTTAAGTAATGAGATTAAGCCATAATCAGGGATTAAACAGACTCATTACACCATCCTAATAGAAGGATAATAGATGAGAATGTTTAAGCTGAGGAAAGCTCCTCAACTTAATCCATGATTAGGGATTAAACTCATGACAAAACAAAGCCTTTATTAAATGGATTTTAATTAATGATAAGATGATGAAGTGAATTTTATGATTTGTAAGACAACTTGAGGGGGACTTGTCCATTAACACTAGGGTTAGTCCTTCTTAACCAATTAAGGAAGAATTAGAACCCTAATGCAAGGCCCAAGTTACAAGCTTGATGTCTTGATGATTATTAGATGGATTGATTAAAGGATTTAAACACATTAAGGGTTTAACACTTAGGATTAAAGTTATACACTTCATCCTAATAGAAGGATGCAGGCATAAGCTTAATCACAAAGCCTTAAAGCCTTTAGGGTTTAGTCCCTGATTATGAGATGAGAAGAGAAGACTCAATGAGACACAAAGGTAAAAGCTAAGTGGGGGACTAATCAAAACCCTAATTATTGTCATGCTTGGTTGTTCCTAGGGTTTGTGAGGTTTACAGGAAAGATCTTCAGAGAAACCACCAGGAAGCAGATGAGAGGAGCAAAGAGAAGCAAAGTAACTTGCTTCATTTAAGAAGACAAGTCACTTGAAGAAAGAAAGTAAGATGAAGAAGAATGAGCATGCCCAATCTCAAGCACAATACAAAATGCAGCAATGATGCATAAGAGAGATGAAAAGAGATTGTGAGAAGTGAAGGCAAATTCACTTCTCAAAGTTACTTACCACCTGAAAAGTTAGTGAAAGGAATGCAATGCAATGCAAAATGAGATGAAATGGGATGATGCACACCAAAACCAGAAGCATAAGTATGATGCTAATGATGCTATGAGATGATGCAAACATGAATCAAAGCATGAGGATGATCATACAAACATATGGATGCAAGAGAAGCATGCTTAGAACCATGAACATACATGAAAAGTTATGAAATGCAAATGGCATACAACATGGCAAATGCAAGATGCAATGATCAAACATGATTCTAATATGTCCTAAGATGTAATATGAATCAAATGAATGCACAAAATGTCATGGCAAGCCATGGTATGCAAGCAAATGGAAGATGGATGCAAATGAAAGCCCAAATTAGGGTTTATGATCAATGCACAAAACAAAAATCAAAACCAGAAGCAAACATCATGATAAAAAATTGAAAATGCATTCAAAGGAACCCTAAACCTATACAAACTCACTGCCCAAAGGAGGGGTTCTAACTTAACCTAATGAGGGTTATGAATTTCTCAAGATTGCTAGGGTTTTATGGTACCTTGTCAAGAAAAGTGTCAAACAAATTGAAAATGTGAGATCAAATCATGCCAATTTAATCCTATAAACTACATGATATGCAAAATGCAATGCAAAAAGAATCAAAGTCCAACTCTTAAAGACTAGGCAGAAATGAATTTTCAAAGATTGGATCAAAATAATGCCTTGAAATGAAATTAATTCCATGAAAAATTGTCAAAAGACATCAAGATCAAGAAAGAAATTTGGTTTGAGGGTTGGAAAATGTTTCATGAATTTTTTGGTGATTTTTAAATACCTAAAAGTATTTTTAATTAATTAATTCTCATTAATTAATTAAAAATAAACTTTTAAATGATTTAAAAATAAATTTTAATGCAAAAAATAAAAATAAAAATGTTTTTGGTTTCTGAAAATTAATAAAAGGCTGTATAAAAATTTTCAGAATTTTTCAAAATGTTTTGCTATTTTAAATTAAATGAAGAAAACAAATGAAATAAAAAGAAAATAAAATGAATTTAAACTGAAAAAAAGAAAAGTCAACACAATCAATGGACAGCATTCAAACTCACACGCGCGGGAGTGGACTTGGCGCGCATCTGGATGGCCAAGATTCAAAATTCGCTAATTATGATTAGTGCCCTAATCTGAACCCTAAACAAAATCAGGTGACCGGAACAGTGTTCCGGTCATCTTCTCCGATCAGCCAAAAACTCAATCTCACTCTCCAGGCCATTTCAAAAGCTCTAAACCTCCAGAATCAATCTATGAACAACCCTAAGCATAAACCCTAACTCAAACAACATTTATTTTCACTGAATCAAGAGAAACAAGCAAGAACATTTTTTCGGGCAAACTTTCAGATCAAGCATACAACCTCAAAACTCAATCATTTTCAAAAATAAAATGTTCAGTGAACTCAGGGAAGCATGCAGATCAATTTAGAAACAAGAGAAAGGAGTTCTGGAAAAATGAATTTCCATGGCTACCTGAATCGAAGCTTTGATTTCTGGCACTTTCTGGCTGGTTTCTTGCTTCCAATCACCTCCAATGGACCTCCTGAGAAGCTTTCAATGCTTGTTTGGAGTTTACAATGGTTGGTTTGAAAGATAGCTGAAGTTCTGCTCAAAGGGGGAGAGAAATCGTATCTTGGTTTCTGGGAGTTTCAGGCTATGGTGATGGGTGGTTTGTGACCAGTGAAGTGTGCTGAGTTGATTTGTGAAGTTGGTTTGTGTGTTTGCAACTTGTGGAGAGTGTTTCGAAATCTTTTGCAAAATGGGGTGAAAATGAGAAAGTTGTGTTCTTGGTGCTTTCAGGCTTGTGTTGTATGTGCTTTTGCTTGCTTTTGGTTTGTATAAACAAATGGGATTGGTCAGATGAGTTGATGTGTACTGCTGTGATTGGTATGGCTCAAGTTGCCAAAATGTCAAGTTTGTGTAAGAGAGGTATGGGTTGCTAGCTAGCCAAGGACAAATGGGATGTCCTGCGCAGCAAGATGTGTGGAGAGCCCTTGGATTGTTTGTGAAGTCAGCAAGCAAGTGGATTCATACTTGAGTGAGTTTTTGCAACTTGCTTCACTTTGGTTTCTTTTGAAAATTCTTGCCCCACAAGTCATGAAAATGAATGATCCCTTGGCCCATTCTGAATTTTAGATGTCACATGATCATGTTGTGAAGAAATGATACACATTTGAGGCCTTTAGAACACTTGATCAAACCATTTTGCAAATTGTCTCTTTGGTAGAAAACTTCAAATTTTGTGATTTTAGCCAACTTTGACAAGCCATAACTTTTGATCCAAAATGAATTAGGTCATGTTCTTGTACTTTTTGAAAAGGGAATGATCCATTCTACAACTTTCATGACAAAAGTTTTTCCATTTGAAGCATTTTTGAATCAAAAAGTAAAGGTTGAAAAAGTTTCCCAAAATGGCAATTTTCATTAAAAGTCAAACTTCCCAAAAAGTCAACTTTGCAAATGACTTGAAATTCTCTAATTTTGTGAACTTCTAACATCTTCTATGATCAAATAAAGATCATACACAATCAAAATGATGAAGAACACCCTTTGGTTGGGTCATTGGGGGCCTCAGATGCCCTGATTTTACACTGACTTGCCCAGAAAGTCAACTCTTGATCAGATGACTTCCCCATGGAATTTCTTCATGAAAATTGATATGCATGCTCCCTATACCATATAGAGACCAATAGAAACAAGAATGACCAAAAAATTTGGAGTTATGGCCTCTGAAACCAAAACCCTAATTCTAGGTCATCTGTGCAGTCAAACCTGGCTCTGCTTCCATGTCATTCTCAGTTCTTGTGATTCTTTGACATTCTTGACTTTGAGAGATCATAATATGATGCTTGCACATACATGGACCCCTTTGAAGTGATTGATGACATTTGAAGTGGCTCAAGAAGCTCTTGGATTGCTCAGATCACAAACCCTAGATGCAGATGACTTTGAAACAATGCAGTGAATCAAAAATGTGGTATGAGATGCTATGATTGGATTTATGTATATGAAATGATCACAAGCCATGGTGTGGATGGGTGAGGGCAAATTTGGGGTGTTTACAGGTATTACCAACTTCTCCAATTTTTCTGTAAATTTATGCTTAAGAGTCACAGCTTCTTCGCCTATGATTCGCCTAAGATCATCTGGCCTGTAGATTGTTTCAAAATATTTTTGGAATTTTTGAACTTATTTAATATGTTGTTGAGTACCTTTCTTGGTTCGATCCTGCACGAAAGCAATGGCATTAGTCAGAAGGGTTTGGAAGTCAGATGCGTCATAAAACTTGACGAGATAATATTCTTTCCACCAAACGTCGAACTCCTGAGTGCAGAGGAAGACTGGTCGAAAGACCACTGGCTGGATTTCCAAAGCAGCATCTTGTAGCTTTTCTGAAAGCTCCAGACTTTTTGACTTGGTAGAGGTTGAGTTGTAGAAGATGATGGATCCCTTTTTGGGATAGAGGGACCTTGGCTTCAGTTGTATCAGTCCAAACTGTCGAGCCACTAGATTTGGCTGATAAATTATCAGGGCCACCTTTGAGTTGGACATGGTGGGATAAGAAGGTAAGAAACTGGGTGTAAGGAACAATTTTCAGATGGTTAGAAAACTGTCCTCGTCTTTTTGGTGTTCTACATGGAGTTGTCTTGTAAACCACTTGGGTCCAACAACCCTATTGGAGAAAGGTGCCATGCTTTCCTTGAAGTCATAGCTTTTGGTAAACATATTCACATAGTTCATGAAAGATTGTCTAAGGTCTAGTCCTTCTTCAGAAGGAGTCAGTTGCGCCAGTCTTGCCCATTCGACATACCTATCTTTGACATATTCTTCGTCCACCAAACCTTTGTCAGGAAGTCTAGATTCGAAAGTGGCGTTGAGCCATAGCTGAAGAAGCCAGAAAGGACCTGCCAAGCTCAGGTTGCCCTTGTCTTTAATTTGCTTGAGAGATTTGACACTCTCACTTAGGGACTCATAAAGGTTAGTCAGAATTAATTCACTAAGACGCAAATTCTTGCCAGCATGAAATTGGTTTGCTAGGGGGATATACTTCTTCACCACTTGAAGGGATCTTCTGCAAAACACACAATTCGACAGCCAAAGGGTGAGGAAAGCTATGTGTTCTACATCTGATACCTCAATAGAGTCTTTAATATGGTAGCGAGAAATGAAGTGGGAGTATGAGGCGAAGCTAGTCTCAAAACCTATAGTATTGTCATCCAATACAGTTGAATCGAAAACTGCTCATGTTGGACTAAGCCCAACTATAGCAGCCAGGTGAAGAGGGTAGGGGTTATCATCCCACAAGGGAGATGACAGGTATTATAGGTACTATCCCAAAAATAGAGGGAATAAAGTATCATGTTGGTGCAATAGTTAGGGCCTTCTCTCGACAATTGGATCAAGTCATAGATACCAATTTTATTCCAAGTTTTACCCTTAGCCTTTTCGACCCTATCTACCCAGTTCACATATTCAGAAGGGTCTTTCGACCAGGGGCAGCTTCTAAAAATCCTAGACGATTAGATCACTCTTTCTTCCAAACATGTCCAGAATCTCGAGAAGGTTTGTGATGATTTGGTCTCTTGTTATGGCGAACGAACGTCTGTCGAAAGGATATGAGTTGCCCTTTAGGAAGTTATTCACATCACTACTGGAAAATCCTTTTGTATTTTTGACAAGATATAAATACGAGGATTCGACGAAGAAGACATGAGGACTATTTGAATCTCAAATGAGTTCGACAGGGCAAAGAGATGCATCGTTTCGTCAGTTTAAAGAGCAGTTTCTATGAATAACGATTATTCGCCAGATAATAGTACGTGGAAGATTATTAGGGATTAGTAACATGCAAGATGCCAAGTGGAGAAGTCTTAGGATTTGACCGTTGTTCGACGGTTATGTTATTTGTATATAAATAGGATAATTTGCTTTGTGTAAAGTGTGTAAAATTCTGTACAACATTTCTGTGATTACTCTAATACTCGTGTGTAAAGAGAAAGGAGAATTATCTGGAAAAACGTACGTGTAAACACCATTTCATTTTTAGTTATAAAATTAGATTTATCATTCATTCCTTGTTTAAGTTTATGTGTTCATTTACTTTCAAGCAATCTACTTTCCAGTCATTTACTTCCAAGTCAATTTACATTTCAACAAACCTTTAATGCAAAATTTAAGTTTCTTTTTTAGTTTCATTAGACAAACATGTCCCTATTGCAATATTAATAAGAAAAATCTTGTTGAGTAACTATTCGACATAACATATAAGAATCAATAAAACTCATATATTTAGAATCCACCCTTTAATATTTAGCACATATGTCCTAGGACTTGTGTGGTTGGTCCTGCAAGTGTCCCTTTTCCAAGGAATTGGTAAACCAGAGGTTGTTCGCCAAAAACACAAGCGAACACTGTGTTGAGAGCAAAGAGTTAGCTAGGGCTTGTATTGTTGGTTTGGAGTTCGGAGGCGAAGTTCCGGCGAGGTTAGGTCGGAAGAAAGTGAAACGAGGCCGGCGGCGGTGTTAGGGCATTGAAGAGAAGATCGGCGCTGAGGAGAGGGACGCTATGAGTTGTTGCGTTTTGTTTGAAGTTTGGCTGAGTTTTGTTTTTCGTTTTAGTTTTAATTTGATTTTTGATCTTAGAAGAGGAAAAAAGAAAGAATATAATATTAAGAAGATGGTGTGATTTCAGGATAAGATTGAGTGATTTTTTGTGATTCTCGTCCATACCGGCGGTGACACTTGTCACCGTCCGGTAAGACCTTTCTTTTTCATCCCACGCGCGCACCTCCACCGTACTATCATACTCCTTTGCGTTTCCAACTGTTTGATGATAATACTTTGATAGTCTCTTGATCTCACGGTCCACATCGAGTCAACCAATTGACCGCCTGCCTACCATACTTCCTTAGCCTCTTGGATGTTTGGGCCTCACAAGCCTTTGCTTTTCTCACCCTCCCCTGGGCCTATCACGCTGGTTTTAGCTATTTTATTACTAATTCGCACCCCCTCCTTTTGTCTTTGTTTTTTTAATTTCTTTTTACATAGTTTACTTTTATTCATTAAAAATACCAAAAAATATTAGAAAAATTCCATAAAAATTATTTTAGCATCTTAACTCATTTTAGAATTTTTCCATAATTTTATTTTCTGATTTCATTGCATTTTTATTTTTATTTCGAATTTCCATTTAATTTCTTTCTCATTTAATTTCCATAAGAATGCATTAACTTGTAGAATTTATTTCTTTCACCTCAAGTAATATTTTGACACCATTCTTTTTGCATTACTTTAAACACTTAGAAAAACTCATAAAAATATTTTTCTCATATTTTTAATTTCATTTTATCCATAGCTTTGTAAGTCATGTTTGTGCGGGTTCGTTGTGTGTTCTTAAGCGACTTTGTGTGACCATTTAGTGGAGTTTCATTGCGAATTTTTGAGAGCCATTTGGACACTATATTTGCTACTGGTTGTTGACTTTAGAGATTTAATTTAATAATTTTCTCATGAGCATTTCTATCTGTTTGGTGCCTTGTTTCTTAGGTAGCTTTTCGTGCCTCTTTCTTCCCTCTTTCTAACATAGTTTGAGGAAGGAATTTATGTCATCCTATTAGGTTTGCTTGGTAATTATTTTAGGTCACCTATATGGTTTAAGTTCTGACTTTTTTGATTGTGGTGCGGTTTGTGACCTTCATCTTTGGTTTGTGTATTGTTTGAATATTCTTATTTTCACCTCATGATTATGCGTTTGACTAACCTTTGTTTTGTATGGGGTTATGGTAAGTCATGTGTGTGGGAGGACATCCCACATACGATATCTTCCTTTATCTCTTTCTAATTTCAATTTGTGATTGTCTTAGCCTTATGTTATGCTTGTCTAACTGCATCGCTCCCTCTTAGAAACAACTTAACTTCTTTAGAGAAGTAAGTTGTCTTCTAACTTCTTCTTCTCATTTCTTCTTCCTCTTCCTTATTTCTTTCCTTTAGGTAGTTTACCACACTAACCTAGGTTCATCCATGCATGATAACACTTAGAATTAAGAGTCCCCCTTAGTCTTTTACCTTTGCTCCTTTGGTTTCTTCTCTTTCTCATCTTCATACAAAAACCTAAAAAACACGTAATAATGGTTAAAATAGTCTTGTGTGTAGGGACTTATGTCATGGGGAATTTGTATTCATTCCATCTTGGAATAGTACACTTGTCTAGCATGATGTACACGTCTAAATCATGCGACTACTTTCACAAAGAAAATCTTAAAAGGTACTTCTTCATCAAAAAACCCAAAAGCATCTAATGAGTTTAACAAGTTAGTGAGCTTAGGCCCTAACCCTTGGAAACAAGTCTTGGATAAATTCTCCTTACTTTGTATGCTTGTTCTACTATTCCATCTTGGAATGTAGTAGCAAGTACACATTCCATGGAAATGAGCTTGAATTCACTTTCTTGTGACACACCCAAATAAAAGCTTCTAAAAGCTACAAACCAACAATAAAGCGATTTTCCTTCAGGACTTCTTTTCTCATCACCCTCACTCTTTCGTAAGAACTTGCTCCTACTTGTCTCTTTGCAAGACGGTAACACACTCGTGCCAGACGAACCTGCAACACCTGAGCATTGACATAGGCAGCTCAAGCTTTAAAACACAAGCAATCTTTTCCACCCCTAGTTAGGGGAACTACGACGACTCTGATCCTCATGTCCAGATGAGGTACGTAGGCAGTGGGGTAGGGCCCGTCCGAGCACAATCTTTATTTTTCCTACATTTTCCTCTTCGATTTCTTTTTCAGTTCCCTTTCTCATTTCAGTTTCAGTCTTTCTTTTGCAGCAACTTTCATTTCTTTACCCTTTGAAACAGTTTCTTTGCAAGCGTGGATCCCGTCGGGTACGACAGACGATCTGGGGTGCTAATACCTTCCCAAGTCGTAACCGACTCCTGAACCCAGATTCTTTGGTTCACAGGACCTTTGTCCTTCCTTTTTTTCTTCTGGTTTGTGCAGCATTACCATTCCCGCTCCTTCGGGATAAAAATGCATGTCTGGAAACTCTACCCTATTCCGCGCCACTTTCGCGTTTGTACCAGGATGGAAATCCAGGGAGCGACATCCTCCATGGACGGTGGATCCTTCTTTCCTCATGCTTGGAAAAAACAAACTTTGGGCACACATACTTGCCTTTTACATGTTCCTCCACTTTCATATTTTCAAGATCAAGGATTGTTAAGCCCATGTTTTCTTCACCTTCATCCACCACATCCTCCTCGTTTCCTTCTTCCTCACCGACTCCTGTCACCATATCCTTGTAGCTTTTGACCAGTCTATATGACTCTTCATGCTTGTGTATGATCAGTCCTCCGGCTTCTTTCATCACTTCATCATCTTTATTCTTAACTTTTTTCATGTCCCTCTCATCTGGATCTTTTCTTTGGAGCACTACCTTCTTAATAATTTTCAAAATGAAACCCTATTAGAGGGTTTGTATCGCCACTCTTTGAATTTAAAACTAAAGAAACTTAAAACAAGGACAAAAAAAAAATGATTTAAAAGTAAAATAAAATTCATAAAAGAGAAATTAAAATTGCATTTAAATCAATTTTCTTTATTTTTAATTATTATTTTTTAATTAAAAACCAAAAGTTTATCAATTTAATACCGTATAGGGAAAGGAAAAAAAGTATCCAAAGGAGTCATAGTTAACAGAAAAGTATCTGTCCTGGGGTTTACACTGACTTCAGCGGCAACAAAAGAGCAGAGCCAGTGACGAGTAAGGAATAGTAAGGAAATGAGCGATGCAAGGTCTTCAGCAACAACAACAGCAGCTAGCAGCACTTCTCTCCGTCGCTCTTCCCAACCAAAAACCCGATACTCCCGACGACGACTCCTCTTCTCGCCTCTCCGCCATCAATTCCCTCCACCGTGCCATCCTCCACCCTCACAACTCCCTCCTCATCACTCACTCCGCCACTTTCCTTACCCAAGGCCTCTCCCAACTCCTCTCCGACAAGTAACCTAATTTCCCCCTCTTTTCAAATTTCAATTTGTTATCATTATCAATTTCATTTTTGCTAATTTTCTTCGCAGATCGTTTGACGTTCGTCAAGCGGCGGTTACAGCACACGGTGCACTCTGCGGCGTTATCTGTTCAATTCCCGTTCCTTCTAACGGTAGACAGAACCATGGTATACTCACTAATTTGGTTGATCGTTTTATCGGTTGGGCGTTACCGTTACTTAGCAATGTTACTACTACCGTTGATGCTACGGAACTGGCGCTTCAAGGTCTTCGCGAGTTTCTCAATGTAGGTGGAACTGAAAGGTATGCTTTACCTATTCTCAAAGCATGCCAGGTGCTTCTAGAGGATGATAGAACTTCGCTAGCTTTACTTCATACTCTTCTCGGTGTTATAACATTGATATCGTTGAAGTTTCCGAGGTGTTTTCAGCCTCATTTTCATGATATTGTTGATCTTCTTCTAGGTTGGGCTTTAATGCCTGACCTTGTAAAATCGGACAGGAGGGTTATTATGGATAGTTTTTTGCAGTTTCAGAAGCATTGGGTTGGTGGGTTAACTATGTCTTTGAGGTTGATTACTAAGT
Source organism: Lathyrus aphaca (assembly GCA_963966055.1). Lineage (NCBI taxonomy): Eukaryota > Viridiplantae > Streptophyta > Magnoliopsida > Fabales > Fabaceae > Lathyrus > Lathyrus aphaca. Next base: position 308,359,498 of record OZ014521.1, read on the forward strand.
TCTTGGGGGATATGGAGGCTTTGCTTCAGGAAGGGACTCCTGGAACACCGCCGCAGTTTCGTCGGCTTTTAGCTTTGCTTTCTTGTTTTTCGACAATTCTGCAGTCAACTGCTTCAGGTTTGTTGGAAATGAACATGCTTGAACAGATAATTGAACCTCTCAGAGGGTTGCTTCCTCGATTGCTCAGATGCTTGCCTTTGATTGGGCAGAAATTTGGATGGTCTGAGTGGATTGAAGATTCTTGGAAGTGTTTGACTCTCTTAGCTGAGATATTACGCGAACAGTTTTCGAGTTTTTATTCTCCTGCACTTGATATATTGTTTCAGAGCTTGGAATATCAGACTGGGTTTGGGAAGATTAGCTCTGTTCAGGTTCATGGTGTTCTGAAAACTAATCTCCAATTATTATCCTTGCAAAAACATGGCCTTCTTCCGTCGTCTGTGCGGAAATTGTTGCAGTTTGTTGCACCGGTTTCTCAGCTGCGATTGCATCCAAATCATTTGATGACAGGAAGTTCTGCAGCTACTTATGTTTTCTTACTTCAGCATGGGAATGCAGAGGTTGTCGATGAAGCAGTCACCCTATTGATTGAAGAACTGGAGCTGTTGAAGAGTGTGATTGGAAATGATACCGCAGATTCAGACCAGTACACTTTTGATATAGATTCTAAAACATTTTCAAGGCTTGAATTGTTTGCGCTGATCAAATTTGATTTGAAAGTTCTATTAGCTTGTGTTTCCATGGCTGGGGATAGCAGTTTGATTGGCCAAAGACAAACAACTAAATTGTATCTTAGGAGGTTGGAAAAGTTGGTGTCCTTTATCACAGAAAAGATGAATCCTTTTGAGTTGCCTATTCAGGCCTTTATGGTGTTGCAGTTCGCTGCTGTCAAGACATTGGAGAGGCTAAATTCAGTTGAGTTCTTAATTAAGTGTTCCCTAAATGAACATAATCGTGACGGAGATTCTGTTGAATTTCAAACTGAAAAGGAGGATGATGACTATCAATTCAGTAATGGGCTTTCTGCTGCGATTACTGAGAATTTGGAAAAATACAGCAAACTCCTTGTAAAAGCCCTTCACGTTTCTTCTCCTCTGGCAATCAAAATAGCAGCTCTTGACTGGGGACAAAAGTTGTGTGAGAATGTTAATAAGATCTCAAGCACAAAAGGCTTCTCTTATGAAGCATCCGGAAATGCTGGTGTAGTCATGAGTTTGGTTTTCTCACTTTTAAGTGGCACTTTTGAGAGGGAACCAGAAGTAAGATCAAATGTTGCAATAACCTTGGAGATGTTTGTACAAGCAAAGCTTTTGCATCCGATATGCTTATATCCCTTAGCTGAAGTGATACTGGAGAAACTTGGGGATCCATCAACAGAGATACAAGATGCATATGTGCGACTACTTGCCCTTATTTTGCCAACTACTGTATATACATGTGGTCTCTATGATTATGGGAGATTTAGACCCGTTGATCTCGGGTTTGGCGACACTACCAAGATGCACTGGACACAATTATTTGCTCTGAAGCAGATGCCACCGCAGCTGCAATCACAACACCTGGTGTCAATCTTAAGTTACATTTCACAAAGATGGAAGGCACCTCTTTCTTCTTGGATCCATCGCCTCATTCATAGTTGCCAGAGGTCAAAGGATGCTATTTTAAACCAGCCAGAAGAAACAGGAAATTTTGGCGCTAATTTTCCGTGGTTGGATATACAAGTGGATGAAGGTATACTTGAAAGAATATGTTCTATCAATAATATTGCTGGTGCCTGGTGGGCTGTACACGAAGCAGCTCGATATTGTATTTCTACACGTCTACGGACTAACCTTGGTGGGCCTACCCAAACATTTGCTGCTCTTGAGCGCATGCTGTTGGACGTGGCACACCTTATGCAACTTGATAATGAACAAAATGATGGGAACTTAAGCATGATAGGGTCATCTGGTGCTCACCTTTTACCAATGAGATTACTGTTGGATTTTGTTGAGGCTTTAAAGAAAAATGTATACAATGCATATGAGGGTTCTGTCATTTTACCATCTGCTACCCGTCAGAGTTCTGTATTCTTCCGCGCAAATAAAAAAGTTTGTGAGGATTGGTTTTCTCGTATATGTGAACCAATGATGAATGCTGGATTGGCTCTACATTGCAATGATGCTGTTATTCAATACTGCACACTACGTTTGCAGGACCTCAAGAATCTTTCTGTGTCAGCTTTGAAGGAAAAGCCAAGGGCTCAGGTAGCTGATAACCTCCACAGTATCAGAGAAAGAACTAAAGGAGATGTCTTGAAAGTTTTAAGACATATTTCACTAGCTCTTTGCAAGAGTGCTGAACCAGATTCTTTGATTGGTCTACAAAAATGGGTTTCAGTTACATTCTCCTCCTTACTCGGGGACGAAAACCAGCCCGCCAATGAGTGTAGAACTGTTGGGCCCCTTTCATGGATAAGTGGGCTTGTATATCAGGCAAGAGGTGAGTATGAAAATGCTGCAGCTTACTTTACTCACTTGCTACAAACTGAAGAGTCACTTAGTTCCCTGGGCTCTGATGGTATACAGTTTGTTATAGCTCGTGTAATTGAAAGTTATGCTGCTGTATCTGATTGGAGATCTCTTGAAACCTGGCTATTAGAACTGCAATTGCTTCGTGCTAAGTACACTGGTAGAAGTTATTCGGGTGCTCTGACAATGGCAGGCAATGAAGTTAATGCAATCCATGCATTGGCACGTTTCGATGAGGGTGATTATCAGGCTTCTTGGTCATACCTTGATTTGACACCTAAAAGTAATAGTGAGCTTACCCTCGATCCAAAATTAGCTTTGCAGCGGAGCGAGCAGATGCTACTTCAATCGTTGCTCTTCCTGAAGGAAGGGAAAAATGATAAGGTGTTTCATGACTTGCAGAAAGCAAGGTCAATGTTGGAGGAACCACTTTCTGTTTTGCCACTTGATGGGTTAGCTGAAGCAACACCTCTTGCTATTCAGTTGCACTGCATTTTCCTCGTAGAAGAGGATTACAAGCTTAAATCAACCGATGAGAAGGCCGAACAACCCCATCAGTCATTAATAAATTCTCTTCAGTCATTTCCATTTTCTATTAATAAAATCCGTCAAGATTGTAATCCATGGCTGAAAGTTCTTCGGGTTTACCAAACCATTTCCCCAACTTCTCCAGTTACTCTTAAATTCTGCATGAATTTGCATAGTTTAGCCCGTAAACAAAAAAATCTACTGCTGGCAAATCGTTTGAACAAATATATCAAAGATAACATATCTGCTTGCCCAGAGGAGAAGCATCACAATTTTCTTCTGTTAAATTTGCAATTCGAGAGCATTTTACTGCAGTATGCTGAAAACAAATTTGAAGATGCTTTCACAAACCTTTGGTCTTTTTTATGTCCTTTTATGATTTCTTCAACATTTAGAATATTTGATGTGGAAGAGAGAATTCTGAAAGCCAAAGCATGCTTGAAACTCGCTAGTTGGCTAAGGCGGGATTATTCTGATTGGAATCCAGAGAGTACTGTTCTAAAGATGTTAGCAGATTTTGATATGACTGAGCCAACTTCAATCGGCAAGGACGGCAATAGTAAAAATATGAACTGCAAACGAAATTTGGGTTCTATTACCGAGGAGATTATTGGAACAACAACAAAACTGTCTTCTCGTATTTGCCCCACCATGGGCAAGTCGTGGATTTCTTATGCTTCTTGGTGCTTTAAGCAAGCCGGAGGCTCACTCCCTGTTCAGAGTGAGACTTCCCTGGATTCTTGCTTATTTTCTCCCATACTTGTTCCAGAAATTTTACCTGAGAGGTTTAGATTGACCAAGGATGAAGTTCAACGAATCAAGTCATTGCTTTTGTCTCTTCTTCAGGATAATATTGATGTGGAAGGTTTCAGAGATGAACAGGAAGAAGAAAGCCCTTTGCATGATTCTGCAGAGCACTCAAGTACTAACAATCATCTGCAGAAATTGGTTTCACATGTTGTAAATATTATTGAAACCATTGCAGGGGCACCGGGTGCAGAAACCTCTGGTGGAGAACGTCTTTTAGCCACCGTATCTTCTCAATTAAGGGTTTGTTTGTTAAATGCAAACTTTGGGCTGGGAGAATCTGACCTAGTGCCTACATTGGATGATTTTGTAGATATTTGGTGGTCTTTGAGGAAAAGAAGAGTGTCCCTATTTGGACATGCTGCTCATGGTTACATACAATATCTTTCTTATTCTTCCTCTCATCTTGGCCATAGTCACATGCCTAGCTCTGAAAATGACAGTTTCAAGCAAAAAACCGGCAACTACACTCTGAGGGCTACTTTGTATATATTGCATATACTTCTCAATTATGGCGTGGAACTGAAAGATAAACTTGCATCTTCTCTTTTGGTTGTTCCTTTGTTGCCATGGCAGGTTGCATGCTAGATCTTGAGCTCTTACTTTAACTTCTTTCAGTGTTAAAGGGAGGCTAGTTTGCTGATGGTTGCTTGAATTGTTTTTTTAGGATGTTACTCCTCAACTATTTGCACGTTTGAGCTCTCATCCTGAACAATTGATTCGGAAGCAGTTGGAGGGTTTACTGATCATGCTGGCCAAGAACTCTCCTTGTTCTATAGTTTATCCAACTCTAGTTGATGTTAATGCTTATGAAGAGAAGCCTTCAGAAGAGCTTCATCATGTGCTGGGTTGTCTGGTAATGTGAAAAACTATTTTTGCATTTTGCTGCTTGTATATATTTTTTGACGACAATTATTTTCTTTCACATCATGTGGATAATTAGCATTAAAGTTTTCACCAGCTACGATCTTCTTCTGTTGCTGTTTTTTTGTTGCTTTTTTTTTTGTCAGATATACAAAACCCAGCTACGATCTGCATTTTCTAGCTAGATCTGCATTTTTTGGTGTGAAATAGAAGCTCTAGCTTTGGACATGCTATGGTAGAGAGAGTTAGAAAAGAGGAGGCGGCACTGTATTATTGAGAACTAGTTTTTCTTTTACTGAATTAGTATTAGTAGTTTAAAATGAATCACTTACTAGATCATAAAGGTTTAAGGCAGCATGGGCACTTAAGGCCCAGCCTACAACAAAGCAATACTTTAAAGGAATAAATAAGAACATTTGGTTTTGACTACCGTATACAGTATACACTTTTGAAAAAAACAGTAATAATACACAAATAATAAGATAAGAATAAAACAGTAACATTATTTAGTACTAAATAATTGACCAATAATTGAGTAGAAAAATAATTAAATAAAATATGAAGATTTCTGTTATAGATCCATCTAAATTGAGTAATTTGGTTCGTTAGAAAAAACTTAAACAAAATATGATAATTTTTCACTTTCATCCATCTATCTAATATACTGAAAAGTTAAAATTGATGCAATCCAATTTAATGTCTTCAACCCCTTCATTGATCATTGCGCTACTTCGACACATTTTTAATCCCGATGGAAGTGTCCAAGGATAGTCTATAATGTGTTGAAGCAAAGATTTTGTTTTTGGTACACATGTCAGATTCGTGTCGTATGAGTGTCGGATATTAATGAATTATATAGCCATGTAATTGTAGACATTTACTTAGTTTTATAATTTCATGACAATTTGTAGAATTGATATGTTCAGTAAGAAACTAAACTCTAAATTTGATGGTTGGGTTGATACAATTCAATACTGTAATTAAGCATAATATTAATTACTCTGCTCATAGTTATTCCTATAAAAATTTGATTCCTTTAATGTAGATCCCAATGAATGGATGCCATAACTAAGAAGTTATGAAATTATGGAGTTGTTAGGACATAGGATAATAGCTAACTAGAGTAGTTAAAGTAGTTATGAGTGGTTAGAGAAGTTAGTTATTATGTATAAGTAGAAGAACACAAAGGTTAGTGAGTATCTTTCTAATATTATAATTTTGAATGGAGTATTCTCTATTGTAAAGTGAAACCTGTGGGGAGAGATTCTGTCCTATTCTATCCTATTCTCTTTGGTATAAATATAAGCAACTGTCTTTGAGACTAGTGTGCCAGTGTCTGATCCTCAGGCGCCTCTAGCCATTCTATGCCAACTTCCTCAAGTTGTATGCGAAGCATCAAGCATGTGTTGTAAGGTTATATGGCTCAAATAGTTGCTTAAGGATTTGAGGTTTGGGATATTTCATAGATGGCATTCACTTTTTATAATCAGGGATGTCCTGCAAATCACCTCAAATCTAGTATGTACTCCATGAGAGTTCCGAACAAACACATTAAAATAGCTGTTTCTGATGAAGTTGTGAGATTCTAGATAAAAGGATGAGAGAAAGTAGTAACTCTAAATATTATTGATAATTACTTAATTGTAGTTTGATGCCCACAAATAAGCGATTACAATCAAATCCACAACTTAATCCCTTGATTATAGGGATAAGAATCAACAAGCCTAATCATATAGATATTCACTCAACAGGACCAATTGGCAAATTTATTCCCTATTTTTTTGAGAGGTCCTCAGATTGATTAAATATGTAACGAGCTTGCTCCATATGATTTATATGCTTTAGTTGAGGGGAGTATTAGAATTTGCTCCATATGATTTATATGCTTCAGTTGAGGGGAGTGTTAGAATTATAGTAAATAGGATAAATGTCTAATTACAACTATTATGGAAATTTTAAATCCTTGTATTTATTATTGTGACTATATTTAATTTATTTATAATTATATTTAATGTTATGCTGTGTGTAATTAAGGTATGCAAATTCTCACTTGCTTTCTGGTCTCTTTCTCAACATTTTTAATTAAGAAGAATTTCAGCAAAAGGGATAAAGAATTTATGTACTGATCATGCTGTTATAGTCCCTTATCTGGCATTGTGTTACACAGTCCTAGATGCGGTAGAAGCTTTCCTTCGACCTATGGTGATGGCAGAAGCAGACTTGTCCTTGACATAGTCTCTTCTTGATTTCACAAGTATTTTTTATAATAATTATTGATGATCTTTATAATAATAATAATAAGTTTTTAGGAGAGTTGGTTGTTGATAGTTTTAACTCTTATCTCTTGATCTTTCTGTGAGTATTAGGTCTGTGCATTGAACTTGAAATTATTTTGTTTGTTCAGTAGAGGTTTGAAGACGCCAACCGATGTATGACTTTTTAGTGTTTGGAGATATAACATTACTCTTCTTTTCTCATATCTTATGCATAGTCATTCTTTAATTCAATTGTTATATAAGTTTAGGTTTACATCCCAAAATAAGTGCTCAGATATCTGAACCTATAGCAACAGTAGCAATAGCAACCTAGCAGTAGCAGTTCTATCACAAGCTTGCGTTGTTGTCTTCAAATGGGTTTGAAGTGTCAGTGTGTTATACTGAACATCATAATTGACTCGGAATACTTATTAAATAATGCACCAAGTCTGAAATTATATTTCAGAGTGACAAGTGGACATCAGTATGTTTCCAGCTGATTAAGCATCTTGATGGGTACTTATTTGCTTGACCAGACATCTTTATCACATCATACACTCAGTAGTTTGGCTAATATGCCAATTGCAGTTATTGATTTTATATTGACCTTAGCTTACTTGGTTAAAATAGCATGTAGGATGATTAGATTTTGTTTCATGCAGAGAGCGCTTTACCCTCGATTGGTTCAGGACGTGCAGCTGATGATAAATGAACTTGGAAATGTTACTGTTCTCTGGGAGGAATTATGGCTCGGTACTCTTCAGGATCTTCACACAGGTTGTTTTCCTTATTCTCCAACATTTCATCAGTCACTGAATATTTTTTTATTGAACTACATCAAAGAATCATTGACTATTTTGTAGTGCTTGATCAATTGATTTCATTGTTTCTTTTTATTTTACGAATTTCCTTTTAGTGAAGAGAAATGGGGCTAACTCTTTTTTATTGCAGATGTGATGAGGCGAATAAATGTTCTTAAAGAGGAGGCTGCAAGAATTGCAGAAAATGCCACACTCAGTCACAATGAGAAGAGAAAGATAAACTCTGCTCGTTATTCTGCAATGATGGCTCCAATAGTTGTGGCTTTGGAACGTCGTTTGGCTTCAACTTCTCGAAAACCTGAGACTCCTCATGAAGCTTGGTTCCAAGAAGAGTATAAAGACCCATTGAAATCAGCTATTGTGTCCTTCAAGACTCCTCCATCATCTTCTTCAGCTCTCGGGGATGTATGGCGGCCTTTTGATAGTATTGCTGCATCCTTGGCTTCTTACCAGAGGAAGTCTTCAATTTCCGTACAAGAAGTTGCACCACGCTTAGCTCTGTTATCATCTTCAGATGTTCCAATGCCAGGTCTTGAAAAACAAATGAAAGTTACTGATTCTGGCAAAGCAACTGATCTTCAAGGGGTTGTCACTATTGCTTCTTTCCTCCAACAAGTCACTATCTTATCAACAAAGACTAAGCCTAAGAAACTTGGTATTCTTGGTTCGGATGGTCAAAAGTATACATATCTCCTTAAAGGACGAGAAGATTTGCGCCTTGATGCCAGGATTATGCAATTGCTTCAGGCTATAAATGGTTTTTTGCATTCTTCATCGACATGCAGCAAATCTCTTGGAATTCGCTATTATTCTGTGACTCCAATCAGTGGTCGGGCTGGCCTAATCCAGTGGGTGGATAATGTAGTCAGTATTTACAGTGTATTTAAATCTTGGCAAACCCGAGCCCAACATGCACAGTTTTTGGCATTAGGCACTGCAAATACAAAATCTTCAGCTCCTCCACCTGTTCCTCGTCCCAGTGATATGTTTTATGGGAAGATCATACCTGCACTTAAAGAGAAAGGCATTAAGAGAGTGATATCACGAAGGGATTGGCCCCATGAAGTCAAATATAAAGTTCTTCTTGATCTCATGAAGGAGGTGCCTAGACATCTTCTTTACCAAGAACTAAGGTGTGCTAGCGAAGGATATAAAGCCTTTAGCTCAAAAATGAAAAGGTATATTTATGGAACTTTTATGCCATTACTTATTTATTTTGTGGTTGCTTTTATGATTAAAAATCAATGGTTAAAATCTGTTATCTAAATGTGAATTTAGTTTTTGGTGATTTATTTATATATTTTGGCTTGCCCCTTTATATCATGGGATTAGAACTACCTTAAACAGTGTTTTTTTTCATCCTACCCTTTGGAGGCTTGCGATTATTTCATCACATACTAACTTATTCTAGATCTCTGTTCCTTTATTTCCTTGTATGATTAGCCAAGTTTGTCTTGATCTTCTTCTAGTTACCATCAGGTGTCGAGTACAAAATTCTGTTTTTTGACTATTTTATTTGAAAGTATTTCTAAACCCTATGTTGTTGTAAATTTATCATGGTTGTCTTATTTTTTTCAATCTGTAGGTATTCTGGAAGTCTTGCTGCAATGAGTATGGTTGGTCATGTTCTGGGACTGGGTGACCGACATTTAGACAACATTCTGATAGATTTTTGTGGTGGGGATATTGTACATATTGATTACAATGTGTGTTTTGACAAGGGACAAAGACTAAAAATTCCAGAGATTGTTCCTTTCCGTCTTACCCAAATGATTGAAGCAGCTTTAGGGCTGACTGGAATAGAGGGTAGCTTCAGAGAAAACTGTGAGGCAGTTATTGGCATTCTAAAAAAGAACAAAGACATACTTTTGATGTTACTAGAAGTGTTTGTCTGGGATCCACTTGTGGAGTGGACACGGGGTGATTTTCATGATGAAGCTGCAATTGGTGGTGAAGAAAGGAAAGGCATGGAGTTGGCTGTTAGCTTAAGTCTATTTGCTTCGCGAGTGCAGGAAATTCGTGTTCCCTTACAGGTACTTCTGAACTAATAAATATATATTCATATGCCTTCTACTTAAAGAAATATGTTTGTATGTGGCCTGACATAATTAGACGACTTGCATTCATTGTGTTTGGAAAGTCAGGTTTTATGTGGTGTGACCATGCGGTAGCATGAAGCTATATGCCTATGAGAATAAGGCTATAGCACAGTGCGAGTGAAGTAAACACACACATAGTTGAAATATAGTTTTGACTTTTGAGTGCTAAAGACAAATGTGTGCATCCACGTGAATGTTTGCGATTCATTAGTTAATGTAGGTTATCCATGCATGAGATAGTTTTGTTATAGTTTGCATGATATGTTTAACGTAAATATGCATGTATTTCATATTTGAATTCTTTGTTTGTAGTAGTAATTGTTAGAATTAGAGTTTGACCTAACTCACCCTACAAAACCGGTTGGTAGAGTGAGGATTGCCCCCACTTATATACACAAGTTCAGGCCATATATTGTCCGATGTGGGACTCTTAACACACCCCTCACGCTCAGGATTGGAGCTCTGAAGTGTGGAAATAAATGGTGGGTGGCCCGATAGCGGAAACCATATAAGGTGACCCACCGGATCTTAAACCAGACTCTGATACCATGTTAGAATTAGAGTTTGATCTAACTCACCCTACAAAACCGGTTGGTAGAGTGAGGATTGCCCCCACTTATATACACAAGTTCAGGCCATATATTGTCTGATGTGGGACTCTTAACAGTAACCATGGTTGTCAAGATCTAGATTTTCCGATCTCACTCACCCCCAACGATCTCGATGTTAAGTAGAATCTTGTTTTGTAGCCAAATTATGAAAAAAATAAATAAATCATAAAATCATTGATTTTGTGCGATCTTTACCAATTTCGGCCATGATTGGCCATTTTCTGCCCACCACCATTAAAAGGTGAGAAAGATGACAAGATGCATAAGCACAACAATTATGGTTTGGCGTAGACAGATGTCTGCCTTTGAAATGAAGTTTGGCGTGGACAGATGCCTGCCTTTTGAAATGAAGTTTTAGATATAGAGTTTAGAGAACAAACATCTCACTTGTAGGATTTGTTTTAACTAATTTGACTTATGATAATCCTAGGAATTGACTAAATATGTCCCTAATGTCTAACATATGTTCCATGTGGTAGTAATAAAGTATAAAAACTCAATCATACATGTCTAAAGAGTCTAAAGAATATGTAAGAGTCATTTTCTCAATAATACACTTGCCTACTAACATATATCATCTAAAAATACTTTAAATATACATTACTATTTTTTCATTTTTATAGGATCTTACGATTTTTTTTGCGATCTTATCTTGTTACCCCCTCTCGGTCTTACAAAAGTAATTGGGCAAGATCTTCTGATCTTAGCTACGATTTTATATTTTACGATCTTGAAAACCTTGGTAGTAACCTTCATCAGCGGATCCTGGGTGTGAAAATTGTTGTAGTTCAACCAATCTAGGTGTTTATATATTTTCTAATACTTTCATGATATATAATCATTATTTTTCTTTCCATAATCTGAGTAGGAACACCATGATCAGTTACTGACTAGCCTGCCAGCTGTTGAATCTGTACTTGAGGTAATGATTAAATAAATACCATGAGTTTTGGCTACATTTAGATCACAGCTTTGGTTAGATTTTTCTCAGATCAATTATTTCTTTATTTGAATTGACTTTGAGAACTATGTACCAGAGGTTTGCCGAGGCTCTAAACCAATACGAGATTGCTTCTTCCATATACTGCCGAGCTGACCAAGAGAGGTCGAGCCTTACATTACACGAGACATCTGCTAAGTCAATTGTTGGTGAAGCAACCCGTAATTCAGAGAAAATCCGGGCTTCATATGAAATCCAGGCTCGGGAATTCGCTCAAGCAAAGACTATGGTTGCTGAGAAAGCTCAGGAGACAATGACCTGGGCTGAGCAACATGGAAGGATTCTTGATGCTTTACGATGCAACTTAATCCCAGAAATAAGTTCTTATGTTAAGCTGAGTAACATGGAAGTTGCCTTATCTCTTACATCTGCAGTTACTTTAGCAGGCGTTCCACTAACTATTGTTCCTGAGCCAACACAAGCACAATGTCATGATATAGATAGGGAAGTTTCTCAATTCGTAGCTGAGTTGGATGATGGACTAACTTCAGCAATAAATTCTCTGCAAGCATACTCCTTGGCATTGCAAAGAATCTTACCATTAAATTACCTTTCAACCAGTGCGGTACATGGTTGGGCTCAAGTTCTTGAATTATCTGTCAATGCACAGTCATCTGATGTTCTCTCTCTTGCCAGAAGGCAGGCTTCTGAACTTGTTGCAAAATTTCATGTAGATAGCACTGATTCCATCAAATGCAGTCATGATGATCTTTGTTTTAGAGTGGAGAAGTATGCTATGGAAATAGAAAAATTGGAAAAAGAGTGTACTGAAATAGAAAGTTCTATTTGCTTAGAGTCAGAATCAATAACTAAGGATCATCTTTTGTCAGCTTTCATGAAATTCATGCAGTCCATTGATCTTTTGAAAAGGGAAGGTGGAATGTCTTCTCTTCAATCTAGATATCATGGGACAGGCAGTACTAGGCTCTTAGGTGAGCTAGAGGAGGAGAGGGAGAAAGTACTAACAATTTTAAATATTGCTCTAAGTTCATTTTATAATGACGTTAAGCATAGAATACTCAATATATATAGTGATTTGTCTGGAGGAAGAAATCAATACAATATGCTGCGGAATGATTCTGGAACTATTTTTACTTGGTTTGAAGAACAAGTAGAAAAATGTAATCTCCTGACAGAGTTTGTCAATGACCTACGTCATTTTATTGGAAATGATATCCATTCTATTGATACAAGCAAAGATAATTCAAAGTTTTCTTCTGAAAGTAATTGGGTTTCCATTTTCAAAACCATTTTGACTTCCTGTAAGGGATTGATTAGTCAAATGACTGAAGTTGTTCTGCCCGATGTGATACGATCCGCAGTTTCATTAAAATCAGAAGTTATGGATGCATTTGGGTTGATCTCACAAGTTCGAGGGTCTATAGAAACTGCACTGGAGCAGGTTGTGGAGGTTGAAATGGAGAGAGCGTCACTGTTTGAACTTGAGCAGAATTATTTTGTTAAGGTTGGTCTTATTACTGAGCAGCAGCTGGCTCTTGAAGAAGCTGCAGTTAAGGGCAGGGATCATCTTTCATGGGAAGAGGCAGAGGAACTTGCATCTCAAGAAGAAGCTTGTAGAGCACAACTTGACGAACTTCATCAAACATGGAGTCAGAGGGATGCAAGGACTTCTTCACTTTTAAAGAGAGAAGTTGATATTAAAAATTCCCTGGTTTCGGTGAATAGTCAATTTCAATCTCTAGTTGGTGTGGAAGAAGAAAGCGAACTACATATTTTGAGAAGTAAAGCACTATTAGCTGCACTTGTTAAGCCTTTCTTAGAACTAGAATCCTGTGATATTATGCTGTCTCCTGCTGATGGTTCTGTTGTGACCCCCTCAAGTAAATTTCATACTCTTGCGGATTTTATAAATTCTGGGAATTCCATTTCTGAGTATGTCTGGAAAGTTGGAGGATTATTGGATGACCATTCTTTTTTTATTTGGAAAGTAGGTGTTATAGATTCTTTTGTTGATGCATGCATTCATGATGTAGCTTCGTCAGTCGAGCAAAATCTAGGCTTTGACCAGTCACTCAATTTTATGAAGAAAAAGCTTGAAAACCAACTTCAAAAACACATTAGTCATTATTTGAAAGAAAGAGTTGCCCCTAGTTTGTTGGCCTCTTTAGATAGAGAAAAGGAGCACTTGCAACAATTAACAGATTCATCAAAGGAACTTGCTTTAGATCAGGTGAAAAAAGATGGGGCAGTGAAGAAGGTTTTACATATGCTAGAAGAATATTGTAATGCACATGAAACGGCTAGAGCAGCAAAGTCAGCAGCTTCTCTCATGAAAAGACAAGTGAGTGAGTTGAAAGATGCTCTTCGAAAAACTACCCTAGAGGTAGTTCAGATGGAATGGATGCATGATATTAGTTTGAACCCATCATATAACAGGAGAATCACATATGAGAAGTATCTTGATACTGATGACAGCTTGTATCCAATCATTTTAAACCTCAGCAGGTCTAAGTTATTGGAAAATTTACAATCTGCTATTTCAAAAATCACATCATCATTGGATAGCCTCCAGTCTTGCGAACAACCTTCTCTTATAGCTGAAGGACAGCTTGAGAGAGCAATGGGTTGGGCTTGTGGGGGCCCAAGTTCAAGTAGTTCTGGAAATACCTCAACTAAAAATTCCGGAATTCCTCCCGAGTTCCATGAACATATTAAGAAACGGAAGGAGATTTTATGGGAATCTAGAGAAAAAGCATCAGACATTGTGAAGTTATGCATGTCAGTATTAGAGTTTGAAGCATCAAGAGATGGGTATTTGCTTATACCAGGGCAACCATATCCCTTTAGGAGTGGTGTTGATGGAAATACATGGCAGCAACTGTACTTGAATTCATTAACAAGACTGGATGTTACTCTCCATTCTTATACACGTGAGTTTTCTATATTCCTCTATAGGTTACATCTCTACTCCAATTAAACTCCTGTGTGAAATTGAACATTACACTCGTGTTCTTGTAATAGGTACCGAACAAGAGTGGAAGCTTGCTCAATGCACTGTTGAAGCTGCTTCCAATGAGTTATATGCTGCAGCCAATGAACTCGGCATTGCCTCTCTGAAAGCAAAATCAGCTTCTGGTAGATCTCACTGATCCTGGTTGCTGGGTATTTGGATATTGATGTTCATACATCCATATGCACCCTTTATTTGATTTTTGGATGTAGCGGCATTGTCACTTCATATGTTGATTTAATATGTTCTTTAACTTTATTTAGGTGACTTACAAAGCACAGTTCTTTCAATGAGGGATTGTGCGTATGAGGCAAGTGTTGCTTTGTCTGCTTTTGCTCAGGTTTCAAGGATGCATACTGCTTTAACTTCTGAGTGTGGTTCTATGCTTGAAGAGGTGCAGTTTTTAAAGTATTTGATGTTGCCTTGTATTACTGTGGATTATAATTCTGAACTATTTTTCTTATTTGTTTTATAGAATTTGATGTCTATTAATGTCCAATACATGTATTGTTTATATGGTTATAATTATAATTTCCAAGCTGCTAATTTTTATGTAGCTGGAGGCCTTTTGGTTAGTGATATCATGCATTGCATATTCTCTTCCACATTTTAATCTTAACAACTTTTGGTTAGTAATAACTAAGTCCAAGTTGACCACTCGGTCTAATATATCACTTTGAGTTTCGAATATTAGTGTAATTGCTTGTTTCAAAATCTTGTAGTTCTGTAACTCTCACCTGTTAACCATGTTGTTAAGAGTCCCACATTGGACAATATATGGCCTGAACTTGTGTATATAAGTACGGGCAATCCTCACTCTACCAACCGGTTTTGTAGGGTTGAGTTAGGCCCAATCACATTTCTTAACATGGTATCAGAGTCTCGTTTAAGATCCGGTGGGCCACTTTCTATGGTTTCCGCTATCGGGCCACCCACCATTTATTTCCACACTCCAGATGTCCAATCCTGGGTGTGAGGGGGTGTGTTAAGAGTCCCAATCGGACAATATATGACCTGAACTTGTGTATATAAGTACGGGCAATCCTCACTCTACCAACCGGTTTTTGTAGGATTGAGTTAGGCCCAATCACATTTCTTAACACATGTAATGGTAAATTACAAACTGCCTTCCCACCAAATAATCCCAATTTGTTAAAAGGGTCAAGTTTACTAATACGAAAATTGACCCAGATTACCCAATCTCCTGTCTCCTGAAGCTTAAACAATTGATGTCTAATTCATAAAAGGATTATTACTGTCAAATGTAGCTTGCAACGATACATAAATTTTTTACAGATTAGTTACTTAGGTCTGCATTCCATTGAGTGTTTCTTACATAAAGTTGCTTTCTTTTTGTAGGTTTTAGCAATAACTGAAGATGTACACGATGTTTACAATCTGGGGAAAGAGGCAGCTTCTATCCATCTCTCTCTCATGGAAAATCTTTCAGAGGTTTTTCTCACCCCTTTTGTAACTTTATAAATATGACAGTCAGGCTTTGGCTGTAACCGTTCATTCTATATTTCCTGGTATCAAACTTCTTCCTAAAGTAAAATTATATTTTGGTGGTTTTATGTTTTTGATAGGTGAATGCCATTCTTTTTCCACTTGAATCCGTGTTGTCTAAGGATGCAGCTGCTATGGCTGATGCTATAGCTAGGGAAAGTGAGACCAAGAAGGAAATATCACACATCCATGGACAAGCTATATATCAATCATACTGTTTAAGGATCAGGGATTCTTGTCAGACCTTTAAGCCCTTGGTGCCATCTCTGACATCAGCTGTGAAGGGACTTTATTTGTTGTTAACTAGGTTAGCAAGAACAGCTAATCTCCATGCTGGGAATCTGCACAAAGTAATGTGAAAGTTTCAAGATGTTTTTGGTTACTTGTTTCTTTTTTATACATATATATGTCTGTGCACGTATACATTTATATAATGAAATCCGCACAAAAAAGTTGTGCAAGTACTTTTTTACTTTATATATTTTGAAAGAAAAAATATAGATCCATGCTCTTTGTTTCAGGCTCTTGAAGGAATAGGAGAAAGTCAGGAAGTAAAATCACAGGATATTGCTTTGTCCACATCAGATGCCGGTGGTGGTGATGCTGTTGAGTTTGATGGTAAAGAAGGGGAGAGTCTCTCAAGGTCTGATGATGATAAGACAGAAGATATTATTGGCTTTTCTCGACTTTCTTTGGAAGAAAAAGGATGGATATCACCACCAGATAGCAGCTTCTGTAGCAGCTCAGGATCTGACATTACATCTGCTGAAGTTAGTCTTTCTGATAGCTTGAATGATTCAGCAGAAAATACAGATATGCTTTCACAGGTGTCTAGTAGCAGAAACCCTACCAGTGATTTACATACCACAGCCTTGTCTCAAACTGATGTTGAAGAAATCTCACTTTTCGAGGTGCCAAAATCTTTTCCTCTGGAAGCTGATCTCGACAGTGCTGATTCTGTGAAGTTAACTTACGAGGCCACCGAACTTCCCAAAGCTACGCCTTTTCCCAGTCATAAATCTGTTGCCAGCTCTGCTGTCTTGCATAATACATCGACTGAGAACTTAGACAAGTTAGATGGCAAAGATGATCTACTTTCTACAAATAAAGCTAAGAATGGCACAGAACACCGAGAAACTTCCGATGCTGACATCAATACCAGTACTCGAATAGGAAGGGGTATATAAAAGTTTTTTTTTCAATTATTTATTTCTTTTCACCTTTCATTTGATTTATATCTCACATTAATAACAGGTAGTTAGACTTAAAATCGTTTGGGAGGACCCGAGTTCAAATCCTGTCTGGAAAATTCTTTGGCCAAACTTTATTTACCTCCTGGCTGAACTCCAATTATCAGGGCATTCTCCCCTAGGGAACCGTAGGTTTAAGACCAAAAGAATCTGACATTAGTAAAATAATTATTTGGGATTTCATTTTGAACCGGTAAAAAAATAAGAACGTTGTAAGATTTATATTACCTTTATTACCTATATCAAATTAAAAGAAAAGATATATCACTCTAATGGACTTAAAACAACTTATGCTAGGTTTGGAAGAGCTAATCAAGTCAGGAGATGTAATAAACTATATATTAGAGTTTTTTCAAAGTCAACACTCAATTTTTTATTATGATTTATTTTTTCTCTGTTTCTTTCCTTAACCCTGCATTGTTCTTTTGGAATTGGTTGGTGGCATTGTTTACGTACATGTGAGGCAGGAACTGTTAACAATCTATTACACCCATTTATGTCCATTTGACTTCATAAAATCTTATGGGATTGAAAGTTGCCTGGAAATAAAATTGATATGCCCTTTTGTGTTTGCACTTATATGTAGGAAAAAATGCTTATGCCTTGTCAGTATTGCGGCGGGTTGAGATGAAAATTGATGGTCGAGATATTTCTGAACGCAGGTATGGGGTATATATAGCTCTTTCTGGAACTCAAATCTTCTGCTGAATTTTTTGTCTGATACCAAAGTTTCTTTGAATTTCAGAGAAATTAGCATTTCAGAACAAGTAGATTATCTACTAAAGCAAGCTACTAGTGCAGATAATCTTTGCAACATGTACGAAGGTTGGACACCATGGATTTGAGGTTTCAAGAAGTTTCTCATGCTTTAACATTTTACACTGAAGTCCCATTCCCAATATCATGCAAGAATTGATCTCGGGCATAGTCAGTTGATCAAGGTGAAGAGTAGGACCATAGTCAGTTGATCAAGGTGAAGAGTAGGACCGCTGAAGCGATTATTTCCTTGTGATAAGGAAGCTACCACTCATATTTTTGCAGGTCCCATTATGGCAGGAATTGAACTGCATTTTGTTTAGGTTCTGCAATCCCCTTGACTTCAGCATTTGTCGTGGCAGAGTTATTATTTCACACCATGCATGTGGGTTTGCATCCGCCATCCCACAACATGCTGCAAAGAAGCCCAAGGTTCACTGATGGTCTAGTGGGAGATGTAAAAAACTCGTGCCTTCTCTTTGAATGTAAACAATGTACTGCTGCAGCTTTGAACATCTCTAGCCTCCACTGCCTTTTTTATCGAGGAATATGTTTTGAATCCTGGGCTCTTGAAGGTCTAAAGAAAAGACGCCGAATGGTAGCAGTCCGGGTGTGTGGATTATCCAGTTATTATTTTGGTTAGAGCGTTACATCTCTGCAAAATTGATGTCAAGCATCAGTTGCACATATCTTATGTAGCATTTGTATATAAAAGATACAGGCCAAATAATCAACTGCGTTGTCTTTATTATGTAACTTTCAGGTCCAAGATTGGGCTGGTGATTGATATCTGAATTGTTTCAGGTCCAAGATTGGGCTGGTGATTGATATCTGAATTGTTTCAGGTCCAAGATTGGGCTGGTGATTGATATCTGAACTTTCAGGTCCTTTTTATCAATTTAGTGCTCTTTTGTGCAACAAATCCTTATAGAAAGATAGGAACTTGTATGGTACTTGCTCAAACCAATAAGAAATAGGAAAATGTTATCTTGGAAATATAAAATTGAAAAGATGTTAGGTTCTTATCCAGCTACTGCTCTTTTTTAATTTTTCTAATTTTAATTTTTTACTTTTTACTTTTTGCACGTACCAAAAAAGCTAATAATTTTTACTATTTATATAATGCTTGTCTTTTTATCAATAAAATCCTTAATTATTTATTAGTGGTAAACACTTTGATACTCTTAGAATTACTCCCTCCGTATCGAAATAATAGTCTTTTAAGATTGTTGCACATAGATTAAGAAAAATAATGATTAAATGATTAAATACAACAATTTTATAAAACTGTCCTTAATTACTATTTGTTGACATAAAAGTATAATATGATGTAATACATTGAAAGTAGTGTAAATAATATTTATTAAGGGTAAAGTTGATAAAAACTAATTAATATTGCATTGAAAACGTAGAAAGACTTATTTTGGGATAATTTTTTTAACCTTAAAAGACTTATTTTGGGACAGAGGGAATAGTTGATTATTGATACCCTCAACCAATCAAACATTATGGTTCAATGCTACATTATTTTAAAATAAATTATCTTTATTATTCAATAACTTTTTGTCTCTCTTCAAGAAATAAGGGATAATTTTGACAAAACGAAAATTAAAAGAAATGAAATATTTACTCAAAAACGAGATTTAAAAAGGAACGTGTAGATGTTGTAGATTGACATTATTTTATGGTAAAACATATTCTGATTTCTAATGTCATGTATGATGTTATGACATGTGATTTAAGCATTCTGCAGGCGTGAAAGTTTAAAATGTGCAGCTATTTTATCAGGATGTCGAGACTGATGTCATGACATCTTTGACTGGGCCTGAAGACCTAATTGAATCATTATTTCATGCGCGCGTTTTCTGTTATTAAATTGTGTGATTTGTTGAGAATTAACAGACGTTGTTATTAGAAGGATACGATTCAGCATGAAGTGATATTAGTAGAACATTTTATATGTTGCTATTTTTGTTCCTTTATTTTAGGAATTATCGTATTTAATTGTGCAAGTTCAGCAGACCCATGCCCACGATTTAGACTCTACTTAAAGGTTGCTATACTCTAGTTTGAATACAAAGAATAATGATTGAAGTGCTTAAGAGTTTTTACGCGTGTTTAGCTTTCTTGTGAGCCAAACAATTAACATGTTGATGGTTGTTTTGGACTAGGTTTATCGAGTTGTAAGTTGTCCTCTCAAAGCTTTTAAGCAAAAGTGCTTTGAACTTGACTGAAGCTTTGAAGCAAGGTCAATGATTGTCTTTGATGTGTCTTCTTTTTATTGATTTCTTGTTTGTTATCACTGTTGTGATTGACGAGAGTGAGAGGTGTCTCATATTTAGGAGTTCCTAGATAGAACTAGCATTGGATAATGATTAAGTGAAGAGGGCAAACTGAATGATTTAGCTATGAATTGATATTACTGATAGTGGAGTTCCTTCCTGGTTTGGTAGCCCCCAGAGTAGGTGTGTTTGCACCGAACTGGGTTAACACTTGCTTGTGTTCTTTACAGTTGTTTTTATTTATTTATCTTGTTGTTTTTAATCTGTCAGATATTAGTGTCGTAACATCCGATTCAACATCTTATATCTGTTGCCAGAATTTTAATTGACATCAGAGCAGACACCCTACTTGTTTTTCTGGTTGAGATCTAGGGGCAATATTTTCTGGTAGTATGGGCTAGGATGGGGGATTTGGGAATAGATCACCCATTCTGGATGAATCTAACTATGATTATTGGAAACCTCGTATGATTGCTTTCTTAAAATCTCTGGACAAGAATACATGGAAAGCTGTAGACAAAGGATGAAAACATCCTGTCATTGTTGAAAAATATGGATCAAAGACTTTGAAGCCTGAGGAAGATTGGAGCAAAAAGGAGGATGAGTTGGCTCTAGGGAGTTCTAAAGCTCTAAATGCCTTGTTCAATGAAATTGATAGAAATATTCAGATTGGTGCATCATTGTGAATTGTCCAAGGAGGTTTGAGATATTCTCAAAACCACCAATGAAGGAACCTCCAAAGTCAAGATGTCAAGACTTCAGATGCCCACTACTAAATTTGAAAACATGAGAATGAAAGAAGATGAGACTATTCATGATTTCACATGAATATTCTTGAGATTGCTAACACTTCAGGAGCTTTAGGAGAAAAACAAGTCTGATGAAAAGCTTGTTAGAAA
This sequence comes from Lathyrus aphaca, assembly GCA_963966055.1. Taxonomy (NCBI): domain Eukaryota; kingdom Viridiplantae; phylum Streptophyta; class Magnoliopsida; order Fabales; family Fabaceae; genus Lathyrus; species Lathyrus aphaca. Next base: position 308,380,657 of record OZ014521.1, read on the forward strand.
AATTCTCAGATCCATTCCTAAAAGATTTTCTATGAAGGTGACTGTTATAAAGGAGGCACAGGACATCTGCAATATGAAAGTTGAAGATCTCATTGGATCTCTTCAAACATTTGAAATGAGAATAAGTGATGTCCCTGAAAAGAAGATCAAAAGCATAGCCCTGGTGTCTAATACCGAGGAAGAAGCAGAAAAAGGTAAAGTGGAAACTGAAGAAAGTCTGACAGAAGCTATTGCCATGATTGGAAGACAATTCAACAAAGTTATGAAAATGATGAATATGAATGCAAGAACAAATGTCAGGAACACTTCATCTGACATCAGCAGATCAAATGAGTCTAGCAAAAGGACAAAGCCTGAAGAGAAGTCAAATCAAAGCAAAAGAGTTCAATGTCATGGTTGTGAGGGTTTTAGCCACATTAGAGTTGAATGTCCTACTTATCTAAAGAGACAAAAGAAAGACCTATCTGTTTCATGGTCTGATGGAGACTCCGAAAGTGATTTTGAAGAGGAATCAGCTAAACATATCACTGTTTTGACATGAACATGTATTTCTGATGATGAATCTAGTGAGGATGAGCTAACCTTTGAAGAACTTGCTGCTTCTTATAGAAAGCTATGTATAATATGTGCACAAATGATTCAAGAAGGAGAAAAGCAGAAGAAGATCATAGCATAACTGGAGGCTGAAAAGGAAGAGCATCTAACAACAATATACAACCTGAACAATGAAGTCACCATACTGAATTCCAAGCTTGATCAAATGACCAAATCCATCAGAATGCTGAACAGTGGAACTGAAACACTAGTTGAGATTCTTCAGACTGGAAGAAGTGCAGGAGACCTGTCTGGGATAGGATTTGATGGTACTAAAAACAACTCCTCAAGTAGCAACCAACCTAAAATAAAAAAGGATGTCTCAAATCAGATGTCGAAACCAATGCTTCAACATCATAGTACAAGAAGATAAACTCATCAAAGGAAAAGATATCAAAGATGGAGGTGTCATTACTGTGGCAGATTTGGTCACATAAAACCTTTATGTTACAGACTTCACGAATATCATGATCATAATCCTTAACCCAAACCTAACCAAAACATGATCATCAAGAAACAACAATGGGTTCCTAAGAATGCTGCCTTGATAGCTCATACTTCTCTTAGAGTATCATCTAAAGAGGATTGGTATTTTAACAGTGACTGTTCTAAGCATATGACTGGAATAAAAAATTTGTTGGTTGACATCAAACCTCACTCTACCAGTTATGTGACTTTTGGTGATGGAGCTAAAGGAGAAATCAAAGGGGTTGGAAAACTTGAGTGTTCAGGTGTTCCAAATCTTGATGGTTTATTACTTGTGAAAGGATTGACTTCTAATCTCATTAGCATCAGTCAGCTGTGTGATCAAGGATTTAGTGTCAACTTCACCAAATCAGAATGTCTTGTCACAAATGAAGAAAAGGTAGTGATGAAGGGAGTCAGGTCTAGAGATAACTATTATCTCTAGGTTAATCAATATTCCACCTACTCATCTGTGTGCTCTTTATCTAAAGAAGATGAAGTTAAATTATGGCATCAAAAACTGGGTCATCTTCATCTAAGAGGGATGAAAATGATCATTATTATGGAAGCTGTAAGAGGAATTCCTAAGCTTCAGATTGATAAAGGAAAAGTGTGTGATGAATGTCAAATGGGCAAGCAAACCAAGATGTCACATCCAAAGATTCGACATCTTACTACATCTAAAGTCTTGGAGCTGTTACACATGGACTTGATGGGTCCAATACAAGTGGAACGTCTTGGTGGGAAGAGGTATGCTTATGTGGTGGTGGATGACTATTCAAGGTTCACTTGGATACAATTTATCAAAGAGAAATATGATGTTTTTGATGTGTTCAAGGACCTTTGTCAAAGACTTCAGAGGGAAAAGGAGAGCAGTGTTATCAGAATTAGAAGTGATCATGGAAAGGAATTCGAGAATCAAAAGTTTTCTGAATTCTGCTCATCTGAAGGATCAACCATGCATTTTCTTCTCTCATTACTCCTCAGCAAAATGGAGTTGTGGAAAGGAAGAATAGAACTATTCAAGAGTCAGCTAGAGCCATGATTCATGCTAAGAAACTTCCTATGTATTTTTGGGCTGAAGCTATGAATACTGCTTATTATGTTCATAATAGAGTCAATTTGAGAATGAAAACTCCTACTACTCTCTATAAGATCTAGAAGGGAAGAAAACCTAATGTCAAATAATTTCATGTGTTTGATAGTAAGTGTTATATTCTGGAAGATAGAGAACAAAGAAGAAAGATGGATCCCAAAAGTGATGAATGCATATTTCTGGGATACTCTACTAACAACAAAGCTTATAAAGTCTTTAACTCTAGAACAAGAGTCATGAATTCTATAAATGTGATTATTGATGATCTACATAAAGAAGCAGATGTCACAGATGATGTTGGAACATTCTTTGATACTCCAGTTGAAGTTATTAATAAATAAGGTGATCCAAATCCAGCTATCTCAGAATCTGAGTCAGATCCAACAAACAAGGGACCTTCCATCTGAATCTAGAAGGACCATCCTAAAGATCTTATTATAGGCGATCCTAACAGTGGAGTTGTGACTAGATCAAGGGATATAATATCTAACTCTTGTTTAGTGTCAAAGATTGAACCTAAAAATATTAAAGAAGCATTGAATGATGAATTTTGGATTAATGCTATGCAAGATGAGCTAGAGCAGTTCAAAAGGAATGAAGTGTGGGAACTTGTACCAAGACTTGAAGGAACCAATGTTATTGGTACTAAATGGGTGTACAAGAATAAATCTGATGAATAAGGAGTTGTAACCAGAAACAAAGCCAAACTAGTTGCTCAAGGATATACTTAAGTTGAAGGCATTGATTTTGATGAGACATTTGCTCCTATTGGTAGACTTGAGTCAATAAGACTACTATTGGGACTTTTCTGCATTCTGAAGTTTAAGCTATTTCAAATGGATGTGAAAAGTGCCTTTTTGAATGGATACTTGAATGAGGAAGTTTATGTGGAGCATTCTAAAGGTTTTGTTATCAAAACTTTTCAGATCATGTCTACAAGTTGAGAGAGGCTTTGTATGGATTGAAACAAGCTCCAATGGCTTGGTATGAAAGATTATCAGAGTTTCTCATAAATAATGAATACATGAAAGGAGGAATAGACAAGACTTTAGTTGTCAAAGATGAAGAAGGAAAGATTATGATTGCTCAAATTTATGTGGATGATATAGTTTTTGGTGGGATGTCAGATAAGATAGTTAAACATTTTGTCAGACAAATGCAATCTGGATTTGAAATGAGTCTTGTTAGAGAGTTAACTTTCTTTCTTGGCCTGCAAGTCAAACAAATGGAAAACTCCATCTTTCTCTCTCAAAGCAAGTATGCCAGGAACATAGTCAAGAAGTTTGGAATGGAAAGTGCTAGCCACAAAAGAACACCTGCTCCCACTCATCTTAAGATGACTAAAGATGAAAAATGTGTAAGTGTTGATCAAAGTTTATATAGAAGCATGATTGGTATCCTGCTGTATCTTATAGCTAGCAAACCTGATATTTCTTTTGTTGTTGGAGTGTGTGCTAAATATCAAGCAGAACCGAAAGTCTCTCACATAAATCAAGTCAAAAGAATTCTAAAATATGTGAATGGGACTTGTGACTATGGCATGTTGTATTCTCATGGGAGTGATCCTGTCTTATCTGGATATTGTGATGTTGATTGGGCTGGTAGTGCAGATGATAGAAAAAGTACTTCTGGAGGATGTTTATTTATAGGAAACAATCTCATATCCTGGTTTAGCAAGAAACATAATTGTGTTTCCTTATCTACTGCAGAGGTTGAGTACATAGCAGCTGGTAGCAGTTATTCTTAGCTTGTTTGGATGAAACAAATGTTGTCTGAGTATAATGTCACACAAGATGTCATGACATTATATTGTGACAATCTAAGTACTATTAATATTTCCAAGAATCCTATTCAGCACGGTGGGACAAAGCATATTGATATTAGGCACCATTTTATCAGAGATCTCGTAGAAGATAAAGTAATCAAGCTGGAACATGTTGCCACTGAGTTGCAGTTGAATGATATATTCACAAAGGCATTGGATGCAAACTAATTTGAAAACCTAAAAGGCAAGTTAGGAATATGTATTTATGAGAGTTTATATAAATTATTGACATGTTGGAACATTCTTAAGGACATATTGTATTTTCAAGAATCAATATTAATGCAATTTAAATGGATGCGCGAAATATTTGATTTCAACATTAATTCTTTTATTCAAGGGAAATACATTCAAAATCCCATTACTCCTCATCAAACATGCTATTACACCATACTGCGTACCCACTCTCTCATCTTCCATAGTCACTCAAAACCTATTCGTTCTCTCAATCTGCAAAGATCAATCTACTCCAAAATGTCTTAACATTCATCTATCTCTCCATCAAAGAAATCATCCTCTAAGACTGATTCCATCACGTCTTCTAGGGTTCATCATCTCTCTGAAGATGTTCTGAATGTTGCTCCCCTTAATATGGTCATTCATGATGTTCCTAGGGCTTCAAAACCTAGAACACCAAATGCACGAAGACCAAAAGATCCATTTGCATGTTCATCTTCTGGTGTTAGTGAATAGAAGGGCCCTGTTTATGTGAATTAGGCCATTGAGAAACTTATTACAAGAATTCTGACTAAAGATCATAATGTTGCTGGGGTCTCTGTTCCGTTGGCTAGTCTTCCTGCTCCTTAGGATAACCAAAAGAATCAAAATGCTGGTCCAAGTGTTGAAACTTCTGTTAATAAGGTTGCCAAAGATGATGCTGATGTTCATGGTAACAAGGATGTCGAGAAGGATGTTGCAACACCTGATGCTAAAGTTGCTCAATCTGATATTTGAGGTATACATAAGGATGCTGAAGCTGCTCAAAAGGATAATGATATCCTTGAGGATGATAAAGACAATGATGCTATTCCTGATGATGTGATCAACCTTGATGATGTGTCTAACAATGATTTCATTGTCAGCATTAACCCTAACATAGCCAAAAGGTTAACATCTAGGAAAAGAAAAAATGTTGCTGAACAAAACACTCCTTAGAGTAAGACTACTCAGAGAAAAGGTAAGACTGCTGTTGGCCCCTCCAAAGGATAAAGTAAAGTAAAATCACAAAGAAAAGAAAGACTAGAGTTGTCTCTGAGTCTGATGCTGATGTCGAAAGCGATGTACCATACATCACTCTAAGGGAGAAGCCAACTACAAGCAAGCCTGCTGCTAAGGTGCCTAATTCACCTCTGGATAATATCTTCTTTCATTGCATCAATAGTGTGAGCAAATGGAAATTTGTGTATCAAAGAAGGCTGGCTTTGGAAAGGGAGGTTGCTAGTTCTGTCCTTGACTGCTCTGAGGTAATGAACCTGATTTATTTTACGGGATTGTTGAAAACCGTTACAAGATTTTCAAAGTGTTATGAAACTCTTGTTAAGGAATTTACTGTGAACTTATCTGAGGAGTGTGCTGATGAGAGTTCAAATGAATTTAGAAAGGTTTATATGAAAGATAAATGTGTTAATTTTCCCCCTAATGTGATTAATACTTACCTAGGAAGAGATACAACTAGTCATCTTGAATTGGAAACAACAGATAACCATTGCAAAACTCTCACTGCAAATCAAGTGAAATATTGGCCTAGGAAAGAAAAACTTTCTACTAGCATGCTTAGTGTAAAATATGCAATGCTGAACAAAATTGGAGCTGCTAATGGGTACCAACCAACCATACCTTTAATATTGCAACAGGCTTAGGTAGGTTCATATATGATGTAGGTACCAAAACCAAATTTGATTATGGTACTTATATTTTTGACCAAACCATGAAGCATGCAAGTACCTTGGCTGTTAAGTTACCCATTGTTTTTCCTTCCCTCATATGTGGTATTCTACTGAATCAGTACCCTACTATATTAACTGATTCTGACACTACTTGCAAGTGGGAGAGTGCTCTCTCCTTTCACTACAAGTTGTTTTAGGTGTCACATGTCCCTGACATTGTTGTGACATATACTACAACATCTCATAACAACAAGCCTCTCAACAAGAATTCAATCATTGCTGAACTCAAAGAAGCGTGCAAAAAGTTAGATGCAAGGAATTGAAATTTGAGAAAATGATTGATATGTTGGAAAGAGAGGGGACAACTGAAGCAGGTTCAGATGGTGAAAATGCTAGTGAGGGAGAAAAAGATAGTGTTGAAGATTATTCAAATCAATCTGGTTCTGACTAGGCTTTGTGTGGATGGCTGCTGGTTGTTTCTGATGAAGTTTATTTTTGGTTTTCCTATTTGAATTCTAGCCCTTGAAGGCCCCTTTGTAATTTGTTCTCTATCTCGATTTCTGATGCTTCCAACTGTATGTGTTGGATTTCTGGTGTAACCCTAGATTTCTGGTCTTCGTGAGCTTTTATTCTAACACTTTTGTGGTTCTATGATTAGTTCTGTGTTTGGCTTAATTTCTGGCTAAAAGGGGGAGTAATTATAGATAGCTAGATGACCTGTTTTCTGGTTGTATACTATTTATTTTAGTATATTCAGACTGTTTTCTGCAGGATTACTTTTCAGGTCTGCAGGTTGTGTTGAGGGGGAGATGTAATCTCTCTTATGTGTTTGAATCTCCTGTTGTTGTACTCTAATAACAAGTGGTTTGTGGGGGAGATTGTTTATCTCTTTGCGGTGGTTCTGCTGCTGTGTGTGCTCTGAATAATGCTTAAATTGTTTTAGTAAAAAAATTGCCAAAAAGGGAGTTTGTAGATGTTGTAGATTGACATTATTTTATGGTAAAACATATTCTGATTTCAAATGTCATGTATGATGTTATGACATGTGATTTAAGCATTCTGCAGATGTGAAAGTTTAAAGTGTGTAACTATTTTATCAGGATGTCGAGACTGATGTCATGACATCTCTGACTGGGCCTGAAGACCTAATTGAATCTTTATTTCATGCGCTCGTTTTCTGTTATTAAATTGTATGATTTGTTGAGAATTAACAGGCGCTGTTATGAGAAGGATACGATTTAACATGGAGTGATATTAGTAGAACATTTTATATGTTTGCTATTTTTGTTCCTTTATTTTAGGAATTATTGTATTTAATTGTGCAAGTTCAGCAGACCCATGTCCACGATTCAGACTCTACTTAAAGGCTGCTATACCTTAGTATGAATACAGAGAATAAGGATTAAAGTGCTTAAGATTTTTTACACGTATTTAACTTTCTTGTGAGCCAAACAATTATCATGTTGATGGTTGTTTTGGACTAGGTTTATCGAGTTGTATGTTGTCCACTCAAAGCTTTTAAGTAAGAGTGCTTTGTACTTGACTGAAGCTTTGAAGCAAGGTCAAAGATTGTGTTTGAAGTGTGTCTTCTTTTTATTGATTTCTTGTTTGTTATCACTACTGTGATTGAAGGGGAGTGAGAGATGTCTCATATTTAAGAGTTCCTAGATAGAACTAGCACTGGGTAGTGATTAAGTGAAGGAGATAAATTGAGTGATTTAGCTCCGAATTGATACTACTGATAGTGGAGTTCCTTCCTGTGTGTTTGCACCGAACTGGGTTAACAATTGCTTGTGTTCTTTACCGTTGTTTTTATTTATTTACCTTGTTGTTTTTAATCTGTCAGATATTAATGTCGTAACATCTGATTCGACATCTTATATCTGTTATCAGAATTTTAGAACAAATGGAGTATGTTGTCATATTGTAATGATAAGGATGGTCTGATCATCATAGTTATCCCTGCACCACATCTACAGCAGATCGTGCCACTTGGGAGGGAGGTAGAGCACTTGTCAACAGATATTTACAACTTTTATATGGATGGCACAAGTTTATTTAAACTAGTACTAACTTGATAGTTCCACGGTATCACTAGCGGTGGTTTTGCATATACAATATACATAAACCTGATACCGCAGTTGGTCAATAACATTAATCTAATACCACGGTATAGCTAGTGGTTTTGCATATACAAGACAACCTTATCACAAAAGCTTCTATAGTTTTATTTATTTGTTGGTATTTAGCCTCAAACATTAAGTTATATATTTTATTACTTAACCGAATGACTTCTTTATCCCTATTATATATATGACACCCAACTCCAAACAAATTCAAAGCAAATATCTACTCCACTACTAGTGTCTTTCCATCCTTATTTTGAGTCTTACTATCTTTATTGTTTTTGGCCTTTATAGAGTGATGTCTGCACTTGTGGATATATGGACAAACGAGATGTCCAAACTGAGGGAAAAGGAAAAGCTTCAAATTCAGAGTATTCATTCTACTGTCTCCATTCAACATGAAACTAGCCAACCAAAGAGTAATATTTCAACTGGGATATTGGCTTCAACCCTCCAGTTTTTCAAGCCTAGGTTGCTGTTTTCTGAGGCTTCACTTTCCATGCTCGTTGAGTGTTTTAACCCTTGAATAAAAAAGAACATGGTGTGATATACAATTGAATCAACTGATGAAGTGTTCCACTATATTCTACCTTATACTACTTATTCAACTATTTTTAGTGTGTATTAACCATGATCAATTATGTGTGTGTATATATTGTTCCTTGAGTTTGCTTAACAAGATCTCTTTTTTGGTGTGTACTAAATAAAATCCCAACCACCTACCTATGTTTGTTGAAAAATATATGTACAAATTTATACATTGATCAATTGTATAAGAGTTGTTTGTTTATAAATTGGATCACACATTTAACCTTTCGTTCTTTATTTATAATTATCTACTTATCGGAAAAGCGCGATATTTGTTTTTTTTTTGGTATAAATTGAATATTTTTTACGCGCAATTATATAGACTAATACTTCGAATTGGATAGAACTATGATGGATGACAAATTTCTCTTGCCTTAAGAGGATTAAGAAGAGAGAGACACGGTAAACTCGATTTATAGTAAAATAAATAAATAAGTATTCATTAAAAAGTGTTGGAAATAATATTAGAAAATTCGAAAGTACAAACATTGTTAAAGTAATTTTAAAATACAAAGAGTTGTTGCTCATATTTGTGTAGACAAATTGTTCTTCAAATTGTTTCAACTTGCTCATTCATAAAAACTATTGTAAACACTCTTGTAATCATTTTCTAAGTGATTTTCTTAGAGTGAATAAGTCTTTAGTCTGTATATTCGAAAGGGTTAGGTTGTTGTCTAACAACTTAGAGATTTATTTTCCTTTAGTGACTAAGTCCTTAGTCTATATACTCGAGAGGGCTAAGTTTTAGTCCAACACTTAGAGGTTGTTTGTAATCTTGTCTAAGATTAGTGGATTAAGTGTTTCTCTAAGGCAAAATCACTTTGACGGGTGGACTGGACTAACTTTGTTAACAGTGAATCATGATAAACCAAATGTGTCATATTCTTTCTTTATTCCATATTATTGTCTGTGTTTGTTGTAAAGTCAAACAAAAAAGTTTGTAAAACTCAATTCAAACCCCTCATTTCTTGTGTTTTTCTCCACCTTTAGTTCAGTGCACGGTGGACAGGTGGAGTTAGTAGATCATCTCTCTTTTTTTGTGTGTGAGGTGGCATCGGTCATTTGTTATAAAGTTCTCATTTGGATTCAGTGGCTGGGGCATCTGTCTTGTTCGATCTTAATGGTTTTGTGTTGGTCCAGGGTTTTGGTTTTCAGAAACAAATGTCTTTAGGCTTGATCTCGATCTAACATTTTGTGGTATGGGTTATTAGAAAAATGCAAAATAAAGTTATTTTTGTCGGGAAATTTTAACGGTTTAATCACTAAGTGTCTATGATAATTAGCTTGGCGTAAAAGTGGATTCAAGCACATGCTTCAGGTCTTGCCATTTCTCTGGTCGACTGAGAGCGGAACCGACTAAAGTGGGTTGAAAACTAGGAATGTATTGTATGTCAACTTCCTTCCTTTTGTTTTGTATATGTGTTTTATGTCGCCTTCCCCAACTTGTTTTCTTCTGAGATCTATCTTGTTTGAGGTCTTATGATATCATGTAACTTGGTAGTTTGGTTGTTTTCTTAATTAATTTCCCCCCTCTACTTGTGATTTTTTCTTTAGCTTTTCTTTTTTATTTCTGACTTAACTGGTTGTCATAGTTGTAGTCCTTACGTATCTCTGATGCTCTTAACTTCTTACGCACTCTGTATTTTTTTGTTCTTTTTATGTTTAATATATGATATTTGTTTTACAATTAAAAAAAATACACATACTCGAATTTACAATTTGACCAGTTATTTTCTAAATGTTTGTCCACTTTCGAATTTTCTAATATTATGAAAATTATTTAGAATCTAACCAAATAATATATCTGCACACTTAAGATAAGATAAGTGTTCAAAATTATTACATAAAAAATATATGATTGTTATAATCAAAACTAGAAATTATATGCATAACCAAAATCTTGTTCTAACATGAACACCCCCCAAAACTAGATTTCGACAAAATTTTACGCCTCAAAAGCTTTCGCCTAGTTGGAAACCTGTCCTAAAGAAACTGCCAAATGAACATAACAACTTTAGAACACACCCAACTCTTCCAAATCTTATTAAGCCCCTTCTGAACCTTTTTGGACCTACCTTCCTAGGCCATTGGTGAAACCACAAAATTGTTATAGGCATAATTAACGAAAAGCCCTACCCATGTCTGGCTTCCAGATCTTAACATCTTCTTGGCCATGCATAAAATTACCCAAAATAAGGTCTACCAATGTTGCTAGGATCCACCCACACTCATAAATAATGTATCCACCTAAAGATCCAAACCTAGACATCCCCTTCCCAAACACCCATAGAACTCACCACCTGCGACTTTTACTCTAAAATAAGAAATAATCTCTCAATTGAGACACATAAAAGGGGTAATACCTATCTAGACATTGTGCCAAAACCTAGTCTTCAGCCTATTCCTAACTCTTTTCACACAAGATGACGCAAATCAGTCATATGACTAATATAGAGGAGCTCTTAGAAGAGAAACACCTATTCACCAATGAGACACTCCCTTAAGGAGACCATTCCTACCTCTAAAAAGAGAACCAAAATCCTATGACCCACATACTTCGCCTTACTAATATCTCTCTAGAGCAAAGGAAAGTCCAAAAGAATCCTTCACTTCCACTAAATTACCAAGGAAACATTTAAAAACCTATGGTCCTTCACCACTAACCTACCTTCCTTTTTCATTTTACACACATTTTCCACTTAACCCATGTAAACTTAACACCTCCTTTAGAGCTGCCCAATGAAAATGTCTATGCAAACAAACTAACTTCTTCTAAACCAGTACTGTGATCTTCATGAAAAAAAGAAAGAACAATGGGAAGGAGTTCAAGGATGAATTCAACAAAACCACCCAACCACCTAAAATGATAAATCTATTTGATGCATCCACAAGAGCACATATGTCGCGAAGTAATAAAATAGATATCGAACCACATGGACCAATGGTTTAAGTACCGAATCTTTATCCAATCGATTTATATTTAGATAAATCAAAAGGATAATTTTTAGTAAACAATTTGAATGATATAACACAACCTTGTTGTAGTATTCTTTCAAAATAAACCATTATTAAATTTGGCCTTTTGAGGGTTATAATATGATATGGTTAATGGTTTTTGAAACAAAAGGATATAAAGCTCACAATTTAATTTAACCCACCTCATTTTCTTCGATGATCTCCAATCCTACGCTCAGTTATGTTGACACAAGCATTCAACTTCCAAGAGAGTTTTGAAGGTGTAGATGTGATGGTTGGGGAACCAATGGGGTATTTCTTGAGGTGGCAGTTACCTACTTTAATTGACAGTCACAAAAATTAGTTTTTGTCAAGGATTATGATGACCATTTGATTCTTGAAATGTTGGTCACCAAATCTTATTTTTATTTTTGTTGAGGATTTAAATGACATTTTTTCATCTCTCTCTCTCTCTCTCTCTCTCTCTCTCTCTCTCTCTCTCTCTTTATTTTGTCACTAATTTTGGCCTGGATCATTATTTTGAGTTTTTGGTCCACTGAGACGCCCTGAATTTTTCCTAAGTCATTTTATTTTAGTTTTGAATATGCGAGCTATTTCTTTTATTTCATTTTTTTTTATTTTGCTGAAAGATTATAACTGCCCAGTTAACGGTTGGTGAGGAACAACAATTTTTTTTTGGCTTTTTACAACTTCTTCGACCTTTCTGATGTGTGCGAAGAATAACATGTGGTTGATCCCCAAATGAGATGTCTTCTCTTGAAATTTGAATGCGTTGTCAGATTAGCTGAAGGAAACTACCACGCCCCTTGTTAAGATTAATGGTTTTTAATTTTGAAAGAAATGCCAACTTCTAGGCTCAAAGTGGTTGACTAGGGATTAACTCTTTATCTCTCCGGTGTTTTGGAATTTGAACAATGCCTCACATCATCAACAAAGTTCTATTCGAAAGCATACCCTCAGCAATTTGGGTATTTTGTTATTACCATCCTCTCTCCAATATTTGCTTGATAAAAAATTTGATAAAGAAAAATGGATGGGAGAAATATTGATATTGTTTTGTTTTATTTTTACATAAATGAAAATAACATAACAAAAATGAACACGAATGGATCAAATCAAAAGATGCATGCTCATTTCATTAATATTACTATTGAAAACAACAAATTCAAAAACAAATTGCACTTAATAAACAAGGAAATTGTAAATGAGAAAAAGATGCCCTAATGACTATCAACATTTAGGATGAGATTTCCCTTATGATTCATTTGCTTTAGGAGGTAACTTCTCAAGTTGGCTTCTTGTTTCCCTCTCCATGTCCTAGATGGGTGTTGCTTCTAACATTTAGGCCCATAACTTTGAAAGATAAGATCTTACTGTTGATAAGCTTTTGAACCTTGGCTTTCAAAGAATAACAACCTTCCATTGAATGTCTTGGTGCCCCTTCATGATATTCACAATAAGCATTAGAGTCATACCAAGGAGGATATGACTCTGGAAACGAAGGAAGTGATCTAGGGATCACTAGACCTTTCTATAATAAAGATGGGTACAAATAACTGTATGTCATGGGAATAAGATTAAATTGAGGCATTTTCCCATGGTTACAATTTCAATTGGCCTATGAAATGTGGTTTTGAGGAGCCTAAGGCCTTGGTGGTTGATAAGGACGAGCAAAAGGCGCTTGATGCTATGGATGAGCTACCAGGTTCTGCTAATATCCTTGAGCAAAAGGTTGCCGATAGGCATAAGGAGCTGCTGGCTGGTAAAAATGGGCATGAAAATGACTGCATAGGGTTATAGATAGAATGTCATGTGCACTACCAGGTGTTGATACACCAAAGGTTGTTGATACGCCAAAGACTGTTGTGGCCTCATTTGGTGAGATCTCTCCTTATTAGCATATATATATATATATATATATATATATATATATATATATATATATATATATATATCATTTGTTTCTCCCATTTTCTTCTTCTCGAAACTTCCAACGAATTTCTTGGGAGCGCCGGGTGCCTTAGTTTTGCTGAGAATCTTTCCCTCTTTTAAACCTTCTCTATTTAGTCTTCGATTGAAATCAAATCAGCGAATCCAGAGGCTCTATTACTTACCATCTTAACAAAGTAGGGATCATGCAAAATGTCTATGAATATGCGATTCATCACCTTTTCATACAAGGGAGGCTCCACTTGGGCAACCAACTCTCTCTAGCGTTGAGCATATTCCTTGAAGGACTCCTTTCCATTCATTTCCAAGCTTTCCAAATGCCTACAAAATACTTAATAAAATCCTTCCAACTTTGGCTACAATTTTTTTCCAATCTCATGTATCACTTCAATGAAGCTCCACTTAAACTGTCATGAAAATAATGGATGAGTAGCTTATAACTTCTAGTATGGACGACCATCTTTCGACAATACATTACCAAGTGTCTCCTTGGACAAGTATGGCCTTTATACTTCTCAAAATCATGTGTTTTTAACTTGTCTAGTTTGGAGTTGAAGCCTCTTTATGTTAGCATGAACCCTACAAATTTCTTTGCCTGCACCATGAAAGAACACTTGGCAGGGTTTAGGCGCATATCATATTTCCTAACGGATTGCAAGACATCTTCCAAATCCTCTACATGGTTGCTTCCCTCGGTGGTCTTAACTATCATATCATCGATGTAAACCACATATTTTTTCCTTATGTGGTGGTGAATACATCATCCATTAAACACTGGTAGGTGGGGCCATCATTCTTGATGTAATGCCCCGATTTCATAATTTATTCAATTTTATTATGATACTTTGGCAATTTTATGGTATTTTGTGGTGTTGTGGTGAAATTGTTTTATTTAAATAGTGATAATAGAATAATTATTGAATATTATTTAAATATTATTATTAAAAATAAAATAAAGAGTTGGAGGTCTTAGGGGGTAGTATTTTCATTTGAGAAGGTTATGAGAAGGGAATAGAGAGAGTTTTCTCATAACACATGTTTTGTGAAGATTGAGGAAGTTGCTCTGAAGAACAAGGAGACTGAGGTTGGGAATTCTTAAAGAGGTGATCTAAGAGCTTAATTGACTAAGGTATGAGGAGTATTTTTCTATTCTATATCTATAATGTAGAGGTAGGTCCTATGAAAAAGGGGATTTTTGAGGGAAACCTTAGGGTTAGTAGGATTGTTGGTATTTTTTGATGAATTGTTGTTGTTAGATGTTGTAGTTGATGAATTTATGATGATAATAGGTTGTAGGAATGGAATATGTGTTTTTCTAATGTTAAATGATAGTTTTTGATGAATTGGTAGCAATTGAGTCGTGTTGAAAATCACATGGTTTTTGCCAAAATTCGCCGTCTCGCTTAGCGAGCAGGTGCTCACTTAGCGAGCGAATGAAACTTTGAGAATCCTGCAACCCGAGACCAGCTCGCTTAGCGAGACCTGTCATCTTTTAAAAAATGTTTTCTTTTCCTAAATGACTTGAAATGATTGTTTTGGTGCCTTATGTTACTATGACGTTGCTATGAATTCTTGCCATCCTATAGTATGATAAATGTGTAAGAGTTTGTTATGAAAATGAGGTTTAGATGATTATGTTGCATTATGATGATATGTAGTATTAATGACATGAGTAAGCAAAGTAGTAGATGTATGAATGAGGAATGATGAATAATGATGAATGCAGATGCAACAATGTTGTGTTTTGATGATGTATGATTGTATTGCGTCTGGCATTCATGGCATAATTATGTTGGGGCTTCGATACGCTGGTAGCTTGAATCCCATCATGTGGATTGAGGTGATATATTGCTTATGTGGTGCTCCCTTGTGGAGGGTTGATGTCCCAGTGTCCATCCATGATGATGTTTCAGTACCACATGCATATTATGAAGATTGTATATCATTCTTGGTGGCATAACATGATTGCATTTGTTTTTGTGATGATGTGATTCATTTTGTTGTACATGGGTAAAATTTGATGTAGTTGATATATTGATGCATGTTGTCTTATACTTCATTCTTTATATTATTTATATTGAATGTGAATTTACTCACCCTGCTTGCCTTTCGCGATGGTCTATTATGGCATCCTGCAGATACTCAAGAATAGCTTGGTGCCTGGACATAGCTTGGAGTATGTCCTTTTGTCGTTTATAGAGTCTAGGGTGGTGTCCCGCTCTTTGTCGTGTAACATTCGGGAATGCTTGGAAGTTTTGTTGTTTTTGTCTTTTTTTATCTGACATGATGATGTTTGGAATTAACAATTTGAATTTTTATACTATGTTGATTAAGTTGTTAAATGATGATCCATTGCGTGATAAAAATGTTGGTTTTAAATATGGTGGATGTTATAACCCGTGTTACGGGACAAGACACAAATATGAGTTAATTTGATGTTTTGTTGAAATATGATACCCTTTTATATTGAAACTCTGATTTTCTTGAATAATTTCATGTTATTATGTTGTGGGGGTAAAAAGGGAGTTACATTAGTGGTATCAGAGCAGGCTGATCTGTTCGGTCGTGTGTCATTGTTGTCGGTCTGTTGTCGGTCGTTGCTTATTAACGATTGGTTTTTTTTATGATATTGTGAGTGTTCTGCAAAAATGGCTGGAATCAACACACATGCTCTTGCTGAAGATGTTGCGGCACTTGCTGAGGCTACGACTCGAAACAATCAACCAGACGAGTTTCGTGTTTTGGAGAAGTTTCAGAGTAATAGTTCGCCGGTTTTTGAAGGAGATTATGACCCGCATAGTGCACAGAAGTGGCTCAAGGAAATTGAGAATATTTTTAGAGGGATGGAATGTACAGATGCGCAAAAGGTACATTTTGGTACCTACATGGTTTCTGAGGAGGCTGAAGACTGGTGGGATAATACCTGTTAGCGTTTGGAGGATGCTGGTACTATGGTGACCTGAGTAGTTTTCAAGAGGGAGTTTCTGGGGAAGTATTTTCCGGAAGATGCTCGTGGTAAGATGGAGGTGGAGTTCCTTGAGTTGAAGCAAGAAAACATGACAGTGGCAGAGTATGCTCCTAAGTTCGAGAGGCTAGTGAAGTATTATCCCCACTTCAATCATGTTGATGCTGAGTTGTCTAAGTGTCTCAAGTTTGAGAATGAGCTAAGACCAGAGATCAAATAGGGGATTGGATATCAGTAGAGCCGTAGGTATGCTGAGTTGGTGGACAAAAGCAGAATCTATGATGAAGATAACCAAGCTCAATCTGCTCACTATAAGCAAATGAGTGAGAAGAAAGAGAAAGGCCAGTTTAGAGGAAATCCTTATGTGGCTCCAATTGATAAGGGGAAGCATAAGGGTTTAGATGGGAAGAAGCCAAGTGAGGGAGAAAGTTCCATTCCTCCCAAGTGCTATAAAAGTGGAGAATCTGGTCACAAGTCTGATGTGTGTAGCAATCCAATGGTGAGATGCTATAGGTGTGGCAAGAGAGGACATCAGGTTGGTGATTGTCCGAATGAAGGTCCAACTTGTTTTAATTATGGTGAACAGGGACATATCAACACCCAATGTCAGAAGCCTAAGAAGACTGCTACTGCTGCTCAGACCAATGGCAGAGTGTTCGCTTTGAGTGGTTCTTAAGTTCCTAAAAAAGACAACTTGATTCGAGGTACATGTTTTATTAATGGTGTTGAGTTGATTGCAATTATTGATATTGGTGCTTCACATTATTTTATTTCTCTTGAATGTGCTACTATGTTGGGTTTGTCATTGTCTAGTATGAATGGTGTTATGGTAATAGAAACTCCAGCTAATGGTTCTATTAATACTACATATGTGCGTTTGAAGTGTCCTTTGACTATTTTTGAGAAGGACTTTTTGATGGATCTGGTGTGCTTGCCTTTACACCAAATTGATGTTATTCTTGGAATGAACTGGCTAGAGTTCAATTTTGTGCATATCAATTGTTATGCGAAGACTGTAGAGTTTCATGAACTTGGTGATCATGGTGAATTGATGTTCTTGACGACTAAGCAAGTAGATGAATTGTTAGAAGACGAAGCTCAGATGTTTGCAATGTTTGCATCGTTGAAACATGAAGGGAAGACTTCGAGTATTGAGTTACCGGTTGTTCAAGAATTTCCAGATGTGTTTCCGGAGGACATAAGTGATTTGCCTCCAGAACATGAAGTTGAATTTGTAGTGGATTTATTACCTTATACAAGTTTTGTGTCTATGGCTCCGTATCAGATGTCTGCTATAGAATTGAGTGAATTGAAGAAGTAACTAGATGAATTGTTAGAAAAGAAGTTTGTTTGACCTAGTGTTTCTCTGTGGGGTGCTCCTGTGTTGTTGGTCAAGAAGAAAGATGGTAGTATGAGGTTGTGTGTTGATTATCGGCAGTTGAAAAAGGTTACTATCAAGAACAAGTATCCACTTCCAAGAATCGACGACTTTATGGATCAGTTGGTGTGAGCTTGTGTGTTCAGCAAGATTGATCTGAGGTCTGGTTACCATCAGATTCGTGTTAAGTCTGATGATATTCCGAAGATAGCTTTCAGGACAAGATATGGTCATTATGAGTACACGGGGATGCCGTTTGGTGTATCTAATGCACCCGATGTGGTAGTTTTTATTGATGATATTCTAATTTATTCCTAGATAGAAGAGCAACATACAAGGCATTTGAGAATTGTGCTGCAACTGTTGCGAGAGAAGAAGTTGTATGCGAAGATGTCAAAGTGTGAGTTCTGGTTGCAAGAAGTGAGTTTCCTTGGACATGTAATTTCCAGTAGTGGAATTACTGTAGACCTTCAAAGATTGATGCAGTGTTACAGCGAAAGACTCCTAAATCTGCTATTGAGATTAGAACTTTTCTAGGTTTTGTAGGTTATTACAAGAAGTTTATTGAAGGCTTTTTGGAGTTGGCGTTTCCTTTGACTCAGTTGACTCTAAAGAGTCAAGCTTATGCGTGGGATGTTGCGTGTGAAAAGAGTTTTGTAGAGTTAAAGAAAAAGTTGACAACTACTCAAGTGTTGATTTTTCCTAATCCGAATGAGTCGTACGTAGTGTATTGCAATGCGTCGAAGATTGGACTTGGAGGAGTTTTAATGCAGAATGGTCAAGTGGTTGCTTATGCTTCTAGACAACTGAGACTTTATGAAAGGAATTATCCTACGCATGATTTAGAGTTAGAAGTTGTGGTATTTGTGTTGAAGATTTGGAGACATTATCTCTTTGGTTCAAAATTTGAAGTGTTCAGTGATCATAAGAGTTTGAAGTATCTGTTTGATCAGATTGAACTGAATATGAGGCAGAGAAGGTGGTTGGAATTATTGAAAGACTTTGATTTTGATTTGAATTACCATCCTGGTAAGGCGAATGTGGTTGCAAATGCTTTGAGTATGAATATGTTATATATGTCGATGCTTATGGTGAAAGAACTCGAAATGATTGAACAGTTCAGAGACATGAGTTTGTTTTGTGAGGCTAATTCTGAGAGTGTGAAGTTAGGAATGTTGAAGTTGACCAGCGAAATTGTGGAAATGATCCGAGAAAAACAACAATCTGATTTGAAGTTGGTTGATCAATTGACTTTGATTAGCCAAGGTAACATATGTGAATTCCGAGTTGATGAGAATGGTGTGATGAGATTCCGAGATAGAGTGTGTATTCCTAATGTTCCAGAAATTAAGAATATTATTTTAGAAGAATGATATCGAAGTAGATTGAGTATCCATCTTGGTGCTACAAAGATCTACCATGATTTGCAGAAATTGTTTTGGTGTCCAGGTATGAAGAAAGACGTTGCGGAATTTGTGTATGCATGTTTGACTTGAAAAAAGTCGAAGATTGAACATCAAAAACTATTAGGTATGATGCAGCCGTTGAATATTCTAGAATGGAAGTAAGATAACATTTCTATGGATTTTGTGACGGGTTTGCCGAAGACTGCTAAGGGAAATGATTCAGTTTAGGTAATTGTGGATAAATTGACTAAGTCTGCCCATTTCTTTCGGATGAAGATTAATCATTCTATACAGAAGCTAGTTGAGTTGTATATTGAGGATATTGTGAAGTTTCATGGGATACCATCGAGTATCGTATCGGATAAAGATCTGCGGTTTACGTCGAGATTTTGGAAGAGTTTACAAGATGCTTTGGGTACTAAGTTGAGGATGAGCTCTGTAACACCCCAATTTCTAAATTAATTATTTATTTGATTAATTTGGCATGAATATGTGAATATTATGAGGAAATGTGAAGTATTTGAATTCGATTACGGTTTGATGACGATTATTGTAATGGTTTCAAAGAATTTCTGATTTATGGGATGTATAAGTGCGTCGGAGAATTATCGGGTGTTTGTGAATAATTATAATAATTGTTTATTTAATTAATTAAGCCAATTATTGAATAAATTTAACTTTAAGTGTGAACTATTTAGTCCGGTGACGTATCGACGAGAAATATTTGACGAATGTCGGTTTTGAGGACTTACAAATTTATTTTGGAATAATTGGAAAATTAGTTAGAATTGATTGATTAAATAAAATAGAATGAGATATAATTTATAGAGCTAAAGGACATTACAGTCATGGTGAGAAGTTAGTAAGGATATTATTGGAAAATAATAATAGAGGTTATGAGGGTTACATAGATAATTGGAGAGTTGGGAGAATACATGCAGTACATGGGAAATAAGGAAAAGGCAAAAAAAGAAGAGGAAACAAGGATTTCGGCTTCGGGAGGATATCGAATGACTCAAAGAGGAATTGGATGAATGCGAAGAAGTTTAAGATGAACCGGTGATAAACCAAAGGTAAGGGGTGTCTAATCGTATTTATTATATCGGATTAAGGAATTGATAATCTGTAATTTTATGGAGTTTGAGTTGATGAACCAATCATTGAACTTGTGATGAAAATTAAATTTTTAAAAGAAACCATAATCAAATTGGTTAGTGATGACTGAGATGATTTATGGGAGAATCGGTTTAGAACCAATGACGAACCGAAAACCTGAAACTAGGATTAATGGCAAACATATCTTAGAAAAGGTTAGAATAACAAAAAATAGTGTGGTATGCTTGGTAAGGGGTGGCTTGCGCCACCCTACCATGTTATTAAGGTGGATGGCGCCACCATAGTGTACCAAAAAGGGGGCTTGCGCCACCTGTAACATAATTGTGAGTGACTTGTGCCACTAGCATAAATATTATGTGGTAGGAGCCACATTATTGGTGGCTTGCGCCACCTGGATGCCTGGGGAAGGTGGTTTGCACCACCCAGTATTGTTTTAGGGGTGGTCAGTGCCACTTCCATGTGGCCTGCGCCACCCAGTGTTGTTTTGGGGGTGGCTAGTGCCACATCCATGTGGCCTGCGCCATCCAGTTCCGTTAAGTGCCATGAAATTGTTTTGTGCATAATTTGATTTCTGTAACCCCAATTCTTACAAAAATAGAAGCATCTGGTAGCAAGCAGAAAACATAATGTTTTGGTGATTAATCGGTGAGATTTTACGAGTAGTAAACGTAGGAATTGATGATCAAATTGCTGTTAAAAATAAAAGGTGTTTCTACTGTTTTGGATACTAAAAATGTGTTTTATTGAGAATTGCTATGAATAATTGATGCTATGTGATTGTGAATTATATGTGGTATGTGTGTATAACATGATGATGAACTTGATGAACATGGTGAGTGATGATGTCTGGTAGTGGTTTGTTTTAAGAGTTTGTCTTATGAATGAGGATGTGTTAGTTATGATGTAAGTATGTGCATGATGTCGTGTGATATATGTTATGATGTATGAGAATAAAATGTAAAATACAATGATGGCTTCAGGTGAGTTACTTAGTGATTATTATGACATATGGAGATGTGTTAATTATGAGGTGTCGGTATGAAGTATATGAAGAGATTATGATGATTAAGATGTTACGAGATCTATGATGATATGATGATGAATGGTGATGCATTTTGACTATCCGTGGTCGTACTTTATGTGTTTCACATCATGCATTCAAAGCATTCTGTTAGGACGAGATGTCCAGTGATGTTTTTGCAGGATGAGAATCCAATGACGAATTTTAGGATGATAATGTCCAGTGATGGCCTTAATCCCATTGTGATGATTAAGTGCAAATATTGACGCGACGATGACCAGGTCATCAGTGATGAATACGCAACAATGACTAGGTCATCAATGACGTTTTGGTACCACATGCATGAGTCTATTGAGTTGCATATCATTATGATTGACATTTGGTATAATGATGAGTTACATGACGTTTTGGTGATTATGATAGATATATGGTGATTATGTGTTTATTGCTGATGTTATTCGAGTGACTTTACTTTTTATCTGATTCCTGCATCTTTTATAATGATTATAATTACTTATCCTTTCTGCTTGGAGTTATTGCCTCGAATGCGGGCAACTTGTAGGTAATCAAGTGTAGTGCATGAAGCTTAGAAGTTGCTTCAGAATGTGTTGTTTACTCCATAGAAGTAAAAGGAGTCTTGCTCTGATACATAACACCGGGGTTGGGGTCAAATGATTTTATGAGATTTATGTTTTGTGTTATTTTCAGAATGTATGTGATATTTGACGAACCTTAGTATTATTTTGGTTTTTCTTTGAGATGGTAACTATGAGTTACGTAGAATAACTTGACTTTTTAAATACCTTTTATGGTACTTAATTATATTTTATAAAAGAGTTTTGAGACATGATGTATCCGCTCACTACAAGAAAAAAGAAGATTTACGACACTTGAGTTGCGACAATTATAACAAAACCGTCCTTATTCCTAGATTGTGACGGTTGTCACGACAGTTAGGGTCACCTGTCGCAGATTTTTTGCGACAGTTATCATAAAACCGCCCCTATTCATGGACTACGACAGTTGTCACGACGGTTTAGGCCAACCGTCGCAAAAAATTTAGGCATATTGTGTAAAATAATTGCGACAGTTACCAAAGAACCGTCATCTTTCCACACTCACGACGGTTAGGACGAACTGTCGCGACTACTTTAGCCAATCATAATCACAACTTTTTTTTTATCAAATCACAACGTTTTTTATTCCCTTACTTTCCCAATTTTTTCCTTTCATTTTTATTTTCCCACATTTTCATTTTTATTAATTAATTTTAATAATAATTATAATAATAGTAATAATAATTATATTAACAATGATAATAATTAATTATGTCAATATTAATAATATTTATTTATTTTTTTACAATATAATAGCAATATTCATACTACAATATTCTATAAAAAAAATATAAATATAATATTAACATACATTAAAAAACGAGAATCATATTCACGCTCCAGAAACTCATTCTTCTTCTCGCAATGGTCCGTCGTTTTTCTTTCACCATCTTCAATCCTTCGTCCTCCATAAACCTAATAACACATACTACAACCAGTAGCGGATCCATAATTATTTGTTTGTGGGGCTAAAAATTAATCTATGTATTTTGAATAAATAAATTACTAGAAACACTTATAAAATATGATTATAGTAATAAATTAAAATCAAAATATATAATTTTTTTTAGAAATTATAATTAATTTTATTAAAATATTTTATGTATCAAAATTAAATTATAAAAATTAAAACACTATATATACTCAAAACAAAACTTTATTTTTAGAAAAAAAATTATAGTAAGAATTAAACTCAAAATAATATACCTAAGATTAAAGTATCAAAATTAAACTATATATCAAAATTTTATAAAATAAAAATTAAATCCAAAACTAAACTATATATATTTAAAATACTATAAAATATTAAATAAATAAAAAAATTAACCAATTCCATTTATTGAAGAAAAATAAAAGAGTTTTCATAAAAAAAGAAATGAAAGAAAAAATTAAAATAAAACTACATCACGACGGTGAACCTACCGTCACAACCGCATTCCACAACCGCATTCCATTAACATAGTCGCGACGGTGATTTCACCCGTCCTCCAAAAATTCATCTTTCGCGCTAAATCTAAGAACTCATTCCACTTTTTGTGTTTTATTTCTCTTCTTTTTCAGAAACAACGCTCACGCCCTTAAGAAAGAGGGAAACATACATCAATTCGAATCATCGTCAAAGCAACCACCATCAATTCGAATCTTAACAGGTTTGTCTTCTCAAACCCTAAATTACTTCTCAAATCATAAGTTCCTTCTGAAACCCTGAATCAAATCCTAAAATGGAAGTGGAGCCGTGAAAACCCTAATTTTAAGTTTGATTTTGGGAAAGTGGGAACTTGTTGGGAAAATAAGACCTTTATTCGGAACCTTGTTTTGTGAGTATTTTCCATTATTTTCCAAAGTGATGGGTTTGAAATTGATGGGGAAGAGATCGAGATTTCACAAACTGCCGGTGATAACATCACCTCACAAGCCAAGTATGAGGAGCGCTTTAAGAAAGGTGCATAACGACTATAATGATTATCAAGTGAAACAGGAAGTCCATAATGACTATAATGATTATCAAGTGGAACATATGAGCTTAGATGATCGGATGAAGTTTCTCATGTCCAGAGAGGATTGTAGTTTAAATATTTCTATAAGCTACCCTGTGTCAAGCTCTAATTTTTCAGAATCTACAGAACCTTGACGCATCAAGTGTCGACGAAAAAGAAAGTAATCAGCCACGTAAGATCTGATTTTTTAAAATAATATTGTATCTATATTTCCATTATAAATTTATAATAACTATCCGAAATATTATTCTTGTTTTGCAGGAATTCAATTCAAATAACACTTAAGGAGGATGCCCTGACCTTTTCAAGGTATTTTTGTTTATGTGCAACCACTTTGAAATTGGAATTTATATTGAGTTTCATGGATTTTGTATTTTGAAATTGGAATTCTATATCTAACAAAACTCATATGATATTCATTTTCATATGAAATTGTTCACTATTTTTTATGTATCTACTTCACCATCAATTGGCACAAATTGCATCACCGTGTACATTTGCATGAATGGGATAACTACTAGTATTAGATTTCTTATAAGCTATTGTCCTACTTCTAGGAAAAAGATTGAGTTTCAGTTGGTGGAGAGTTCTTTCATTGTACAGGGAAACATGTTATCACCAAATGCCTTTTACAACTATTATGCATTGGTTGGCAATAAATGATAAAAGTATTCCATCATTTACAAAAGGTATGCACATAAGTTGAGCTAGAATAGTTATTTAGTATAATATTTTAATGATGCCGGTATGTTTTACTTGTAGTTGCTTTGCTTTAACCTAAAGTATATATATTAAAATTAAGTATTGCCTTATATTTGACCCAGTGCAGTTGAAAGTAAAATCAGTCCTTGTAAAATTTAGGTAAAAAATCTCCACTTGTTTGAATTTGTGAGTTTTACTCTAGTACTATCAGCCTGTGAATTATTTGTATATTAAGATACTAGGTTGTCTCAGAGAATGGATCCAAATGTGCAATTAATGTTGAAGAAAGTAGTAGTTCTTTCTAAAGGTGGAGTACAAATACAACCATTAAATCATGCAGGCATTTCAAGATGAATAATCACTACAAGAAAAATTCAAAAGTTGGAGTACAAATACATCCTCTATTTATTTAGTATAATTTATTAAGTGTTACAAAATCCTAAATATTTAATGCTTGTGCAACTTTCCATTGTGAATTTATTTTGATTTAGAAAAAAATCTAGAATATATTACATAAAACACTACATTTTCCATATTATTAAATTCAAACATACATAATATATTGGCATAGGATGATATCAACTATCACAAGACATACCATATTGAAGTAGCAGGGGCGTGTGTGTTGTCTTTGCAACCTCACAGTATACTGATATGCACTGTAGAAGGGGGCTGAATTTATTTACTAGTAGCTGGTTCCTGAAGTTGTGCCAGTGCCAGAGCCAAAGACGGTTCTGGTGTCAATATCGGTCCAGCCTGCTGCCTCGGTTCAACCTGTTTCGTTTTGGCCTGCTCCTTTCTTTGTTTCAGCCTGCTTTCCGCAATTGACAGACGTTCATCACTGAGTACGCATTCTTCTTTTCTGCGATTAGCCAATGAAGTTAAATTGTAAGTTATTCTGATACTGTTTTTTTATCATATGTGGAGGAAAAGCAATATTGTAAGAAATTATGATTGTGTGTATCTGTCAAACTTCTGTAAGAAAAGGTGATTCTGATAGCCAATAGTACCTTTTGATCTAACAAATAATATTGTGTTTGTGTCTTGATGTGCAGGCCTTTTGCTTTAGGTTTTTGAAAAACTTACAATTGATTAGTTCTTCCTTAAGCGGCGAGTTTCTTCCAAAGTTTTGTAATAGCTATTTTGTATAGTTTAGTTATAGGCAATCTTTTTAATTTATTTTAGATGGATCTTTACCGGCTTACCTCTTAAATCTAGATACATTTTAGGATCAACAAGATGGTCGATACATCTCGAGGCATATAATCACATAATGTATATAATTTATATCTAGTTGTATGGATCTAAATTGTTAGATTCTTGAATATTGGATATACCATTTATGTGTTACATGGTTTATCTGATTAATAAGTGAGGGCTAATTTGATTAAATAGTAATTTGCAATAAACATGACAAGTTCAGAAGTATCAACCACACATGAGGAAAGATAAGGCTTGGTTGTTGTTATTTTATGGATCTAAATTGTTGGCTTTGAAATTTTTCCATCGGAATGTTATCTGTTTGCTCATTCATTTTGCCAATAGGGAACTCACTCAAAAAGTCTGTTAGTAAAGCCAGCGGGACTGTGAGAAATCCTTGGAACCAAAAGGGGACTGGTTGAGCAAGGCACGAGTCATTGCGTGTGCCTCAGGTACATGACATTATTTAAATGAAATCTAGCCTATCTTTATTCGTTCTTTTTTCAAAGTATATTCCTCATCCCATTCTATGGGGGAAATTAATATATTTTATGAATGAAAAAAATTCAGGGGTGGTTCTATAATGCATGGTCCTAAGCCCCAAAGTGATGCTTTCAAAGTCTATAAGAAGGTTAGGCGACTGGGACCAAATATTTCTCTATCAAATCGGGGTGAAGAAGGAAAGGCAAGTCTCTTCCTTTATCCCCGTCCCCTCAACTTCTTCCTGAAAAATTTAAATCATATAGAAGCAACTTCACAAAATTGTTGTTGAGTGTAGGCAAAATTATGTAAATCAAAGCATGAATCACATTAGTCTCATAAATACTTATACACACCAACACCAACTTTCAAATATAACAATAGTCATTATTACTAGCACTAACATACATACTCACTACAGTTACCGTGGTTAACTTTTATTACTACCACTTACCGTTAATCTTGTTACTTTGTACTTTACTATAATTACTTTTTACACAATTTGTTATGCTGAGCTGAGCTGTAATGGTTGTAACAAACTTGTTATTCTAGAAACTTCTGGTTCATAAACCTTTGAAATTTTGTTATAGTTTGTGATAACAATACAGCCAGTTATATAAATTGCAATTCATGTGACTTTATTACAAACATTAGAGAAAGAATTGGAGTTGAATAGCATAGAGAGAAAACGATGTGTTACACATACCAAAAGACTGATTCACCTGACTCTTCTTCTTCCAGTGTAGAAACTGAGTTACGTCTTATGCAGGTGACTCATTCATCTTCTTCATCTTCACATTCTTTCTCTCTTATTTTAGTCATTCTCTCATAATGCAATGCATGTTCATATGATTTTAACATAGGATGCAATGCATGTTCATATGATTTTAACATAGAATGCAATGCATGTTTATACAATTTTATCATTTTTGTTACCAGATTAGTTTTTGATTTTGATAATCTAACGATTTAATGAAAATACAGTTTGTTAATCTATAGTAATTTATTGCATTTTAACTTCCTCTCTTCAATGCATTTCAACAATAAATTTCAGGATAAATTATTTATGCATGAAAAACAAAGAAATTGTGTGTCCAGTATTAATGCAACGTAGCAGTTCCATAGCAACCCAGAAAACAAAGAAACTTGTTTTAATGGTTGACATTTCAGTAGAATCTTGCTTCTCAAATTGGCTCCCACTAGAGTAGATAAATAGATTCATACTAGGATTACTAGCATTTTATTATATTTTCAATGATGCGTGCTACATTTTGAGTTTGGATTACTTGCATTTACTCAATCATGCAGTCTTTGATCTGAGTTATATGCTAAAATTGGACGATTCATATTTTGAGTTTGTATTTTGGAATTGATTTACCGAAATCAAAATGTAGGCCTTTTATCTTGATTTAACGTCCCAGATCGCGTGACTACAAAGACTTGCATTTGCATTTCAATTTTATTCTTATTTTGTTTGATGTATTACAGCCACGTCATGACATAATTTTAAGGACTTGGACGTGTTCTCATCTCCTCATTGAGTTATTGTACCTCAAGTATCTTGTTATTTTTTTTGTATTTTTCAGTTGTTTTTTTTTTTGTCTGTCAATCAGCTAATGTTTTTGGACACAATTACTTTTTTTATATTTTTAATAGAGATTGTATTTTCTTTTTTCTCTGTCAATCAACTAATGTTTCATTGAATTATTGCTTTTCACTGACAATGCAGGTCATGTTGAATTTGAGATAGGTTCAATAAATAGCATGAGTGTCTTCTTGCTTCAATTGATTCATACACACTTTAAAGTTTTAGATAGAAATATAGATAGTGCTAGAAAAAATTTTGTAACCATGAAAAGGCTTGTAGTTACTCCTCTATCTTTTTAATAATATTAATAGAGTTAGAATTTATTTTTTATATTTTTTATCAGAGGCTGTATTTTCTAACATGGTGCTTGTATAAATGTAATATAATATATATGTCTTAAATGAATGAAGAATATATATGATTTTCTGTCCCATTCTTTTCACATTTCATTAAATATAAATTACCTGCGTTTTCACCTCTGGAAAGGAAATTTCCTACGGATTTACCTGCAGATGTACCAGAAAGTTTCGACGGTTTGAACCTTCGTAATCAACAATTAAAACAAAATCAAAGGGAATATTACGACGGTTTGAACCGTCGTAATAAACAATAAAAAACAAGACGGTTTGAACAGTCGTAATCAATAATTAAAACAAAATCAAAGGGAATATTACGACGGTTTGAACCGTCGTAATAAACAATAAAAAACAAAAAACAAAAAACAAAGGGAAAGTTACGACGGTTTGTAACCGACGAAATATGCAGATTAAGTCAGTTTACTACCCGTCGTGAGAAATAACGACGGTTGGTATGACGGTTTTCACAACCGACGCAATATGGTCTCACGACGCACGTTTCTACAACAGTTCTCCAACCGTCGTGACTTGCAAATTACGACGGTTTTAACCGTCGTAACATGCCAAAATAACCGTCACAATCTGCCAATTTCCTTGTAGTGGCTGCAAAATTCTAAATGATTTGGTTTATGTTGTTAAAGTGTTCTATTGAATTATAATTTTGTTGCAACCCGTCTTACGGAGCAAGACCGTTGTAGTAAGACGTTATGAAGGTGTTACACCTATATTTGTACATTGATGATTTACTAATTATCATGATTGTAAAAGGTGATTATTCGTGGGGTTTGGATGAGTGTTACATAAGTGGTATAAGAGCAGGTCAGACCGTCCCTCATCATTACTTCATTTATTTTCCAAACCTGATGGCCGTCCCCATCATTTCCTTTACTTTAATCCCCAGAGAATCTTGTTTCTTACCTGATGGCCGTCCCCATCATGGTCTTTTTATTTCCCCAACATGTCGGTCGTCCCCGTCATTACCTTATCCCCATCAGTCGTCCTCTACTCGATGGTCGTCCTCCATCGCCCGCACATTATAATCATATTATAATCTCCTTTTACAATCTATATCCCTTTTCTTCTTCTCCCCAGTGAGTGCAAATTTTGGACTGTCTTTGGTATTCAACCACAAGTTATCTTGTTTGTCTGTTAAGCCAAGCGCTTACACCCTGCACAGCTAACTCATGTTTGAATAGGGGCAGCTGTAAACACCACAAATTTTCCCTCACTAAGTTCACACCATGGCTTGTGATCTTTCATATTTGCATTAGTTTAATCATACCATTTCATGTGGCATTTTTGCTTCACTGCATTAGGCCAAGTTCATCTGCATCTAGGGTTTGTGATCTGAGCAATCAGATTAATCTGAGCCACTCCAAAGGCCATCAATCATTTCAAGGGGGTCCATGCATGTTCAATCATCATATTATATCCTTCAAAGATCAAAGGAGTCAAATAATCACAAGAACTGGCAAAGCATGGAAGCAGAGCTAGGGTTTCACTGCACAGATGGCCTGAAATTAGGGTTTTGGTTTCAGAGGCCATAACTCCAAATTTTTTGGTCATTCTTGTTTCTATTGGTCTCAATATGTTATAAGGATCATGTATACCAAGTTTGATGAAGAAATTCATTGTGGAAGTCATCTGATCACTGGGTAACTTCTTGAGCAAGTCAGAGCAAAATCAGGGCATCTGAGGCCCCCCAACATGGAACCAAAGTGGATTTTTCATCAAATTGAAGTTATATGATCTTTATTTGATCATTGAAGTGCTTAGAAGTCCACAAAATTGAAGGAAAGTGAGCTAAACCAAAAGTTGCCAAAAATGGAAATGACTTGTAATGTAAACTTTCCATTTTGGGAAAGTTTTTCAACCTCCTCTTTCTCAACCAAAAATGCTTCAAATGAAAAATTGTTGGTCATGAAAGTTGTAGATTGGATCATTCCCTTTTCAAAAAGTACAAAAACAAAATCTAATTCATTTTGGAACTCAAGACATGGTTTGTCAAAGTTGGCAAAAATCCCATAATTTTAAAGAATGCACCAAAAGGGATTCTTTGCAAAACCACTTGCCAAGGATTTTTATGACTTCAAACACACTTCAATGTATCATAACATCATAGTTAATTGCCTTTAGATTAGAATTGCCCAAAGAATTGCAAGATTACATGCCTTGAACATCAAGATTTCTCAAAAGGGCCAAAACATCACATATTTGCAAAAGGTCCCATAACTTTGTTCCAACTTGCTGAATTGCCTCAAGATTGATTCTATGGACATCCTTGAAGTTAGCTGCGCATGGACATTCCAAAAGGCCAGCTGCATCCTTGTCCATACCTCAAGTACACAAGTTGGTGACTTTTTGCAAGAAGGTCATACCAATCACCATAGGCCACAACCACTTCTCTGACCTATCACAACTTGATATGTGGACCAAATACTGATCATAACACACAACATGGCAAGCTGAAACAAAAAGATCGATCAAGTTCCCAAAATCTCTCCCTCTTGCATTTTCCTTCGAAACTCATAGCTCACTGACTCAAACTAACAACTTCTTTCACCAAACAACTCAGCATCACAAGAGGACCATTTCCCACCCTTCAAACAAGCCTCAAAGCACCCATAGCCAAAACATGATTCTGGTGCAGCAAGGTTGCAAGCTCTCAAACCAGCCATCACAAACTTCTCCCAAGCATCAAAGCTTCATCAGGAGGTCAAGGGGAGTGGTTTTGCATAAGAGAAGTGGCCAGAAGCTTCAAACTGAGAAAGCTTCACTTCAGGTAACCTCAAGAACAAATTTTCCAGAAATCTCTTTTTAAGTTATAGAAATGTTCCCCATGTTCCCCTGATCACACTGCACTTGTTATTTTTGAAAATGATGAAGAAACGAGCAGAACCGAATCTCTGAAATTTTTGACCTAAAAGAAGTTTGATTCGATTCATGCTTGTTTATGAAAATAAATGAATTTCGTGCCTGGATTCTTGTTTGTGGTTGTTCACTGATCAATTCTAGAAAGTTTGAGGGTCTGGGGTGGTGTTTTGGGGTTGCTCAAGGAGGAGTTGGCCGGAGAAGATGACCAGAGGTCTTCTCCGGCCACCTGAAAGTCATTAAATGTTTAATTAGGGTTTAGGGTTAAGTTTAAACGTGAGCCATTGGATTTGATATGCCCGCGTGTTTGGATGACCTGGATTAATTGTTTAAATCCTAATCTTTTAATTAGGTTTAATTAATAAAATGCCAGATTGAACCACAACCCTAGGATTACGCGCGTAGTCAACATAAATCCCCCAGCTTTGAATGTGAGCCATCAGATTAGCTTACTTCTGTTTTATTTTATTTTTATTTCATTTTTTCTCATTTGTTTTGCATATTTAATTTAAAATAGTTAGAAAATTCCAAAAATATTTTCCTTTTGCATTTTCATTCCAAATAATTTTCTTAACCCAAAAATATTTTTATTTTTATTTTTCACATTAAAAAATCATTTTTTAAACATTTAAATGTTTATTTTAATTAATTAATGAAAATTAATTAATTAAAATATCATTTAAGTTTCTTAAAAATCCCAAAAAATTCATATTGCATCTTTAAACATTTAGAGACATTTTCATACCATACACACAAATTTCTTTTTAGTTTTGAACCATCTTTGATAATTTTCTTGAATTTAGGGTTCATAAAATTCCTATTTTAGAACCCTAACTTCAAGAATTATTTTCTGCCTAACCAAGAATGTTATGACAATGGTTCTTTTTGCATTGATCTTTATTTGACATGTAGTTTCTAACATAATTTTGTCACAAATTTCTTCTGCATTTTTGAATTGATTTGCATTTTTTCCCTTTAGGTGCCCTTAAAACCTTAGATAACTTAGAAAAATCATAACTTCCTTAGGGTTAAGAGTTAGGTCTCCTCCTTTGGGGTGTGGTCTCATATGGGGTTAGGGTTCTTTTGATTGCATTTGAAATTTTTTATCTTGTCATTTGCTTCTGTTTTTGAGTTTTGCATCTCATGTTGCATGGAAACCCTAATTTCTCATCTTCCTTTGCATACACCTTGCATATGCTTGCATTCATGAACTTGCCATGACATTTTATGCATCCACGTGACTTCTAAGACATCATAGGAAACATTAGACTCATGCTTGATAATTTCTTCATCCATTTTCCATGTTATGCATTCATTTCATTCCATGAACTTTCATGTGTTTTCATGCTTCCTACATGCTTCATTTGCATTCTCATCTCTTGTATGAACATTCATAACACTTGACATGCTTTTGCATCATCTCATAGCATCATTTGCATCATGTTTATGCTTCTGGTTTTGGTTTGCATCTTTGCATACACTTCATTTTCATTTCATTCCTTTCTTTATGCTAACCATTTCAGGTGGTAAGTACTTTGAGAAGTGAATTTGCCTTCACTTCTCATTCTTCTTATGCATCTTTGCTGCATTTTCATTTGCTTTAGAGTGAGCTTGCTCATTCATGTTCATATTTCACTTTCTTTCTCCAAGAAACTTAACTTCTTCAGTGAAGTAAGTTAACTTGTTTCTTCTGCTTCTCCTCCTTTCATCTGCTTCTTCCCTTGGTGGCTTCTCTGAAGATCTCTTGCAAGCCTTACAAACCATAGGAACACCCAAGCATGACAATAATTAGGGTTTTGATTATTCCCCCTTTAGTTTTACCTTTGTGTCTTCTTTGTGTCTCTCTTCTCATCTCATAATCAGAGACTAAACCTTTAAGGTTTTAAGGCTTTGTGATTAGGGTTATGCATGCATCCTTCTCTTAGGACGGAGAGTATAACTTTAATCCTAAGTGTTAAATCCTTAATTTGTTTAAACCTCTTAATTAATCCATCTTAATAATCACTAAGACATTAACTTGTGACTTGGGCCTTGCATTAGGGTTCTAATTCTTCCTTTATTGGTTAAGAAGGACTAACCCTAGTGTTAATGGACAAGTCCCCCTCAAGTTGTCTTACAAACCATAAAATTCACTTCTTAATCTTACCATTAATTAAAATCCACTTTAATAAAGGTTTTTTTTGTCATGAGGTTAATCCCTAATCATGGATTAAGTTGAGGTATCTTCCTCAGCTTAAATGTTCTCATCTATTATCCTTCTAATAGGATGGTGTAATGGGTCCATTAAATCCTTGATTATGGCTTAAACTCATTACTTAACACTAAACAAAAACTCCAAAAACATCTAAATAATTGCAAGTAGGTTAATGATCTTAATCCTACATCATGGTGATTAAGTGTGAGGTGCTTACTTCATAATTAAGGTATTCTCATTACCCCTAATCAGAGGGAGGATGTGATGAGTTTACTAACCCTTGGTTTAGGCTTAAGCTCATTTTCTTATGACAAACTCCAAAAAGCAATAAAAGATTGAAAATACCAAAAACCAACAATAATCGTCTCCTTCGGGATTCTTTTCTCACCTCATTCACTCACAAACGAGAACTTGCTTCTTCCGTATAATGCAAGACAGTTTGCACCTGAGCCAGGAAGGTCATACACTTGAGCATAGACAAGTAAGTAGTTCACAAGTCAATTCATCTTTCAGTCTCTTTGAGTCGAACTACGGTGTTCTGACTTCCTCATTGCACGAGAGGATACCTAGGCATAACTTAACTGTTATCGAACAAAATTCTCTGTATATTCCCCCTCTTCCAGCATTATTCTTTTAAGCCTCATTGTCTTGAGCATTGCACTCTTTTCTTACACTGACACTCCTTTTCTTCACTTCACTTTCCAGCACTGACACCTGTACATCCTTTTCCAGCTTTTGCACACAGAATAGCACTGACACTACCCCTTTAAACACAAACTTTTAAGCGTGGATCCCGTCGAGTACGACGGACAATCTGGGTGCTAATACCTTCCCGGGTTGTAACAAACCCCCTTTCTCAATTTCTCTGGTTCGTGACCGTCTTATCCATTTCTTCCTAGGTTTATGCAGCATTACCTTTCCTTCGGGATAAAAATGCCTAGCTGGCGACTCTTTTCAGTTCATCTTCATTTCCTCTTTCGCCGACCGTTCGCGTCTA
Source organism: Lathyrus aphaca (assembly GCA_963966055.1). NCBI lineage: Eukaryota > Viridiplantae > Streptophyta > Magnoliopsida > Fabales > Fabaceae > Lathyrus > Lathyrus aphaca. The sequence goes on from OZ014521.1 coordinate 308,415,048, forward strand.
TACTCCTTCTGACCCAGTGTCATTTGGTGGGAGCGACAACATGAATATGTGAATATTATGAGGCAATGTGAAGTATTTGAATTTGATGATAGTTTGATGATGATTATTATGATGGTTTCGAAGAATTTCTGATTTATGGGATGTATAAGTGCATCGGAGAATTATAGGGTATTTGTGAATAATTAGAATAATTGTTTATTTAATTAATTAAGCCAATTATTGAATTAATTTAACTTTATGTGAGAACTATTTAGTCCAGTGATGTATCAACGAGAAATATTTGACGAATGTCAGGTTTGTGGACTTACCGATTTATTTTGGAATAATTGGAAAAATAGTTACAATTGATTGATTAAATAAAATAGAATGAGATGTGATTTATAGAGCTAGAGGACATTTAGGTCACGGTGAGAAGTTAGTAAGGGTATTGTTGGAAAATCATAATAGAGGTTATGAGAGTTACATAGATGAGTGGGGAGTTGGGAGAATACATGCAGTACGTGGCAAATAAGGATAAGGCAACAAAAGAAGAAGAAGAGGAAACAAGGATTTCGACTTCGGGAGGAAAACAGATGGTTGAAAGAGGAATTGGATGAATGCGAAGAAGATTCAGATGAACCGACGATAAAACAAAGGTAAGGGGTGTTTAATCGTATTTATTATATCGGATTAAGGAATTGATAATCTGTAATTGTATGGAGTTTGAGTTGATGAACCAGTCGTTGAACTAGTGATGAAAACTAAATTTGAATAAAAACCATAATCAAATTGTTTAGTGATGACATAAATGATTTATGGGAGAATCGGTTAAGAACCAGTGATGAACCAAAAACCTGAAACTGGGATTAACGGCGAGCGCCACTTAGAAAAAGTTGGAATAGCAAAAAATAGTATGGTCTTCTTGGAAAGGGGTGGCTTTCGGCACCCTACCATGTTATTAAGGTGGTTGGCGCCACCATAGTGTACCAAAAAGGTGTCTTGTGCCACCTGTAACATAATTGTGAGTGGCTTGCGCCACTAGCATAAATATTATGTGGCAGGAGCCACATTATTGCTGGCTTACGCCACTTACATGCCTTGGGAAGGTGGCTTGCACCATGGTGAAGTTAAAGGGGTGGATTGTGCCACCCAGTGTTGTTTTAGGGGTGGCCAGTGCCACTTCCATGTGGCCTGCACCACCCAGTGCAGTTAAGTGTCCTGAAATTGTTTTGTGCCTAATTTTATGTCTGTAACCCTAATTCTTACAAAAACAGAACCATCTGGTAGCTAGCAGAAAACATAATATTTTGGTGAATAATCAGTGAGATTTTACGAGTAGTAAAAGTAGGAATTGATGATCAAGTTGCTGTTAAAAATAAAAAGTGTTTCTACTATTTTGAATACTAAAATGTGTCTTATTGAGAATTGCTGTGAATAATTGATGTTATGTGACTCTTAATTATATGTGGTATGTGTGTAAAACATGATGATGGACTTGATGAACACGGTGAGTGATGATGTATGGTAGTGGTTTGTTTTAAGTTTGTTTTATGAATGAGGATGTGTTAATTATGATGTAAGTATGTGCATGATGTTGTGTGATATATGTGTATGATGTATGTGAATAGAATGTAAAATACGATGATGTCTTGAGGTGAGTTGCTTAGTGATTATTATGACGTATGACAATGTGTTAATTATGAGGTGTCGATATGAAATATATGATGAGATTATGATGGTTATGATGATTAAGATGCTACGATATATATGATGATATGATGATGAATGATGATGCGTTTTGACTAGCCGTGGTCGTACTTTATGTGTTTCACAACATGCATTCATAACATTCTGTTAGGACAAGATGTCCAGTGACGTTTTTGTAGGATGAGAATCCAATGATGAATATTAGTATGATAATGTCCAGTGATGGCCTTAATCCCATTGTGTGGATTAAGTGCAAATATTGACGTGACGATGACTAGGTCATTAGTGATGAATATTGATGCAACGGTGACTAGGTCATCAATGAAGTTTCACTACCGGATGTATGAGTCTATTGAGTTGCATATAATTATGATTGACATTTGGTATGGTGACAAGTTAAATGATGTTTTGGTGATTATGATGGATATATGGTGATTATGTGTTTATTGCTGATGTTATTCGAGTGATTTTACTTTTTATCTGATTCCTGCATCTTTTATAATGATTATGATTACTCACTCTTTCTGCTTGGAGTTGTTGCCTCAAATACGGGTAACTTGCAGGTAATCAAGTGTAGTGCATGAAGCTTAGAAGTTGCTTCGTAATGTGTTGTTTACTCCGTAGAAGTAAAATGAGTCTTGCTCTGATACATAACACCGGGGTTGGGGTCGAATGATTTTATGAGATTTATGTTTTGTGTTATTTTTGGAGTTTATGTGATATTTGACGAACCTTAGTATTATTTTGGTTTTTCTTTGAGATGGTAACTTTGAGTTATGTAGGATAACTTGAGTTTTTAAAATATCTTTTACGGTACTTGAGTATATTTTATTAAAGAGTTTTGAGACATGATGTATCCGCTGCGAAATTCTAAATGATTTGGTTTATGTTGTTAAAGTGTTATATTGAATTATAATTTTGTTGTAACCCGTGTTACGGAGCAGGACCGTTGTGGTAAGACGTTATGAAGGTGTGAAACCCATGTTTGTACATTGATGATTTACTGATTATCATGATTGTAAAAGGTGATTATTCGTGGGGTTTAGCTAGGTGTTACAAGCTCTTCTTATCATCCACAAAAAAATGGTCAGACAGAGAGGACTATCCAATATTTAGAGGATTTACTAAGAGCTTGTGTGCTGGATCAAGGAGGATCTTGGGATAGGCATTTTCCGTTGATTGAGTTTACCTATAATAATAGTTATCATGCTAGTATTGGAATGGCACCGTATGAAGAGTTGTATGGTAGACGATGTCGGACTCCATTCTGTTGATATGGATCAGGCGAGAGTGCAGTACTTGGACTTGCGATTGTCCAGGAAATGACTGAGAAGATTAAGATGATACAAGAAAGAATGAAGGTTTCTCAGAGTCGACATAAGAGATATCATGATAAGATGAGGAAAGCTCTTGAGTTCCAAGAGTGAGACCATGTGTTCTTGAGAGTTACTCCGGTGACTGGTGTCAGAAGAGCTTTAAAGTCTAGAAAGCTTACTCCGCAATTTGCAGGTCCGTATCAGATTTTGCAAAGGATTGGAGCGGTAGCATTTCAGACTGCGTTACTACCATCGCTTGCAAATTTGCATGATGTGTTCCATGTGTCACAATTGTGGAAGTATGTGTGCAATCCATCACATGTGATTCAGATGGATGAAGTACATGTAAGAGATAATCTGGATGTTGAGGCATTACCATTGCAGATAGATGGCCGAGAAATGAAGCAGTTACAAGGAAAAGAGATTGCCTTGGTAAAGGTATTGTGGGGTGGGCCAGCAAGTGAAAGTTGGACTTGGGAACATGAAGATCAAATGAAGGAGTCGTATCCGACTCTGTTTGTTTCAGGTACATTTTTTAGGACCAAAATTCCTAAAATCGGGGAGAGTTATAATGCCTCGATTTCATAATTTAATTATTTATTTAATTTTATTATGATAATTTGGCAATCTGGTGGTATTTTGTGGTGTTGTGGTGAAATTAATTTATTTAAATAATGATAATAGAATAATGATTGAATATTATTTAAATATTATTATTAAAAATAAAAGGCGAAATACTCTTTTTGATCCCTTAATTATACCCTTGGGTTCAGATTGGTTCCTTAATTTTTTTTCGTGTCTGATTGGTCCTTAACTCTTAAAACGTGTCAATTTAGTCCTTTTTGGTAATGTAGCGACGAATTTAGCGAATGATTTTTGAATTTTTTTCATAGCTAATTTGACGAAAAGGACTAAATTGACACGTTTTAAGAGTCAAGGGACCAATCTGACACGAAAAAAAATTAAGGGACCAATCTGAACCCAAGGCTATAGTTAAGGGACCAAAAAGGGTATTTTGCCAAAATAAAATAAAGAGTTGGAGGTCTTAGGGGGTAGTATTGTCATTTGAGAAGGTTATGAGATTGGAATAGAGAGAGTTTTCTCATAACATGTGTTTTGTGAAGATTGGGGAAGTTGCTCTGAAGAACAAGGAGGTTGAGGTTGGGAATTCTTCAAGAGGTGATCGAAGAGCTCAATTGACTAAGGTATGAGGAGTATTTTTCTATTCGATATCTATAATGTATAGGTAGGTCCTATGAGAAAGGGGATTTTTAAGGAAAACCTTAGGTTTAGGAGGATTGTTGGTAGAGTTTGACGAATTGTTGTTGTTTGATGTTGTAGTTGATGAATTTATGATGATAATAGGTTGTAGGAATGCAATCTGTGTTTTTCTGCTGTTAAATGATAGGTTTTTGATGAATTGGTAGCAACTGAGTCGTGTTGAAAATCGCAGGTTTTTTTTTCTTCCAAAATTCACCGTCTCACTTAGCGAGCGAATGAAACTTTGAGAATCTTGCAACCCGAGATCAACTCACTTAGCGAGCGCGATGGCCGCTTAGAGAGACCTACCATCTTTTGAAAAATGTTTTCTTTTCCTAAATGACTTGAAATGATTGTTTTGGTGCCTTATGTTGCTATGATGTTGTTGTGAATTCTTGCCATGCTATAGTATGCTAAATGTGTAAGAATTTGTAATGAAAATGATGTTTAGATGATTATGTTGTATTATGATGATATGTAGTATTAATGACAGGAGTAAACAAAGTAGTAGATGTATGAATGATGAATGATGAATAATGATGAATGCGGATGCAATAGTGTAGTGTTTTGATGATGTATGATTGTATTGCGTCTTGCATTCATGGTATAATTATGTTGGGGGCTTCAATCCGTTGGTAGCTTCTATCCCATTATGTGGATTGAGGTGATATGTTACTTATGTGGTCTTCCCTTATGGAGGGTTGATGTCCCAGTGTTCATCCATGATGATGTTTCGGTACCACTTGCATATTATGAAGATTGCATTTTATTCTAGGTGGTATAACATGATTGAATTTGTTTTGGTGATGATGTGATTGATTTTGTTGTACATGGGTGAGATTTGACGTAGTTGATCTATTGATGCATGTTATCTTATAATTCCTTCTTTATATTATTTATATTGAATGTGAATTTACTCACCCTGCAAGCCTTTCGTGATGGTCTATTATGCCATCCTACAGATACTCAAGAATAACTTGGTGCTTGGACGTAGGTTGGAGTATGTCCTTTTGTCATTTATAGAGTCTAGGGTGGTGTCCTGCTTTATGTCGTGTAGCATTCGAGAACGCTTGGAGGTTTTGTTGTTTTTGTCTGTTTGATCTGACATGATGATGTTTGGAATTAACAAATGAAATTTGTATACTATGTTGATTAAGTTGTTAAATGATGATCCGCTGCGTGATAAAAATGTTGGTTTTAAATATGGTGCATGTTTTAAGTCGTGTTACGAGATAAGACATAAAGATGGGTTAATTTGATGTTTTGTTGAAATGCGATAACTTTTTATGTTGAAACTCTGATTTTCTTGAATAATTTCATGTTATTAGGTTGTAGGGTAAAAAGGGTGTTACACTTGAGGCCTAAAGGCATGATATTGTAGTAACATTTGTCATGGTTTGACAAGAAGGTTATTTTGGGAGTGTCTAGGGGATCCAACTGAATTTGTTTGTAACCAGTGTATGCATCCATGAAACTCATTATCCATCAGGGTGGAATATTTCCTTTTCGCGATAAACAGAAGCCAGACATTTTTCCCACCTCTTCATCAATAGTGGCCCTGTTTTACTCGCCAACTTTCTGCTTCCTCTATGCAACATGTTTGCCATAAGGGTGGATGGCAAGGCGACAAATCATCATTTCAGTATGAATTCTCTCGGCTCTACAAGGTTCTACAAAATCCAACTCAAGTCGGGGGAAAGTCTAGACCTTGAGTTCACAATCTCACACTCATATGGAAACATGTATTAAGTTCACTCACTAAAAAAGTATCACTAATCTGAAAACCACGAAGGTATCCCCTATTCACGTCCTCTTCTATGTCTAGAAATCGGCCCGAGTCATGGATCCTTGTATTTACTTGGCATACAAAATGGATTCAGATCCTAGGCCTGTTAACCTTGAATCGTCACTTTCCATGGCCTGTTAACCATCTCAAGTCTCTTTACCCGTAGGCTTCATTCGTACTAAGCGTGAGAATCAAACCTGCCAAGTATTACATGCGTACATTCAAGAGGAGCCATTGGCTCATGAAACAACATTCTTAGGGAAAAACGGTTTCGGTTACATGATTTTACTCAAATGGGAATTTATAAAACATTCCTAAGGTCACAATACCTTTTCCACAAAAAAAAACACCCAATGAGTTTACACACATGTTCCATATAGTGTTCCTCACCACTAGACCATTACTCGACTAAGATACACATAAATGTATCGAATGTACGAATATCGCCATCTAGTTTCTATCAAATTCCTAGTCACAACTAGGTCCTACTTTTGATATGGGGTAAGCCTTCCTCACTCCACTTAACTCATTTTAATTAAGAAATTTCATGATTATTATTGGTTGTCATAGCTTTCCAATGATACCAAGAATGCTTCGATTGGACACCCGAGTAAAAAGTTATGAATTTTAGAAATTATCTTTTAAAACACAGCAGTGGTAACTGGTTACTACCAGAAGGATAATCGATTACTTGACAAACAGAGTCTAAATGAGAGTTAGAGGAAACTTTTGGGTAACCAGTTACTACAAGGAGAGTAACTGATTACCAGTGCAAATTCTGCGTAAAAGTCTAGTTTTTCAAAGGGTAACCGGTTATTACCAGGAAAGTAACCGGTTACTTGCAGTTAGTAGGGAAAAATCCTGCATTTTTCATGTTAAAAACCAGTAAACTTCCATTTTCTCACATATAGAAAGAATATCAATTATCATGTATCATATTCATATATATACCAGCTATCCTATAGCAATTATGTCGCACTTTAACCATTTAGATCATCGATTTTTAGCAAATTTATCATTTTCTCAACATTTTCAACCAAATCTCTAGAACTCAAAAACTCTAGGATTAAATGTGTCTAACTAGAACCCACCTCTACAAATGAAGAGGTGTTTGATGAAGAAGCTAAGATGAATATATGAAGAGATGATGATGATTCTTGATCTTGAGCTTCTAGGGTTTTGTTTCCTCTTCTTCCACTCTTCTCTCTCTCTCTCTCTCTCTCTCAAAGTTACTACTTTTTGATATTATGTAACAAATGAAATGTTATAACATAATAACTATCAGTTAGTTTACAAACCGATCCAAAATTGAGAGTATCCAAAAATATCTCTGATGCACCAATTTATAAAACCTATGAGTCAGATAATATTAATTAATTAATTTGAGTTCATCGGTTACTCTAATTAATTTTGTTGAAAACTCTCAGAGCACATCAGAACCCTATTAATCTTAATTTATATTATCCAGAGCATTAATTAAAATACGGGGTATTACAATGCATGAGTTATATCTTCAGATTGAGCTTGAGCTTGCTTAGTATTATTAACTTCCTTTCTTATAAATAGAGGTTCCAAATGAATCATAAACACACCTCAGAGCACTAGAAATCACTACTTTCTCTCCTTCCTTCTCAATGACTCAAAACTTAATATTTTGAGAAAACACCATCGGGTTTTGAGTTTGAGCCACAACAAACTCAAACCAATTGCTCTAACACATCACTTATGATGTATTAGAGGTTTTCAAACACTCACTCAACCTCAAAAACACCTCTAACCCAAAATCACTCTTCAAAACCTCAAATATGCATACTTTTTGCAACTTGAACACCACAACTTGTTCCAACCAGTTGCAATCAAGTACAAGTGTTCAAACACATTCCATATGATGTAGGGAAGCTGTTCAAATCATCACAATTCTTCTGTAACACCTCCAGCTCAAAGATCAAATTTCTTTTGCTACTACAAGTTCAAGTAAGCCTAAAACTTGGTCATTTCATAATCCATGCATATTTTCTCGCACTATCTTTTTACCATATTTGTATAAACATATTTTAAGTATTTTACCTCAATCAATTGCATATAAACATCGTGATGTAGAATTTCATGAGGCTAAGGCCAAAATTAAGGTTCACGTGCTCATAGACTGATTTCTCACTCTACACTTAAAATAAATGAAATTAATTGTTACCGTCGTGTTCGTGGGTTAAAATCGATCAAGATTGATGTTTATTTCATTTCATTTCATTGAGTAATCAGAGAGATAGGATCCATTTTTCAAATCTGAAAAAAGAGGGTGCGTGGGCAAGAACAAGGTGTTCTTGGTGCCCTTTTTGAATTTTTGATATTTTCATTAATTGATTCAAAAATTAATTCCTCTCTGATTTTTTTGAGATTTTGAATGTTTCTTTTTTCATTGGTTTTCCAAAATGTTTAAATATTTTATTCAATGAATAAAATCCAAAAGTATTATTTATTTAATATTTTTGCCAAGAATTAGTTTTATTTCGTTTTCAAACATTTTTAAAAATATTCTTTTACTTGATTTTTCAAACACTAATGATATTCATGTTATCTCATGGATAAAACAAATTTTTTCAAACATTGATCCAAGATTTAACTTGTTTTTCATGCATGTTTGATATTTTTCAATATTTTTAAGTTTGTTTTTAAACTCAAAATAAATGCTTAAAAATGTATAATTAGGGTTTTGATTTTATCACCCATAATTTTGAAATAAAAAACACCCACGGGTATCTATTAGAATGTAAGAGCCATCCCTTTTTGAAAAATAAACCATTAGGGTTTATCTGAGCTATTTTCAAAAACTGGCGCGATCTTTTTTTTCACTGAATTGTATTTTTATCTATGAATTTCTTTCTTTGAATTTTTACACGTAACCTTTTGTTTTATAAAATGAATTGTCAAAATGTGTCATGGGGAATCCTTTGTGTAAAGGATCAATTTTTTATTTTAAATTTCTCCGACCTGATTTAAAACTCCGCCAGACCTCCATATAAGTCCTGATTCCCCAACTGTTTTCTTAAACAATTTTCAATCTCCTAAATAGAGATTATGGACCACTTGTTTACAAGTCTCATCTCCTTTTTATTTTTTTTCATCTTTATGACTAAAGATCTAATACACTCGCTATTAGACTGAGCCCACAACCAGGTGGAACTACTTTCTTGGTGGTAGGTAGCTTTTTAGCACCCAAGTCCTACCCTGTGTATGAAACCATCAATATAATAAAAATACAAAAACTTCCATAAGCATCCTTATGTATAAGCCCTATTATTGGCTTTTGAGCCATCTTTTCTCTATCTAACTTCTCGCTGTTTTCTTAAACTATTGTTTGCTTGCTAGAATATTATCTTTCGTTACCTCATACTAAAGCAAAGATGATAAAATAATGCTTAATCATCAAAGAGGATACAATAAAAAATATATGTAATCTCTCTCCCCCAAGTTTTGGGCCTCTGCTTCCCAGTGTAACTCCCAACATCATTCTTAAAAATAACTTAAGAATACTCAAACCATAACAAAAGACATACAAGAAAATGTTCAACACATTCACTAACACATTTATTTGTCTACATGCATCTTTATATGTATATATTTGCATCTCTGTTAGAATCTCTAAGTAACCGGGTTATTGTCACTAGACCAACCCTTTTGAATAACTTAGAACCCTCTTAGGGAAAAACATAACGTCATACCCTAAATTTTGACCCTAAGATATTTACTTCATCAGAGGAAATCCTCTGGCCAAAGGACTGTGCCAAACTAGTTTGAACAGTATCCCCGCAATGGATCAGGATTTCTGAGTCCTTCAGAGGATTCAAGCAAAGGACCAATCGTTAATACATAAGATTTTCAACCTTTCAATCACCAATCCAAGGGTTGAGGAATCTCAAATGATGAAGAATCATTCAAAGACTGTATAGAAATTTCAGTGATCTGGGACCCGAGTCATCGGAATCACCAATTAGGGTAATGGTGTGAGTGTGCTTCCATACTGTCAATGATTTATAGAGGTGGCATCTTGAATATTTAAAAATGGAGATGCAATTTTAAAAGATTGTGGTAGTCAAGGTTCTAGTTAGTTATCATTGATAAATTTCTATCTCAATACAAAGTTTCTTTCTATTAAAAACTACATGTTCAACATGAATGAATGTATTTGTTGCTGTAAGAATTTTTAATGCTAGAGCAATCTTGGGTTTGGTTTAAAGTCCTAACCTTAGGGTTAGGGAACTTCCTCCCAAGGGGGCTGGATCATTAATCTAAATTTTTACAGTATTTTTTACATTATTTTGGTTTGTGAGCATGGATTGGAAGCTTGTTGATAGGAGGAATAAGTTTAGTTATAAACCTAGATTATTAGTTGGAAAGAGAATAATGGTAAAGGGGTTTTGGGAGGAGAGAACTTTACCTCTTTTTTCTTCACAGAATTCCCGGATATAATGGAGGCAAAAGATTTGTTTGAGGTTTTCCAAGTATACGGGTTGATATCAGAGGTATTCATACCGACACAGTTGGATAAAAGAGGTAGAAGATCCGGATTCACAAATTTTAGAAAAGTGCATGATGTTAGAATCATGGTTGCGAAGCTGGATAACATTAAACTAAACGGTAAGAAATTATTCACTAATATACCGAGATTTAATCGAAACATGGTAGAGCAGAAATCCTTCAAGCTGCAAGGATTCAATATCTCTAAGAGTGGTCGTGGGTTGAAGGGTGGAAGGAAATCCAATGTTGGAACCTCGTATGCTCAGGCTGTAGGGAATATATTGGATATAAGGCTGAGGAAGGGAGGAGAACTAGACCTCGAAGGGGATGTTCTGGTTAGAAGTAATTTATCTAACTTGAAGATTTGCGTGGAAGAGGAGGATAAAATTAGATTGGAAAAGGCTTTCATAGGTACTATTAATCAAGCTGGTGATACTATTAAAATCCAAGAGGAGTTATATGAAGAAGGGAACTTTAACATTAAATCCACTCCTCTGGGTGCTACTCTCTGTCTATTAGAAGCCTCTGATCTTGGAGATGTCCAAAGTTTCATTCAAGATAATCAGGCGTTGTTTGATCGGTGGTTTAGCAATATTAGACCGTGGTCGTTTGAAGACATAGATATCAGCAGATCCATCTGGATTAGGTGTTATGGTCTACCTTGCAGCGTTTGGAACGAAAATTCATTCCGACTATTAGTTGAGAAATTAGGGGTATTCATCAAGTGTGATGAGGAAATTACTTGATGTAGCTCAGATCCTCGTTATTACGAAACATCCTCCTATATTACATGAAGTCATGGATATTGACATTTGTGAAACTGTCTTCAAAATTGTTATGGTGGAAGAACAAGTAAGGCCGATTAATCTGCCTAGCCCAGGTCAAGGGGAAGATGATACACTAACTGGTTTTGATGAGGAAAGCGCATGGGGAGACTCAGACGAGGATGAGGTGGTTGAGGAAAGTAGGGAAGAGGAAGATAATGATGGTGATGGAGACATGGGAAGGGAAAAGGAATAGTCTGATGACAGGGTGCAATAAGAAGTAGGTAGTCCCCTTATTGGTGCAAGTTAGGAGGCGGTAACAACTTTTGATGAGGGAGTTTTTGAAACTTTGTTGGGTGAAGATAAAAAGTTTAAGTTTGTCTTTGAAACCTTAGATCATAATGTGGCATAAGGCAGTGATAAGGTTATGATAAGGGAGGATAACAATGATTTGATGAGTCAAAATAGTATGATCAGGTCACATCCAAATAGAGGGAACAAGGATGACGCAGAGATTTATGAAGAGTTGACTCAAGCTATTTTATGGGATAATTGTGTAGACCGAAAAGAAGATGGTGACAGGGAAAAGCTTTTGGTAGTGGGCCAAAAGTCTAAGTACCTTGGTGATGTAGACAAATTCTAAGAGGTTTCAGACTCTATTTCAAATTTAGTTGGGCCGGTTGTGCCTATTAGTCGGCCTAAGATCAGAAAAAAAATCAGAATTAATAAGTTATATGATAAGGTCAAGATACCTTTTTTACCATCCTATTTTGCTTCACTTCTTCACTCTGCAGTGAAGAATCCCAATTTTTCGCCATTCAATCAAGATGGGAAAGTTAAGGCTTTGGGCATTATGGATTTGGGGTTGAAGGTGGGTCGTAGCCGTCTTGTTACGGATTCCGATGTTTGTAGAGGGACTTCGTGTGTTAAAAATCTTCTGGATGAAGTCCCTTCTAAAATATGGCATACCATGAAGCAAATGGGGATTGAAGGTGATGAAGATGAAGAAGTTTTTGAAGGTATTATTCGGAATTTGGAAGCAGAAGATAAAGTGGAAAGAATTTGTAGGAAGATTGTGGAAACGAGGAATCTATGAATATTGTTTCCTATAATGTTTGTGGATGTAGTAGTTCACTTAAGCACATAAGGATTAACCAAACTGTGTTTAATGGTCACGTTGATATTTGTTTGTTACAGGAAACAAAAATTCATAATGTTCATGAGCAATTAGTTCATAATGTTTGGAGAAATGGTGAATTTGATTGGTCGATGACAAATTCCACAGGCAGATCTGGAGGTTTGATTACTATATGAAAAAAAGGTGCGTTGAATGTAATTTCTATTTTTAAAGGACCTGGCTATCTGGGCTTGAATTTATCTTTGAAAAATGTCAAATTTTACGTGAATATCTATTCTCCTTGTGGTTTATCCGACAATAGGAGATTATGGAGTAAGCTTCTAAGCTTAAAAACAATTTTCCGATTGGTAGTTGGATCGTCGGAGGCGATTTTAATGCTATAAAATCTGAAGAGGAATGAGAAGGGAACGATGATCCTAATTTTGGAGAGATGGCTGAATTTTGTTCCTTTATTGAGGACATGACTTTAGTTGGTCTCCCAATTGTGGGAAGTATATTTACATTGTTCAGACCAAATAATTTATGTAGAAACATGATCGATAGATTCCTTATTGATGAATCCATCCTGAATTGCTGGAATTTCAAAAAACAAATGGTTAGAGATAGAGATATTTCGGACCATCGTCCTTTGTGGATCAAATCGAGTAATATATTCTGGGGTTCCAAACCGTTTAGATTCTTTAATTGTTGGTTGGACCATAAGGAGTTTCGGAGTTATGTAGAAAAGTGTTTGTTGTCGTTTCATTTATCAGGTTCTCCTAGTAATGTTCTGATCTCAAAACTAAAGGCCCTTAAGATCAAGCTCAAATGGCGGAACCATAACATTTTTGGATGGATGGACCTTAATATTGAACAAGGGGTAGACATCCTTAATACATTGGAATTGGATGTGAGCAACAACCTCCTCAATTAATCTGATGGTAATCTGCAGCAGATTTGTGAGGCTCAAAAGGAAGTTTGGAAAAATCTAAAAATTAAAGAGAGTATTCTTCATCATAAATAGAGATCTAAGTGGGTGATTGAGGGTGATATGAATTCCAAATTTTTTCATGCTACTGTAAAGAATCGTTATAGGGTGAATAACATTTCGACCATTTTGGTGGATGGGAATTTAGAGGAAGATCCTGTTATTATTAAAGAAGTTACGAAGAAGTTTTTCCATAACAAATTCAAGAGTCATATTTGTTCGAGGCTTGCCATTGGCTTTGGAGATATTGTGAAATTAACAAAAGACGAGAGAGTTATTATGGAGGCTGACTTCACCATTGATGAGGTCCATGACGCCGTTATGGATTGCGATGGTAATAAATGTCCAAGTGTGGATGGATTTAACTTTCAATTCTTTAAAGATTGTTGGGATATTATGGGATTTGATTTTTCTGCCTGCATTCTTGAATTCTTTAAGACTGGATCTTTACCTAAGGTTTTTGCTTCTTCATTCATATCCTTGGTGCCTAAGGTTGATAATCCTCAATCTTTTGATGAATTTCAGCCTATTAGTCTTATTAGTCGTGTTCTTAAAGTAATAACCAAGATGATGGTTCAGAGATTGAGTCGGGTTTTTAACATATTAATTTTTCCGGCACAGACAACTTTTATCTCTGGTAGGCAGATTTTAGATGGTGTTTTAGTAGCCAACGAGATTATTGAATGGAACCGCAAAATTAAGAGGAAAGGTTTGTTGTTTAAAGTTGATTTCTCCCAAGCTTACGATTGCGTCGAATGGAATTTTTTGGAGCTCATGCTCATCAATATGGGATTCAGTGAAATTTGGTTGAAATGGGTGAGGGGATCCGTTTGTAATAGTTTTTTTTCTCGGTTTTGATTAATGGAAGCCCTTCTACTGATTTCAAAGCTTCTATAGGTTTAAAACAAGGGGATCCTTTGTCCCCTTTTTGTTTGCTATCGTGTCCGAAGGGCTGGTATATTTAGTTCGTAAGGCTTCAAAACTGAATATTTTTTCTGCTATCAAATTCAATGGAGTTTCTTCTCCTTGTTTATTACAGTTTGCAGATGACACCTTAATAGTGTATGACGGATATTTCTCGAATCTTTGAGCGATAAAAGCTTTTCTTTGAGGATTCGAGCTTGTGTTTGGCCTTAAGATAAATTTCACGAAAAGCTGCCTGTTCGACATCGGTTTGGATGATGAATTCATGTTGACAGCAGATAACATTTTTCATTGTAAAGTTGGTTGTTTTCCTTTCAAATTTCCGGGGTTTGTTATATTAGGAAATCATATGAGATATTCTTTTTGGAAACCGGTGTTAGATTGTATGCGATCTCGGTTGTCATCGTAGATTGGAAGGAATTTATCCATTGGAATGAGGGTTATGTTAATCAACTCTGTTTTGGTTAATCTCCCGATTCATCATCTTTCGTTTTTCAAAGCTCCCTCGGTGGTTGTGAAGGAGATCATAGCAATCCAATGTCAATTTTTTGGGCTAGTATTGTGGGAAGAAGGAAAATTGTGTGGGTTAACTGGAGTTTAGTTTGTAAATCAAAGGATCGTGGCGGGCTCGGTATCAAACATGTCGATAAATTTAATTTAGCGTTGATTTCCAAGTGGTTATGGAAATTTTTGCAAAGTGGAGAAGATCTTTGGAGGCTTGTCATTTCAAATAGGTATGGTAATATTCGTCGAAAAATTCGGGACAATGATATTATCAGTAATACTGCGAGCATGACGAAGAGGGACTCATTGTGGATGCATGATATTATCAAGGCGAGAACTCCGATAGCAGCAATTAATTTTTCTGATTGTGTGGCTTGTCAAGTAGGTAATGGTGATTCTGTATTTTCTGGAAGGTCCAATGGGTGGGCCAGTAGTCTTTGTGCAGCTTGTTTCCACGCCTTTTTGCTTTTGCATTTTCAAAATGGTGTATTGTTAAGGAGATAGGTTATTGGAATAATAGCAGATGGTATTGGAATGTTTCTGGAAGGCGATGCCTGTTTGCTGGGTATCATAACCGTCAATCTGATATAGCTGAGATTGAGGTTTTGCTGAATGATCTTCCTATTGAGCAGACTGTGGCTGATTCTTGGTTTTGGAATTGGAATCAAGCAGAACGTTTGCGGTTAGATCTTAATATGATCACATTAATAGCATATCTTCAACGATTTTGGAGGCCCATTTGGCGACTTCTATTAATATTTTATCGAAGACATCGGTTCCGTTAAAAGTTAAATTTTTTGCGTGGCGTTTGTTGTTAGGTAGATTACCTTCAAGAATGAACCTTGTTAGGAGAGGCATTATTGATAACGATCTCGAAAAATCTTGCATCCCATGCTCAAATGAATTAGAAGAAGCTTCTCATATTTTGTGTAGCTTCCCGAAAACCATTGATATTTGGAAAAAGGTTTGTGATTGGTTGGAGATCGATGAGGTTTTCGACTCAGATTGTGTTAGTCATGTCATGATGTGGTGCGATAATTTGAGTCTTAGATGCAGAGTTTCGTCGGTTGCCTCTATTTGGTTCATCGTTTGTTGGAATATTTGGAAGGGTAGGAATGATATCCTATTTAATGACTTGGTGGGAAATGTTGGTAATATATTCCTCAATATTGTCATATCGTCTTGGAAGTGGTTAACTATAGATGGGATATGTAGGATATCTTGTAGTCTTTACGAGTGGACTAAATATCCTCTCGATTTTATTTAATTGTGATAAAATATAGCTCTTAGTGTTGGTTGTTTTTTTCCCTCTTTTTGATAAGCCTTGGCTCCTGTTTGTTTTTGTGGGCTTTGAGATCCCCTTAATCTCGATTTTAATATATTTTAGCTTATAAAAAAACCAATTAGGGTTTCAGTCAACTGAGACCTCCAGATGAAATTTTTTCATGGAAAAGGAGCCAAGACCTCCATACATCATCAAGAATGTTAACATGACTTTGAAAAACCATGTACAAGTATAAAAGGTGCACAAATCAAGGACTGCAAGATTAGGGTTTCACAGTGCCCGAATTAGGGTTTCTGACTAATCGAGGAACCCAAAGTTGAAATTTTCATCTGGACAACATCCTATACCATATGTAATGGTTTAAATAGCTCATATACATCATGGACGTACACTCATAAATTCAAAATACCTTAGAGGATGTCCAGTCAAAAAATAAGAAAGCCAGGGGTATCTAGTGTAATTTTCATCTAGACCAAAAAGTCAAAGTTTGAATTTTTCACCCAAAATGATCCCCATGACCTATATTACAAGAATATATGGTCCATAAATGAATTTGATCACAAAAAATCAGATATTTGAAGATAACTTGTAAAAGGGGCAATCTTTGAAACTTAGAAATTTTCTAAGTTATGGAAAAAAGTGTTCAAGTAGCCTACTTCCAAGCATCATAACTTGTGATCCAAACATCAGATTTTGTTGAACCAAATCTCAAATGAAAGATCTCATCATAATCTACAAATGATTCAACTGTAAGAAACTCCAATTCTTCATCGATTTTAAATTAGGATTGGATCAAAATCAAGAAAAATACTGATTTTCAACACTTAGACAAACAAAATCAGCAAAACACCCAAACTTGGAGGGATTTTTCACCAAGTTTTAAGCTGTTTTAGATCCTTCTCAAAACACCAATGTTGTTACAAATGTTTCCAACAATTCAAAGAACCAATTTGAATGAAAGGATGTTACTTGTACATGAAGAAATCATGGATCAAAGTGACCATCCAAAACTGTTTTGCAAAAAAACAGATTTTCACAAACTTTTGAAATATGATTTTTTGAGTCAAAGGACAATGTCAAGTGGTCTTAAGCATCTTAAAAATCATTACAAACATGATCAAACCTGCAAATTCATGACTGCTCCAAGGAATTTACATAAATGGCATTTATGAATTTCAACACTTATGCATTTTGATCCAAGGGTCACCAAACTCCAAAATGGTATATTCTTGAATCTCTTATTCAACAAGCAATAAGTGAACATAATCCAAGCATAAAAATTCCGAGTAATGTGAATTTTGTTGTTGCAATAGCTGAGCTATTCAAGAAGTTCATCATTTCACGTGTAAGAGATATTTTCACAAAGCATGACTCACAGGGCTGGAGTCCTACATGGCATAATGATTATGACTTATCCATATTTGGTGTTAACAATGGCATTAAAGCTTATTGTTTTGATTTAAAGAAGGAAACTTGCTCATGTAGGAAGTGAAAATTGAATGGAATACCTTGCTGCCATGTAATTACATGCATATGGAACATCAAGAAACAACCTGAAGATTATGTTGCTACATGGTATAGGTTTGTCTTTCAAAATATATCTATTTACTTCTTATGTTGAATATTATTTTATGAATTTTTGACTATTGTGGTTAGAATCTGTTTTAAATAGGAAAGCAACATTTATGGAAACTTACTGCCACATCGTGTTTCCAACCAATGGATCACAATTGTGGCATGTAGCTGATGTGAGTAAAGTGACACCACCTGTTATGAGAAGAGCTATTGGAAGGCCAAAAAAACAAAGAAATAAAAAAATGATGAACATATAAATCCTTACATTCTTTCAAGGAAGTTTTCAACTATCACATTTGCAAAATGTGGTGCTTTGGGGCATAACAAGAGGAGTTGCAAGGGAAAAGGGATGCAGATAGGGCTATTCCAAAGGGTGGGAATAAATGAAAGAAGGCTAAGAAAGTGAAGGTTACCTCTAAAGAAAAATAAACAAAACTTGGTCAAAGTTCACAAGCTCCTCAACCAACTCAAGAGTAGTGTCCTCTAGGTTGTAACGTAGTCTAGGTTTTTTTACTCAAGTTGTGTCTTGAGTGTTATTCTGGGTAAACAATGTTAAAGCCAAACAATATTAATTTGGTTAATGCAGACAAATATGTTACTGCCAAACAATTTTACTGTCAAGCAATATATAAGTATGTTTATGAAAAATTATAAGTATGTTTATTCTGGTGTATGTTGCAGACTACTGTCAAATTATAAAACATGTTCATTGTTATGTCAAATTATAGGTCCACTATCAAATTATAAGGAATTGTAAATTACAGGTCATTGTTATGTCAAATTATAGGTCCACTGTCAAATTGTTATATCATTTTTATGTTAAAATTACAGGTCAAATTAACATTCAACATGAATACCATAAAAATTACATGTCAAATTATAAACCGTGAACACCATAACATTAACATTCAACCATTAACTTTCAACCAATACATCATTGTTATGTCAAATTACAAAGAAAATTACAAATAAAATCATCAGATCAATCCAAGATAACCAATACACCATCACTCAACATACAACCTATCAAATATGTCTTATTTCATCATTGTTGTTCCAACAAATACAAAGAACTAAAATTCAGGTAATCTTCATTGTTTCTTCAGAATCTTCACCTTTGTAACACCCTTCTACCCCAAAACAAAATATTTAAATAATATCAGAGTAATCATCGAAAAGGGTATCACATTTCATCATAATTCAAAACAAACAGTGTCCTGTCCCGTAACACGAGTTAAACAACATCAAGAATAACATATAGCATTTCGCAGCGGAATTTAAACTTCATAATTCAAAACTTCATTAGTTTACTTCATAAACATAATTTTCACCATCCTGAATTTAACATCATAAAATGGGAAAAACAATTATCCAAATAATAACATAACTGAAAACAGTTTAGCAAAAGAAAACCCATCCCAGTGTTACATGACACAGCGCAGGACACATAGACCAGAACCACTTCTAAGGAACACTAAAGCACGCTCCGAGACTCATGAAAAACTCCTATTGCACTGCAAGACTATTCTTCGACATCTGCAAGTTACCCACGAAGGAGGCAACATTTCCAAGCAAGCAGGGTGAGTAATCATAATATACCATAAACGTACAAGAATATAGAACATAAATAAATTAGTACAACATATCATGACATCATCAATTATAAAATTCAGCAACAACAACAACAATGATCATGAAATTAAGCAATACCAACACAGCCATGAAATTCATCCAGAATATGCAATTCTAACATCCTGATATGCAATATGCATGTGGTACCATTTTCATCGTGAGATGGATACATGACCATCAACCCTCCACAAAGGAGCACATCGTAAATCATCGAGATACTTCAATCCACACAATGGGATTGGAGCTACAAAATAGGCCGAAGCCCCATCGTGAATGTCATGAAATGCATTGATGCGTTACACCATAAATATTCATCGAGAAGTCAAATGTGCATCATTCATTTCATATCTAATAGTTCAAACATCAAATAATCATATAATTTCATCGTGGAAATACACCGAAACCTCATCTCATTAGCTATCTCAACTCATCAAGACATAACCATTCATTTCATGTTCATCAAATAATCATCGTAAAATAATATCTTTCGTCATGACAACACATCAACAACAAAACACCAATTCACAATAATATTGTGTTTATAATCATAAAAATCAGTTTTTAACAACACAAGAAACAACTCCTTTTAATCCATAATAACTAATCGTCGATTTATAATAAAATCAGGTTTATAATATTTATCATCATGATTGTGCGCCTATAACCCTCGTTCATCAACAACCCAAGATAATACACCAAAACTCCGGTTCATTAAACACTCCAACTCATCAAGACTCAACTCAAACCCGGTAAAATTATAAGGTAATTCTATCTGTTTTTATCAAACCTCAGTTCAGAAAATTATCTCACTTCTCTCATTTTCATCCATCAATATAAAGTTTAATTCATGCTCTTTTTGACGCTTCAAACGGAATGCAAATCGGACTTACGGTTTGAAAGTTATGGATTTTTAAAAAAATTAAAATTTGCCTCTCAAACAGTGTTAACCGGTTAACGCCTGCGCAACTTCAGAAAAACACCAAAATTTCAATGGTTAACCGGTTAACCCATAGCGTTAACCGGTTAACGCACGTTTTCCAGCAGTCCTCTGCTATACAATTGCAGACTGCTTCAACACCAAAAACCCCCAAATCCCATTACGAGTTTCACATCAAAACACTCAAAAACCATTCAAAAACATCAATCAAACATCAACAACATCAAGATAACAATTATACAAACAAATATATGATTATAACTCATTCTAATCACTCTAATTCATCAAGATTTCTCTCATAAACTCCACCTAAATCAAAAACCCCTAAAACTCATAAACTCATACAATCCTAATCTATTCATAGTCCAATTCTTATACAATTACAATAGATTATAAAAACTCCCCATACCTTAGAGAATTCGCCGATTGATACTCTTCATCCAAGGTTCCTCGCAACTTTCTGACTCTGAGCTCCTCCTTCCTCTTTTCCTCTCCTCAAAGCTCCTCTTCACCAAAAAGAATACGATAAGTGAGAACTTTGATCGTGTTCTCCTATTTGGGTAAAATTATCCCAGTTAAGTCTTTTCCCACTTTACCCTCATAATTTTTACCAAAGGACCACCTTACCCTTTTCTTTAATATATTTTCAATAATAATAATAATAATAATAAAATAGTATAATAAAACATTATTTATCCTTATTATATAAAAATACTCTTATATTCCAAAATAACCAACATAACATTCATACTTCCACTTCTATTATTTTAAATAATAACCAATAATCCGAATAATACTACATGATTATTCTTATTAGTAATATTACTAAAATAATTTCACCACCGGCATTAGTCACATAACCACCAATTGTCAATTCATTCATATATCCTCAAATAAGCCACAAATACTCATAATCGAATTTGGGGTGTTACAACCTTCATATTCAATTCGTCCTCCTTTGCTTTATGGGAGTTAACCATCACTTTTTCATCATTCAACTTCTTTAACAGTGAACAAATTATCTCTTTTGTCCTAGGATTCATTTCTCATCCAACCAAACAAAATGAGTGCATTTTTTGTATCCTTGGATCTTATATATCCCACAACGATAGAAACAACGATATGAGTTCGCATCCATCCATGCCGTCATCAACGGAGTGTCGAGATCACACTTGCATACATACCTTGAACGACTTGAGGACCTGCTGAGACATTTTAATGGATATATTTGATGTTAACTTAAAGAAACGAGAAATCAAATTTAAGGGATCAAATTCACATGTTTTATAATAGAACCAAAATTAGAAAATAAAAAATACATTTAACCCTAAAATAATTCTCAATTTTTGTGAATGTGGATAAAACTTTGTGCCCAAATTCTTGTGACCATGGAAGAGTTGATCCTAGTATATCCAAATAAAGTATTTGGCGTTACTCATCAACTAGATCTGAGTTTGCGTCCAGAGAGTAAACTTTATTTAATAATTTGACAGCAGTAAAAGTAAAAGCAAAAGCGCAAAAGAAATATCCCACAGAATATCCGAAACTTGTGTATATCCAAATATATACCAAATCATGTTTCTCTCTCCTTACTGTGTGCCACCGAATCTAAGGCACACAAAATGCAACGCCCCTAGTTTATTTCTCACGTACACCAACAAAACATTATAAATGCCTCCATTAGTTCGTTACTCCCTGTATCCAAAACACAAATCCAAACAAAGACATAGTTACTCAGTGCTAAGAAAAATGGCTGCAATTTTAGAACTATGGGTTGGTGAGTTTTCAAAGCTAAGAGAAAAAGTTATTCCTCTTAAGCCTTTATACTCAAAACCCAAACAAACAACAGAACAAAACAACAAGAAGATCGTTGATGTTCCAAGCAGAGACAACTCTTCCTCTCACTCTTCAACCATGTCAGAAGAAACCGTCTGTTTGCTTATGGATCGATTCGTTCCTTGGTGATATATATTATAGCTACTTGTGTTTTTTTTTTACAAGATTAATTAAGATGCATGGTTTTTATTGTACATATACTCGATCAACCTATGTATGTTCATTAGTTTTTTATTTTTATTAAAGTTAAGAGGTTACAATATATTATTTTGTTGGAAAGTGCTCTTTGGTTTCTGGAAGATATTTGTCAAATCTAAAAAAATCAGAGTCTCTAAGATATTTGGAAAATAATATAATTTTCTGGTCAGTATTAAAAGGAATTTCTTGTTAATGAAGACTTTCTTATTTAAGGCTAATGATGTTTTCATAGATATGTTTGGCTGCTAAAATTCGGTTGTACTTAGATTTTTTCACTTAAAATCTCATACTACTTTTTTCATATTAATAAGAAAATCTGCTTTTTAGACTAGACTAAGGTAGTCTGTATTTAATTTAAATACTTTTTTTTAATAAATCTATAAAATAATTTTATATTTATATATAGGACCAGAGTTAGTATTTAACTAGAAGTAAGATTTAAATATTTATTGAACAAAAATTTTAAGTGTATAATTTTAAAGACAAGAATTCAAACAAAGATAGTCCAATCCCTTCGCATCCGGTATAACAATACTAATTGCTTAGAAACTTTTAGCAAATGGTTTGTATTGGTTTAAAATAACAATGGTTGATAAAAGAATAATTCTACAATTCTGAATGTTTAAATCTTTCAAATTCCACACCATGTAATCAGTTATATAAATAGTGTAACTAGTTACACATTTACCAATTTTAAGAAATACCAGAAAAAAATGAACTTGTAATTGATTACCAGCATAGTATAACCGATTACTCTGATGTAAAAGTGAAAAATAAGTTTGAAAACAGTTTGGTTTGCAATTGATGCATGGATGCTTTATAGACTTTTAAGGATGAAGAAAAATATGATTTTTTGAGCATCTAACAATATTACGAAATGAATTGCACTGTGTACCTTTTGGAACCTTGATCAAAGTCCATTTTCATCATTGTCATCCAATAAATTAGTGCATATTTGATCCTTTTGAATATATCTTGATACTTGATGAGAAACCTTTTCCCTCTTTTTTGACATTTGAACTTTTGATATTATTTTTTTCCATCAAAATTTCATACTCAGTGCATAATGTCTCCGTAAAATTACTATTACAAAATAGACATTTCGTAACACCAATTTTACAACGACCTTCTGGTTAACCATAATAATAACTCTTTTGGGCATTTTTTTTTGTATTTATTAAGAGATATTTCACTATGATCGTAGTCAACAACTACAGTGGAATGTACCTACAGTGAAAGAGTTTGAATCTTAGCACCAACAATTTTCCTTTTATCGTGTCATAATGGGCTTGACATTGTATGTCACCACGGTTCTTATATACAACCGTGGTGCAAGGTGAAATTATTTCATCATAGTTCATATTGTCAACCATGGTGAAATGTGTTACTTATTTATATATTAGCGAAATTATCTCACCCTTCGGTACATAACAACCATCTATCTCTCTCAAAACAAAACAAAACCCTAACATCTTTTTCACTTGTATCTCTAAAAAAATCTAACATTTATGTCACTCGTCTCTCTCATATGGACACTCCATCTTATGCAACAAACTCGTTTTCTTTGAAGGGTTATCTTTTGTCACACCCTAAACTTTGACCGAACATTTTTTCTAATTTTTTCATTCATCTGACATATTTTATTGCATTATCGATAGTCAGTTGTCATACCCTAATTTTGACCCTGAATCTTTTTTTTCTTCATCTAACGCATTTTATCGATTTGTCGATATTCGCCTTTTCGTTGCATATTCAACTTTTCATCAATCATTAATCATGTTTTAGTCAATTTCTATCATTTCATATGATTTTTATTCTATCCTTGTTTTTTTTTAATTTTGTTTCAGTTTAAAAATAGGATTTTTATTTCACTTTGTAATATAATTATTTTTACTTAAATATCATAGTTTATTTAGAATTTGTTTATTTAGTTTATTTTAAAATTAATTTATTTTGTAATTTAGTTAAATAGTTTAATTGACCTTTTAATTTAAGTATTGTTTAGAATCAATTTAATGTTTAGTTAATTTTTTATTTTTAGTATAATTTTAATTCTTAGTTTATTTATTTTAGTTTAATTAGGATTTAGTTAAATTCAATTTTAATTTATATTTTTATTAATTATTCTATCTGTTTTGTTTTGTTTGAATTAACTATTTATATTTATTTATTTTTACCTTAATAGTGTAATTTATCTGGTATCTTTTTATTAACTTTGTATCATAAATATAATCTTAAAACAAAACTTGGTCCACCAATAATGCATCTCTGCCTCCACTCCTGCGCCACTTACACCATCCATTATCAGCCAACAACCATAACCTGTGTCTATTTGTACATAAATATACATAAAAATAGACTGTTTGCAAGTCAACAAGGCATCCCTGCTACACAATCTTAATAACAACTTCAAAAAAACTGCAAGAAAGAGAGAGATCAAACCATTACAAGGAAAAAACCTCTTGTACCTCCAGACTTCTTGAACAAGTTTATTTGATTTAAAGGAGGGAGCTTGGATCGAAAGAAAAAGAGACCACAGACAGAAAAAAAAAGATACAAAGCAAAATAGAAAAAACCTTCAATCGCCCCACTGCTCCCACAAGCAAAACACAAAAAAACCAATCCCCCAAATCCGAACTGTGACCCCCCACCGTAAATCCTCCGTCACCGTAGAACACTGAACTCTCATAAAAAAATCACCCAGAACCAACCTTCTGCCATCTCCAACAAATTGAAACCACCACAAACGTTCGAAACCATCACCAAGCTGAACCACCTTCAAATCCACCTTCAAACTCACCTGAAAATCGTGCGCCGCCACCGAATCACCGCGGAAATCCATGAGAAAACACCGAAACCGTGCGAGAACCCTTCACCTGCGACGAAACCGAAAACAAACTCAGACGAGAAACCGAGTGAAACCACATCTGTGAGAGGTTCCGTGAGCGAAGAACGACCGAGAGGGACAAAATCGTTGTGAGACGGGGAGCCATTGAGAAATATCACCGTTGAGTCGAGCGATTCCATCGCGTTGAGAGAGAGGCGAAAGCGAATTGAAGCAGGGAAATCCACGGCGGTCTTCTCTTTCTTTTGTTTCGTTTTCCGCGTTTGTGAAGAAAGAATCAGGGGTGGGTCATCGTTATCCCTGAATCACTTATTTTTCATATTAAATATCTCTTTTGGTTTATTTTTTATTTATTTTATTTTGCTGATATTTATTTTAGTAAATTCTTTATTTCATTTTTTTAACCGTTGGGCTTAAAACCTATAGATTAGCCCGTTTGATTTTCTATTCCACACTCATAGATCCACTCAGTGCACCCCCTCTGTTGTTTTTTATTTTATTTTTATTTAATTTGTTATATGTGAGTCTATGCTATATTTTAGGGCCGGTGATATAAAAAAAAGTTCGATTAAGTCGATTCCAATAAGTCGATAAGTTGTGACCAATATGAGGCCTATTTAGCTTAGTTTATTTTATTTTATATTTTATTTAGTCTATTTTATTTATTTTATTTTATTTTCGCATTTTTAATACAATAAAAACGCTCTACTCCTCCCCGAACGGTTCTAACAATTGAATCGGTTCTAAGGTAGTAAAAGATCTACATTCCAACGGTTTCGAATAATTATGACACTGCACACACGCTTTCTCTTGGGCAAAATACAACGAGACTCTTTATTTCATCGCAATCCCGTGTAATTTATTTTGTACCCCTCTCCCGGTTTCCATTTGTACGCAATTTATTTTTCCGCTTTTATTTTATTGTTTCGATCGCTAGGAGGACCCTTAGGGACTAGTTAGATTTCGCCTTAGTTCGTGAACCCTTGGTCCAACACCAAATGGTTTCATTTGCACACTTGCACATTCCATTCAATTATAATTTCTCATTACTAGGAGCACCCCTAGGGACTAGGAATTAAACTCACTTAATCAATCAAATAATCAACCTTCATTTGCATTTCACCTGTAAGTCGATTGCTCCGCGCATCGCCATCTAGCTTTTCTAACTTAATAAGCATTCAAACTAATTAATTATACGAAAGAACTGAATTCTGGAGTCTAGCATTCCACGGGTTCTTGAGTGGATCATTCCTAAGGCCAGCTCCACGGGACGTGATTCATTCACTCTTTCGTACTTAAAACACCTAAAACATTCAACTTCCTCGAAAAGAAGAGACATGATACATCTCCATAGGAAAGATGTTCCTCCTATTCCCACAAACACAAAAATCAATTTTCTCAAACAATTTCTCTCAAGGAAGAATGTGGAAATCACTTGTTGATCATATATCCAAGTTTGAAGCTTATTCCATTTTCTATTTTCTCCCCTAAATGTTTGTGGTGGAATAGGTGAGATATTTCCCTCAAAGATGACGACTTGTCTCTTTCTTTCAATTTAAAACGTACCCAACAAATACTCAAATCATTTTATTAATTAAATGGAGGAACTGAATTCTGGAGTCTAGCATTCCACATAGTTCTTGAATGAATCATTCCTGAGGCCAGCCCCACGGGACGTGATTCATTCGCCTCTCGTATTTCAAGACACTTAATTTACATATCATATAATGAAAGAACTGAATTCTGGAGTCTAGCATTCCACAGGTTCTTGAGTTGATCATTCTTGAGGCCAGCCTCATGGGACGTGATTCATTCGCCCTTTCATTCTTAAAACACTAAGCAAGATTAAACTTTTCTCTAGACGAACATTGTTTAAGCTCTTTCTATCTCGTAGACAAGCTAGCGCTTCAGCCTCCTATCGCGAGCAGATAAGCCAACGCTTAGCAGTTAGAAAGGGGTTTAAGCCATTGTTCATTAAAAAACACCAACAAACCGTAGTTGCACGAACTACGAAGCTCTGACTTTCCCATTGCACAAGGGAATACGTAGGCACATGGATTTTTATCATTCACGAGCACAATAATAAAAAATTTAATCATTTCTCTGTCATAAATCACAATAGTAAAAAAATTAATCATTTCTCCGTCATAAAACAATCATTTCTCCGTCATAAAACAATAATAATTTTTTTTAACCTTTTCTCCATAATAATAATATTTCATTTCCCTTAAAATAAACATCTTAGCAAACCATTTAGAAGACAATAGACATAAATCAACATTTAATCGTATAGTTAGACTAAGAGGTTCCCGTTGAGTACAACGGACGTGAGGGATGCTAATACCTTCCCCTTGCGTAACCGACTCCCGAACTTAGAATTTGGTTTCGTTGACTATTTCTTATCCTTATTAGGTTGTATCTATATTTCCCTTTTCTTTAGTTAGAATAAATAGAATTAAGTGGCGACTTTGTTGTTCTTTCCGCGTCCCATCGTGAGGATCATATTTTTCGAGGTACGACATCAGTCATTTTTGCATTCTAGTCCATTAATCATCCATTTTTAGTCGATTTTATTATCTCAATGTCGTTTTTATTTTATTCTTGATTTTTAGAATTTATTTCAAATAGTTGTTATATTTCAATCATTTTCTAATGTTTAGTCAAATATTTGTCTTAGATTATTTAGTGTTAGTCTTAGTTTATTTATAATTTAGCTTAATTCAACTTAATTTAGTTTGATTAGATTTTTTTTATAGTTCATTTCTAATTAGTCTATCATTTAGAATTAGTTAGGTTTAATTTTTAGCTTAGTTCATTTCATTTGTTTAATTCAATTTTGACATTTATTTTTAGTTTATTTTTTATTAGTATATTTGTAATTTAGTTATTTTAATTAATTTAATTCTTGTTTAATTTTTAAGAGTATTTAATTTTAGCTTAATTTAAAATTAGTTTAATATTTTTATGTTTATTTTAATTTAATTTAGATATAATTAGTTTAATAGCTTAATTTGGTTTTAATTAGTATAATTTATTTAGTTTAATTTTTAATTAGGTTTTATTTTAATTAGTTTGATTTAATAGTGAATTTTTTTAGTTAACTTGCCACTAGTCACAAAGTCCCAAACTGCATCAAACGATACCCTGTCTCCCACTCCCAAAGCTTTGCCAAAACAATTGAATAAACTCTACCTCAAGTGTTCTCTGTGCACAAACCGTACAAGCTTCATGCCATAAGCAACCAACATTACCTAAACCCACTACACACAAAAGCTGAAGCAATACTCCGAGCCAAACCATTCAGCACAATAACAGGGACAACACCATGTATAAACCTGCTACCAACCAACCTTTTGACCAAGACCAATATCCTACACCTTGCACCAAAATGGCCAACTCCAACCCTTGCACACAACCTGCACCTTACCATAAACCACAGTCTGCTCATTGACCAAAAACCTTACACAAATTTAGCAAAGACACAACCAGCAAACAAAAAGATTCCAAGCAAAAATGACAACAATGAGAATTCAAAAAGAATCGTTTGAATATTGGTGTTAAAAGGAAGAACTCATCAGAATACACAGGAGGAGAGAAATTTGAGAAACACTTGAACACCTCTACTTCCACTTCATCTTCAATAATCCCTCCACCATAAAAATGAACTCTTCATCACTTTGAACCATCACCCGTAATCATCCTTCAAACTATGCATCACCATCAAAAATACAAACAAAAAACAGAGCCAAAGAAAAATTCTTTCAAAACCATTTAACTTTCATCTCATACTCCCTCCATCAATCCAAATGCAGAACCAACAACAAAACAAACCGGAAACTCATCCTTTCGCCCACTCGCCTCTTCCACAACCTTAACCTACACGACCTCAAAGTCATAGCAGTAACAAAAATACACCCCTATCCACCGTATCCTTCATTCATACACCACCCTTATCATAGAACCGCCACTCGCCCTTCACACATCAAAACGTCGGAGAAGATGATCACTGTATAGAGACGAGAACAAAGGGAGTCGATCCAAAAGCGATTCAAAGCAGGAACAAAACAAGACAGACTCGCATGAGGAGAAGACGTAGAGAGAGACTTGTGAAAAGCCGCGAGAAAAACAATCGCGAATCCGCAGCAGCAAAGGAGCCGCGAGAAAACTGTGATTACCAGCGTGGGGAATGGGACATACACGATAATGAGAGAAGAGGAGATCAAGAGGATCGTGTTTTCGGAGCAAGGAGATCAAGGGATTGTGTTTTTGCCATTTTGAGTTTAACATTACTGTAATGGTTTCTTCCCCTTTCACTTTTTATTTTATTTATTATTTTTATATATTTGGTATTTATTTATATTAGGTTTAAGATTCAGACCCATTTGTTTTCATAGAGTCTTAACTTAGGAAATTTTTATTTAAACTTAAAAAATAAAATTGTAGTAAGAATACTATTAATGAAATTTTTTAGTTAATTGTATTTTCCTTCAACTTATTTAGTAATACTTAACATATTAGAATTTTTTATTTTGTTTTTGGTTTTTTATTAGTGTAGTTATTAATTTTATTAGTGTAGTTATTTAGATTAATTGTATTTTCCTTCAAATTATTTTGATAGTTTTTTAGTTAAATAATTTGTAGTTAGTTTTTTTTATTTGTTAGATATTAAATAGTAAGTTCCTAATTAATCAGTTTTTCTTAGTAATTAGGTTTTAAGTTAATCTTAGTTTTTTTTCTTCAAATATTAGTAGAAAAATATAATTTAGTTTATTTGAAATTCTTAAATAATAATAAAAAAAAGAGTTTAGTTTATAAATATAGGAATTTTAGTTTAATATAAAAAATCTAAAATAAAACATTGTTGTTTAGTTAAGTTAAATTTAGTTTTTTAGTTTACTTTTAATTTTCTTGTTAACTATTTAAAATCACAAAATACTAAATAGATTTTAGTCCCTTCCTTTAGATTTCTTCGTGGATGTTTTTTTAGTCCATGTTTGATTCTTGATGTGTTTTCCTCGAGTTAATCTTTGACGATCTCACGATATTTTGCTGTGCATCTTTCAATTTCGCTCATTTATGATACTTTTGACCCGATCTAAGGGAAAATGAACGTCTTATTGACTTATTGTCATTTGTGCACCTTTTGTATCTTTCATCTTCTTTACAAGCTTTGCATTCAAGCTTTCCTCCTTTTTACCCATAGTTTTTCGAACTACGGTGCTCTGACTTTCCATTGCACAAGGGAATACGTAGGCATGAGGTTTAAACTTGGTGAGCACAATTTTCTTTTCTTTTTTCACAGTTTTTTTTTCACATTCTTCTTTTTTTCACAGTTTTCTTTTTTTCCCACTATGCCAAACAAGACCTTAGACAACGTTTTTTTTCCACTTAGACAGCGCTTTAAAGCGTTGTCTAAACCTCCGCTGCTAAAGGTTTAGACAACGCTTTTTTAAATCTTAAAAGCGCTGTCTAAGGTACCCTTAGACATCGCTTTTAGGAATACCTTAGACAACGCTTTTGGTTTAAGCGTTGTCTAATCCCCTCCTATTTTAAATTTTTTAGGTATACCTTAGACAACACTTTTGGTGAAATCGCTGTCTAATCCCCTCCTATTTTAATTTTTTTAGGTATACCTTAGACAACACTTTTGGTGAAAGCGCTGTCTAATCCCCCCTTTAGACAACGCTTTTGCCAAAAGCGCTGTCTAAGGTATAAGAAAATTTTTGAATAATTTTTTTGAAACCACTTTTTTACCAGGTTTTTAAATCAGAATTTTGACCTGTTTTTAACCAAATTTTGGCAGACAAATATCACAAATTATATATCAATTTATGCACCAAAATTATAAATCCATAAAATGCAATTCAAACCAATATATATATATATATATATATATATATATACAATCTTTGTGTTGTTTCAGGACCTATGTATATTTGAAGTAATGCTTTGGATGGATTAGATATGTGTACTTATAATATGTACATTAATGACTTGTAATTATAATAGGCCAAAATGGTTTGAATTGGTGTGTGTATATATATATATATATATATATATATATATATATATATATATATATATATATATATATATATATATATATATATATATATATATATATATATATATATATATATATACACACACACACACATATATATATATACACACACACACACACACATATATATATATATATATATATATATATATATATATATATATATATATATATATATATATATATATATATATATATATATATATATATACACACACACACACCAATTCAAACCATTTTGGCCTATTATAATTACAAGTCATTAATGTACATATTATAAGTACACATATCTAATCCATCCAAAGCATTACTTCAAATATACATAGGTCCTGAAACAACACAAAGATTGTAATTCAATTAATAAACAATATTATAGAAATTACAACGTTACACATATTTAAATTCTCATCAATTAAAGTAAGAGTACAATATTATACCTCACATAACACCTAGCTCTATAATGAATTGACACCATTCCTCTTTGATTTTTTCCACTTGATCTTTTGTATAATATACACACTTGAATTCATCAAAGTACTACATAATAATATAACATAGTTTGATTTGATTTCAACTATTTAATTATATGAGAGATATGTGTAAATATAACTTATAATCAAGAAACTAATGATATAATTGCATAATTTACCTCTTTCACTAACATCTCTTTCTTTTCTTTGTTGGAATATTAATCACTTGTTTCTTAGCAATGCGTACGGATGAATTGATCCAAATTCCCTCATTATGATCGTTTCTTATATATGACGCATCCGCTATAAGATCCTCATCTTCATCATTTCTATTCAACTCATTTTGTCTAATGCATGACTCATTCTCAACATCAATATCACATTGATTGACACCGCTATCATCAACCACTTTGTTAGAGAAAAGCACTATAGACCATTTTGTACTCGCCGGGTCATTCACATAGAACACTTGTTTAGCTTGAGATGCTAGAATAAAAGGTTCATCTTTGTACCCCACCCTAGTAAGATCAACTTGCAAAAATCCAGACTTATCCATTCGTATGCCACTACTATTTACCCACTTACAACCAAAGATGGGAATCTGAA
The DNA here is from genome assembly GCA_963966055.1 of Lathyrus aphaca. NCBI lineage: Eukaryota > Viridiplantae > Streptophyta > Magnoliopsida > Fabales > Fabaceae > Lathyrus > Lathyrus aphaca. The sequence goes on from OZ014521.1 coordinate 308,447,356, forward strand.
ACTTCTTGTAATCAAACACCCAAATGTGCTCAATAACTCCAAAATATGACAAATTTTCATATTTGGGGTTTAAGTCCTTCATACTTGATATATGCATTGCTTCAGCTAGTACGATGACACCATTATTTTGCATAGTACTCTTATCATCTTGTTCTTTGGTATAAAATGTGTATCCATTAATTGAGTATGCGCTATGAGAAAACACATGCAAACTTGGACCATATGCCAAACATCTCAACCTTTCTATTACCGAAGAAGGATCTGAAGAGTGCTTCGAATAAATATGATTCTTTAACCATTGTATAAAACTTTGATTGTGCTTTCTAACTATCCAATTTTCATTTCTGTTCGGATTTAACCTTCGGAGTACATCCTTGTGCATTTCAACATATGGCTCAACCTCATTATCATTGTGTAGAACATACAAATGAACTTGATCCCGTTCATCCCTTGATACTGTCACAATTTTATTTCCAATTAATTTTTTACCTTCCAGTTTTTCGAAAATCCGAACTTTGGGGAGTCCAATCAATTGAACGTTAGCCAAATATTCAGTACAAAACTCAATAGCTTCTTCAACAATATATCGTTCAACGATACAACCCTCTGGTCGACTTCGGGATTTCACGTACCCTTTTAATATTTTCATATACCGTTCAGTAGGATACATCCATCTCATATAAGCTGGTCCACACGACTGTGTCTCTTTCATAAGATGAACAACTAGATGAACCATTATGTCATAAAAAGACGGAGGAAAATACATTTCAAGCTCACACAAGGTAATTACAATCTCTTTTTGTAGTGTTGGTGAGATCTCGGGATCGATCACCTTACTACAGATTGACCTAAAGAAAAAACACAATTTAGTTATGACACTTCTTACTTTTTCTGGAAAAATAGAACGTATACCTATCGGTAGAAAATGTTCCATTATAACATGGAAATCATGTGTCTTTAAATTCTTCAACTTGAGGTCTTTCATAGAAACAAGTCTTCTGATATCTGATGAGTATCCTTCTGGAACCTTAACTTCACTCAGAGACTTACACAAATTTTTTTCTCCTTTCTAGATAAAGTAAAAGAAGCAGGTGGTAGATATGTTCGTTTTCCTTTCTTCACGGGTGTTAATTCAGTTCTCATTCCCATTTTTAACATGTCCTCCTTTGCTTTAAGTCCATCCTTATACTTGCCTTTTATATTGAGTAATGTACCGATAACACTTTCAAATACATTTTTTTCAATATGCATAACATCGATAAAATGTCTCACGTACAAAGACTTCCAATATGGCAATTCAAAAAATATCGACCTTTTCTTCCACCCACCTTTGACAACCTTATGTGCAAAAGGCTTTCCAAACTCAGTACGCACATCTTTCACCTTTTCAAAAACTTGGTCACCTGACAATGCGGGTGGAGCTTTACGATGTTCGGTGTCTCCATTGAATACTTTTCTCCACCCACGGTAGTGATGTTTAGAATGTAAGAATCTACGATGACCGAGAAACACATTCTTCTGACAAAGTTCCAATCGAATCGTATTGGTTCCGTCTTCACAAACATGACACGCACGTTGACCTTTAATGCTATACCCAGATAGATTCTCGTATGCTGGAAAATCATTAATTGTACCAAACAACATCACCCTCAAATTGAAACTTTCTTTCCTATATCCATCATAAACCTCCACACCGTTCTCCCACAAAATCTTTAAATCTTCGATCAAAGGTGTCAAGTATACGTCTATGTCATTCCTTGGTTATTTAGGCCCAGAGATTAACATAGATAACATCATGTACTTACGCTTCATACATAGCCATGGAGGTAGGTTATAAATCATAAGAATCACAGGCCATGTGGTATGTGAGATACTTTGAAGACCATGCGGGTTCATTCCATCAGTTGATAATGCCAAGCGAAGGTTTCTTGCTTCTTCTCCAAACTCAGGATAATCATTATCAATCTTCGACCAATGTGGTGAATCTGCCGGATGCCGATACTTTCCATCAATAATTCTTTCATTTGCATGCCAAGTCAGATGTCTTGCATCGGTTTCAATACGAAACATGCGTCTAAATCTCGGAATTATGGGAAAATACCATAAGACTTTTGCGGGAGACAATCTTTTCTTATATCGAGACAAGCCGGATTTAGGGCACTCAGTTAACGATGCATATTCGTTACGAAACAAAATGCAGTTGTTAGGACAAACATTTATCTTATCATAGCTCATGCCAATAGAGCACAACATTTTTTTTGCCTCATAGATTCGATTAGGAAGAACATTATCATCTGGTAGCATTTCTCTCATAAGGGCCAACAACTCTGTGAAACTTTTAACCGACCATCCATTGCCCGCCTTTAAGTTGTACAACTTTAATACCGCAGACAGTCTTGAGAATTTAATGCAACCTTTGTACATCGGTTTCTCTGCATCGCTTACCATCCTCTCAAAAATTTCAGGACAATCATGAAGATCTTCTTCAAGTGCTTCTACAATCTCTTCAACTCGATCACAATCGTATGTTTCCGTGTCTTTGTCGTATGAAGCATAGGTCGTATTACTTTTTCCACTCAGTTCAACATTCTCGTTAATTTTCTCACCATGAAATATCCAACACTGATAACTTTGATCAATTCCATGCCTCAGTAAATGCAATTTCAATCCATCTGCGTCAACCTTACCGATATAACAACAACGCAAGCAAGGATAATGCATTCGTCTGGGGTTTTCAGCGTGTTGAACAACAAACTTAACGAATTCCGCAACCTCATTCTCGTACTCTTTGGTCATTCGATCGGTACAGATCCATGTTTTATCCATGGTTTTCCTACTTATTAAGGTAAACAATCAATATCAACTTCAATAACGTATACATAACCAATGTTTCTCCAAACGACAATAACCTAGATAAATCCAGACGAAAATACATAACTAAGGTAGTATCTTCGAATATTCTAACAACTTTCAAGTTCACTTCATTTTCTCACATTTAACTGATATTTACATCATTGAAGTTGAAAATAGAGTTTCATATAATAACAACAATATTAGACTTATCGAACATAACACCAATGACTAACGTATCTCCGTATCCTAAATGTTTTAAACAAAAACTCCGTATCCTAAATGTTTAATTTTAACTCAGACTACAGATTCAACAAAAAAACTTCTCAGGTAATGAAGCCAACAACTCAGTGTTAATATTTATATAAACTCAGTGTATATACATAGTAACAACAAAAGAACAAGAACAAGAACACTATCCATCAATGAATCTTATGGTTCATATTGTATATACATAGTAACTACAAGTAATAAAATTTCAAGAATATGCAACTTTTCAGCAAAAAAAACAAGCAAGAACAAGAACAAGAACAGTACCATTATCAAGAACACACCTTTTTGAACGGAAGATGACGATTGTACGACGGTGGACTTCACGGAGGTAGAATTTAGTGGCCGACGGTGGAGGTAAGACTGTTGAAGCTCGTTAGGGCGAAAATGGCGATTTCTGTTCGTCGTTCGCAGAAGAGAGGGAAAGGAAGAAATGAAAATAGATCTGTATAATTTTAATATAATTAGACCTTAGACAACGCTTTTGATAAAAAGCGCTTTCTAAGGTAGGCCTTAGACAGCGCTTTTGAAAAGCGCTGTCTAACCCCCCCCCCCCCCCCCCCCCCCTTAGACAACGCTTTTGTTTTTATTTTATTTTTTAAATTGAAAGACTTTAGACAGCGCTTTTGACAAAGCGCTGTCTAAGGCCTACCTTTAAAAGTGCTTTCTAAAAGCGCTGTCTAAGGCCTACCTTAGAAAGCGCTTTTTCAAAAGCGCTGTCTAAGGTAGGACTTTTAACAGCGCTTTTTTAATTTTTTTTGAACAGTTTCCGTGTTTGCTATTAATTTTAACCTTAAGAAAGCGATGTCTAAGGTACGCTGTTAAATGTCATTTTTGTTGTAGTGTTCATAGTTTTCTTTTTTCACATGTTTTTTTTCCACATTTTGTTTTTCTTCATTTTTCATTTGTTTATTTTTTCATCTTTCCCATCTCTTAGTCTTAGTTCTCATTCAGTTAGCAGACAATTAATCACAAAACATAGATATTATAAAAGGTTCTCGTAGACTACTACGAATACTTAGGATGATAGCACCTTCCCTAGGTATAACCAACCCTTGTACATTCGATCTCTGACTGCTTAACTTTTAGCTTCGTTTTTAGCTTATCATGTTTATTAGGGTTTCTCGATCTTTTTCCCTTTCCTTTGGATAAATTAAAGTTCAATGGTGAACATTTATGATTTTTTATTCAAGTTAACTTAATAGCTTGATATCCGATTCTCGCAGCGACACCTTTGTTGCACCAAATCTTAGCAACTGGATACCTTACAGGTTCATCTTTACAATAGTTTATATTTCAAAATCTGTTTATGTATTATTGTTTATATTTCAATATCTTGTTTCATAATGGTTGAACTTTCTGCTTGTTTTGACTAATAGGTAAGAATTGTTGTTTCAATAATGAGGATGAAGCTAAATTGAGCGCTGCAAACTTGTGTCAAAGATTCAAAATGACATCAATTAAAAGTTAACAAAAGTTTGCAGGTCTCACTTCAGCTTCATCTTCATCTTCATTTCATTGTGGATGCCATTATGGGAGACAGTATGTTTCTGAAATATTCTATGAGTTGATATGTTGTTGTTAAATTTATTAATAAAAGTGTTTTTTGTATGTAGTTTATGCTATGTTTAATGATTTTGTTGTTTTTAACAAGAGTCGTTTATTGTATCTTGTATGTTGTTTGAGGTTTGTTGTTGTTAATGAATGTTGTTGTTAATGTTTGTTTAAATGATGAGTTTATTATATCTTATGTGGTTTGAATTTTTTTCCAATCCCTTATCAGATATATAACTTTTAAGATTGTATTAATTAATTATGATATGATAGATAATGTTATATTAGAAAACAAATACACGTCCAATTCTAGCCAAGAACTCTTAAGCTGATTATCTACATTTCGTTCTTTAATAGTTAAAACTTTATTTATTGTTTGTAGTTCTTCAATCGCCTCTTTCTTCACCTCTAATTTTGTTTGCAAAGTAATGATATTTTACAAAAAGAACAAGAGGTGAAGGAAAGGGAGGTTGAATAACTAGGAGGATTAAACAAAGTTCTAATTGTTAAAGCGTAAAATGCAAATAAGAAGTTGAAGAATTATTGTCTAGTATTGAACGTGAACATGTTCTTATAATATAACTTAATTTGTTATCTTATAATATTCTAGAATAGATTAAAAGGTTATACATTTAGTGAGCAATGATGAAATAAGCATTCCACATAATTCATAATAAACTCAGTGTAGATATCACAACGATTATTTATGTTAGAAAAAAATTTGTTCATGACATATTCACCTTGGATTTTGATAATAACAAAGTATTGAAAGTACAATGGTTTATTTGATGTGTGTTACATGTGTGCAGGTTCTTATACTTATAAATATGATCGGAATCTGGTATACATTAGTACACTTGGGAGATGCTGAATTGCTAGCTTCTAGTGACAAAATCTGAAGAACACTTGCTAGTGTTGCTTGGCATAAACTCAGATGTGGAAGGTTTCAACATAAGACGAGTCACTACACTTAGTGAATATATATTGGCTTCTGGTACCATTCAAAGTTGGTGATAAAGCTAAAGTTATCCGTACTGTAGAAAGCAAGTTGTATTGTTTAATCAGTTTATCAACTAGAGTCTACATATTACAAGTCTCAAGAAAGGTTAGCATGCATTACAAATATCTACTCTCAAAGGCTCTATTAGTACAAAATCTCTTGAAGACTCAAAGGTTAAACAATTTACACATTGAATTCAGATCTTCCGGTGAGTGGCAGCAAATTTACGTGGTTTAACTCAAACGGAAAATGCAAGGGCAAATTAGATAGTCTCCTTGTATCAAAAACTTTGATAAAGGAACTGGGTGTTTTGGTTCAATATGCTCGCCGACATGACATATCTGATCATATACCAATATGGTTTAAAGCAAGCAACATCAAATAGGGGATAAACCTTTTAGGGTGTTCAGTTGTTGGTTAGATCATCTCGAGTTCATGGAATTTGTTAAAAAAGTGTGGAACAAAGCAGTTTTTGTGGGAAACAACTGTCAAGTTATTGTTAAGAAACTGAAATTGCTGCGAGAAGGATTGAGATGGTGGAATGTAAATGTCTTTGGCTGGATTAATCTGAAAACAGAAGAAGGAGTTTATGTTCTTAATGGGATTGAAGATGCTTTGACATATTCTATTCGTGATCCATCTGATGAACAACTTCTTGCAAGAAGCGAGGCTCATACATTATTGTGGAATAATGTGTTTCTGAAGGAGAGTATAATAAAACAAAAGTTAAAGCTCAAATGGATTAGAGAGGGCGATATTAAATCAAAATTCTTTCACTCCTTCATGAAAGGCAGACAAGGAACAATTTCATTTCTTCTGTGCAATTAGCTGATGATAGATAAGAAGATGTTCATGTTGTGAAGAAAACCATTAAGAAGTTTTTTGGGAATAAATTTCAAGGAATGGATTGTAACATACCTAATCTAGATATGTGTGATGTAACACCCCAAAGTCGATTTTGATTTAATTGATGTGTTTCCTGCGAATTTTGATGAATTTGTTGATGACTTGTTGTTTTGTGAAGTTATGAGTGTGACTTAATATTTTAATAATATTAGGATATTAAGTATAATGTATTTATTTAATTATTTGAGATTAAATAAATTAAATAAGAAGAATTATAGGACAAGGGTAATGTGGTCTTTTGGTAGAGGATTAGTGAGGGTATGATGGGAAAAGACTAATGAGGTCCTAGGGGCAAGAGTGACTAAGAGAGTAAAGTTAGTTTTGTACGATCATTTTGGAACGATCGAACTTTTGGAGAGAAAGGAAGAAGAGCTCGGAGGAAGAAAAGCTAGGACTTGAAGGTTTGGGATATTTTTCGAGAAGTTATCGAAATGATTACGAAACCTAAGGTATGTGGAGTATTTTCCATTCGGTATTGTAATGTAGAGGTAGAATTTGGGATTTTGAGGTAGAGTTTTTGGGTTATGGGGTTTTGTTGATGAATTAGTTATTGATGATGATTTCATGATGATTTTGGTGAATATAATGATGTTATATGATGTATATGATGATAGTATGAGTAATGTTGATGTTGATTATGATTTTCTGCCATGTTGCTGTCAAATACTGAGTTTTGGTAGGTTGTATCGCAGAGGGGCGATTCTGAAAATCGCAGAAAAGTGGGAGAAATCGCAAAGCTCGCTTAGCGAGAAAATAAGACTTTTGAAACTCTGCAAACAGAGAGTTGGGCGCTTAGCGAGACCTGACATGTTTCGAAAAATATTTTTAATTCTGAAAAATGTTTTAATCGATGTGGTTTGTGTCGTAAGATGTTATGATGTTTTAGAGATACTGTATGATGTGTTTAAAGGCTATATGAGTAGGATTTGGTGATAAAATGATGTATGATGACTTGAATTGTTTTTATGAGTTTATGAGGTATGATTACATAATGTATAGGACGATGTTGAATAAGTGTGTAAGATGATGATTAACGATGAATGCAGATGCAATATTTATAATGTTTTGATGAGGTGTATATATTGCGTATCGGATTCACGACATGATTTATGAGGGGACTTTGGTCCATTGGTAGCTTCAATCCCACTATGCAGATTGAAATGATATGATGTTATGATGTGCTCCCTTGTGGAGGGTTGAAGACCCAGTGTCCATCCATGAGGATGTTTCGGTACCAAATGCATAATAAGAGGTTGCATATCATTCTAAATGACATAGCATGATTTGCATTTAATTTGTGTGATGATGTGATGTATTTGATGTTGTGTATCAATGAGCTTTGGGATGATTGGTTTTGTGATGTGATGTAATTGACGTTGAGTATAAATGAGTCGTGTGATGAAATGATTATGTTTTGTGAATCCATGTTTATAAAGTCTCATTTTTATATTACTTTATTGAATGTGAATTTACTCACTTTGTCTGTCTTTTATGATGGTCTATTATGTCATCCTGCAGATACTCAAGGTTAGCGGTGCACGTTTAGCTTGGAGTTAGTGATTTTGTCGTGGTTATTTAGAAGTGGAGCCATGCTATGTGTCCATGTAACATCAGGATGGGTTTTCGCTTGAGTTATTTTTTTTTCTTGAAATAAGATGTTGTACTTTTGATTTATCGAGACTTAAACAATGTTTTGGATTATATTATGAGGTTTTCTTTTAATTAAAGATGAAAGAAAATGTTTTGGTTTTTACGCTGCGTATTTCTTGAAAATTGAGTTTGATTTGTTAGTGATTTTACAAACCGTGTTATGGGACATGATTAATTGGATATTATATGATGTTTGAGCTATGAGAAAATGTGATTCCCTTTCACGAGGGAACTATGATATTTGATTTAAATTGTTTTATATTTGTGATGAGGTAGAAAGGGTGTTACATGTGACTTTCCCAAACTCACAGATACAGATGCTGGATTGTTAGAGGAAGGGTTCTCCGTAAAAGAAATTATGGATGCCATCAGTAATTGCAACGGGAACAAATGCATGGTTCCTGGTGGATTTAATTTTAAATTCATCAAAAGGTGTTAGGGTGTTATGCAGGAAGATGTAACTCAATGCATTCAAGAATTCCTTAACACTGCAACCTTACCAAAAACCTTTGTTTTTATTTCATTGTGTTAATTCCAAAGTGCTTGAATCCCCAACAATTGGAAGAATATCGTCCTATAACTCTTGTTGGTTGCATCTATAAGATTATTTCAAAGATAATGACGGCAAGGCTTAACAAGGTTATGGATAGATTGGTTTTAATATCTCAAACATCTTTCATCCCGTATAGGAAAATTTTAGATGGAGTTTTGGCGGTGAACGAATTAATAGACCTTTTTAAGAGGAAGAACAAAAGTGACATTCTCTTTAAAGTGGACTTCACACAAGCGTATGATAGTGTAGAGTGGGGCTTCTTAGATGATGTCTTGTTGGCGATTAATTTTGGAGCCAAATGGCATAATTGGATTAGAGGTTAAGTGTGTAACAACTTTCTTTCCGTTTTGGTAAATGGTAGCACCACAGAGGATTTCAAATGATATAGGGGACTTCGACAAAGGGATCCATTATCTCCCTTTTTGTTTGTTTTCTTGGAAGAAACTCTAGTATTTTTGGTGAGAAGGGAAATATCGAAGAATATGTTTAGAGGTTTTATTTTCGATGGAGAGGATTCTTTAAGTTTAATCCAATTTGTTGATGACACCCTTTTAGTTTGTGATGTTGTTTGGAAGAATTTGTGGGAGATTAAAGCCGTTCTCAGGGGTTTTGAACTGATATCACGCTTGAATACAAATTTTTTAAGAAGTTGCATTTATGGTATGGGGTTCGATGAAACATTTGTATCTTCTGTTGCACAGTTCCTTTCCTGTAATTCTGATTCAATTTCTTTTATATTCCTTAACTTAGTGATAGGCGATAATCATATGAGGATCAAATTCTTGCGTCTGGTTATCGATTTTTTCAAGGCTAAAATCTCAATTTGGAGAGGCAAGCAACTTTCCATTGGTGGTAGAGTTACATTAATTAACTTTTGTACTCACGAATTTATCGATACACCACCTCTCATTTTTTGTGTGGACGGGTTCCATTGGTAGTCAAGGAACTGATTGCCATTCAGAGGTATTTATTGTGTGGACAGGTTCCACTGAACTTGCTCATATTGCTTGGGTAAATTGGTCGTCAATTTGCAGATCGAAGGAGCACGACGGTTTGGGAAATGCGAAAAATGTCGCTATGTGAAAAACGAGTCTGCAAATTACGCCAAACACCTGCAGCACTATCAATCCAAAGAACTAACTTAGCAATCGATTCAGAAATTGAGCGATGAAGCCATGAAAGGACCATGGTATTACAGCGAATCCACGGTGCATAAAGAGAATCTGAAACTTGCGGTTTTGTGAGAGTTCCGTCAATGAACTTCTCCTTGTTCTTGGAGATCAATGCAATGTGCATAGATCGAGACCAGGTGTGATAATTTTTGTCGTCAAGCAATGGAGTAACAAGAACGATTGCAGGATTTTCACTTGGATGCAGGTAAAAGGGATTTGTGGAATTTGTTGAATAATCGACAAAATTCTGGGAAGCCATTGTTGAAAAAAAAAAAGAAGCACAAGAAACATGCATAAAGAATGCAGAAGCGGAAGCAGGAAGAAGAAGGAGAAACAATGGCTACCAGAGCTATGATAGCTCTGATACCATGTTGATGGTACATGAATGAACAACAAACTCCATGGAAACTTGCAGCAAAGTATATGCAATGAGGAAGAAGAGGATTAAAGGAGAAGATAAAGTTGTTATTCAATGTATAAAGCAGTTACACAATGTTCTTATATACACAATGGTTAATAACTGGAATAACTAACTAGGGCACGTGGCAAGCATACAGTAGCTGATATAAGAGGAAAATAATAGCTAATGTTAACAGGAATAAAGGATATTTCCTTATTTAACACAACTCGACTTTCAAAGTTGGTATGGCGATTAACGCTTGTGCAACAATCAATTTGGAAACTATTATTGGAGTATAAATATGATAATTTGGTTAGCAGAATTTTCTCAATATCTGATACGGAAAGGCACAACAACAAGGTAGAATCGTTGTGGTGGATAGATATTTTGCATATTGCGGATTCAAAAGAAGATGATGGATTTATGAAGCATTTAGTCTGCAAACTCGGTGAAGGCATAACTATATCTTTTTGGCATGCAAGATGGGTTGTTGGTTCGGTTCTGTGCTCGAATTTCCCAGAACTGTACGCAGCAATTTCACTAAGGTTTAGCAGTGTTTGTAACTTTGGTTTTTGGGCTGGCAATGCTTGGTAGTGGAACTTGGGACCGTTGAATACGTGGCTAGACAGTATTATTAAAGAACAATTTGAAGAATTGAACATGCTGTTAGTAGAGGTGGTTCCCTTAAGTGGAAGGAATGACATTTTTTCGTGGCCAAACTCAACAAACAACTGTTTTGACGTTAAGTCGTGTTACGCTTTTATGCAACAGGCTCGTGGCTTGGAAGTATTGGACATTGCTCTCAAGACTGCATTAGAGATTCTTTGGATTTCATAGATTCCATTAAAAGCGAAGATCTTTGGGTGCAGGTTAATGTTGGATAAACTCCCAACTCGATCGAACTTGGCTGCCAGAGGAGTAATATCTAATCCCCACGAGTCGGTATGTGTGTTTTGCTTTCATCATTTTTAATCTTTGTTTCATGTTTTCTCTTCTTGGCCAAGAATTTTGTTGGATTGAAAAAAAAATTTTGAATGGACGGGTGTGGAATGGGAAGCGAAGGATAATTATTATCAATATATGCTACAATGGCTTACAAAGGTCGTTGGCAGGAAATTATTGAAGTGAAATCTAGAGTATTGAAGAGGTTAAAATATTAATTGATCAAATATGATTGTATGAAATGTGAAAAGTTTTTCGAAAATTTCAAAAATAAAATAATAATAATAACAGAAGACTAATTTTTTAGAAGATGAAAATAAAAAATATAATAAAATAATGATATTTAAATAGTTTTTATAATTTATTAACGAATACGAATATACATCCATGGACATATATATAATTAAATATGCATCTGTATCCATTAACAAACATATATTTTAAATATTCATTTATTTCCGTGAATATCATTAAGCTTCTCGTCCCGTATCTGCGATGAAAGATTTTATCCGCGAATATAGATTTTTTTCCATCTCTAAATACATGTAATATAAAAATTTTAGTATTATTTAGTTTTTGGTTTAAAATATGATAATAATCAAATTAATATCAAATGGTATTTAAAATATTATTACGCAATAATATATATATATATATATATATATATATATATATATATATATATATATATATATATATATATATATATATATATATATATAAAGTTTTAAATAAATATTTTTAAATTTAATAAAAAAATAAGTCATTTTTATGATTTAGCACAATAAATATTAAATTGATCAAATCTATTAGATTTATCTTCCAAATTAATTTAACTCAAACAATCAAAAATTAAAATTTTATCAATCAAAATTCAACCTTTAAAATAAATCGAAATTTACATCGGATTTTAGTTTTAACCTGATATCGATTCAAACGTACCGATTGTCCAACCTTAAGATATATATTTTTCATTCAATTAATTTTAAAAAAAAAAAAATTGTATTTATTATTAGAGAGAGAAGATGTAAGTATAATACTGGAATAATTTGATAGAAAACCGCGGGAGAAATGTCCCACAGAATATTCTTAAATTTAGAGTATATCCAAATATTGACCAAATAATTTCAAGGTCCACCAAATCCATTGCAATGCCCAACGTTTAGTTTCTCCCAACAAAACATTAATTATATATTCATCCATTCATTTGTTAGTATCTATATTCAACACACAGATTCAGACAAAAGAAAAAAGAGATAAGAAAAATGGCTGCAATTTTAGAACTATGGGTTGGTGAGTTTTCAAAGATGAAAGAAAAGGTTATTCCTCCTAAGCCTTTCTTCTCAAAAGCCAAACAAAACAACAAGGAGATCGTTGATGTTCCAAGCAGAGACAGCTCTTCCTCTAACTCTTCAACCATGTCAGAGGAAACCGTCTGTTTGCTTATGGATCGATTCGTTCCTTGGTGATATATGTAATGGTTTTTGTTACATGGTTTTTATTAATTGTATATATAATCGATCGACCTATGTATGTTCATTAGTTTACAAAGTAATGAAAATTTACTTCTCTTGCTCTTTTTCTAGTCATGGGTTTTTATTTTTCATGTGTTATGTTACTAAGAAATTACAAGATATTATTGTTGAAAAAGTGCTCTTTGGTCTCTTGAGGATATTTGTAAAATCTAATAAAAATCAGGGTTTCAATGATTTTTTAGAAGAAAATATAATTTTTTTGGTCATTATTAAATGGAATTTCTTGTTAATAAAGACTTTCTTATTTATGGGTAATGGTGTTTTCAGAGATATTTTTGGCTGCTAAATTTTGTTGTAAGCATATGCAAGTTGCAACTCGATGGTTGTCTGATACTCCAACCACTTCATTAAAGATGATGTCCAACAACTTCAAGAGACAGACAATAAGGATGAAGAATGTCCAACCACTTGCAATTGAAAATTATGATTGTAAATTAAATTAATTATTGAATTAATGATATTCTTGCACATAATTAACGGTTAATAATGGGTACATATGTATAAGATAAATTTATATTTATTAAAAAATTTATTACAAGTACTAGTAGTTTTAAATTTTAATACTCTCTCAGTTTCTTTTTAAGTGTTATTTTTTTTCTTCATATATCAAGAAAATTAATCAATAGTATTACTTTTCATATAATAATTCTCATTTTACCTATACTACTCTTAATTATTTATTACATTCATTTTATTTTATTTCTCTCTCTGTAATAATTACTTTGGGTAATTTTGACAAAAATACATTTAATACTACCTTGAAATTTACGAGTGACAATTAAAAAAGAACACAAAATTATACAAAAAATGACATTTATAAAGGAACAGAGGGAGTACTATAATTGAGAGTGTATTTTAGAGCGATATTTTTTTATTTATAAATGTAAGCAAGTTTCAATAAAAGGAGAACTAGGGGTTCTCCGATTTGTTTATAGTCAAAAATAGGAGAAACACAACAAAAGAGAGATTACAAATCAATTAGTATTACGAAAGGAATAGTAAAAGATCTTTACTAAAGTCATAAAAATTACAATTGGAATGAGTAATTTCTCTACAAAAAAAATCACTTCTAAACTAAATATTTTATACCCAACATCGTATTGTTAAAATTCCACTTCTCCATCCAGAAACAAACTTCATTCCTAAAAGTCCATAGAGTCCAAACAATTGCTAGCTAAACAACTCCCAATTTTCCCTCTTTAATATTTTTTACACGGCAAAACGAGTACCAATCCATAAAATTCGGAAGACACTCTTCCTCCAACACGTCCGATTTACCGATCCAAGTGGCTATTTCCCTCCATATCGACTTTACCACATTACAAGCAAAAAAAATAGTGATTCATATTTTCCGGAACACCCCACAAAAGACACAATTCAAAGAATCAATATGTAAGTTAATACCTCTATAAGACTAAAGATCCTTTGTTGGAAGTCTGTTCACAAGAAGTCTCCACCCAAAAGCTTTAATCTTGAATAGAACCTCCATCTTCCAAATTAAAGTAATCACTTCATCGTACCTATTAAATGGACTAAAAAGAATACAATAAAATGCGGAAAAAAAGTAACAAGAAGCCACCGAGAAACCTACTTCGGATTTTAAATCCCAAGAAGTACTATCAAAATTATCCTCCAAAATGTCGTGATCCAAAACCTGCTCCTTCAAAGACACCAAATCGGCCCTAATATTTGTTTCATTAACCATCGACCCGCAAATGCCAAAATCCCACCAAATCCAAACACTTTCCGCCACCCCCCATAGGTGCAATAGATACCCTCTTTAATTACGTTTCCACAAATAAATCTGGACACTCTTCCTTTATAATAACATCCTCCAACCAACGAGTTTCCCAAAAAGGAATTGTAAAACTATTTTCTACCTTGAACCTATTACACTCAATTATAGGATTAAAGTGAAATATCTTACAAATAGAAGAAATATCCTTCCACCAAAAAGACATAGAAGAAGAAAGATATTATTTTTGTGTCTTCGCCACAAATGACCTTAGTTGCAATATCTCTATAACGAGCTCTCAACACATTAAACCATAGAAAATTTGGATTTTGAAGAATTCTCCATCTCCATTTGTTACGAAGAGCTAAATTAAATCCCTCCATATTTTGTATGCCTAGTGCCCCTTTCTCACGAGGAAGACACTCATCTTTCCAACTAACCCAATGAATCTTCATTTTCTCCTCCACACCTTCCTAAAGAAAATTGCTTTTAAATCTTAGTGAATTATTTAACTACTTTCACTGACATCTTGTAAAAAGACATAATAAAGATAGTTAGAGGATATAAAATAGATTTCAAGAGAGTGATTCTACCTTCTAGATTGAGAAAATGATTCTTCCACCCCATTAGACGCTTCTTCATTTTCAACAAAAGAGGATTCAAACTTTACAATTTCTTTGGATTAAATCCAATAGGAATTCCAAGAAAAAAATTACTATTTTCTGCCTTGCAAGAGAAAGCACAAGATGCCGCCTCCAAAAAATTAGAGTTAGAATTAATTTCGATCAACTTACTTTTATGGTAATTGATTCCAAGATCCGAAACTAGTTCCAAATCTTTCAACACCGTCTTGATAACCCAAACATGCCTCCAAGATCCTTCTCCCACCAACAAAGTATCGTCTGCACATCGGAGAATGTCAATCAGACATTTTCTTTCAATATCAAAGCTACCGAATTCCCCAATATCGCGAGACTTTCTTACCAACCTCGTCAACCCTTCCGCAACCAAAACAAAAAGAAAAGGTGAAAGGGGATCACCTTGTCTCAAACCTCTCTCGACTTCAAATTCCTTCTTAGGAATTCTGTTTACTAACACCGATATATTACTTTGAAAGATCAATAATTTCATCTATTTTCTCCACACCTCCCCAAAACCCATCTTAGACATCATGTATCTTAAGAAATTTTAACTCACCTTCATAAGCCTTTTCAAAATCCACTTTAAAAAGAATGCAATGCTTACCCTTCTTTTTAGCATAATTAACCACTCCGTTTTCCACCAAAAGTCCATCAAGAAATTGCCTCCCCGGAACAAAAGCTCTTTGTCACGGAGAAATAATAGAATTGAGAACCCTTTTCAACCTCCCCACTAATAATTTAGCGTTAACTTTGTAAAGACAACCTGTAGCACCCCACTTTCCCATTTTATAAAAATACAAATCACTATGAAAATAATAAGAGTTTATACCAAAAAGTAGGATGTCACCTCAATGAAAACCAACAATTGAACTTCTTTTATTAATCATAAAAATATAGTTTTTACATTAGAATCATACTTTAATTCAAAAGGGCCAATATCCTTCATGGTTTCGGAATTGATAGAGGAACTACAAACAATAACATTAGAAAAGTTTTGTTTCAAGCTACTTGTAGAACAAACACAAACTTCCTTGATGCCCTTCACCTTAATACAATCCTTCTGTCTCTATGTACCAGAATTCACCGTGTCCTTCACACTTACATAATTGATAGGGAAACTAGAAACAACAACAATATGACAATTCTGTTTCAAGCTGCTTGCAGAGGAGACACGAAATTACTTGATAGCCTTCACCTTAATACACTCCTCTTGTCTCCCTGTACCAGAATTCAACAGACAAACCGAGTTTATCGAATTCGCTTCTTGACAATCAACAGAATCGTTAACCACATCATGAACCTTCACCCGGTCTCCCATCTTAGTGACACGACCCGAAACAAAAGTACAAGATGAGAACTCCTTAATACTGTCATCAGTATCCTCATTACCAGAATCTAATTTTTCCACTAGAGAATCATTAAACTACTCCTCCTCTGATTCAGAGCTTCCACCAGTAATTTGAGATTGAGGGTTGCGTGAATGAATACCAACCATCCCATATGACTCTTCTCAAGTTTAATTGCTAAAATCCTTGCGTCTTCAACCTCCTTAAACTTGGCGAACCCAAATTTCTTTACGTGTTTCTTCTGAGTGAAATTGACACATCCACTATCTCACCAATACATCCAAAGATCTCAAAGAAATTCTTCGCCTTGCTGCCATCAGGAAACTCCGAAAAAATATCAAAGTTAGAGATGAAATTTCTTCGCTCACAAATCTTCTGCCAATAGGGAATGAGTCCCAACGAGGAGCTCAATTCTTGAATTTTCTACTATGCACCTCCGTCCAACCACCCTCACTGTGAAATAATCCACCGATCATGGTGGAGAAGCCTTGCTTTAGAGCTATATTTTATAATGGAGAGTTAATGACTAATAGTTTGTTTTTATAATTTTAGACCGTGCCATAAAACATTTAAAATAAATCTAGTATAAGCAAAATCAATGAACTTCTGGTGACATAAATTGTTTTTTTTTTTTTAATTTTCAAAATTCAAAAACATTTCTTTCTATCACTTCTACTAAAAATATTATTACTAACAATTTGATTCTCTTTTTGACTTCAATAAAATTTTCAAGTTTAAGGGAAATCATTTTCGAATAGTAGCGGTAAAAGACATTATTTTTCTTTACAATGAAAAAAATGTCATTGTTTTAACTAAGAACACCCATTTATAAACTAAACAAAAGGATAAAGCTGAAAAGGATAAAAAGAATTAAATATATGGCTGGAGAATGAATTTCTCTATAAATAAATTATATTAGAAACGATTTTTCTGATGATTTATATGAATCTACAAGATTGTTAAAGACACATGCATGAGAAGCTTTGAAAAATAAATACGGCATTAAGAAAGTTGGTGCAAAACATATGTCATGAGTCACTGCCTCAAGTAGAAAATGATTGATGAAAAATACGTGGAAACTTAATCCCACGAAATCTAGAAGATATCGCACAAAATCATCACTTCAGCCCTCATAGACAATAATTATCTTGATATTATCTCATGTCAGACGCAACAACGACTAATTAAGTCTAACTTCCAAGGAAAATACAATCTGATGATTAGAAATATCGTGATTGAGAGCATTGTTTTGCCTTGCCCAAGATGCACTGATGTACGAGTTGAGGAAAATTATATAACATTGATAATAGTGAGGGGGACGACACCCAATCTAATGCTGAAGAGGGTGGGGATATCGACATTGAGATGGACCACCGAGAGCAACTCTCTCCTACTCCTCCACGTCTCACACCATCTCTAGATCGTCATCTCTCACATCCATCACATGCACATTACCCTAACCAGCCCCTCCCCCATGTATGCATTATGCTTCTTCATTTGCAGATTGCACTTCTCGTCACTGTAGCAGTGTTGACTATGAGCTTAACGTGCTACATCACGAAGTTGCGGATCTGCGCCATGAGGCACAAACACACAACGACCATTAAGCTGAACGTGACCCAAAACTTAACACATTGAGCCAACAAATACAAAGCATGCAGATGTAGCGAAACACCCATAATGCATTAGAGGATGAGCATAATCATATATTGCGCCTGCAAGACACTGTGATCCAGGACATGCGGTTTCACATGTAAGACCATGGTATGCAACCTCGCCAACTTGGTGATGGTCAGGGTTGATGGCCCTTACAGGTTCTACTTTCCTTTCTCGCGCTTCTATAAATACTTTAGGGACAATGTATGATTTAAGTGTGGGGGAGGAAATTTCCCGCTTTCATAGATTATATTTTCTCTCTCTTAATTTAGTTTACTTGCTTTATAGATTAGGATTTCCATGCTTTTTAGTTTATGTCCTTTAATTTTTGTTGTTAATTAGTGTTATCGAGTCTTTACATGTGTTGTCGAGTCTTTTATGCGTGTATTTTTGCACTGTTATTAATTTCTCCCAAATTCTCAAGCCCACCAATTTTTTTGAAAAGGTCTAAAATCCGTAGCACACTTTAAAAGTATATATGTTACAACGGAAGAAAGGCTAAGGACACTTGGGAAAATTTGGAAAAAAAATTGGTATTGTCCTAACACTTAAAGCCTCCCGAAAATGGATATCAATTTAAACACCCGTTGTGCCATAGTGTTGAATTTTTGTTTGGCAGTAATCCTCAAATATTTTCTCTATCTAATCAGGTAACATATATAATCATACATTAATTAGGTTAGTCGATGAATATAAGCCAAAAAATGAATAATAAAAAGGGAAATTTGCATCTACTAAGTTGGATAACCCCCACCCGCTTACTTAACCCAATGATGGTTGAACCTTCAAAAAAATTCAAATGAAAAAAAATTGCATCTTTAATAAAAAAAGATAAAATAAAAAGAAAAGATGAATAAAGTCACTAATAGACTTTCCTACCATGTGTGTGATGACATTAATATATATAATTCATCCTCTTTAAGAGACTAACGCATGATTACCAATTTTCTGTGTAAACATAACCTTAATGTAATTCACATTGATGTAAATCCCGTGTTCCATGAGCGCACTAGACACTTGGAAATTGTTTGCCATCTCGTTAAAAAAACACTAAGTTCATATCCTTAAACTTCTGTTTGTGTCTTCACAAGATCAAATTGGATATTTTTTCACTAAACCATTCCTATCTCAACGATTCCTCATGTTATTATCCAAGTGGATGATGATTGACGTATATCTTCCAACTTATGGGGGATAACACTCAAGGATAATGAATATAAAAAGTATATAATGTAGTTACAAGTTAGTTATGTCAAATAACTAACATATTAGACGAACTTTTCTTTCATAACATGGTAGTTAGTTGTCAGTTGCTAGTTGCAAGTCTTCCTCTTTTAGCAATGTTAATTTTAGAGTTTGTTAGAGTGAATGATTGTGTCGTTTGTTATCATACTCCACATATATGGTCCGTTTGTTTTGACTTTTTTAAAAAATGACTTTTATAGTATAATCAAATTTTGTGGAAAAAAAATTTACAAAGAAAATTTTTATAAAAGTTTCAAATGAAAATTTGGTTTTAATAGATATTCTTAAAATGTTAATTTAGATATTTCATCATTTTATCGGAAAAATATGGATATCAAAGTTTCAAAAAATCACTTAATTTTGAAGTTATTTTAAATAGATTTTCATGAAAATCATTTTTGAGATACAACTTTTTTTCAAAAATTGTGACATTGACTATCTTTTGATCTTCAATAATGTATATTTATGTTGTATGATGTCAAAATTAGTTTTGCAATTTAGAAAAAATAAATATAAAAAAACTTAATAATATTTTAAATCATAATTTTACAAAATCCAATTTTAAAAATAAAAATAAAAATCTATTTTTTTAAAACTAAAACAAAATGTGACTCAAAGTCTATAAATATCATATTTAACACGGATGAAGTAATCAAACTTACAACTATAAATATCATATTTAATACTAATGAAGTAATTAAACTTTATTCATATTAATTATATTGGCTCTGGCTCAAGTGTTATGAGTTCACATCTTCGTTTATTTTTCTTTAAGTTTTAAAATTTCTTAACAACTTTAAATTTTAATTCTATCAATTTAGAATAAAAATGTTTTAGTCAAAAGAAAAGAAGTTGAAAATAATAAACGTGGAAATGGAAATTATGTAATTTGTTTGCTTCGAAAAATGGCCCACAGAATACTATGAACTTTAAAATAAATCTTATCCAAAGTGGTGTTCTTTTCATTTCTGTGTGCCACCGCATCCAAGGTCCTCCAAATGCAGTGCCCTAGTTTAGTTTCTTTCATCCAAAAAAAAACCTTATATATTATGCTACATCAATTTATAATTCTTATACTTGAGTTTGTAATGAAGATCATAGAAGGTAACGACCTTATTTTTTCATTCACAGTCATGAAGAGTCTTAGAGCAAATTATCTATGATATTTCCAAGCAAATCAAAGGAAAAACACCAACAATTAGAGATGGGAAATTCTTAATGTACTATATGAATTATTAACGGACTCTTGTGAAAATATATTAATACTTCCAGATTTTAGAGATACATCTTCAAACGCAACCAAACTTTATACATTCCCGAGTAAGGTCATAAGGCAATGGAATTTTTTTACGGAGATGCATCTCCGTGAAAATTACAAAATACATATCTAGATACTATTTGATTAAAAACGCATTAGAACCATTTCACCTTCCTCACTTCTAAAAAAATACTCTCTAAACCTTCAAGTTTCTAAAACTCTCTTAATTCACTTTCTTTCAAAATCATTCAATCAATTTCAAAGCTTCTTCCATCTACATCAAGTCCATCAAAGAGTTCACTCAACAACGAAATAAACTCACAATTTGTAAGTTTTTGTAGAAATTGGGGATTAGGTTATGAAATAGGTAGTTTATACATGTTATGTAAATGAGAAACATGTTTGATTGGTAGTTTTACTAATCAATGCACTATTTTTGACATTTTGAGATACTGAATTTCTTCCATTAATGCTAATGTGAGTTACATCTCTGCCTCATATTCAGTTCCTTTTGATCAAACTGATACCTCAAACGCTTATGATCACTAAACACCTCAAATCTAGAACCATAAAGATAATGTCTCCAGATCTTTAGTACAAACACCACTGCGGCCAACTCCAAATCATGAGTAGGGTAATTCCTCTCATGAATCCTCAACTGACGTGAAGCATAAGCCCCACTTGGTTATTCTGCATCAATACTCCTCCTAAAACCATCAGAGAAGCATCATAATACACCACAAACGACTCATTTGGTTTAGAAAAAACAAAACTAGAGCTTTAGTCAAACGCTTCTTCAACTCAACGAAACTTCGCTCACAATGAACATCCCACACAAACGCCTTACCTTTACAGGTTAACTGAGTCAACGGAAGAGCTAACTTTGAAAACCCCTCAATGAATCTTCGATAATAACTAGCTAATCCCAAAAAGCTTATGATCTCGGTCACTGACTTTGGAGCTTCCCATTGTCGAACTGCATCTACCTTGGATGGATCCATTGCAATACCATTACTCGAAATGACATGACCAAGAAAACTCACATCTTCCAACCAGAACTCAAACTTAGATAACTTCGCATAAAGCTTCTTATCCTTCAACACTTACAATACAATCCGTAAATGTTCCACATGTTCTTCTTCTGATTTAGAATAAATCAAAATATCATATATGAAAACAACCACAAACTGATCTAAGTACTCATGAAAAATCCGATTCATATACTCCATAAATACTCCAGGAGCATTAGTAACTCCAAACGGAATCACCACATATTCATAATGTCCATACCGAGTCCTGAAAGATGTCTTCTGAATATCGTCATCCTTTACACGTATCTGATGATAACCCGACCTCATGTTAATCTTGCTAAACACCCGCGTACCCACCAACTGATCCATCAAGTAATCTATTCTCGAAAGTGGATATTTGTTCTTAATTGTCACTTTATTCAACTTTCTATAATCAACGCATAATCTCATACTACCATCTTTCTTCTTTACCAG
Source organism: Lathyrus aphaca (assembly GCA_963966055.1). Classification (NCBI taxonomy): domain Eukaryota; kingdom Viridiplantae; phylum Streptophyta; class Magnoliopsida; order Fabales; family Fabaceae; genus Lathyrus; species Lathyrus aphaca. The sequence continues at coordinate 308,469,574 of OZ014521.1, forward strand.
CAACACTGGAGCTCCCCAAGGTGACACACTTGGCCTCATGAACTTCTTCTCTAACAACTCTTCCAAATGTTTCTTCAACTCTGATAGTTCTGACGCCAACATGTGATGCGAAGCTATAAAAATAGGTCTAGTACCGGGTACCAGATCAATACTAAACTCTAATTCCCGTTCCGGAGGTACATCAACAATATAATATAGAAATACTTCTGGGAACTCTCTCACTACTTGCAACTCATTCACTACAGAATCATTCTCAACCACCAAGGATGTGAACAAAGCTAACACTTGAGCTTCTTAATCCAAAAGCTCTAACTCTTTAGAAGAAAAATAATCCTCTTCCTTCTGTTCTTCTGGAGCAAAGAAACACACAGTCTTATTGTAACAGTTGATATGAACATGATTCAACTCCAATCAGTTCATTCCCAAAATCACATCAAGTCTTTACCATAAATCGATAAAGGACACTACAAACAAACCAGAGAAGTAGTCACCGATCCTTTCACAGGAGTTTCGATAACCATTTCTTCTTTCATCGAAGAAACAACAAGACCTAATATTTTCACACAATCAACAACAATAAAACAGTGTGTTGCACCAGTATCAATCATAGCAATCAAAGGCGTATCATTAATGTAGAAAATACCTTTGATTAGTCGATCCTCACTAGAAGTCTGAGTTCCTATCAAAGCAAACACTTTCCCTCCAGTTGAAGCTTTCTTTTGCTTCATGAAGTGAGTATTGATATGGCCTAGCTCTCCACAGTTGTAGCAAGTCATCATGTTAGTCTTGCAATCTGCGATCAAATGCCCAGGTTATTGATAACGAGAAATCGTATCAATTATTTAGCACATTTCTAGTCCGTTTTAAATGCATTTTGATATAATTAACTCCCAACTTTTCCGAGTTTTTCACATTTTTTACAGTTATAATGTTTGTCAAGTCAAATATATGCAAAATGAAGATATGGAATAAATACACATGAGACAAATCAAAGAACAAAACACAGAAGAGATTTCTGCATATCTTGTTGCAGTGACGGTCGTCACACAACCCTTACGATCGTCATGCATATTTGGGCTTGCTACGATCGTCACACCAACCTTACGACCATCGTACAGGGAAAATGGCATATAACGCTCGTCACAGAAGGGTTACGCTTAGTTTACTTAATTGTTAAAACCCATAACTGCTATGTAAACAAACAGAGAGATTTTCGTCCACCATCCTGAATTCTTCTCAACACCAATTACACGGAGCAAATTACTGCTCCTATTTTCCCTCAGTTAGTGGGCTTTTATTGGACCTATTAATTCTCCAACTACCATATTCTTCATTTCCTATAAATAGAAGCATCAACAGAAGGAAAAGTGGGAGAGTTTTGTTGCACCAATTGTTACCGAAGCTCTGCCAAATTTATTCTTGTTTTTCGTTATTTCCATTCTTTTGTTTTCAGTTACTTTAATTTCTTTTCAATTCAACTACCTGTAAGTAATAGTTTCCAACATTAGGAAGCTATTACATTATATTAGGATTACTATTTTCTAGCCTCAGAACTCGTATTCAATTTCCGAGAAGATCTAAGCTTGCCGCCATTTGTGGAAGAGGGATCTACGAGGAAAAGTTCTGTTGTATCATGTTTTAATATATTGCATTATAATTTTATTGTTTAATTAGTATTTATTAATTATGTTTGAATTCTATTTTAATTAATTATTATTGCTTTTCTGTTTTAATTAATATGTCTAGCTAATCTAATAATGTCGGTATGTAATAATGGTAACCGAACAAATTAAATTAATGCTATGCTAAAAGTTCTAATTAACTTAATTTCTGACTGAGACTTTTTATGATTAAAATCAAGCTTTTTGTTACGAGAGTAAAAAGAGTAGAAAAGGTTAGGATAGAGACCATGAGAGTGTGAGGTTTTAACCGGATAGCTAAAGTTAGGCATTTGATTTAAATACAGTGAGATCGCTTTAAACTGAATTAGATTTTATTAAGTTTCCAAAGAGTATTTTCTAAACACTTATGGGCTAGTGAGAGCAGGCATAGGGCTTTAGGAATATAATCTAATACAAGACCATGAGAGTGTGAGTTGAGGGTTTTTAAATTGATAATTTTTAAGCAATAAAGTGAAGTATTTCTCGACACTTAGTCTTGGTTTAATCCGCATAGGCCTACTAAGTTACATACCGACCGCCTTATTCATATCATCTTAATTCAAGTAATTTTTCCCTTTAGTTCACCTTTAGAAACCAAATACGTGACAATCTTCGCCTTAGCTAACATAGCGAAATTTATAGCACTAGAGTTATAACTTAATCCCTGTGGGTTCGACATATTTTTTTTACTACGCGATAGACTGTGTATTTGCAGTTAAGATACCGTTAGACGTTAGGTCGATCGCACATCAAGGTTTTGGCGCCGTTGCCGGGGATTTTGTATTTAGTCACTAATGCACTTTAAAAGTGTGCATTATAGTCTAAGGCAACCAATTTATTTTTCTTAATTCTTATTCACCGATTGTATGCCAAGTATTCACTCACAAGGAGAAGATTTGCAACCTCCGATCGCTGAATTAGAGCGCTTTTTACATTTAAGACGCCGTATAGTAGAGTATCAACGAAGGTACAATATTCCTAATCTTTTATCCTTTCCACCCGAATCAGTTGAAAGCCAAGAAGGAACATCTAGAGAAGCTGAGATGGCCGAAGAAGAAGGAACTCATCCACTCTCGTATTACGTTGTTCTCTCACAAGCTGAACCTCATAACATCATCGTCGCACCTGCTATCATTCGAAACGATTTCGAGTTGAAACCATCGCTAATTTTAGTTGTGCAACAAAACCAATTTTTCAGAAATCTTACCGAAGATCTGAACTTGCATCTGTCGATATTCATGCAATATGCTGATACAGTTAAAGCGAATGGAGTTACCCAAGAAGCAATCAGACTACATATTTTTCCTTTTTCATTACGAGACAGAGCAAGAGCTTGGCTCTAATCTCTGCCATTGAATTCAGTCACCACCTGGGATGAGCTGAAGAAAGTCTTCTTAGCAAGATATTTTCCACCTAGCAAAACAATTATGCTAAGAGCTCAAATCAACGAATTTAAACAAAAGAAAAACAAATCTCTTTTCGAAGCTTGGGAACGATACAAAGACATGCTGAGACTATGCCCTCATCACAGTTTAGTAGAATGGATGGTAATCCATACCTTTTACAATGGGATCTTGTATAACACAAGAATGCCGATAGACGCTGCCGCAGGCAGAGCTTTGATGAACAAAGAGTATAACGAAGCTCGTGAATTTATCGAGAATATGGCTCAGAACCATTTTCAGTGGGGAATCGAAAGAACTGCAATAAAGAAACCAACCAAAGGAGGCATGTACGAAGTAAGTAGTGTGGATCAATTAATGCTAAATTTGATGCTCTTGCTCAAAATATAGATAACCTGGCTGTAACATCAACAACCACCGTGGCTGCGGTAACACCTAACTGCGAGTTGTGTTGAGTTCAAGGACATGCTGCCCCCGATTGTCAGCTATTAGTCGGAATCGCCACAAACCAAGTGAATTATGCCCAAGGAAATCCCTACTACAATACATACAACCCAGGATGGAAGAATCATTTGAACTTTTCTTATAAAAACAACAATGCTTTGTATGCACCTGGTCAAGCACCAGCTACACCCCCAGGATATCAAAAGACCGCTCCTGTTGTCCCTAGGAAATAAAATCTTGAATTAATGATAGAAAACTATATAGCTGCCCAAACTCAAACAAATAAAGACTTCCTGAACCAAAACATACACACTAATGAGAAGATTAAACAACTGGTGCGCAAAGTAAATGCGTTAGCTACACATAACAAGATGCTTGAAACTCAAATTTCACAAGTAGCTCAACAGCAAGCACCTACTGCTGCCCCTGCTGGTGTATTTCCTGGACAACCACAACCTAATCCAAAAGGACAAGCGAATGCTGTGATATTGAGAAGCGAAAGAGAACTTAACGAACCGACTGATCCAAGGCTTGAAAATCCAGCCATGTACTAAAAGCAGGATAAACCAACTGAAAAGGAGAATGAACCAGAAGAAAAGGAAGAAGATAACCAAGAGGTTGTGGATAAAGAGAAGCCTTATGTGCCTCTACCACCTTATAAGCCACCCATTCCGTATCCTCAAAGGCTAACAAATTCCAAAACGATGAACCAATTCAAGAAATTTGTTGAACTTATGAAATAGTTAAATATCACAATTCCATTTACATAAGCCATCACTCAAATACCATCGTATGCTAAATTTCTCAAGGAGATTTTATCTAATAAGAAAAATATTGAGGATAACGGAACAGTTACACTTACTCCTGAGTGTAGCGCTATTATCCAAAATAATATGCCTCCTAAGCTGAAAGACCCAGGTAGTTTCTCTATACCTTGTAATATTGGAAAGTTCGTCATAGACAAAGCTCTATGCGACTTAGGATTAAGTATCAGTGTCATGCCGCTATCTATTTGCAAGAATTTGGAAATGGGGTAACTTAGAACCACTAAAATGTTCGTTCAATTAGCTGACCGATCAGTTAGATACCACGTAGGTATACTGGAAAACGTTCCAATAAGAATAGGTCAATTCTATATCCCGACCGATTTCATAATCATGGACATTTCTGAGGATTCAGTTACTCCTATCATATTAGAAAGACCTTTCCTAGCCACGGTTGGAGCCATAATTGACGTAAAGAACGAAAAACTAACCTTCGAAGTGGGAGAGAAAAAAGTGGAATTCATCCTTACTCCATTCTTACAAGCACCAGCCATGGATGACACTTGTTATCTGATTGACGTAATAGACGAGTGCGTAAGAGAGATGGAGGCAGAACAAACCACATACTCTGAAATTATGAAGATACAAATCCCACTGATCTTGGAAGATGACAATTGGCGTGAACCATATAAAGATGACCGTCTAAGCGAAAGTTTAGCACTTACACCTGATCATATGCCAGGACCAAAAGAACCAACTTTAGAACTGAAAACCTTACCTAAAAATCTAAGATACGAATTCCTAGACACCGAACTTAAAAAACCAGTAATAGTTAATGCCGACCTAGGGCAGCTCAAAACTAAGAAATTGTTAGAAGTCCTAAGGAAGTATCCGAGTGCATTAGGTTATAACATTTCTGATCTAAAAGGAATATGTCCATCAATCTGCATGCATCGTATTATGCTAGAAGACGATTATAAAACCTCTAAAGAACCTCAAAGAAGAATTAACCCTATACTTAGCACTGTAGTCAGAGATGAAGTTAAGAAGATATTAGAAGCAAAAATCATATATCCGATCTCCGACAGTCAATGGGTTAGCCTAGTACATGTCGAACCAAAGAAATGAGGCATCACTCTTGTGAAAAACGCAAAAGGCGAATCAATAACACAAGGAGTGGTGACCGAAAGTAGAGTCTGCATTGACTATCGTAAATTGAACAAAGCTACTCGAAAGGATCGTTTTCCTTTACCTTTCATAGATCAGATGCTAGAGCGATTAGCCAAACATTCGTACTTCTGCTATTTAGATGGTTACTCCAGATTTTTCTAGATCCCTATTCACCCTGATGACCAAGAGAAAACTAAATTCACATGCCCCTATGGAACATTCGCTTACAGACGAATGCCCTTCGGATTGTGTAATGCCCCTGCAACTTTTCAACGATGTATTACGTCGATCTTTGCAGATTTCATAGATAACATCATGGAAGTATTCATGGACGATTTCTCTGTGTGGGGAAAGCTTTGAAGGATGTTTATTGAACTTAGAAAGTGTACTAGAGAGGCGTGTAAAGGTAAATCTCTTGCTTAACTAGAAAAAATGCCATTTTATGGTCAGACAAGGAATCATATTAGGACATGTTATATCTGACAAAGGAATTAAAGTTGATAAAGCCAAAATAGAAGTCATAAAAGACCTTCAACCACCTAAGACCGTATGAGAAGTACAAAGCTTTTTAGGCCATGCCGTTTTTTACCGACGATTTATCAAAGACTTCTCGAAAATCACTAAGCCTTTAACCGGTTTATTAATGAAAGACGCATAATTCATATTCGATGAAAGGTGCCTAAAAGCATTTGAAACTCAGAAATCAACTCTTATCACCGCAACAATCATGTAACCACCTGATTGAAGATTTCCTTTCGAAATCATGTGCGATGCGAGTAATTATGTTGTAGGCGCAATTCTAGGACAAAGAAAAGACAAGAAATTTCATGAAATCTACTATGCCAGTAGAACTTTAGATTCCGCTCAAATGAACTACGCCACAACTGAGAAAGAACTGTTAGTAGTTGTCTTTGCATTCGACAAATTTCGATCCTATCTAGTAGGAGCAAAAATAATCATTTAAATAGACCACGCCGCTATCAGATACCTTTTAACCAAGAAGGATGCCAAACCAAGACTCCTAAGATGGATTTTATTGTTACAGGAATTCGATCTAGAGATCAAAGATAAAAAAGGCACTGAAAACATAGTAGCAGATCATCTGTCAAGATTAGAAAATATCAAACCTGAACCAGTGCCTATTAACGACGATTTTCCTTATGAACACTTGATAGCGCAAATAAAAAACGACCTAGCCCTACTAGAACCAATCAAACCAGAAACCAAAGAAACTGTGGAAGCAATCCATACAAACGAAAGAGTACCTTGGTATGCTGACATAGTTAACTACCTAGCCATAGGCGCACTTCCACCAGATTTAACATATTAACAGAAAAATAAATTCTTCCATGATCTCAAATACAATTATTGGGACGAACCTTTACTTTTCAAGAGAGGAACCGACAAAATTTTTCGTTGATGCATACCCGAAGAAGAAATTGAGGATGTCATTTCCCAATGTCATTCATCTCCGTATGGCGGACATGAAAGTAATTCGAAAACTTGTGCCAAGATCTTACATCGCTGTTATAAACTGTGATCTGTCAACGCACTAGTAATATCTCAAGATGAAATGAAATGCCTCAAAGAGGAATACTTGAAGTAGAAGTATTTGATGTATGGGGAATCGATTTCATGGGACCATTCCCATCTTCTTTCGGAAGTAAGTACATACTCGTTGTTGTCGACTATGTTTCGAAATGGATTGACGCTATAGCTTCTCCTACCAATGACACGCGAGTAGTGATTAAGCTTTTCAAGAATGTAATCTTTTCAAGATTTGGTGTACCTAGACTTGTCATTAGTGACGGTGGCTCCCATTTCATTTAGAAAATATTCGACAAATTACTATCCATGTATGGAGTCAGACACCGTGTAGCAACACCATATCATCCACAAACAAGTGGACAGGTCGAAGTCTCAAACAGAGAAATAAAACAAATCTTAGAAAAGACTGTTGCCATATCTAGAAAAGATCGGTCATCCAAGCTTAACGAAGCTTTATGGGCTTACAAGACAGCTTACAGGACGCCTATAGGAACTACACCCTTTAAACTTGCGTATGGAAAGTCCTGTCATCTCCCAGTAGAATCAGAACATAAAGCATATTAGGCGATTAAAACGCTAAATATAAACTACACTGCCGTGGGAGAAAAGCGAGTCTTTGATATAAATGAACTGGAAGAATTACAATTAGACGCTTTTGAGAATGCTAATATATATAAAGAAAGAACCAAAAGACGGCATGACAAGCGTTTATCTAAGAAATAATTTAGTGTGGGAGACGTTGTTCTCTTATTCAACTATAGACTTAGGCTCTTTCTTGGGAAATTAAAATCTAGATGGTCAGGCCCTTTTGAAATTACAAAAGTGTTCCCTAGTGGAGCAATAGAAATCAAGGGTAGAAATAGTGAACCGTTCATAGTAAATGGACAATGATTAAAACAATACCATTATATAGAAAATAGAGAATATGCGAACAGTCTAAAACTATTAGAACCTCCCACTAATTCCCCTGATTAATCTACTACTAAGCACTATGTCAGGCTTAGGACGTTAAAAGCAACGCTCAGTGGGAGGCAACCCACCATATTGCTTTTTGAGTATTTTACTTTAATATTTCTTTTATTTCCTTTTATTTCTATTGATTTTTTGTATTCTCATTATCTCATTTTTTCTAAAATCTTTATAAAACTGTTATGCTGAATTTAAAAACTTTACTTGATACATGATTTGTAAAAGTCTTTTCTACCTTACCTTCCTTCCATAAAGATTTATTTCTCCCATTTTAACATTCACTATGGAACCACAACCATAGAATTTCTGGAAACTACTTTTAGAGATAGAAACCAGAGAAGGAAATTTGAGGAGTTGTCACAAAGAAATATTGTTATGACCCTTTATTATGATGAGTCAACCTTGGATACCTTAGATATGTTAGACATTGTCTTATATCTGTCTAACCAGTTGGGATGGGAAAGAGCCCACATTAAGTCTAGATTTGTCACCTATCGCGAGTTTACCTTTGAGTTTTTAAGCTCTTTAATTCACATACCTGGTCGCGGATTCGGAGCCAGAAAAGGATATATTAGTTTCAGACTTTTTGGTATTGAGTTCTCTTATAACCATAAGGAACTAGCTGATTTATTAGGATTCCCTAACGGACCTTTTGCATTTACCACCACCCAAATGGAACTAATGGATTTTGAGCTAAATTACTTATGGGGTACTTTAACCGGGAATTACCACCCTGAGCCGGATACCATGGATAACAATGAAATACATAACCCTGCTATCCGCTATTTCCATAAGATTCTAGCCCATACACTATTCAGAAAGGAAGAAAACCAAACCTTAGCCCTTCATGATGCAAACTTTTAACCGCATTATTCAGGATCCTGATGCCCCAATCATCGTAGGCGGTCTAGTACCTATGATTGCTGAAGTTCTTGGACTTAGATACCAACTTAATAGGTGCATACCATTTGACAGACGTATCATAGGAAACTTAGGAACTGCACCTTACGACTACTTGATTAGGAATGAAGTCGTCGCCATATTTACCCTTCCGAACCATGCAAAAGTAAGTGTCCACAACCGTGACAACTGGCTTTATGAACTAAACCCACCTAATCCACCATCATCACCTGATACACCACTAGATTATCAAGTTCTTGATGAAAATATGTCCGATTATGAGTTTGATCCTGCGACCCCTCCTAATTATTATGAACCAAACCACATTGATGAGGATACTGATGTCCCTAAAATGGATGAAGGAGTGTACAATGAAAACCTGAATAATATCCTTAACACAATGGATGTTTACCAAGTTGAGATCAATGGGATCAAAGATGAACTGAAAAGCATTCGACAAGATCTCATAAGCTTAACGGATATAACCGTGGATCAATTTTACCACATAAATTCGGTTTTGGAAGACTTAAAGAAAAGACAACCATGATGAAATAACATTCAGCAAAAGTTTTATTTGTTTTTTGTTTCTAGGACCAGTTTAGTTTCCTTTTGTTTTGAAGTTTCATTTTACTTTTATCAGTTTATTTATTTCTGCACGATTTCGTTTTATGCAACTTCTACTTTATGTTCAGGAACAACAATTTCAATTTAGTGCAATTTTTATCAGTTTCAATTTTGCAAGCAAGTTACTGCATTTTACATTTTACTTTTGGTAGCTAATGATAGTAATTCCTAATTATGCTGCTTGGATGATTTCAAATTGAGTTAGTAGCTATTATGTGCCTTATATGTATTATCATGACTGTTATTATACGAATTATATTGATCATGCTGCATAATTTTTGTCTAACCTGCTAATTCTAGAAATCTGTTGAAATTCCCTGGTTTTTGTAACGCTGACGATCGTAATGGCTAGTTGACGAGCGTCATGCTCCTTTGCCCATGTTATGGTCGTAATGCTCATGTGATGATCGTCACCATTCCAGAGAACACGTTCTCTGTAACTGCAGAAGCTCTTCATTTCATTCAAACTTATCTCTTCTTCTCCCACAACCTTCCACTACCTCCCAATTTCAATTCCTTAACCAACCATCACCTCCACTAAATTCTCATTATTTCTCTCATAAATTCAACCTTTCCATATACCCATTCTCACTATTTACCCGAACATTTCCCAAACTTCTCACATTCCTTCAACCTAAAATTCTAACAACTCTACACCTTTTGCATGTTATGGCGAATAATCAAAACCCAAACATCATTTTCAGAGATACTGAGCAAGGCGAAGCTCAACGTTCGAAGTTTCAAATGTTCCAACGCTGTGGTCTCCAACAGACTCAGTATATCGACACTGAATGCTTGAGAACCTTGGGATTGTTTCACAGCGTCCAAAAATTAATGCAGAATGTGGGTTTATGGGAACTTTGCATTCAACCGAAACGACTCTACGAAGCTCTAACTCTTGAGTTTTTAAGTACTTTTTCCTACATGACTCCGGCAGGCGCCACCAGCCAACTTACTGGCGTGACTTCATTTCGCATGTTCGGTGTTGAGTACATATTCTCTCAAAATGAAATTGCACAACTACTTGGATTTGACTCTGGTGAGGAAGTCCATCACCGCGTACCAGACAACTTCACCGAAGAGGCTTTCAACTTTTGGCAGAAGCTAACCAACACATAAGCTGTAGCATTTGATCACCTCAATGCTACTCTTATCCACAACCCTGCCATTCGCTACTTCCACCGCATTCTCGGCAACACAATTTTCGCCCGAGATGGCAACCACAAGCTTAATTCAAAAGAGCTCTTCTTCATTCACTGTGCCTTAGAAGAAAAGAAGATTAATGTTTCTCCTTTCCTGTTGTACCACATTCAATCCATCTGCCCGAGATGCGGTAAACCTTTCTATTCGGAGGCATTGTCACCTCTATTGTGCTGAGTCTGAACTTAGGCCCCAATCTTGCCAACCTACCTTCCATGGCACCGATTTACCTCACTTTGGATCACTACAAGGCCGCACATCTTATCTTTGAGAGAGAAGATGGAAAATTCAACCCGGTAATCTGTAATGTTGTTTTCCATAACATTATCTTGCCTTGCAGGGACCGCATTGATCCTGACGACCAGGCCACTTGGATTTACGACCCTGAAGCTCCTGAGGTCAGAATTCCTATCCATGAAGAAGTCCCGAATGCTCCTGTTGATGAGATGGAAGAAGAGATAGATACTACTGCCCCTACTCCTAACATTCCTGAAACTTCATCAAGACAACAACCTCAAAGCGACATCATCCTTGAAGAAATCCTTCGTGCCATACACCATCAAAACCAAATGTCCTCCGCACTAGAAAGGAAACAAAAAGAGCAGTATGATAACTTGTATGCACAGAACGCTCAAATCATCAGCAATCAACAAACAATGGATGATAAGCTCAAGGAAGTTTTGACTGAGATGGGCACACTGAGAATGGTTGTCAACAACCTATACTCTCATGACACGGATGAAGAAGCAACACCATCCAGAAGAGCATGCACCAGAAGTAGAAGACGTGATCCCCAGTAGTTTTTGTTCTTGCACTTCTTGTTTTCATTTCCCTTTGCCGCATCGTTGTATTGTATTTCCCCGCTATTATATCATTGAGGACAATGTCTGATATAGTGTGGGAGAGACACCTTTATGTTTCTTGTACTTCCTTTATTTTCCCTTCCGCATTGTTTCCATAAAACAATTATTATATGGTTTGTTTCGATTTCAATCTCCCTCTTTTATTTAGCCATACCAAATTTTTTTATCTACGCATAGCCGAACATATCTACTTTAATGAAATTTTAGTTAGGATGCCGCATAAATCTAACAAGATCGATACAATTCTGACACTTTGGACTTCCTAATTTAAGCAAAATCCGTTTCAATTACTGTTATACCTTTATTTTAAGTTTTAGTCCTAGTGTAACCCCCAGTAGTTTATACTAGCAGTCAGCACCGTCTTGACACAAACCAAGTGGGGAGCCGATGAATATAAGTGTTTGATGCCTTATCATAATATCCTTCTTATCTCAATCCCAAAAAGAAAAGATATGAAAAATTTGCACCAAATTATACTGTCGCATATAAGAGATAGACAAATAATGAAGGAATCCATTGTTTGCTGGTTCAGAGGTATCTGGTTCTAAACTCGGTAGGGCGTGTTGTTGCACGATCCCCCACAACCTCCAAATTGGATTAGTTATAGAGGGTTGCCACATTCGTGTTCCAGAGCCTATGCTAAAAAAGGATCAAAGTCATTAAACGACTACTCCACCACGTGCGTGAAAAGGCAAAGGGCTTAATGTGATTGCGCTAGAACAAAATCGGGCGAAATAGGTATGAATGACTTTAGGTAAAGTTGAAGCAAAAATATTAGATAGCCTGTTTGAATAGGAAGTTCACGACATAGCTTGTTGCTTGTGGCATTAATGTGTTGTTAGTGTTTCATTTTAATGTCGGTCGGAATAAGTATTGATTTTCCGTAATTGTTTCAAAGATATGTAAGGCACATGCGTCTGATATAACTTATCCGATCTACTTACTGAGTTTTTGCTTGAGGACAAGCAAAGGTTTAAGTATGGGAGAGTTTGATAACGAGAAATCGTATAAATTATTTAGCTCATTTCTAGTCCGTTTTCAATGCATTTTGATATAATTAACTCCCGACTTTTTCGATTTTTTCGCATTTGTTACAAGTATAATGTTTGTCAAGTCAAATATATGCAAAATGAATATATGGAACAAATGCACATGAGACAAATCAAAGAATAAAACACATAAGAGATTTATGCATATTTTGTTGCAGTGACGATCGTCACGCAACCCTTACGATCGTCATGCATCTTTGGGCGTGTGACGATCGTCACACCAACCTTATGACCGTCACGCGGGGAAAATTGCATATAACACTCGTCACAGAAGGGTTACGCTTAGTTTACTTAATTGTTAAAACCCAGAACTGCTATGAAAACAAACAGAGAGATTTTCGTCCACCATCCTGATTCTTCTCAACACCAGTTACACGAAGCAAATTACTGCTCCTATTTTCCCTCAGTTAGTGGGATTTTATTGGACCTTTTAATTCTCCAACTACCATATTCTTCATTGCCTATAAATAAAATCATCAATAGAAGGAAAAAGGGGAGAGTTTTGTTGCACCAATCGTTACCGAAGCTCTACCAAATTTATTCTTGCTTTTCGTTATTTCCATTTTTTTGTTTTCAGTTACTTTAATTTCTTTTAAATTCAACTACCTGTAAGTAATAGTTTCCAACATTAGGAAGTTATTACATTAGATTATGATTACTATTTTCTAGCCTCAGAACTTGTATTCAATTTCCGAGAAGATCCAAGCTTGCCGCCATTTGTGGAAGAGGGATCTACGAGGAAACGTTATGTTGTATCAGGTTTTAATACATTGTATTATAATTTAATTATTTAATTAGTGTTTATTAATTATGTTTGCATTCTATTTTAATTAATTATTATTTATTTTCTATTTTAATTAATATTCTAGCTAATCTAATAGTGTCTGTATGTAATAATGGTAACCGAACGAATTAAATTAATGCTAAGCTAAAAGTTCTAATTAACTTAATTTCTGGATGAGACTTTTTATGATTAAAATCAAACTTTTTGTTACGAGAGTAAAAAGAGTAGAGAAGGTTAGGATCGAGACCATGAGAGTGTGAGGTTTTAACCGGATAGCTAAAGTTAGGCATTTGATTTAAATACAGCGAAAGCGCTTTAAACTGAATTAGATTTTATTAAGTTTCCAAAGAGTATTTTCTAAACACTTATGGGCTAGCGAGAGCAGACATATGGCTTTAGGAATATAACCTAATACAAGACCACGAGAGTGTGAGTTGAGGGTTTTTAAAATGATAATTTCTACAGAAGCAATAAAGTGAAATATTTCTCTACGCTTAGTCTTGGTTTAATCCGCATAGGCCTACTAAGTTAAATACCGACCGCCTTATTCATATAATCTTAATTCAAGTAATTTTTCCCTTTAGGTCACCTTTAGAAACTAAATACGTGACAATCTTCGCCTTAGCTAACATAGAGACATTTATAGCACTATAGTGATAACTTAATCCCTATGGGTTCGACATCTTTTTAATACTATGCGATAGGCTGTGCACTTGCAGTTAAGATACCGTTAGACATTAGGTCGATCACATATCAGTTGTCCACATTTGAAGCACTTCTTCACATCACTCGTGCACTCACTAACATGATGACCCAACTCACCACACCTGTAACACTTCAGAGGAACGAAAGCTCCTCCCCCACTTGACTTCTTGCCATCAATAATTCTCTGCTTACCTTTATCAACCGGAGCTGCATAAGGCTTCCACAGTGTATCTATTGCTTCCTTCTCCTCTCAGCCAAACCCTTGAAATGCTCTAATCGATCCTTGCTATCATCCTAAAAGATCCTAGAATAGTCAACCAAATATGAAAATCTTCTGATCCTTTAATAGCCAATCGTTTGTTTGATCTTAGGCCTCAAACCATTCTCAAATTTCACACACTTCGAGAAATCAGCAGTTGTCTCATTGTAATATGGATATAACTTGGCCAAATCTGAAAACTTAGTAGCATACTCCACTACTGACATGCTACCCTGCTTTAATTCCAGAAAATCTATCTCTTTCTTCCCCCAAACATCTTCAGGGAAATATTTCCTCAAAAACTCCCTCTTAAATACAACCCAAGTGATCGTCTCACCTGCCACTTCCAATCATTGTTGAGTACCGACCCACCAATCATTAGCTTCTCCTACCAGCTTATGAGAACCCAACCGCACCTTTCGTGCTTCAGAACATTCCATTACCCGTAAGATCCTCTCAATCTCCTTCATCCACTCTTGAGCCCCATTTGGGTCATGCATTTCCTTGAAAGTAGGCGGATTGTTCTTCCGGAACTCATCATTCTCGCTGTTACCAGCATTCAACGGATTTTACACAGCTTGAGCCATAACCTATATAATGCCACCAAATGCAACATCATTCCTTCCAACCATTCTCAAATACTAAGAAACAACAAGAAGAAACAACGGTAAAAAAACCTATATAGATAACGACCGACTATCACGAATCTCAACTACGACAACGACAACAACTGAACGCTTCGACGACTTGGTCGGACAGACCGACCTGCTCTGATACCAATTGTAACACCCCAAATATTCCCCAATATATCTAATAAATAAAATACAACAATTAGAGTAAAATTTCATCCTCAATTTGATATGCTACTTTCAACTACTCAAAACATGCTCTTAAAGGTGTGATACATAACATGAAAGGGAAAATTTGTTTGAATTAAGCAGCGGAAAAATTAAATAGGAATGTCGTCATCAAAATAAAACAGTTTGAAGCTTCCAAAACAACACCAAAATTGTATAAACATAACATTATAAACTAAAATGACAAAACGACGCTCCCGACTCCCATATTACGTATCAGAGCGGATGCCACAACCATGACCACGACTACTCCTAAGTATCTTCACGTTACCAATATAGGGGTAGCGTTCAAACAAAAGGGGTGAGATTCTGAAATCAATTAAAAGAGAAACATGATATAAATATAAGGCATATATCACTTAGGTACAACAACGACATATTTATCACCACAAGAATCACAACCCAACCACACATCTACAACGAACACGTCAACAACATAACATTCACATCATATACATCAACAACAATGCATGAAAATAAGAATCCACCATAGACTCAATACATGTGGTACCATTAATCGATCCCTATTTCATGATCCAGTTTTCGTCGGAACTTTCGATCCGTTTTCCATGGTCCAGTGCAACCCCTTTTTCATGATTACACCCTCGACCCCTATTTCATGGTCCAGTATGACCCTTATTTCATGATCACACCCTACATTGTGATTGAACAAAATCACCTCAACAACAACGACACCATGCAACAACAACGACAATATGCAACAACAACCATAATATGCAACAACAACAACAACAACTATATACAATATCAAGAATGACAACAATATACAACATCAACAACAATGACAACAACAATTCATGCATATTTGTTCGCATATTAATAGTTATAGATCAATAACACATACACAACTAAACATATATCATGTATTCACAAATTCACCCAACAACTTTAAACTTTAACAAAATACACATATAACCTCTATAAACCTGCTCACACCATATCAATAACATACCAATCCTCCTAAAACATAAAACACAAATTTTCATGATTTTTAATGAATAAAAAATACATTTTCTCACTCCCAGGTCTCGCTAAGCGGCCCCCTTGCTCGCTTAGCGAGCAATTCACTTCCTCGAAGAGGTGAAATTTCCTAACAGCTTGCTAAGCGAGCAACCCCTCGCTAAGCGAACAACGTGAAATTGACAGAAAAACCCTGCGATTTCTGCACTCATCCTCTGTGATTCTCATCCTAAATTAATGTAAAATACCATTCCTAATCTATATTTTTCACCAGAGTTTTTACAATTATCAATATCAACACAAATATACTAATTAAACTTTATAAACCCCTCAACTTCATATCATATTCATTGATTTATTCATCATCCAATCCCACTAACATACCTAAGAACATCTACCATAATATTCTTATCATAATACCCTTAAACGATGAAAGAGATTCCACCCTTACCATAATTCGATGGAAAAATCCCTTCTTTCTTCATGAATTTTTGCTTCTAGCCTTTCTCCTCTTCCCTCTTCTTCACGCTCTTCTCAGAATTCCACGATCAGTTTTCCAAGATAACTGATTTTCCTTTTTTAAAATTCTCAACCTAACCCTTGGACCCTTACTATGGAATTCTCGTCTTGCCCTCACTAATTCTTCGTCTAATTACCGTACTACCCTTCCACTTAATATTCCAATTATTTATTTTAATATAATAGAAATTATCTAAACTTATATAAATTAAAATAATAATATTCCTTCACTTAACACATCACCAAACATCAGAATCCACACAAAAAACAACAATATTGTATTTATTTAAATGAAATAATTAAATAAATCGGGGCGTTACACCTTATACTCTAGATGTTATAAGCAAATGTTTAAATTAAGTGTCAAACTTAGTAAAAAAGATTAAGAAATTAGAAAGAATTATCATTGACTTGAAAGATCACATTAAATTTCTTGGAAATGAATTAACTTATTTAGAAGTGACTTGTTAGAATCCAATATGTGAGATAATGAAACGAACTCTAGGTTTAGCATGTCGTCGAAGTCCGCTCACATGCTGTTGTTTAATTTGGCCTTTTGTTAGGGATCCAATTGTTTAAGTTAGCTTGTACCCTAAGTTAGCTTGTAATAGGTAATTGTTAAAAAGCCCATTAGGTTAGTATGTTAGTTTTCTTATAAATAACATACTAGTCTCTCATTTTTTAATATAAGGGAAAATATGAAGATAAAACCATAATTCAAAAGTGAGAGAGGTTATTTGTTATTCTTGTATACTTGTAATCTTGTTTCAAGAGAAAGGAAAGAATAGCAATTTATAACCAATCCTTTTATCCGTGGTTACCCTAACCCTTGTGGGTTTCCTAACTAATCAAGTAATCAATTATACTTTGTTTCTAAGGTATCTGATTCACAACAAATTGGTGCGGTGAGCATGGAGAATATGCCTTCAACAAATTATGAGATTGAAAAGTTCACCGGAGTGAACAATTTCGGTATGTGGAGCTTGAAGATGAAAGCCCTACATGTTTAAAAGGGTTGTTTGGAAGTGTTGAAGGGAGAGATGACCATGAATGTTGCGTTGACGGCAGTTGAAAAGACGACCATGATTGAGAAAACACACAACACAATATTGTTGAGCCTTGGTGATAAAGTTCTTCGATAGGTATCAAAGGAAACGAGAGTGTCAGGGTTATAGTTGAAACTTGAAGGTTTATATATGACCAAATCGTTGGTGAATCGACTCTACCTGAAGCAAGCCTTGTATTTATTCAAGATGAGTGAAGACAAAGTGTTGGCTGAGCAGTTGGATATGTTTAACAAGCTGATTCTTGATCTTGAAAATATTGATGTGAAGATCGATGATGAAGATCAAACGTTGTTGCTGTTATGCGCTTTTCCTAGAACACATGCTTACTTCACAGAAACCCTCTTGTATGAAAGAGAGTCCCTGACCTTTGAAGATGTTCAATATATCTTGTACTCTAAGGACTTGAACGAACAAAACGAGCATAAACCTTTGACAGATGGTGAAGGTTTGGCTATTAAGGAGAAATTCTTGCGAAATGATGATAAGTTCGACAAGAAGAAAGGCAAAAGTCAGCAAATGTCTTATAGTGGTGAAGCATCTGGTGTTCGATGCTATCTGTTGTACCCCAAATTTTTCCCTCATATCTTTAAGACAATATGTCTCAAGAGGTCTCCTAATGGTCATAAGTTTCTCAATTGCTCAAAAGGATTCAAGGTTTCATTAGACAAAACCTATTCCTAAGCAATAGATTTCAAATTAGGGTTTTGTGTTTCCCAAGGTAAATTGGACTTCCAAAGCCTCAAGTTGACTTCATGATATCCCATATACTTCATAGGATCCTCATGTCAAGTTTCAATACTTGCCCTACAAGTTTGGTAACTCAGATGATCTTTAATAAGTTAACTTGGGTAAAAAGTCAATTATGGTCAACATACAGTCAAACTTCAATATTTTTGGTCAACGTCAAAATTATGAAGTAATATTCATCATTTGATCAAGGGTTGATCATGATTCATCAAGAAAACCTAAAATCTCATTGTGAAGGAAATTCAATTCCCTACAACTTTGTGTCTCACAAGCCAAGGCTAGAAATTCTTCATTTGAGAGATATGTGCCAAGACATTACAGGTTCTCTAAAAAGTCAACAAAAAGTCAACTTTTTCAAAAGCTCATAACTTGAACATGGAATATCAAATGGACATGGGACCAAAAGGAGTGATTATAGGACATTTTAAGCTTTCTAAAAAGTCCAGGATCACATTCATATGATAATAATTGAGGAAGTCGTGTATTGTTAAAGTTGAGAAAATTTGAGGAGGTGTATAAGGCAAACCATGACCAAACTTGAGTTTTTGCCAAATGGGCCTATGTTTTCACAATCCAAACTTAATCTTAAGATGATCCACGACCTATAAGTCATATATTTTGATTTTCTTTGTTTATTTTATATTTTATTGGATTTAATTCATTTAAATCCAATTTTAATTAAAACAAATATTGAAAAATCAAATATTTGATCTATGGATTATTTTGGGATCAGATTTTGAGGTTTATTGTCATAATATGTGATTCAAATTCGTGCACAAAAAGAGGAAAGTCATGATAGCTCAATAATGGCCAAAATATAAAGTTTTCAAATCTAATTTCAATCAAATCTCATCATCCCAAAATAACTTGAATCCAAGCCCACAAATTGACCTAAATCCATCCTCTATATATACATAACAAGTGCAGATGTCAAGAGGACAAATTTTTTGATCAAAGAGAGCATACAAAATTTCAAAAAACTCAAGAGTAAGTTGAATTCGGTTTTATGGTTGCAGCCATTCTCAAGGAGGTTTGAAGGTCCAAAAACATTCCTTAGGCTCTTCTGAAGGTGTACCAATCACCACATTGCTCCAAAACCTCATAAAATGCCATAACCAAATTTCTTTTTTTTTTGGTTTTTTTCAATTTTTCGATTTCATATTTATACGCATGATACATCTAATCTCTTTTCATATTTGTGTTTTGTATGATGTGAGCAAGCTATAATTGAAGTTTAGGTACAAAACTGTGACTTGCATTGTTAGGGTTTAAGTTCATGAGCTTTGGGGAACCATATCTAGGGGCGATTTTAGACCAAATTGATTGGACCATTGAATTCTGAAGATGATTTCTAACTAATCTACGTGTTTATATGGTATTTATAGTGCTTGGTTTGATTTTTTTTTGAAATTACAGTTCTTGTAGTGACGGATAATACCGTCACTATAAGTTTTAGTGACGAAATCCATCCGTAGGTAAAAACCTGGACGTCTGGAGGAAGAAGAAGCTCCCTGCGCACGCGTTTGATTTTTGAAATTCAGTTTTAATATATAATGTTTGTTTGTTATTTCTTGACAAATGAAGGCGCATGACCTGGTGGTTAACACGCACGCTGGTAACCCAAGAGATCTGGGTTTGATCCCAACGTCCCCCCTCTATTTTTGAACCTTTTTCTTTTTTCTTTGTTTATATGCCTTATTTTCTTTTCTTTTTTATTATTCAAATAATCACCTAATTTAAATTAATATTTTTCTAACCAATAAAAAAATAACTTAATATTATCATTATTTTCATAAAAATCATAAAACATCTAAAAATATTTTCTTTTACATAATTAATTCAAATTTAATTTATTCATTAAACTAATTCTTTTTTTTATCAAACATTTTTTTAATAAAAATCAATTAATCAAAATCTTAATCAATATTTCCTTTATATTTTTCTTCTCGATTTTATTTTATTGTTTTAGAATAAATGTATAGGATGCGCGGCATTTGTAATAATTTATTTTTCTCGCACAATTTTATTTTCGTTCAAATAATGTAATTGCTAAAGCCTTGTAATAGTTTTAGGTTTTATTTTCCGCACTTTACGTTTTCTGTCAGGTTTTATTTTCCGCACTTTACGTTTTCTGTCAGGTTTTATTTATGTATCTCTCCTGAAGCCATGTAATAGTTTAAATTTGAGTTTATTTTCCGCACTATAAACTGTTAGATGTATGCTTAATAGGATTGTATGATAAGATTAAAATCAACTGTTAGCTAACCCTAATTTTCAGAATTAAAATAACTAAATTGAATACACTTGCACGCTCACACCTCTAGGGTAACCTCTATTTCTAGCCTTACAATAAATGGTCAAGTCCCTCAAATGTAGAGATACCTTAACCTATTGCCTAAAGAAATAAATCATCATAGTTGCCTTTCGAATAAAAGATCATAGTCCTCCGTTGTTCCTTCAAAGTTGCCTTCGAATAAATGATCTTGTCCCTACAAAAAAGATCATTGTTCCTCAATGACCCTTCGAGTTGCCTTCGAATAAATGATCTTGTCCCTACGAAAATGATGATAGTCCCTTCGAATTGTTAAGGTATCTCTACATGTTGCCTTCTATGACCATAACGATGACCCTACGCCTATCCCTTCCAAATCCAGGGATAAGACTACTTACAAACTAATAGTAAGGACAATTATATCCATAATGAAATGAAATAACAAGAAAGACCTTGCAACTTAGGTTAAGTAACTCTTAAACGCTTGCTCACCATTTTCAAAACAAATACTTTTTACACCCCACTCTCTTTTTCAAAATAATTTCAAACAAGTAAACACTTTGTATACATTCATACGAGAATCATTAAAAAGTTAAATATTTACGAAAATATTTTAAACCACACACTACACTTTTCAAACAAAACAAATAAAGTGAGCTAAGAAATTAAGAGCCCATGGATAATCATGGATACAAATGGTGCTAACACCTTCCCTTTGTATAACTTACCACCAGAACTCAAAATCTTTTAAAGGTATTTCTTGTTCTTTTATACCTTGCCTAAGTTGGATAAAATAAAAGTAGGTGGCGACTCTTGCTCACCGCAACATATTTTGCGACAAATATTAAAAGTCAGTTCTCCCACCGTGTTACAAAACCAGCGACTCTGTTGGGGACTACTATTTAAAGAAGGGTTACCTTAGAGTATTAGTTCACTTTATAATCTGTTTGACTTGTATGCTTTACTTTTAAGGGTTTTGTCTTAGGGCTGCTGTGAGAAAGATCCTAACTCGGATCTGGTGATACCTTAGGTAAGTGGCAATAGACCAAGGAAACTGTATGACGTATACCGCTATGGTTGATATGGTAGCTACAGTTAGTGTGACACTTTGGTTAGTACTGATATTCTTCAAGTCAGTTGAGGATAATATCAGGCTGCCATATGGTGTCATTTACACTAACTTCCCTTAAGAACCTTAATTGACCCATCTTGGCCAATAGAAAGTAGTGAGATAGTCGACTTTGGTGCAGTCTAAAGTTGGTTGATACTCGATGCTACGCTCATTGATACTCAATTGCCATACTAAACTACAACCTTTGAGAATAATTAGTGATATTGAGATTCCTTAGAACCCGGTTACTATTACTAGGACAGGTTGAACCAACTAAACTTCAGTGGGGAGGGTACTTACCTATGAACTTCATGCAAGCCTTTAAACCTAAGGCTCTTGTGTGACTTGTTTGTGGTTGCTATTTGCTTGCTTTAAACATAAACATAACATCATGACATCATAATATAGCATTTTCACTAACCATTTCAAGGACCAATTGATTTATCTTTGTTCTTTGTTGTAGGTTATGGCTTTCGCTCGCAGAAACACTATCCGAATCAATTTTGTAAGGATACCTTCCAAGCTTAAGGAATTAGTCTCAAAAGTTTCTGAGAACTCTTAATTCACCGAAAGGCATGGTTGTCTACTTGGTTTGGTTACCTCAGGGTTTAATGAAGACATGATGAATGTCTTATTCTAATTCTGACCCTAAACATCATTGTTTCGCATTTGCCGATTATCAATTGGTGCAAATAATGGAAGAATTCTATAAACTACTTGGTGTACCTATTCTTGATAAAAAAAACCTTTCACAGAGAAGAAGCCTAAACCTTAAATTATTGTAGCAGCTTTGCATCTAAAGAAGTCAGATATTATATCCAATTGGGAAACAAGAAGTGGAGTTAAAGGTCTTCTTGCTAAAATATTGATAGAGAAAGCTCAGTTGTTTTTAGATGCTATGAGTTATTACGCTTTTGAGGAGATCTTGGCCCTGTTGATTTATGTATTGGTGTTGTTCCCAAATCCGGACCTATTCATAGATGTACACGCAATTAAAATACTTCTGACTTATAATCCTGTGCCTACTTTGCTTAGAGATATTTTGCACTCTCTTCACACTCGTACCATGAAGGCGCGAGGGACTCTGATGTGTTGCATACCTCTACTATCAAGGTGGTTTATTTCACACCTTCCTCGATCTGTGATGAAGAATGAACAAGGTTTGAGGTGGTCTTGAAGGATAATGTCACTCTCTCATTCAGATATCCATTGGTGTTCCCGATCCATGGAAAACATCACTATCATTGACCACTGTGGGGAGTTCCCTAATGTTCCACTCATTGGCATAAGGGGATGCTTTACTTATAATCCTTTTTTGGCACTACATCAATTTGGTTATGCTCAGAGTGACGATCCTCATGATATGATTATTCAACGTATTGTGTTCGATTATGACAATGATCCT
The DNA here is from genome assembly GCA_963966055.1 of Lathyrus aphaca. Taxonomy (NCBI): domain Eukaryota; kingdom Viridiplantae; phylum Streptophyta; class Magnoliopsida; order Fabales; family Fabaceae; genus Lathyrus; species Lathyrus aphaca. The sequence continues at coordinate 308,492,876 of OZ014521.1, forward strand.
CAAGGTTACCGTCAAAGGTTTATACATGCTTGGGGCATGATGAATAAGATTAATAGCAACACTCTAGAACCAAAATACTCCATCCCTATGGAGCCTTACCTCAGATGGGGGCGGTCTCGTGCTCAAACTCTTATGATGCCATATCATGTTGTTCTACCGGTAATCTTTGAGCCTATTGTTGAAGGAGATTTTCCTTACACCATTATTCATCCAGACATGCCTACTGACCTGGAAGAGCTACAAAAATCTTGGATCCAACTAAAGGAGGAAAGGGATACCTTTGAGGCTCAGTTCTATGCTAGCAAGGAAAAAGTGTTGGAGCTAACAAGGCGACTTCACAAAGAGCGGAACCTCAATACATATCTCAGCACGAAAAGGAAACGTCCATGGGAGACTTGAGTCTTAAGTCTCAAATGTTTTATAATTTATTTCCTTGTAACCTTTTTCTGGTTTTTCCTTCATTTTAAGCCCACGGGGCGGTTATATTTTGAAATTACTAATAAAAGTTTTATTTCTGTTTTTCTTTAACAAATTTAAATCCCACGAGGTCCTTGAAAACATTGCATATGCATTTACATGCCATACCATTGTATAATAGGTTTCTATAACAGGTTTCTTATCTTCTTGCCGTTTATTTTAGTTGAGATGGATCTCGAGCAGAATGTGAAAGATATCCAAACCCATAATTCTCAACATAGAGAAGTGATCCTAAATTTGTCTAAGGGGTAAGAAGAGTTGAAAGCCCTCCTCAATAAGGACACGAAAAAGAAGAATCCTGAAGACAGCAAGGATGATCGGTTGGAACAACTGCAAGCTGAGATGGAAGAGATGAGAATCCACATGAATAGTTAGGTAGCTCTTATCTAAAACTTAGCCTAGGGTCAAGAAGAGATGAGAGTCTTCGTCAATATACTTCAAGACAACGGAGTCTAGAATCTAATCATCAGTCAACCTCCGATGAAATAAGCTGACATGGTTGAAAGGAAGATGAGGATAAAAGAAGGAAAGAGACAGACTACTACTAATAGTCTTTCAATTACAGGAAGAAGGTCTTATAGGGTTAATCTGCCTCAATACAAGGAACATAAAAGACAGTTTTCCAAAATCAACAAGCCAATGTCTCAAACTTTGCAATGCCTATTAGTGATGAATCTGGTTGCATTAAGAAAACCTCCTCAGAGACCCATTACTTCCTCTCCTCGCTACGATCCTAATGCAAGGTGTGCATACCATTCAAATAGTCCTAGACATGACACTAATAACTGTTAGGAATTGAAGAATAAGATTCAAGACCTGGTTGACAAAGGAGTCCTCGAGGTTACGCCAGAAGACCAGATTGAATTCTTCTATCGTCCATCAAACATCGAAGCTTCTAGACATCTCGAGTGACAAGTTTAGAGGAAGAGGCTTTGAGAACATTTGAATTTTCATTTGTAATTTCTTTTGTTGGCTTAAACACTTACTATTATGTCAAACTTTTGTTTTCACGTTATTGCATTGCATATGTTTGTTTTGATCTAATCCATTCGTTTCACTATATTTAAATTATGCTTCTTACTTCTCTTTTGTGATATTTAACTCTTGTTAAAGTTGTAAGCCTTTAAAGGGAGGATGACAAAGACGATACCATAATTTCATACAATATGCTTTTGAACAGAATATGCTGATGATGTGCATGCATTGTTTCGATTCCTAAACAATGGAGATATAAGAAAGTTAATCCCTAGTCAATCCTTTTGAGCCTATAAAGTAGGAGTTTTCATTCTCACGCAAATTAAAACCCTTAATCACAACCTGGGGCAGGGTAGTTCCTCAGTTAATTCAATTATACCAGTTGTCCTTTTTTAAACAACTAATGATGGTTCCATGTAATCATTATGTCCGACAGTCAATATATAGCAAAAGAAAATCTCACTAAGTCAAAACCTATTAATTAGATTTAGTAAAAATTGAGACATCCCGCTGATTGTAATCTTGAAACAAACAGTTCAGGCAAAAGGAAAGGATAACAAAGTCAAGAGAAAAAGAGGTCACTACAAATCCTCAAAAAGAAAGACTGGATTTTCAAGTAAACTTCTAGTTTCTGAACCACCTCCAATGTCAGTGTTACAATTTCAAACTCCTTTGGAGCCTCAATGCATAAGTTAATCGAACATAGGACTGAAGAACATCACGAAGGATAGGTTGGGTACACATAAAATTTGAGTCTTTATCCTTTGTTTCTTAAGCCATGAACCATGCCACGTTACAACCCTTTAAAATTCATAACTGAAGCATGGTTAGTTCGAAAGCGTACTGCTACAAAAAGGTTTCCTGGCTCCTTTAGGGCTTATTATAAATCTTGAGTTAATATCACAGTTTTTACAAACATTGTGTTACTAAAATAATTCTTTTCAAAACTTTAAGACAAACATAAGTGTTTCATTTTGAATATCATTGTTTGCATATAACTAAGTGTTTGAAAGCAGATAAGCTTACATGATGAACATTCAATAAACCAAAGTCCTCCTGGCAGACAAAGTTGCTTCCAAGGCCTGACTCAGTTGGATCAAAGCCAATGTATATAAGGGGCACGATCACTATCTTCCAATCAAGGGGGCATACCATGTTATTGTCCAATTCATCTGGGGCAGTCAGGTCAAGATTCAACGATGCTTAATAGCCAGGGGCAGATCTCCTCATCTGAATTGCCAGAAGTAACATTACCGAGTTCACAATGCCAAAGGCATGTTATTATGGGGCATCTTGTTTATTTCCCTTGTGGCATCTCCTTTCAAATACTTCCATTCTGGGATAAATCATCCTCAGTTAGGAGCAACACTCTCTTTTCAAATCTAATCAGATCAAATTCAGTTGCGAGCTCCTTAACCATTACCCGAGGCATACACGATCCACCGCAGTCTGAAAGCACACTCCTCTCATTACATTGCCTTGATACCGGGTTTCAGCAAAAGCCAATGGGGAAATTATTTGTCGGTGCCAATAATATCATATGATGTCAGTATCATGTCTTCGGATTCAGTCATGATATTTCCTAGAAAATTACTCGGGGAAGTCGAGAATATCAGAAGTTCTTAATCCATTGATTACTTTGAATAAATATATGCTTTCGAATATGATTGATGTTTACCAAAATGAATAAAATTACAATAATAGCATTTACTAAGGGCTCTTGGAGGTAGGAATCCCCAATGAAGCTCATATCTAACAGATCTTCGCAGGCTCATCCCCATAGAGTAATCTTTACATGTTTATTCCAGCAAAATATTCCAAATAGCCTCTTCCCCGAAAGCGCTTATACTTCCTACAAAGTCCAAGTCAAGATTTATCTCAAGCCTAATATCCCCAGAAGAATTGACACTTGGTCGGATAAGTCTCTCAGGGGAATGTCTATCTCTTTTATCACTAATAAGGGTATTTAGGAATTTAATCTTTCAATAAAAAGCATGACGAACAATTATTTCTCCTCGAATGCCATCATTGCTAAATAGAAGTCGAAAGATCCCAAGTAAAATATTCTGAAATAAGACAGGAACGATGTCTTATATTGCTCAACAGCAAATCGAGATTTATTTTCCCCAGCTAGCAGTTGTTACACAAAGCTACTAATGTGCTTCAACTACATAATTCATCCATACATCATTTACAACGTATCATGACATACGCATCCAAAACTCATACGACATTCCCATTTACGTTAAGGACATCATGCAATGCATTACATACATCAAATGACCTTGCATAAAACTAACTTTGCCTTTTTAGGATAGTTTATGGTCAGATGGACATTGTCGACTCCTAGAGACAGTTCAGAGAGGATCAAAACAACGATCTAGTTCTGATACTTAGTTCAGGATATTTTCCAGGGACAGTTAAGAGACGATCAAAACAACGTTCTAGTTCTGATACTTAGTTCAAGATATTTTCCAGAGACAGTTCAGAGACGATTAAAACAACAATCTAGTTCTGATACTTAGTTCAGGATATTTTCCAGAGACAGTTCAGAGACGACCGAAACAAAGATCTAGTTCTGATACTTAGTTCAAGATATTTTCTAGAGACAATTCAGAGATGATCAAAACAAAGATCTAGTGTTGATACTTATTCCAGAGTAACATTTAATTAGAGTCAAACGTAGACACATTTTGATACTCCTATCAACAGACACCTTGGATGGAATCTATAAGCGCATCTACAAATACTCTGAATGACATCTTTTAAGCCCATTCAAGCAATACAATCAACCAATAGTGTTACTTTGTGTACCGACGAGTGCAAACTTTTGGGCTTTAAGTGTTCAATCCTCTTCCACCTTCAGGTCACGAATGGCGTGCACGCCAGTCTAACCCGTCAGGTTTCAGAAAATTGAATAGGGGAAGCTGTTGTACCCAAAATTTTCCCTCATATCTTCAAGACAATATGTCTCAAGAGGCCTCCTAATGGTAAGAAGTTCTTAATTTGCTCAAAAGGACCCAAGGTTTCATCAAACTAAACCTCCTCCTAAGCAATAAATTTCAAATTAGGGTTTTATATTTCCCAAGGTAAATTGGACTTATAAAGCCTCAAGTGGACTTCATGATATCCCATATACTTTAGAGGATCCTCATGTCAAGTTTCAAGACTTACCCTACAAGTTTGGCCAGTCAGATGCTCAGATGATCAATAATCAGTTAACTTGGGTAAAAAGTCAACTGTGGTCAACATACAGTCAAACTTCAAGAATTTTGGTCAAAATCAAGATTATGAAGTAAGATTCATCATTTGATTAAGGGTTGATCATGATTCATCAAGAAAACCTCAAATTCATCACAAGGCAAAAGTTGCTAAATTTGGGTTTCTTAAGGAGAAAGTCAATTGTACTTTGACAAGCTCTAACTTTCACATACTTCATTAGAAATATCCCATCCAAAGCACATTGTGAAGGAAATTAAAATCCATACAACTTTGTGTCTTACAAGCCAATGCCATAAATGCTTCATTTGAGAGATATGGGCAAAGACATTACATGTCCTCTAAAAAGTCAACAAAAAGTCAACTTTTTCAAAAGCTCATAACTTGAACAAGGAAGATCAAATGGACATGTGACCAAAAGGATTTATTATAGGACACATTAAGCTTTCTAAAAAGTCCAAGAGAAGATTCATATGATAAAAATTGAGGAAGTTATGCATTGTTAAAGTTGAGCAAATTTGAGGAGGTGTATAAGGCAAACGATGACCAAACTTGAGTTTTTGCCAAATGGGCCTATGTTTTCACAATCCAAACTTAATCTTAAGATGATCCACGACCTATAAATCATATATTTTGTTTTTCTTTGTTTATTTTATATTTTATTGGATTTAATTCATTTAAGTTCAATTTTAATTAAAATAAATATTGAAAAATCAAATATTTGATCTATGGATTATTTTGGGATCAAATTTTGAGTTTTATTGTCATAATATGTGATTCAAATTTGTGCACAATAAGAGGAAAGTCATGATAACTCAATAATGGCCAGAATAGAAAGTTTTCAAACCTAATTTCAATCAAATCTCATCATCCCAAAATAACTTGAATCCAAGCCCACAAATTGACCTAAATCCATCCTCTATATATACATAACAAGTGCAGATGTCAGGAGGATGGAATTTTTTAACAAAGAGAGCATACAAAACTTCAAAAAACTCAAGAGTAAGTTGAATTCGGTTTTAGGGTTGCAGTCATTCTCAAGGAGGTTTTGAAGGTCCAAAAACATTCCTTAGAGTCTTCTGAAGGTGTACCAATCATCACATTGCTCCAAAACCTCATAAAATGCCATAACCGAATTTGCTTTTTTTTTTGGTTTTTTTTTCTTTCAATTTTTCGATTTAATATTTATACGCATGATACATCTAATATCTTTGCATATTTGTGTTTTGTATGATGTGAGCAAGCTATCTGCGCAATCGAATTGAAGTTTAGGTACAAAACTGTGACTTGCCATTGTTAGGGTTCAAGTTCGTTAGCTTTGGGGAACCATAACTAGGGGCGATTTTAGACCAAATTGATTGGACCATTGGATTCAGGAGATGATTTCTAATTGATCTATGTGTTTATATGGTATTTATAGTGCTTGGTTTGATTTGTTTTGAAACTGCATGTCTTGTAGTGATGGATAAAACAGTCACTATAAGTTTTACTGACGAAATCCATCCGTAGGTTAAAACCTGGACGGCTGGAGGAAGAAGAACCGTGCGCGTTTGATTTTTGAAATTCAGTTTTAATATATAATGTTTGTTTGTTATTTCTTGACAAATGAAGGCGCATAGCCTGGTGGTAAACATGCACGCTGGTAAGCCAGGGAACCTGGGTTTGATCCCAGTGTCCCCCTCTATTTTTGAACCATTTCCTTTTTTCTTTGTTTATATGCCTTATTTTCTTTTCTTTTTTATTTTTCAAATAATCACCTAATTTAAATTAATATTTTTCTAACCAATAAAAAATAACTTAATAATATCATTATTTTCATAAAAATCATAAAACATCAAAAACTATTTACTTTTACATAATTAATTCAAATTTAATCTATTTCATTAAACTAATTCTTTTTTTATTATCAATTTTTTTAATAAAAATCAATTAATCAAAATCTTAATCAATATTTCCTTTATATTTTTCTTCTCGGTTTTATTTTATTGTTTTAGAATAATTATATAGGATGCGCGAAATTTGTAATAATTTATTTTTCTCACACGATTTTATTTTCGTTCAAATAATGTAACTGCTAAAGCCTTGTAATAGTCTTAGATTTTATTTTTCGCACTTTACGTTTTCTGTCAAGTTTTATTTATGTATATCTCCTGAAGACATATAATAGTTTAAATTAGGATTTATTTTCCGCACTATAAACAGTTAGATGTATGCTTAATAGGATTGTATGATACCATTAAAATCAACTGTTAGCTAATCCTAATTTTCAGAATTAAATTAACTAAATTGAATACACTTGCACACTCACACCTCTAGGGTAACCTCTATTTGTTACCTTACAATAAATGGTCAAGTCCCTCGAACGTAAAGATACCTTAACCTGTTGCCTAAAGAAATAAATCATCACAGTTGCCTTTCGAATAAAAGATCATAATCCCCCGTTGTCCCTTCAATGTTGCCTTCGAATAAATGATCTTGTCCATACAAAAATGATCATAGTCCCTCGATGACCCTTCGAGTTGCCTTCAAATAAATAATCTTGTCCCTACGAAAATGATGATAGTCCCTTCAAATTGTTAAGGTATCCCTACATGTTTCCTTCTATGACCATAACGATGACCCTACACCTGTCCCTTCCAAATCCAAGGATAAGACTACTTAATAACTAATAGTAAGGACATTTCTATCCCTAAGGAAATGAAATTATAAGAAAGACCTTACAACTTAGGGTAAGTAACTCTTAAACGCTTGCTCACCATTTTTAAAATAAATACTTTTTACACACCACTCTCTTTTTCAAAATAATTTCAAAGAAGTAAAAACTTTGTATACATTCATACGAGAATGATTACAAAGGTAAATCTTTACGAAAATATTTTAAACCACACACTACACTTTTCAAACAAAACAAATAAAAAGAGCTAAGCAATTAAGAGCCCGCGGATAACCATGGATACAAAGGGTGCTAACACCTTCCCTTTGTATAAATTACCCCCCGAACTAAAAATCTTTTAAAGGTCTTTCCTGTTCTTTTATACCTTTCCTAAGTTGGATAAAATAAAAGTCGGTGGCGACTCTTGGTTACCGCAATATATTTTGCGACAAATATTAAAAGTCAGTTCTCCCACCGTGTTATACTATCATTTTAATAAGGAGGGTCACATTCGAAAGATATGCCCTGAACACCTGAAAGATCATGGAGGTAAGGATAATGGCAACACGACCATTGTTCAAGATGATTTCGAATCATTTGATGTTCTTGTGGTTTCAAGCGGCGACTCAAGAACAAAGTGGATTATAGATTCAGGTTGCACTCGGCACATGACTCCAAACAAAGATTTGTCCGAGGAGCTATTTTATTAAGATGGTGGATTGGTGCTGCTGGGAAACAACAAAGCTTGTAAAATTAAAGGTATTGGATCTGTAAGATTAAAGCTCCATGATGAGTCAATAAGGTTATTGACTCAAGTTAGGTATGTACCTGACTTGAAGAGAAATTTGATTTCTCTTGGTGAATTCGACAAGAAGGGATATTTTTTTCAACGAGAGAAAAGTATTCTAAGAGTCATGAAGGGGTCGAAGGAAGTCTTGAGAGGTGTGAAGAAACAAGGCTTGTATACCTTGAGGCTGAAGTTGTTAGTGGTTCGACAAATGTTGCATCCACGAAGCTGTTAGCGAGTGATGTAATACCCCGTATTTTAATAACATGCTCTGGATAATATTAATTGAATTTAATTCGGTTCCGGTATGCTTTGAGAGTTTTCAATTAAAATAATTAGAGCAACCGACGAACTTAAATTAATTAATTAAGTATTATCTGACTCAGAGGTTTTATTAAATATTCGACTCAGAGGCATTTTTGGATACTCTCAATTTGGACCCGTTAGGGTACTAACTAATACTTATATCAGTATGACTATTGTTGTTTGGTTAAAAAGAAAATAAAAACAAGGGTTTGTTATAAAAAGAGAAAGAAGAAGAAAATTAGTAAGAAGAAGAGAAAAGAAAAGAAAGAAGAGAAAGAGAGAAAGAAGAAAGAAACCTTAAGAGAAGAAGAAGGAAAAAATCTTGGAAGGAGAAGAAATTCATGGAAGAGCTTGCTATCATCTTCATCTCCATCAAATTCCTCTTCATTGTCAAGGTGGGTTCTAGTTAGATACTTATATTTTCTAGAGTTTTGTAGATTTTTGAGGTTAGGGCAAAATGCTAGAAAATCGTAGAATTGAGAGTTTGAACGGTTAAATATCGATTAAAATGAATGAGTATGCTGACTATAGGTGTAGGAACCTTGTTGGTAATTGTTCTGGTATTTGATGATGTTTTGGATGAGTTTTGGAAAAGTTCTGTATGTTGAAAACGCTGTTTTCCAGCCATTGTTTGTTGGTTAACCAGTTAACTCAGGGTGTTAATCGGTTAACAGAATTGATATGGGCTACTGGAATTGGAAACTCGGTGTGGTTAACTGGTTAACCCATGGCGTTATCCGGTTAACACTGTAAGTGTTGGAAAATATTATTTTTGTTCCATCTTTAAAATTCATAACTTTTTCCTCGCTTATCCGATTTAACTATTATTTATATCGATTCGAAGCTAAAAATATGTACTATCTAATAATGCCAAGATTTATATTATTTTTACCCGAATTTTACCCGACTTTTATAATTAACCGTAATTATGTTAGTTTGGGAATTGTGGTACTAATCGATATATGGAATATATATTTAATCACGAGGATTGAATGAAAGTAGAGACAATGAGATCATTGTGGGATTAGTTTAATTGTGATAATTAAATTTAAAATGTTATATTATATAATTAAAGGCATCAAGAATGGTGAAAGAGTGAGGAAACCTTACCATAAACCAATAGTATGGCCTAGTAGTGTAACTAGAAATTGGTAGATGGTATGGTTTGTACAATTGATGTCTAAGTATGTTTTCTTAGCATGTAATTTATTGTACTATAATGATAAGTGTTGAGGTGGGTATTACACTGAGTCCCACGGGAAGCAATCGAGTAAGTCTTGAGGTGGTTATTACACTGAGTCCCACGAGAAGCATCTGATAAAAGCTTGAGGTGGGTATTACACTGACTCTCACGAGAAGCAATTGAGTAAGTCTTGAGGAGGGTATTACACTGATTCCCACGGGAAGCATCAGATAAAAGATTGATGTGAGTATTACACCGAGTCCCCCGGAAAGCAATTGAGTAAGTCTTGAAGTGGGTATTACACTGAGTCCCACGGGAAGCATCAGATAAAGGCTTGAGGTGGGTATTACACTGAGTCCCACGGGAAGCAATTAAGTAAGTCTTAAGGTGGTTATTACACTTAGTCCCATGGGAAGCATCAAATAAAGGCTTGAGGTGGGTATTACACTGAGTCCCACAGGAAGCATCTGATGAACACTCTAGGTGGGTATTACATTGAGTCCCACGTGAAGTGTCGAGAACGTTGTATGGATATTCCATTTTGTTTAGTTCCTTTTAGAGAAGTGACCTTAGGCTTGAGATGGGTGTTATGCCGAGTCCCATGGGAAGTAAAAAGGTAATATCATAACTAGTGGTAGTAGGATTTATAGAACTCATGGACGTGGTCCCAAATGAGTGTGAGATTGTGAGTTGTTAAACTCGTGTTAATGTCTCGTAGTGTGAGATGTATAAACTTAAGGTCGTATTCCTTTTCCCTCGACTTGAGTTAGGTTTGATAGAACCTTGTAGAGATGAGAGAATCCATAAGATAGGGAACTCACTGAGATGTTGATATCTCACCCCACTATTGTTGTTGCCTTTCAGGTTTTACTTGCAGGTATGATTTACAAATGGAGCCATGCTCAGGATGTTTCAAGAGAAGCATAGTTTTAGTTTCCACTTTGTATTTTCTATGTACAATAGTGGATATTGTATTGATCTTAGTATTTTTATTTTAGCATGATTTCCATATCTTGTATTATAGTTTGTATTGTTCTTAGGATTCGTCAAGAATGTGAATTATGCTATTAGGGACTTATGATGGTTGTCAGTACCAAATAAACTCTTGTATAATGATATTATGGATATTTATAATATGAGGAGTTACAATTTGTATCAGAGCAAGTCGTATCCTTGAACTAGCCTTGAAACATCATAAGTAAATCTTTCCTGCCTCCTAAGTGTGTCTTGCCAACATGATTCTTAATATTAAATTATGTAGTATTGGGTCTGATTAACCTAATGTTATGTATGTGATAGGTAGAGTAATGGTTGTGAGACCATGAGGACTCTGAAGTATTGTTGTAACTTGTGCTATAAGAGTAGGCTCAATCCAAGAGTTAGTAGAAGGAGCTTTGGTCAGCTCAGTTGGAGTCTTCTTAAGAGTTATACTTCCTGTAACATGGAGTTGCAAAGTAGTGTGTTGTTCGAGAAATCCTTTGGAATGGATAGAGTTTGAAAGGTATAGATATCTACATGATTAGTGGTCAGTGCATCAAGGAATATGTAAAGTCACTGGTAGAGTAGTATTGGTCACTGTTATGGACAAGAGTTTTAAGAAATCTCATTCCACGAAAAGAGAAGATGCTTTATGGAGCGTGTGACGTAAGGTTCAGGAGTGAATTAATTGTTAGTGTTTTAGACCTAAGATCGTGGTGGCATCATGGATGCACGAGAGTACTTCAAGGAATGCATTCGGATAATATCTTATGGCTAGATAGAAGTTACAAGTTAAGAATGTTCATTTTCTTTTGAGAACCCAACTTCGTGGTGAAGCGTGAAGAGAAACACAAGGATATAACTACGCGTTTTAAGTGAGACAAGTATACCTCGTACGAAGAGTATAAGGTTGTTGTTGTATTTTCGATTATGATCGAGGAGACAAGATTAGAGTAATACAACAGGAGGATATTTTTAGTAAGGGATTAATTCAGAAAGTGTTGAATTACCCAAGGAATGGTATGAGGTATAATACCGGAGGAAGAATAAGTTTTATTTAGTAACTTGAGGTGTATTTTGTATGGACCAGATGAAGTAGTGGTAAATGATAGAGTAAGAACCTTGAATTTTGGGAGAACTCTAGTAAGATGGATTATGTTTGGGTATTAGAGGATTATCACAGAGCGTGAAGTGAACACGGTATGGAAACGGTATTAACAATGTGATATGAGAAAGTGATAACGAAAATTATTTTGGACGAATGCACAATGGAGTTATTAAGTTGTTATTGAAACTAAAGTTAAGGAAGTGTAAGCAATGAGGGTTCGCTCATTAGGACTCTAGTAGTGTGATTACTATATGTGTGGAATAATATGTTAGGTAGCAATGAAAACCAGAATTGTGCTTCTGTGTTTGAAGTAATCGGATTACCCTCTGGGTAGTACCTGGTTACATAATTGTGTTTCTAAATCTCTTTTAGCTACTGGAAGTTAAGATTTACACTGAGTAATCAGTTACCCTCATGGTAGTAACCAGTTACCACTGTTAAGTTTTGAAAACTTGATTTTTCTAAATTCATACATTTTTTACTTGAGTGCCCAGTCAAAGCATTCTTGATACTGATAGAAAGTTGTGGAGACATTCTATGTAATGATTAGTAGAGAGTAAGGGAATCCTAGTTAATACGTAAGTGGAGACAACAAGGTTCTTCAGAGAAGTGCTTTACCTCAATTTTCAAGTGTAAGGGGAAAACTCCTGTATTTGTGAATGATCGGTATATTTGGAATTTATCTCTAGTGGGATTAAGAATGTTGTTGTTTTTAATTCTAGCCAAGGAATTAAAGAAATAGGACAAAGTTGTATACCAGACATGAGATGTCCATTGTTTTGTTTCTTCCCAATAAGGATTTTGTGTTGGATTTTTCTTATGGACGAACCAAGTGTTAGCTTGTGACTAGAAACCCTTTTGAGGTTGTCATTGTCGCTTTCTTACTAACGTCGTTGTACGAGTGGAATCGAAATATTTCATTGAAAATTTGTGTTGTGACCGTAACATAATGGCAGTTTCACTTCGTCGCTTGTTGGAGTATGTAATCTGCATGTTGTGCCCCATTCTGTGTTACCTTGGGTTGTGAACGGTGGGCGATTGTTGCACATGTTTAGAAACCGCGAATAAGAATCATCTTACAAGTTAGTGTGGACTGGATTGATATTTTTTGAGTTGGATTGTTTGTTAACAAGAGGAATAAGTTCAGCTGTGTTCGACCGTTTAGCCTCGGATAGGTAATCAATCGACACATGAATTTTGTGTAGGACTTTAGAGAATCGTACTTTCTAACCTGTAAGTTCGTTTTAGTTTCCGGTCAAAGTGTCAGAGGATAAAGTGTTGGACTTTCTTTTGAGAATGATTGGTAGAAAATAAATGATTTGAACTTTTGATTTATCGTCGTTGCGACTATTGAAGACCTAAATTGTGAAGTTATAAGAGGCTCATGAAGTGTTGATCTTCCAGGAAACATTTTGGTATCTGGATTATTGTGTGGATAAGAGAGTAACAATTGGTCAGTTTTAGTATCGTTAATTCTTAACATCAGTTATGGGCTCCGTAAGAGTAACACATGATGTGTGAAGTTGAGCCGTGCTTAGAGATATGAATTTCTATGTTACCTTCCAGTTGAGTGTGAGAGATGAATGCTCCGAAGTTAAGCATGTAAATTGAATCATTTAAGGAATGAGACCCTAGAGAGAAGCGAGTTTGAACGGGAAGTTTTGTATGGTCTTCAAGGTGAGTATGTGGAATATTGTATGCAATAGTCAAGTGTTATAGAAATCTGCAAGTATACTAAGGATGATTTAAGTTTGGTAATAGTGACTCAATAACGATTTTAAGTTCTGTGACATTACTACATTGTTATTAAGGGATACCTTGTGTCGACAGAAACCTTGAGTGAATAAAGTCTTGTGAAGAGGATTGCGAGGGAGTATAGTAACCATAGCCATATTCGTTAAGCTTAATTGGATGAATTATTTCGAGTTTAGAATGGATTTGGAAATTGTAATAGTTTTGATTGCAACAGTACAACCTCCATATCTTTTTCATTGGAGAGTTTGGACCGATGTTATTATTGTGTAGTTGATAAGTAAGTTGTTCTATCCCTAAATGTCTGCAAGTTTTGTTTTGTTGGTTGGTGAAAACTCCAAAGGGTAAGTGTGTTCTCTGTAGACTATCAACTACCTAGTGTTTCTTGAGGATTCATGGTATCTCCATTGTTTGACAACTTTTGAGATGGTTTTAGTAATTGAAGGATTTTGTTAAGAGCTTTTGCTAGAAATTATGTGTAGATAAGATTTCACTAAGATACCTTGTGGAGTCTTGTCGAGTGTTTGTTGTCCTGAATCAAGTTAGAGTATTATGCCTTGTGTTATGACTCAATGGGAGGAATTGCAATGATATGTTTCTCCACAGGAGAAATGAGACTAAGTGATTCAGTATGAAACCACAGATAATTCGCGAAAATAGTAATTTAGAAGTTAACCAATGTTGGAACAAGTGAATGAGTAAGGACATGAAATTTTACTTGTTATGAAACGAGGACTTTGAGCCGTGAAGTCAAATTGAAGTTTGAATATGTCAGAATATGTAGGAGAAGTAATGATAAGTATGGATCTAAGACAGTGTTGTAAATTGTCGTTGTTGTTGAGTAAAGGAAAGTTCGAGGACGAATTTCAATTTAAGGAGGGGAGGCTGTAATACCCCGTATTTTAATAACATACTCTGAATAATATTAATTGAATTAAATAGGGTTTCGGTGTACTCTGAGAGTTTTCAATAAAAATAATTAGAGCAACCGACGAACTTAAATTAATTAATTAAATATTATCTGACTCAGAGGTTTTATTAAATAATAGACTCAGAGACAGTTTTGGATACTCTCAATTTGGACCCGTTAGGTTACTAACTAATACTTATATCAGTATGACTATTGTTGTTTGGTTAAAAAGAAAATAAAAACAAGGGTTTGTTATAAAAAGAGAAAGAAGAAGAAAGTTAGTAAGAAGAAGAGAAAAGAAAAGAAAGAAGAGAAAGATAGAAAGAAGAAAGAAACCATAAGAGAAAAAGAAGGAAAAACTCTTGGAAGGAGAAGAAATTCATGGAAGAGCTTGCTATCATCTTCATCTCCATCAAACTCCTCTTCATTGTCAAGGTGGGTTCTAGTTAGATACTTTTATTTTCTAGAGTTTTGTAGATTTTTGAGGTTAGGGCAAAATGCTAGAAAATCGTAGAATCAAGATTTTGAACGTTTAAATATCGATTAAATGCATGAGAATGCTGACTATAGGTGTAGGAACCTTGTGGTTAATTGTTATGCTATTTGATGATGTTTTGGATGAGTTTTGGAAATGTTTTGTATGTTGAAAAGGCTGTTTTTTAGACACTGTCTGTTGGTTAACCGATTAACTCAGGGCGTTAACCGGTTAACGAAACTGATATGGGATACTAGATTTGGAAACCTGGTGTGGTTAACCGGTTAACCCAGGGCGTTAATCGGTTAACACTGTAAGTGTTGGAAAATATTATTTTTGTTCCATCTTTAAAATTCATAACTTTTTCCTCGCTTATTCGATTTAACTATTCTTTATATCAATTCGAAACTAAAAATATGTACTATCTAATGATGATAAGAAATATTATTTTTACCCTACTTTTACCCGACTTTCATAATTAACCGTAATTAAGTTAGTTAGGGAATTGTGGTACTAATCGATCTATGGAATATATATTTAATCACGAGGATTGAATGAAAGTAGAGACAATGAGATCATGGTGGGATTAGTTTAATTGTCATAATTAAATTTAAAATGTTAGATTATATAATTAAAGGCATCAAGAATGGAGAAAGAGTGATGAAACCTTACCATAAACCAATAGTATGGCCTAGTAGTGTAACTAGAAATTGTTAGATGGTATTGTTTGTACAATTGATGTCAAAGTATGTTTTCTTAGCATGTAATTTATTGTACTATAATGATAAGTCTTGAGGTGGGTATTACACTGAGTCCCACTGGAAGCAATTGAGTAAGTCTTGAGGTGGTTATTACACTGAGTCCCACAGGAAGCATCAGATAAATGCTTGAGGTGGGTATTACACTGAGTCCCACGAGAAGAAATTGAGTAAGTCTTGAGGTGGGTATTACACCGAGTCCCACGGGAAGCATCAGATAAAGGCTTGAGGTGATTATTACACTTGGTCCCACGAGAAGCAATTGAGTAAGTCTTGAGGTGGGTATTACACTGAGTCCCACGGGAAGCATCGGATAAAGGATTGAGGTGGGTATTACATTGAGTCCCACGGGAAGCAATTGAGTAAGTCTTGAGGTGGGTATTACACCGAGTCCCAAGAGAAGCATCAGATAAAGGCTTGAGGTGGGTATTCACTGAGTCCCTAGGGAAGCAATTGAGTAAGTCTTTAGGTGGGTATTTGAAGGAAAATTGCGATTTAAACGCAGCGGAAAACAAAAATTTCCTTTAGTGATCCTTACGAATGAGCATGGTCAGTGATAGAATCGTTACCTCTTTGTGGCGATTCAGATCTTTGATGCAGCGATCACAAGCGTTGATGAAGTGCAACGCCTCTACTCAGTCCACACGAACAGCTTCCGGTCACAGTGCTAGCTGCTTACGAACGGAATTATTTGAGTGAGAAAAGAGAATCAAAAACGAAATTGCATCAAGTGAAAGCTTCATCACAAGGGTTCCTTTTATAGACTCTCTTGTGGGCTGCGGGCTAAAAGCCCAATTCACATGATCCATAATAATATTATATATTATTATAATAACTATTATTATAATAAATATATTTATTTTATTATTATTTTATAACCATTATAAAATAACAATAATTATTATTATATTATCCGAATTTCTATTTTCACTTAAGTGCACCGTACCTTACGGTGTTCCTTTGATTTCTCTATCTCTCATCAAACTGTCCTTATGTGTGTGACCCTGTAGGATTTCGTAACGTTGGTAATTATATTAAATTATATATTTAACATAATAAACAGTGAGCGGTATCTAGCAACACATCACTGCTACCCAAGTCACGAAAATGTCATGTGATCTGACAAAACCTTTTCCGTGATAATATATGTTTGTACAATTACCCTTTTGCCCCTATGTCTATATTGAACACAAGGCATACACTGTGTCATCCTTGTCCAGTTCAATATTGGGCCCTTAGACATTTCTCCTGTTATGCAGGATTGGCAAATTCCATCTAGGACACTCATGTCCCTCAGCATGCTTCGTGGAGTGCCCATCAACTGTCTTTATGATCATCCAGTTACGGATAATGTTTGATCAGCAATAAAGCACCCGACTCTACATCTAGGGTCCATAGTGGTTTCAGGTCGAAGGGTGGTAATACACCATTATCACCATGAGAATAACTTATGACACTTTGCATAACATACTATGTAGTATTCTCATAGCGGGTCAATCCGGTATAAATATTACTCCTAATATTTATACCTATGTCAAGACTTGATAACTCTTTATCCATGATCCATGAGATGTGATCATTAGTCTATCTTCATAATAGTCTCAATGCTTTAATGTTATCCCACTTTGCAATAAAGCTTGACTACGGATATTTTAAGAATAATGTCTTTATGTTTAATGGGATCTCATGATTAAGTCACACTTAACATTTCATTAAACAGACTAACTATTCTAGGGACTTTATTATTCTGAAAGACAAACATAATAAAGAAATGCCTTTTATTATTAAACGAATAATCTGATACAAGTACCAAAAAGTATTGGCCTCTAGGGCTTACACCAACAATCTCCCACTAGCACTAGAGCCAATTAGGCATACCCTTAATACCCATAGATCTAGTATGACCATCATGCTTCTGTTACGCAAGAGGCTTTGTTAATGGGTCAGCGATGTTGTCAAGTGTAGGTACTCTGCATATCTTCACATCTCCCCGATCGATTATCTCTCTAATGAGGTGATAACGCCTAAGTATGTGTTTGGATCGTTGGTGAGATCTAGGCTCCTTAGCTTGTGCCATAGCACCATTGTTATCACAATATAAACCAATGGGATCCACAATGCTAGGGACTATGCCAAGTTCACTAATGAACTTCTTGATCCAAACAGCTTCCTTTGTTGCATTTGAGGCAGCAATATACTCGGCCTCAGTTGTAGAATCAGCAACTGTTTCTTGCTTTGAACTTTTCCAGCTCACAGCGCCACCATTGAGACAGAACACATAACCAGATTATGATCTAAAATCATCCTTATCTGTCTGGAAGCTAGCATCAGTGTAACCAATTACATCAAGCTCTTCCTGACCTCCATATATCAAGAATGAATCCTTAGTCCTTCTCAAGTACTTAAGGGTATTCTTGACAGCTACCCAGTGAGCATCACCGGGATCAGATTGGTACCTACTCGTTGCACTTAATGCATACGAGACATCTGGTCGAGTACATAACATGGCATACATGATAGATCCTATTGCAGATGCATATGGAATCTTATTCATGCGATCCCTTTCTTCCTTAGTTGAAGGGGATTGTGTTTTTGATAAACACAGACCATGTTGCATAGGTATGAATCCTTTCTTGGAATCATGCATATTAAAGCGTCTCAACACTTTATCTATGTATGTACTCTGACTTAGGCCAAGCAGTTTTTGTGATCTATCTCTATAGATCCTAATTCCTAATATATAGGCTGCTTCACCTAGGTCTTTCATAGAAAAACAATTCCCTAACCAAGTCTTCACTTGTTGCAAGGTAGGGACATCGTTTCCAATGAGTAATATGTCATCTACATATAATACCAGAAACACGATCATGCTCCCACTAACCTTCTTGTAGACACAAGGTTCATCTTCATTTTTGATGAATCCATATTGTTTTACGGTTTCATCAAAACGAAGATTCCAGCTTCTGGAAGCTTGCTTCAATCCATAGATTGATCGCTGTAACTTGCATATCTTTTGGGCATCTTGTGGTATGTCAAATCCTTCAGGTTGTGTCATGTACACATCCTCAAGAAGATTCCCATTAAGGAAAGCAGTTTTGACATCCATCTGCCATATTTCATAATCATGATATGCAGCGATGGCAAGTAAAATCCGAACAGATTTAAGCATTGCAACTGGTGAAAAGGTTTCATCATAGTCAACCCCATGAATTTGTTTATAGCCTTTTGCAACCAGTCTTGCTTTATAGGTATGTACCTTACCATCCATGTCAGTCTTCTTCTTGAAGACCCACTTGCATCCTATAGGGTTAACTCCTATAGGAGGTTCTACCAAGGTCCAAACCTGGTTTGTGTACATGGAATCCATTTCAGATTTCATGGCTTCTAGCCACTTCTCAGACTCAGGACCAGTTATGGCCTCTTTGTAGGTCACAGGCTCATCTTGATCCATGAGTAATACATCACCCTGATCACTTATGAGATATCCATATCTCTCAGGTTGGTGACGTATCCTGCTTGACCTACGCTGGTCTTGTTCTACTTGAGTAGGTTGCTCTTCCACAACTACTTGTGTTTCCTGCTCTAGTTCCTCCATAGGTGTTTCAATGTTTTGTGATTCTTGAATTTCTTCAAGCTCTATTTTCCTCCCACTGTTTCCTTTGGAAATAAAATCCCTTTCCAGAAAGACTCCAGTTCGAGCGACAAACACTTTGCCCTCAGAAGGATTGTAGAAGTAATATCCTCTTGTTTCTTTAGGATACCCCACAAATAAGCATTTGTCAGATTTGGGCTCAAGCTTGGTTGAAATTTGTCGTTTGACGTAAACTTCGCAACCCCAAATCTTCATGTAAGACATATGTGGTTTCTTACCACTCCATATCTCATATGGTGTCTTATCAACCTTTTTGGATGGAACACGGTTAAGTGTGTAAGCTGCTGTTAATAATGCATGTCCCTAAAAGGAGTTTGGAAGATCGGCGTGACTCATCATGGATCGGACCATGTCTAACAAGGTTCGATTTCTTCTCTCAGATACACCATTCCATTGTGGTGTTCCAGGAGGAGTAAGTTGGGATAGAATCCCATACTCTTTTAGATGGTCATCAAATTCTAGGCTTAAATATTCACCGCCTCGATCTGATCGAAGAACTTTAATATTCTTACCTAGTTGGTTTTGTACTTCATTCTTGAATTCCTTGAACTTTTCAAAGGACTCAGATTTGTGTTTCATTAAATACACATATCCGTATCTACTGAAGTCATCAGTAAAAGTGATGAAGTACTGAAAACCTCCTCTGGCTGGTATGTTCAGTGGTCCACATACATCAGTATGTATGAGTGCCAAAAGATCATTAGCCCTTTCACTTTTTCCTGTGAATGGGGACTTTGTCATCTTTCCAATTAAACAAGATCTGCATGTCTCATATGATTCATAATCAAAAGAGTCCAAGAGTCCATCTTTATGGAGTTTGGAAATGCGTTTCTCATTTATGTGGCCTAATCGGCAGTGCCAAAGGTAAGTTGGATTCAACTCATTAGGTTTCAACCTTTTAGTATTAATGTTATAAATTGGCATTTCAAGATCAAGGACATATAGTCCATTATTCATTTTTGCAGTAGCATAGAATATATCATTCAAATAAATGGAGCAACAATTGTTCTTTATTATGAATGAAAAACCAAACTTGTCCAAACAAGAAACGGAAATAATATTCCTGCTAATTGCAGGTACATAATAACAGTTCTCTAACTGAATTATTAAACCACTAGGTAAAGTTAAAACATAAGTTCCTACAGCTAAAGCAGCAACCTTTGCTCCATTGCCAACTCGTAGGTCAACTTCACCTTTTGCCAAATCTCTACTCCTTTTTAGCCCCTGCACATTAGTACAAATGTGAGAACCGCATCCAGTATCTAATACCCATGATGCAGAAGTAGATAAATTAATTTCAATAACAAAAATACCTGAATTTGAAGTCTCTACTCCATTATTCTTATCTTCCAGGTACTTTGGGCAATTTCTCTTCCAATGTCCGGTCTTACCGCAATGGAAGCAAGTGCCCTCCTTTGCTATTCCTCCACTAGGCTTCAAAACAGGAGGAGTGGGTTTGGGTTTGGAAACTTCCTTGCCTTTCCCTCTACCACCCTGTTTGATGGGCCTCTTGTTCTGTTTCTTTCCATTACTGACCATCAGAATGGATTTCCCTTTTGTCTTCATATTCTGCTCAGCAGTTCTCAACATGCCTAGCAGTTCTGGAAGACTTTTGTCCAAGTCATTCATATTGAAATTCAGGACAAACTGACTGAAGCTCTCTGACAACGATTGCAAGATCAGATCAATCGCAAGTTCTTTTCCAAGGGGAAACCCTAATCTGTCAAGGTTCTCCACATACCCAATCATCTTGAGTACATGGGGACTTACAGGGGCTCCCTCAGCTAACTTGCTGTTAAAAAGGGACTTTGAAACCTGAAACCTCTCATTTCTTGCTTGCTCTTGATAAAGCATTTTCAGATGTCCGATCATATCGAACGCAGACATGTTCTCGTGTTGCTTTTGCAACTCAGAGTTCATGGTAGCAAGCATGAGGCAAGCGGTTTCATTGGCATCATCAAAATGCTTCTTATAAGCATCTCTTTCTGCCTTTGGTGCAGAACTAGGAGGTTCCTCCTCAGGAACTGGTGTCTCCAAGACATACAACTTCTTATCGTGCTTGAGGACAATCCTCAGATTACGGTGCCAATCCAGGAAATTTGTCCCAGACAATTTTTCCTTATCTAGGATGGATCGCAAAATATTGTTCGATGTGTTTGTTGTCATGGTAATCTACAAGAGAAATATGAAAATATAAGTATCATTAAAAACAACATATTTAATTAGGCCTTTAATCAAATATGCTCCCACTATTTTATTCAAAACAAATGACCCTCATCATTTGATTCGGAAAATCCCGTTGGAAGACTTTCTAGTGGGTCGAGATCCATGTTTCACTTTGTTTTAAGTCAGCGTTAGGCTGATTACACAAAACTAAGTTATTTAGGTAGAACTCCTTCCAATTGTATCTCATACAACTCTCGAATATTTTCAATTGGGTGAGTAACTCCTTATTCTGATCCATCACATGAATCATTCCCAATTCTTGCTTCTAAACATGTATAATCTTATTATAATTTGTTTAGTTAAGTTTGACCCATTGTTTTAGCAATTGGATATTACAATTATCCCATCACACCTTACTAATATAGAACATGCACCTCGCGTAGGCGAAACCTACAATGCTTGATACTAGTCTTGATGAGTGCTAAAAATTGGAAAGCATAAACTTAATATTTAATTTTGAGGGAATTTGTTATTAGTTTGATCTCACCGGCTTAACATGCAAAACGTCTCTCACATGCATCAACATACAATTACATGCATCAACATACATATAAAAAGATACAATTATGGCCCCTAACGCAATTGTTCTCTCAAGCCAATGAGAGAACCTAAGCTAACCTAATAACGATCTAAGCTTCTCCAAGCATGATCTCCAAGGTTATCCTCCTTTAATATTGAATACTTCTTTTTTCTTCATAACATAATATTACATTACATATAAGAAAACTCGTTTTACATACGAGGGAGTGAGATGAGAAAAGAAGTTACATAAAGAGATTGAGAGAGAGGCACGACACGCAGGCCGTATTTAAAAATCCCAAAACAATAATAAAGGATAAACTAAGGCCATAACTGATCACCACAAATAAATAATAATAAACACACTTTTATTATTAGTTTAAAATTCCGATAATTAAATAAACTAAATTAAATTTCGGCTGATTGATCACACTGTAAGTGTTGGAAAATATTATTTTTGTTCCATCTTTAAAATTCATAACTTTTTCCTCGCTTATTCGATTTAACTATTCTTTATATCAATTCGAAACTAAAAATATGTACTATCTAATGATGATAAGAAATATTATTTTTACCCTACTTTTACCCGACTTTCATAATTAACCGTAATTAAGTTAGTTAGGGAATTGTGGTACTAATCGATCTATGGAATATATATTTAATCACGAGGATTGAATGAAAGTAGAGACAATGAGATCATGGTGGGATTAGTTTAATTGTCATAATTAAATTTAAAATGTTAGATTATATAATTAAAGGCATCAAGAATGGAGAAAGAGTGATGAAACCTTACCATAAACCAATAGTATGGCCTAGTAGTGTAACTAGAAATTGTTAGATGGTATTGTTTGTACAATTGATGTCAAAGTATGTTTTCTTAGCATGTAATTTATTGTACTATAATGATAAGTCTTGAGGTGGGTATTACACTGAGTCCCACTGGAAGTAATTGAGTAAGTCTTGAGGTGGTTATTACACTGAGTCCCACAGGAAGCATCAGATAAATGCTTGAGGTGGGTATTACACTGAGTCCCACGAGAAGAAATTGAGTAAGTCTTGAGGTGGGTATTACACCGAGTCCCACGGGAAGCATCAGATAAAGGCTTGAGGTGATTATTACACTTGGTCCCACGAGAAGCAATTGAGTAAGTCTTGAGGTGGGTATTACACTGAGTCCCACGGGAAGCATCGGATAAAGGATTGAGGTGGGTATTACATTGAGTCCCACGGGAAGCAATTGAGTAAGTCTTGAGGTGGGTATTACACCGAGTCCCAAGAGAAGCATCAGATAAAGGCTTGAGGTGGGTATTCACTGAGTCCCTAGGGAAGCAATTGAGTAAGTCTTTAGGTGGGTATTTGAAGGAAAATTGCGATCTAAACGCAGCGGAAAACAAAAATTTCCTTTAGTGATCCTTACGAATGAGCATGGTCAGTGATAGAATCGTTACCTCTTTGTGGCGATTCAGATCTTTGATGCAGCGATCACAAGCGTTGATGAAGTGCAACGCCTCTACTCAGTCCACACGAACAGCTTCCGGTTACAGTGCTAGCTGCTTACAAACGGAATTATTTGAGTGAAAAAAGAGAATCAAAAACGAAATTGCATCAAGTGAAAGCTTCATCACAAGGGTTCCTTTTATAGACTCTCTTGTGGGCTGCGGGCTAAAAGCCCAATTCACATGATCCATAATAATATTATATATTATTATAATAACTATTATTATAATAAATATATTTATTTTATTATTATTTTATAACCATTATAAAATAACAATAATTATTATTATATTATCCGAATTTCTATTTTCACTTAAGTGCACCGTACCTTACGGTGTTCCTTTGATTTCTCTATCTCTCATCAAACTGTCCTTATGTGTGTGACCCTGTAGGATTTCGTAACGTTGGTAATTATATTAAATTATATATTTAACATAATAAACAGTGAGCGGTATCTAGCAACACATCACTGCTACCCAAGTCACGAAAATGTCATGTGATCTGACAAAACCTTTTCCGTGATAATATATGTTTGTACAATTACCCTTTTGCCCCTATGTCTATATTGAACACAAGGCATACACTGTGTCATCCTTGTCCAGTTCAATATTGGGCCCTTAGACATTTCTCCTGTTATGCAGGATTGGCAAATTCCATCTAGGACACTCATGTCCCTCAGCATGCTTCGTGGAGTGCCCATCAACTGTCTTTATGATCATCCAGTTACGGATAATGTTTGATCAGCAATAAAGCACCCGACTCTACATCTAGGGTCCATAGTGGTTTCAGGTCGAAGGGTGGTAATACACCATTATCACCATGAGAATAACTTATGACACTTTGCATAACATACTATGTAGTATTCTCATAGCGGGTCAATCCGGTATAAATATTACTCCTAATATTTATACCTATGTCAAGACTTGATAACTCTTTATCCATGATCCATGAGATGTGATCATCAGTCTATCTTCATAATAGTCTCAATGCTTTAATGTTATCCCACTTTGCAATAAAGCTTGACTACGGATATTTTAAGAATAATGTCTTTATGTTTAATGGGATCTCATGATTAAGTCACACTTAACATTTCATTAAACAGACTAACTATTCTAGGGACTTTATTATTCTGAAAGACAAACATAATAAAGAAATGCCTTTTATTATTAAACGAATAATCCGATACAAGTACCAAAAAGTATTGGCCTCTAGGGCTTACACCAACAGTATTACACTGAGTCCCACGAGAAGCATCAGATGAACACTTGAGGTGGGTATTACATCGAGTCCACGTGAAATTTCGAGAACGTTGTATGGATATTCCATCTTGTTTAGTTCCTTTTAGAGAAGTGACCTTAGGCTTGAGATGGGTGTTATATCGAGTCCCATGGAAAGTAAAAAGGTAATATCCTAACTAGTGGTAGTAGGATTTATAGAACTCATGGACGTGGTCCCAAATGAGTGTGAGATTGTGAGTTGTTAAACTCGTGTTAATGTCTCGTAGTGTGAGATGTGTGAACTCAAGGTCGTATTTCTTTTCCCCCCGAATTGAGTTAGGTTTAATAGAACCTTGTAGAGCCGAGAGAATCCATAAGATAGGGAACTCACTGAGATGTTGATATCTCACCCCACTATTGTTGTTGCTTTTCAGGTTTTACTTGCAGGTTTGATTTACAAGTGGAACTATGCTCAGGATGTTTCAAGAGAAGCATAGTTTTAGTTTCCGCTGTGTATTTATCTTTGTACAATAATGGATATTGTATTGATCTTAGTATTTTTATTTTAGCATGATTTTCATGTCTTGTACCATAGTTTGTATTGTTCTTAGAATTGGTCAAGAATGTGAATTATGCTATTAGGCACTTATGATGGTGTCAGTACCAAATAAACTCTTGTATAATGATATTCTAGGTATTTATTATATGAGGCGATACAAGAGAGGGCTAGTCGAACTGGGGAAACAGAACCCGCTTGGTGGTGACAAAGTCGAGAAGTTAGAGTTTTATGAACCTTGTGTATTTGGTAAATCTTGTAGGGTAAAGTTTAACAAAGGAAAACAAAGAACACATGGATCCCTTGATTACATCCATGCTGATCTTTGGGGGCCTGCAATAAATACTTCACATTCAAGTGCAAGATATTTTCCATCCATAATTGATGACTATTCCAGAAAGTTATGGGTATTCATTCAGAATACGAAGGATAAAACTTTTGATAATTTCAAGAGTTGGAAGGTTCTGGTCGAAACTCAAACTGACAGAAAGGTCAAAAGGTTGAGAACTGATAATGGCCTTGAATTTTGCTGTGAAGCTTTCGACAGTCACTTTGTCGGGTCTGAGATTGCAAGGCATAATGCTGTAACAGGTACTCCTCAACAAAATGGTCTAGCTGAGAGATTCAATCGAACAATCCTCGAAAGGGTTGAATGTATGTTGGTTAGTGCTGGATTGAAGAAAGTGTTTTGGGATGAGGATGTTTCGACAACAACATATCTGATAAATAGATGTCCTTCGATTGGTTATATATGAAGACACCTGAAGAAGTTTGGCCGGGACATCCACCAGATCTCGACAAACTAAGAGTATTTGGATGTGTAGCCTATTCTCACATTAGGCAAGACAAGGTCGAACCCAAAGCTCTAAAATGCATGTTCATGGGATACCCTGAAAGAGTCAAAGCTTATATGTTATGGTGCCTAGAACCAGGTCACAAGAGGAGTATCACCAGTCGAGATGTAGTTTAATGAAGCTAAGTTGACTTTCAAGAAAACTGATGATGTTGAAGAGGAGCTGAAACAGGAAGAGATTTTTGTTGAGGTGGAGCATAGTGATGCTGAATTGTATAACCCAGGTGAAGTACAAAAGAAGAAGCAAAAACTGTTGTCGAAGATGAGGAGACTGATAATGACTACCTGCTGGCAAGAGACAGGTCAAAAAGAGTCATAAAGCCACCTCAGAGACTTGGTTATGCAGATCTTATAATTTATGTCTTAATCTCCGCAAGTGAGGTTTTAGACGAAGAACCTAAAGACTATAAGGAAGATATGAGAAGTTGAAATAAAACTGAATGATTGAAAGCCATAGATGGTGAAAACTAGTTTGTTCATAACATGTGAAACATATATCTCATTATAAAAATGAAGTTAATAGTCTACATGAAACCTTAGGTATATTTACTTAGGTTGAAGAAAATTTATATTTAATTCTAACTAATCAAAGAGCTTCATATAGTAAAATTGGATTAGGGTATTAATTGAATAATTTATTTCTAACATTTTGATGGGTTAAATTTTATAACCCTTCATCGTTTTTATTTCTATTTTTTATTCAATAAATTGTTTTGATTAAAGAAAATAAAATAATCATTTTACACCCACTTTAAATATACAATTTCATCTTGACAAAAAGAGAACTAAATTATAGCAATTAATATGAATGTAAAGTAAATTTATTAAAAAAGGATAAAAATTTAACTCAATAATTTATTAGCAGTAAAATACAAAACTGCAAAAGAAATGTCCCACAGATTATAGTATACCCTAACTCGTGTTCTTGTTTTTACTGTGTGCCACCATATCCAAGGTGCACCAAATCCAATGCAATGCCCCTAGTTTTGTTTCTCTCATCCAAGGAAGAAAAAAAAAAACCTTATATATGCTCCATTCGTTCATAATTCCTATATCAAAAACAAAGAGAAAGATAAAGGCATAAAAGAAATTAATGGCTTCCATTGTTAAGGTATGGATTGGTGAGTTTTCAAAGCTAAGAGAAAAATTTGTTCCTCTTAAGCCTTTGTTCTCAAAAGCCAAACAAGGAACAGATCAAAACAATATTCTCAGCAAAGGCAACTCTTCCTCTCACTCTTCAACTAATATGTCAGAAGAAACAGTCTGTTTACTTATGAATCGATTCGTTCCTTGGTGATATATGTAATGGTTTCTTGTGTTTTTCTTATTTATTACAAGATTAATTAAGATGCAGGTTTTGTATTGTATATATACTCGATCGGTTTATGTATCAATACAAACAGTTGTAAGTAGTAGATTTCAAACAAACTCTCAATTTTCTCTTTTAAAATAACCTTCTTCATTTATATCCACCTATATAGTGTCCGCTTGTTTTAGTTTTTTTTATTTATTTTTATAAAAGTGCTCTTAGTGTTACATATTTCTGTTTAAAATAATTTTATAAATTAAAAAAAAAAAAACTTCAAAGAATAAATTGATTAAATGATTATTCTTAAAATATTGTTTTATGTATTCTATCAATAATATAATTTATATGTTATATGATGTCAAAACTAATTTTTTATTTATGAAAAGTAAATTGATTTTTTTTTATATTTTAAAAAATGTTTTATAAAAGTTATTTTCAAAATACAATTTAAAACAAAAAACTAAATAAAACACATGTCCTTACTCTCTTTCATTAACTTAAAATTTGGAGTAGTACTAACACTACTAGAAATACACGATTTATATGCGGCAAATTATAGCTACGGATTTCTAAAAATTTGTTTTCTGCGAAAAATAAAGTCGTAGTAAAATTTGCAGGAATTTCTGAAACTTTACCTGCGACTTTGGATTTTATAATATTATTCTCATTTTCTTGCAGATTTTACTGCAATTTAATTTGCAGGAAATATGAAAACTCAATTTGCTGCGATTTTTGCTACGTATTATTAATACTATTTTTATTTTGAATTTTATTTTATATTTTTAATAATTATAAATAAAATTATAAAACATTACCTTGATATATTCTAATTTCATATTCATTTTTATATTTCTAATTTTTTTACTATATCAATTTTTTTATTATTTTTTAAAGAAAATTTAATCATTTAATCATTTTTCTTAGAATAAAATAAAATAAAAAATTAACTTCTTAATTCTTATATTTCTAAACAAACATATTTTAGGAAAATAAATATAATATAAAAACAAACATATTTTAAAATAATTTTTCACAACAACTTTTTTTTTATCTTTATTGAATAATAATAGTTTTTGTTTAAATTTTATTAAAAAATATTTACCATTAATTTTATTAAAGAAAATTTATTGAATAAGAAAATAGAATTAAATGAAGGGAAGTTAAAAGTGTATAAGCAAACATAGGGTGTAACTAGAAATGAGTCAGAGATAACACCGTTATTATATTTTAAAGAAAATTTAATAATTTAATAATTTTTCTTAGAACAAAATAAAATAAAAACAAACATATTTTAAATAATTTAATAATTTAATAATTTTTCTTATATTTCTAAACAAACATATTTTAGGAAAAAAATAATATATATAATATAAAAACAAACATATTTTAAATAATTTTTCACAAAAACTTTTTTTATCTTTATTGAATAATAATAGTTTTTGTTTAAATTTTATTTTAAAAATTTTACCATTAATTTTATTAAAAAATATTTATTGAATAAGAAAATAGAATTAAATGAAGGGAAGTTAGAAGTGTATAAGCAAACATAGAGTGTAACTAGAAACGAGTCAGAGATAACACCGTCAAATCAAAGCCCAATCTCTCTCTCATTACCGTCAGAGCAAAAGAAAGAAAACAAATCAAAACCATTGACGGAACCCGCGTGTCTAAAACCATCGACGGAACCTTCAACCACCTCATAGGTAACCCTAACAATTCTTTCTCCGTTCAGTTTCGCGTTGTTACTGCTTTCCGATTCGATGCATTGTTGAAACCACGATAACGTGTATTGAAATCATTCAACTAAAATCCCTTAACATAATCACTTATCCTGTTTAAGCTGTTTTAATAAGCTGATCCAAACAGTCCTTTAGTTCTCTTAGGGTTAGTTAATCAGCTAAATTTGATTAGTTTTTTTGTTAAATTATCTAGTTAGTGTGAAAATCTCATCGAAGAATAACATAATCGTCAATTGGTGTCACTCAATCGGAACCTAATCAGTGTCACTCACTTTGTTCAGTGGTGATTGTCACCCTCCATCGAAGATATGGGATATAGGTAATAGCTCTAGTGTTGTTATTATTCATCTTATAGTTTTATTTATAGGCTATCTCTTTTCAAATTTAGTTTGGATTAAGAATTGATGAGTTATTGTTCTGAAAGTAGAGACACTGATGCAATCCATGTATAAATTGTAAATAAATCTATATTGAGTTGTTGTTCTGTTATTTACATTGCGCTTAAATCCATACTAGTATGTTTATCATCTGAGTCCGATATCAGTGAGAAACTGACAATATTGAATAAGTTAAGTGTTATCAGTTTGAAATGTAGATCATGGGAGAAAAAAGCTTTGGTAATATGCATTGTAGCTGCAGTGTGGACATTAGTTATGTAACTGAGCATATATGTTCAACTATTGAGTATTGAGCTAATTGTATTTGATTTCATTTTCAGCAATTCAGCAAGAATGCAACTTGGGTATTCTTAGTGGTATTAGCATAGATTAGATGTTGTTGGATTATCAAACAGTTCTAGCTAGATGCACATAGATGGTAAAAACTAATATCATAATTTTCCAAAAGCTCAGCCAGATATACTCATAGTTAGACTGATCAGGTAGCTGCTTTGTTAACTGAGCAGTAGTTTGTAACTTAAATATTGTGTTGATTATGAATGGATTTGGATCTTGATCAAGTTCATGAACCATTGCATTGACTCCCATTCCACTAAACAAACTCTTCATTGCATGACACATACAACTAGTACTACTAATGCTGAATATGACAACAACATTCTGTGTAGCTAATCTCATTATTCTCTCCATTTGATCTACTTCTATTGTTCTTGTTACTCTTATCATGTAGTAGCTCCATGATGGTTGATCCACTTGATAATGCATGAGATTCTCTTGATTAAACATGGTTGTGTGTTGTAAATTATAATAGTGGAGTTGAACAAAGTAAGCAAATTCAGTTTTTTGTTTAGTTTTGTATGTTGGTTGGTGATGATGAAAATGTAGAAAATATCAGGATCTGATTCTCCAATGTCAAGTAACCATTGTGGAATTGGGATGGTTACAACATCCCGGACATTACCTCAACATTGATGGAATGACATTATCAACACAAACAACTCCGAGTTAAAATTGTTAAACATACACACACACACACAAGCCCATGTATTTATGAGCTAGTTAGTTAGTTATTTATGTTTTATGTTAAAAATGCTTAAATTTGGTAGCTTAGAAAAACACTCGTTTATGTGTATGATGACTTACTAGGAGCATTACATAAACTGAAACATAACTTAGAAGTAAGTTTTTATCAAAAGTGGCCATCTTATCCTTTTTATTGTATACATGAGTAATAACCAGATATTCTCCCAATTTATTCATCATATCTCAATCCATCGCTTGATATTACCAATACATCTTGATAAAAGTGTTATTGTTCTGTTTTCTCTTTGTCCTTACAATAAGTTCTTTAAGATGATTTCTTAAGTTGTTCATAAAATTTGTCCATGTCGTTTGACAGAAGTTTATGGTGATGAAGTTGAAAAGGTAAAAGATTTTCCGCTCGATAAAATTGTGCCATTTCGAGAACGGTTGAAAAGATTTTTGTTTATAAAGAGTCCTATAAGTTAATCTAAATATGGAGCACCACAGGCAGGAAACATTGGATATATTATTCCCATCCAACCAACCAAACCAGACATAGTAACTCCCATCCAACCAAGAAAACCAGAGAGTCCAGTATAATATGATGCATAAAATGTAAATACGAAAATCATTAAATAAAGTAAAGTAATAGACTATAAATAAAATAGTAAAGCTAAACTAAAACACACAGCAGCAAATAGATAAACACCCAAAGAAACAGAAACAGACAACCGCTTGGATTAACTCACATAGGGAAAGGTAGCGTTCCCAACAGAGTCGCCAGTTGCCGCTCTTGGAATTTCCATCCTGGTACAGACGCAAAAATGGCGCGGAAAAGGAAGAGTCACGAGCGAGGTACTTTTATCCCAAAGGATGGGTAATGTTGCACAAACCCGAAAGATGTAGAAATCGGGGTCTCATGAACCAAAGAGAAATGGTAAGGGAGTATGTTACAAAAAGGGAATGTATTAGCACCCAGATTGTTCGTCGTACTCAACGGGATCCACACTTGCTAGCATTGTTTCAAAGGGTGAGGGTATCTATTACTGCTGCAACTGCAACTGGAAAGGACTGAAATGATATAAGGAAGAATGAGACAGAAAGATAAGGAGATGAAATGGCACGAAGAACGAGGAAAAAGACTGAATGATTGTGTTCTCTAAGCATTGTCGCTTGTGCCTACATATTCCCTTTGTGCAATAGGAAAGTCAGAACACCGTAGTTCGACTTAATAAGACTGACACAGTTTGCTTGTGTTTTTTGGAAAGGAACTACTTATGTCTTAGCTCAGGTGTTGCTGGCTCGTTTGAAACGAGTGTGTTTACCGTCTTGCAAGATACAAGTCGAAGTGTGTTCCTTCGTTTAGAGTGATGAAGATGAGAAGAGAATTTCCGAAGGAAAGCCACTTATTTTTTGTTTGAAGTTTTTTTAGAAGCTTTTTATTTGAGAGTTTGCATAGGAGAATGTATTCAAGTCTCATTCAATGGAGTGTGTACTTCTTACATCACTCCAAGATGGAATGAAGAAGAAGCACACTAAGTATGAATAAGACCCCCAAACTTAGTTCCAATGACTAAGGCCTAAGCAGACTAGCAATAAACAGATGAAAATGAAGCAAAAAGATTCAGAGATTCAAACTTGAAAAAGCTGAAACAGTGTTGTAAGAAAACCAGAGAACTTCTCTTGAGCTCTTGCAATGCTTTGTGGCCAACTAAAGTCTTAGAGATTGTCTTGGATCAATTAGATTCAGTTGAAACAACTTATTAACTTGAAGATATCTGCACTCTTCAATGTACCATGGATGAAGATGAATAACCTTGATGAAGATTCTAGAAGTTTAGAGAGATTTTAGAGAGAATAGGATCGAGAGAAAAATGTGAAATTTGGATTTGAAATGTGTGAAAATGAGACTTGGAGGTAAAAATATTTAGAGATTGGCTTTTATATGCATGATTAATTGTTAACCACCTTGGTTAACAGTTAGAACCATGGTTACTTGCTAAGGGTTCCATGAGCAATGAAGAGTGGAATGATAATCTGAAAATGCAATGGAATTTGTATGGTGTTGTTGTGTTATGTTTAAATGTTATGATGAGAAGAACAACATGATACTTATGATGGTGAAGCAATGATATGTGGTGGTGATGCAATCTGATGCAACAACATGAAGCTTTTGGTGTATGTTTCACATTCAAGCATTTCCTATTTTGATGCATGACATGAGGATATGTCCAGGTATGTAAGAATTTTGCTTGGCTTGAAATGACAATATGAGTGATGTGTGTATGTATCATGTGTGTGGAAAGAATCAGTCAAGACAATAATAAGAACAAATCTCAAATCATCTATTTTTTTCTAGCAAGAACACATGTGGAAATGATGATGTTTGATGGCTAATATATCTTAACTCCCTGAATGGAATGATGAGCATTTGTACTCAATGGAAAGAGGAAATGACAAGGAACAATATTGAAGTTCAATCCAAAACGAAATGAAGCCTTTAAACCACTTAAATGTACCAATGAACTTGATGGATCATGATTGCATGCATGGGCCTGAGGAGGTAGGCATGCCTTGGGAAATTAGTCTAAGGAAAAATCAGCTTTGAACCCTAACTTTGACCCTCCATAACTCCTAAACCATTGATCCTATGAAAAATATCTAAAGATGAAAGTTGTAGAGGATATCAAGATGAACAACTTTGATGTTAAAAAAAATCATTTTAAGCTTTCTTGATGGAGAAAAATGGCTGGACATTTGGCACACCATGTGTTTGATAAATTGCAATGCATCTGGCTCGCCCATAACTTGGTTTCTTGGCAAAGTTGGCCAAGTTTTGTCAAATTTTGATTGATCATATCTCTCTCAATTTTGATCCAATAGAGATGTTCTTGCTGTGGATTTGAAGCTCAAGATGTGTTATTTAATTGGCTCAACTTAGGCCTAAAGCTTGAAGCTTGTATCTTGGAGAAATAATGCTTGAAAGTGAGGTGCAAAATGACCAAAAGTTGCCTTTTTTAGAAACCCTAAGTTTCTATTTTGGGCAGTTTTGGGATTTTTTGATTATTTTTCATAAATCTTTTGACTTTTCTTGATCAAATTTCAACCATTTAACATATTTAACTTGTGGAACATGATTTTGACCTCAAAAAGTCAAGAGTGACGTTTTGCTCTGCACAATTGAGTTTTCCCTAATTTCTTGATTTTCAAGCAACTGATCAATTGGAAACCTTCTGAAATGATACAATGGACAATCTCCCATCCTTAAACATTTTATATCATATAGAAAAAATTGAAATTAAGTTTGAGCCAAAATTTCATCAGAAGACCCTTTGAATCCAAAACCCTAATTTTGAACCAATTTGGTTATGAGGTGATGCACTATTTCAACTTCTTGATCAATCCACATCTTCCAATGACTTAAGGGATCAAAGGAAGTGATATGAAATATGAGATACCCTTGAAGATTATTTGGAGGAACTTGGCTCTTTCTCTTTGACTTTGAATGATCGCCACTTTGCAAATCAACTAATCACACACCTTATGCTTCAAGCAATTAATGTATGCTTCATTTTTCTATGATATGAATGCAATTCAATGTATGGAAATGATATGATAAATGGTATGAAGATGAG
The DNA here is from genome assembly GCA_963966055.1 of Lathyrus aphaca. Classification (NCBI taxonomy): domain Eukaryota; kingdom Viridiplantae; phylum Streptophyta; class Magnoliopsida; order Fabales; family Fabaceae; genus Lathyrus; species Lathyrus aphaca. The sequence continues at coordinate 308,527,081 of OZ014521.1, forward strand.
AGGGAAAATTTTGGGGTGTTACAATAACATCTCTTTCATCCTTAGGAGAAGAAATAGGAGGCTCCTCTTCAGGAACAAGTGTCTCTAAATATACAATTTTATATCATGTTTGAGACAATCCTCAAGTTTCGGTGTCAATCCAGAAAATTTGTCCCAGAAATTTTTTCCTTATCAAAGATTGATCTCAAAATGTTGTTAGAGGTGTTTGTTGTCATGGTAATCTACATAAAAAATTAAAATATAAGTATCATTAAAATCAACATATTCAATTAGGCCTTAAATTAAATATGCTCCCACTATTTAACCCAAACCAAAGACTGTCACCATTTGATTCGGAAAACCCCATTGGAAGATTTTCTAGTGGATCGAGATCCATATTTCACTTTGTTTTAAGTCAGTGTTATGCTGATTACACAAAACTCGGTATTTAGGTAGGAACTCCTTCCAATTGTATCTAATACAATTCTCAAATATTATTAGTTGGGTGAATAACTCCTTATTCAAATCCATCATATGGATTATTCCCAAATCTTGATTTTCAAATGTATATAATCATATTATAATTTGTTTAGTTAAATTTGACCCATTGTTTTTAGAATTTGGATATTACATTTATCCCATCAAACCTTAATAATATAGAACATACATGTAATACCCCGTAATTTATTTAATGCTCTGAATAATATTATTTGATATCAATAGGGTTTCGGGTTTCTCTGAGAGATTTTAACAAAAATAATTAAAGTAATCAACGGGACTTATTTTTATTAACTAATATTATCTGACTCATAGGTTTTATTAAATTATAGATTAAGAGATATTTTTGGATACTCTCTATTTGGACCCGTTGGGAGCAATTCTACTTTTCCCGTATAAACCTAACATTTGTTTTCTTTATGTTATATGTAACATAGAAACATAAGAGGAGAAATAAGAGAAAGAGGAAAAGGGAGAGAAAGGAGAGAAAAAGAGGAAAGAAGAAAATCTTGAAGAAAAAGAAGAAAGCTATTGATTCTTGAAGTCCATCATCCTTTCATCTCTCAATCTTCTCAATCATCCTTGGTAGAGGTGGGTTCTAGTTAGATACCTTTTATTTCTAGAGTTTGTAGATTTTTGTGGTTAGGGAAAAATGCTTGAATTCGTAGAATCGGTAGTTTGAACGGTTAAAAATCAATAAGAATGCATGAGTATGCTGACATCAGGTGTAGGAACCTTTGTTGTGATTGGTTTGGTGTTTGATAATGTTTTGAATAAGTTTTGAAAAATTTTGTTATGTGAAAAAAGTGTTTTTCAGCCACTGACTTATGGTTAACCGGTTAACCCAGAGCGTTAACCGGTTAACGCAGTTGATACATGCCATTGGATTCTGTTTTTTGGTGTGGTTAACCACTTAACCCCAGGCGTTAACCGGTTAATACTGTAAGTGTGGGGGAAATGTTTAATTGTTCCAACTTTAAAAATTTATAACTTTTTCCTTGTTTATCCAATTTAACTGTTCTTTATATAGATTTGAACCTAAAAATATGTACTATCCTATGATATCGAAAAATATTATTTTTACCCAACTTTTATCCGACTTTTCTGATTAACCGTAATTATGTTAATTAGGGAATTTGTGAGCTATTGAGAATAAAAAGGCATAACTTGTGAGGTGGTTAGGATTACCCTAGGTTGATACAAAACCGATTTAGATACATAACAATGGTTAGATGTCGATACTCAAATAGTATCCTCGTGCTAAGTAGTTGTGAACAGATGGAGGTTATGTTACCATTGCGCTAAAATCCTAATTTAATTATGTTTAGCTCGTGTCGAGACCCCATGAGGCGGGACGGCCGAGGAGACATAATTAATTCTTGGATTTGAATCCCTTAATGGATGATCGTGACCCATGCTAAAGTGCCCTGGTGTGGCTGGGTGGGGAAAGTATCCATTAGAATAAGTAATGAGTGACCCGTGTCGATATCTCCGTGTGTGGGATGGTCGGGGAATGTTACTTTGTGGTAAGGTACTATGACCCGTGCTGAAGTTCCCTTGTGTGGTTGGGCAGGGAAAGTACCTTTGGTAGATAGTGAGTGACCCGTGCTTGTGTGCCATTGTGTGGCTGGGCAGGGAAAGTTATTTATACGTTAAGAATCGAGTGACCCGCATCGTATTGCCCTTTGTGGTTGGCCGGGGAAAGATGCCATAAAGCACGTTGTGTGCTCCGTTTTTATTTCACCTTATGTCTCTAGTTGTTATGTGAACTCGAAGTATAGGTTTTCCCCCGACTTGAGTAGTGGTTATATTCGAACCTTTAGAGCCGAGAGAACTCTAAGATAGGGAACTCACTGAGATGTTTTATCTCACCCCATGTTATTGTTATTATTTCAGGTACTTCAGGTTCCGCAAAAGGTAAGGATAAGACAATTTGATTATCCTTGCTTGCTTGGCGGCTTTTCTTCCACTGTGGACTTTTTGAGATCTTCGGATCTAGTTCTTAGACTTTTCTTTTGAACATATTGTATAATTATTTTAGCCCTTTTGTTGTAGTACCTTATGAATTTTTAGTTGGCTAAAATTATGCAATGTGTTGTACTAGGAACTTATTGTATTTCAGTACCAAACTTGAATTTATATATGAAAAATATGCTTTGATGTATGTCTTTTATATATGGGTATTATAATACACCTCGCGTTAAGTGAAACCTACATTATTTGGTACTAGTCTTGATGAGTTCTAAAACTTGAAAAGCATAAACTTAATATTAAATTTTGAGGGAAATTTTAATCAGTTTAATCTCACCAACTTATTTATCATATAAATAGTCTCTCACATGCATCAACATAAATTCATGTGCATCAACATACATACAAAATCAAATAATTATAGCCCATAGCACAATTGTTCTCCCGAGCTAATAAGAGAACCTAAGCTAAACCTAATAACGACTTACGCTTCTCCAAGCAAGATCTCCAAGGTTGTACTCCTTTGATCTTATATTATTATATTTCTTCATATCATTACATTACATCAAATAATACTTATTTTACATATGAGGGAGTGAGATGAGAAAAAAAAGTTACATCAAGAAATTAAAAGAGAGGCACGACACGCAAGTCGTATTTTAAAATCCAAAAATAAAATAAAGGAAGCCTAACGCCATAGCTGATCACCACAAGAGAACAATAATAAACACATTTTATTATCATTAATTTAAATTTTGTTAATTAAATAAATCTAATAAAATTTCGGCAAATGATCACATTAGGAAGAGTAGTCGGGGGTTCCGCTGCCCAGTCAGTGGATAGTGTCAAGGGAATAGCGCCCCTTGTAGGGTTGTTAGAGGAAGCACCCCGACGCAAAATTTTAATGAACAATTCATTTAAATCGGTGTCGTTTTTCACATCAACACTTGATACTTTCCATAAACATTAAAGCATAACTTTTGTGCCGCCAAAACCTTATCACAAACCTCTTTGACAACACAACTCTTATGTTATCATGAACCCTAATGAAAAAACTTCATGCCGTCAAAACATTATGATCAATAATTCAGTATGATTGATCGACATGCCATTATTCAACCTTAATAAATTCATATTCCGAAGCAAATGAACATGGATCGCTCAAACAAATAACAATCATTACGTGATTGAATGGAAGATATATAAATAATATATCCAATATACCATCTTTGCATCAAAGTTACTTATGTCACATATAAAATTTGATCGATCATATTTGTGTAACTTAAGGACGATCAAAATATCACACCTTCACCATACTAATGTCGGATTCCGAAGCATAGTCAATATCGATCATCCAAATCGTACACAACCCAATTCCAAAATTTAATTACTCGATTATAATTTAATTTATTATGTGTTTTAATAGAATTAAAATAAAAAGTACAAAAAAACAGCTATCAAATGCATGGTTTCGTAAATGGCTATGATACCACTAAAAGGAAATTGCGATCCAAAATGCAACAAAAATTAAGATTTTTCCTTTAGTGATCCTTACAAATCGGCATGGTTAGTGATAGAAATGGTTACCTCTTGTGGCGATAAAACCTTTGATGCTAAATCAAACGATTGATCACGAGCATTGAATGATGAACAACAACGCCTCTACTTAATGCACACAAACAGATTCCTGTAGTCTTTGTGCTAGCTGCTATGATTGAAGGCTTTGAGTGTGAGAGAGAAAGAGAGAGAGAGAGAGAGAGAGAGAGAGAGAGAGAGAGAGAGAAGGAAGGAAGGAAAAATAAGTCTAGGGTTTCACAGACCGATTTTTCATCAAAAATGTGAATGCTTCCGCACAAGGATTCTATTTATAGAACCACTTATGTGGACTGCAAGCTAAAAAGCCCACTTAAGTGCTCGCACACCATATCTTATGGTGTACTGTATATCACTTAAGTGTGTGGTTACTTACCACATTCCATATTCTACAAGTTCATCGTACCTTACGGTATTTTATATTTACTTAATGGCATTGTACCTTACAGTGTTCCTTATTTACTCTACCTCTAATCAATTTTTCCTAATGTGTGTGACCTTGTAGTTTTTTCCGGCATTGGAAATTATATTATATCATGCATTTAACATATTAAATAATGGGAGGTATCTAGCAACACATCACTGTTGTCCAAGTCACAAAAATGTCATGTGATATGACAAAACCTATTGTGATAATACTTGTGTGTACAATTACCCTTTTGACCTTATGTCTATATTAAACACAAAGCATATATCGTGTCATCCTTGTCCATTTCAATATTGAGCCCTTAGACATTTATACTATTATCAGGATGGGAAAATTCCACCTAGGTCACTCATGTCCCTCAACATGCTTTGTGAATTACCCATCAACTATCTTTACGGTCATCTAATTATGGACAATGTTTGATCAGCAATAAAGTAATCGACTCTACATCTAGGGTTCATAGTAGTTTCAGGTCGAAGGATTGTATACACCATTATCACCATGAGAGTAACTTATGACACTTTGCATAACATTCTATGTATTCCCCTCATAGTGGGTCAAGCTAGTATGTATATTACTCCTAATATTCATACCTATGTTAAGACTTGATAATCCATGATCCATGAGATGTGATCATCATTATATTTACATAATAGTCTTAATGATGTAAGGTTATCCTAGTTCAGAGTAAAGCTCGACTACAGATACTTTAATAATAATGTCCTTATGTTTAATGAGATCTCATGATTAAGTCACACTTAATATTTCATTAAAAGGACTAGCTATTCTAGAGACTTTATTATTTTGGAAAATCAAACATAATAAAGAAATGCCTTTTATTATTAATAAATAAGTCGATACAAGTAGCAAAAGTATTGGCCTCTAGGGCTTACACAAACAGTTCATCTGTTGGGGATTTGAACAAGGTACTCTGTTATGGGAACATGTCAGTTATGAGGGTTATGTCATGATATGCATGATACATCCATGCAGGATCCTAAGAATAGAAAAATTATGCATTTGCAAAAGGAAAACAATCAGGGTATAACTGCAATTTGAAGATTCTTGTGCAAAAAGGAAAAGACACAAGTATGACTTGGCTGGGGAATAACATGATTTTCCACTACAAAAGGCAGGGGACACTCCTAAAAGGAAAGGAAGAGCATAAATTTCCTTGTGCCAAAGGCAACGAGAACTCCTTAACAAAAGGTTAATAAGAAAGACAACAACTTGATTTCTCGTACAAAAGGTAGCGAGAACCCCTTAACAAAAGGTTAAGAAGGAAAATAGGATGACTTCTCATACAAAAAGTAACAATAACTCCTTAACAAAAGGTTAAGAAGGAACATAGGATGGTTTCTCCTACAAAAGGTAAGAAGAAATCCTTAAAAAAAGGTTAAGAAGGAACATAGGATGTGATCTCTCATACAAAATGTAGCGAGATCTCCCAAATAAAAGGTTAAGAAATAATGTTGGATGTAATCTCTCATACAAAAGGTAGTGAGAGCTTCTTAACAAAAGGTTAAGAAGGAATATATGATGTGATCTCTCATACTAGAGGTAGCGAGAGCTTCTTAACAAAAGGTTAAGAAGGAATATATGATGTGTCTTTCATACAAAGGGATGTGATCTCTCATACCAAAGGTTAAGAACGAATATAGGATGTGATCTCTCATGGTTTTGTTTACTATAACTGTTCTGATGCTCTAGCATTTTGTTCAATATTTATCCTCGTGATTATTGATGATTGTCTCTCCTGATCTATTATTTGTATGTACTAACATAATGTCGTCTGACTGATTCTTCTAAGACATTTCCTTTTCCAAATTATGCAAAAAAGGAAAGTAATGGTAGTGTAATAGTGTGACTACTAACTACTAATATGGTGGTGTATAAGTTATGGTTATATGCTATTGACTAACTTTGGTGTGCTTAGTACAAACTAGTTGATGTGACTGGTACTAACTGTTCTTATTGTGTGTGATCACATGCTGGAGCATCTGGCATGACATCTGACCCTTGTGTGAGCTGATCTCTGTGTATTAGTAGTAGCTTTTGACTCTTGACTACTAACTACTAACTATGTATTCATGTATGACTGTCATTGTGAATTCATGATTGACTATTTATGGAAGCATTATGTGACTGACTATTGTGTAGCAACCTCATGAGTTCTGACTTATGCTACTAATCTGTTTTCTATTCTTGATGTGTGCTCTGATTGATTTGTAATTTTGATGTTGTTATTGTTTACTCTATGTCCTTAAGTGTGATGTGCTTACTGCTCTACTGATGTTGTGCATCTTGGATGTTCTTGAAGAATATTATTTTGCCAAAAAATTTCAAATGGGAAGATTTTTGTTTCTTATGGATTGGTTGTATTATGAAACCAACATGGTTTGTTCAAGTTGTTTTTGTGAAGGACACATGTGGGAATAGATGTCCCAGCATGTGTGCAACATCTGACCCTTGTTAGCAAGCCAATGTTGTAAGTGTTATGCGCATTATTTTTTAATTTTTTCAATCAGAATTGTTGCAGATTGTTTAGCAATGTTTGTGTGATTTGTTTGACAACTTGGATTGAAGATCAAATCAATTTAAATTTAAATTTGAATTAAAAACAAATTATAACTTTGATTGGAGACTTTTATGGAGAAAATCAAATTCTAGAATATCTATTATTATTCTGGACGATATCACAACTATATTCAAAGGAGAAAAACACATAATTGCATTGCTATTTAAGGAGACTTAATTCTCATGTTTGAGGGTGTGCGGTAAGATTGATATCTTTGTGATAGAGTTTATTTTAGTCTTTTGTTTGTGTTTCTTGTACACCACTCTATTGATTCATTCACATCATAAGACATACTAATTGATTTGTTTAGTTGAGTTGTAATTCAACATTCAACATTATATTTATTAATGTTGATCACTTGAGATTAGTAATTGAGAAAAAGTGAAAGAGAATTCTCATATTTAAAAGAAATCCTAAATAAAAATACACCGAAGGAGAATTAATAAAAGGGTTATTGAACAATTAACTTATTCATCTAAAACACTTTCTACTATTTCTCTCTTAGAGTAGATTTCATTTTTTGTTGTTTGTATTGGACTGCATTAGCAAACATTTGTTCTTTCATGTTTTTACTTTTGATTCATTATTGTTGTGATAATGTGTTCAATCTGATTTAACAAACTGAAGAAATTGTCTCTGACATATGATCCAACACTTATCTTTAGAGGAACAAAATTTCAAATAAAACAATAAAAAATAATTAATTTTATGACTTATTTACATAGTTTACCTACACGATATACTCACTAATCGCTATAGTCAAGTTTTGAGAATTTGGGACTTCTAAATAACGTTCCAAAGCCAATTTGATATAGGCCCATGTGTCCCTCTACGTTTGTTTGATGTATCCAATAAATAGGCATGGACCAATGACCAATGATGCTCTTTTTGGACTGATATGTGCTTGATATACAGATTTCACCCAAATCAATATTATTTTCTAGACTAGTTTGTTTTAAATTTTTGTATAACTCGAAAATATTACATTAGAAATCAATTTATTTCTAAAAATTAGACTTTCAAATTGAATCTCAATAATTTACTTTACTTAAATGGAGTGGTTTTTGAAATGAAAATAAAGATAATGTGTATTGATTATGTGGCCGAAATTGATTTTAAATAAATTGTTCTATAAAATTATTTGAGATAAAAATAAATTAAAGATAAAGTGATTTGATTTTTAATATCTTAAAAAAATAATAAATTTTTTTAGGGTTAGTTATAAACTCCTCTGTCATTAGGATGAAATTTGATATTGCTCCCTTCCTGAAGTATTTTTTTAACTCTCCCTTATAAAACAAAAAACCTATTTTTACATACCCTTTTATTGATCTTTTATTGATGTTGATGACTGAGCCTATTAATTGCTTATGTGGCTTGCTGACTGTATACATCTCCTTTGTTGCTATCTCCCTCAAAAAACATATGGTTGGAATCAAAAGTTCCTCCGCCATGGAGACAATAACATCATCCACATCACATCGCCTCTCTCCTCAAAACTCAACCAAACTCCGAACGGACAACAACCTTGAATTGAAGCTTTGTTCAGGTATGCCTTGAAATTTCGATTTCACCTCTTTTCCGAATCTTCTCTTCGTTCTTCTTTTACTTCTAGATTGATGTGGATCCGAGTTTATTGTTGTAGTGATCTGTTGTTCTTGACTTCCTTTTCTATTTCTACGTGTATGTGTTGATGATGCGTTGAGTGATTTTGAAGAAATAATACTTGAACCAAGTGGTTATTACTTGTTCTTGATTTGTTTGCAGGTTCTGATGAGGATTTGAAGGAGACTGAAGGTTGCAAGAGATGGTGAAGTTTCAAAGAATTGGAGAGGTTTGGTGGTGAAGAGATTATGAAGAAAGAGGGAAGAAAAGTGAAGTGAGAATGAATTGAGAGGGAGAGCGAGATCAGGAGATAAGAATGGAGAAAGAGAGAAGAAAAGTGGAGTGGGAAAAATCCTGTGAAAGTTTGAACGACAAAACCAGCTATCACCGATCGGAGGAATGGCAGGGATATTGAAACGGTGGAAGAGGGAAGACTTGATAAAGAGAGGATCGTTGGGATTAAGATAAGAGGGATCACTTTACTTTTCTCTCTGAATCGTTTCATTGTAATGGCAAGCAACAAACACGACGATTGGAGGGATTTCGATAAATATGAAGAGTATAGGTAGTAATCATAAATCCCTTTTGATCATTTTGTGTTTAGATTAATGGGTTTGAATCAAAATATGATCTTTTTTTGTTTGATGTTCATTTGGGTTGTTGAGCAATTGTATGTTTGGGATCAATCGTTCTATTTGAATTTAGAAGACAATAAAATGGCGGGATCAAGATTACTTTGGATACACTAATTGTACAGTCAGCAGACCTAGTAATGAACACCAGTAAAAAAATGTGGTAAAAGTAGGTTTTTAATTTTATAAGGAGGAGTTCAAAAACAAAAAACTTCAGGAGGCAATATCAAATCTCGTCCTAATGGCAGAGAATTTCATATAATTAACTCAAATTTTTAATATAAAAATCACATTTTAAAATTTACAAAATTTTAGTTTTAAATAAAATCAATTTTATTTTTGGTAATCAGACACGTCAAGTCCATAATATATATTTCAAATATTTATTTAATACTTTTATTTAGTGTTAGTATTAACTTTTATAATTAAAAATATATCCTTCATTGACTTGAAAACTTAAAAAAAAAAAAATTTGTTAGATTTTCAAGATTGAATTAGAATTTATGAAATCTAATTAAAAAGTTAAAATTGAAAGGTATTTACTCAAAAATACTTGGATGAAAATATAAAGAATATATATCAGTTCCATTAGAGTTTTTGTATTTGAATCTCATCTTAGGTATGTAACGGTGTTAAATTCTTGTTAAGAAGAGTTTTGTGATTCATTAAGATCTTATTTATTTAAAAAAAATTAGATTTTATCTATACGAAACGTAATGATGTAAAATTACATGTAAGAAGAATTTATCATCTATTTATCTTGAGAAATTAGTTTTTACGTTATTCATAGAAGATATCTGATTTTTAAAATAAAAAATTAAAGTATTTTAATAATTTTAATTGTTTTTTATTTATAGTTACACTCATTTCCTCAATAGTTTGTTGATAGAGTGTTGATATATAACTTTTTTAATAGATAAATATATTAAATAAATAATGTGGTTTATCTATAAATTCTTTATGTAACTTTTAAATTTTGTACCTTTGAATAATATTCAATTTGCTGAATTATTTGTCATTACCTCTATTTTCAGCAAAGTATAAATATGGCTTTAAAAACACATACCGACCTAGAAACCTCTCTATATGCTTAAAGACAAGGATTAAGGTGGAAGAGACATGTGTAACATCACTTTTGTATATAAATATCTCATAACTATTAAATTTAAATTTAAACTAGTACAATCTTACCAATTCATGTAGGTCAGCTCTTGTTAAATGATTTCCTTTTCAAATCAACATGCCAAAAAGGCAAAAAGGGTCAATTTGCCAATTGATTTGGTTTTAATTGTTAGAGTTAGTAGTGGATCTATAGCAATTATTTTACGAGGAGATTAAATGATAAAAGAATAAATAAACATATTGCTAAATTTAAATTTAATTATAATTTTAATCCTCTATTTTATTCTTGTTGTGTTTTAATTACGTTGAATTTCATAATTTACAGTATTATTTATCTGAAATTCTATGATTTTTGATAATTTATACGGATTTGTTATGATGTGTATTGGGAATTTCATAATTTCTGAAAGGTTTTATACCGAAAATTTCAAATTCTCGTAGTATTAAAAATTTTGTTTTATGTTGGGTATTTCAAATTCCCGGTGGTAATAAAGTTTTAGTTTTATTTCGGGAATTTGAAATTTCATGTAGTTGTTTCTTTTTGTTTTTCTTGTTTTATTATTTTTTAACCTTTGTTTGCAGTGAAATTCAAAGGTCGGGACGATACCATTGTTGGGAGAGGGGTTGATCTAGAAGAAGATAAGGGTAGAGTTGTGAGTGGTGTTGCTGACGTTGAGTCATCCCATCTACGACAAGGACGAGTGGTCCCCACCGGAAGTGGGTGGTCGAGCAAGTGGATCGAGGTCATTTCTGGGCACCTCGTATTGTTCGTCGTCGTGGAGTTTGATCTTCATCTCAAACCATAGATGAGGTGGGTGCAAACATTCATACAGTTGATTCAATCATTCAATCGGTGGTTGAGGAGGTAGTTCATCCAATGGTTGATCCGGAAGTTACTTAGGTAGTCATGTTGATTCTTGTTTAGAGGGTTGTGGAGGAGGCTAGTAGGGAGGTTGTTGAGGAGGTTGTTGTGGGTGATGCTTAAGATACTAGAGAGGTTGAGGAGACTGTTGAGACAGAGGTCACAGTTCCTTCGACCGAGCACTCTATACACACTGATGGAGGATTTCCATGAGGGTTCATCGACCGGTTTGTGCTTATAGAGTACAGTGAGCATGTGGCCCTACGATTATGGCAGAGGGAGGTATATGGTTTTTACGCTTAATTTTAATTTTTGTTTATTTATGCAAAAGTTGTTTAAATTTTATTGTCATCGGGGAGCTTGAACTCTACATGATGAGAAGATTCATTGAAGTAAACTTCTACCCTAATCAAAAATCGAGGAAGAGGCATTTTTTCAGGTGTGTTTATCAACATGACCCAATCCCTATTTATACAAACGTGGTTCAATTTTGGGCTACACAAATTATCGATGCAATCAGAGCCGCACAAAACTGTCGGCAAAATCGTGACCGTAAAAAAAACACTAAAAATACAACTACCGGAAATTTCAGACAACGTGAAATTCCCGGTATCAACATGAAAATTGCATATTTCCGGAACTTTGTATAACACCTCGGAAATTTTAAATTTCCAGTATACTTGAAATTTTAAATGAACTACCGGGAATTTTGGTTAATACCGAAAAATTTTTCCCTTACCGGAAATTTTATTTATTTTACTTAAGATCACTTTTGTCATTATGAAAAATTTGTGGAGTGTCTAGTATAACGTGGTAAGTAGAATCATCTCGTATTTGTGGTCTCTTTTTTAAGTTTCGTGTTGGATTTTAATCTCTTTTTAAGACTAAAATCCACACAAAAACTTAAAAATGGGATAAAAATATGATTTTTGAAATTGAAGGATCAAAATTCAAAATTAAAAAAAAAAAAAAAGATAAAACAGGGACTGAATTTACAATTAAGTTAAAATTTAATATTAAAGTAATAATATTAATTTACAAAATATGAATTGATGATGTTTTAAGGAATCAAATTCAATTTTTTTTATTTTTTGGGTTTATTGAATTTTATCATTTATAAATAATGAGTAAATAGGATGTTGCATATTCCAATATGCAAATATCATTGTATTATCAATTTAACTAGATTAAAAAAATTCATATATATTTAATATATTATTTCCTTAATTCAATTTAGTTAATAGTTATGTATGAATATTTTATTTCAAAAGTGAAATTTTCACCTTTAAATTATTAAAACAAAAAAAAAAATTGTATATTAAATTGAATAAAACTGATTTTCTTATATAAATAATTAAACTGTTTTGATAGAAATTCAAAATCTATTTTATTTAGAAGTCATGTCTTGACAATTTTGATTGTTAATAAAATTCTCTTTTTATTTATTTTAGAGATTGAAAATGTGAAAATAAGACGAATAAAAATGATCAATCAAATATTTTTTTACTGTTATATATTTTTCATATTTCTTCTTATTTTCTTAACTGAGCCACCTTATTATAATTTTATTGTAAGACTTAAATATGAAGAAATTTTGCAACAAAATTAAAAATGATCAATCAAACGCTAAAGCGCACCACTAAAAAAGATACCAACGCTAAAGAGCACCACTAAGGGAAGACCAAAGGCTATTTATTTCAAACCTATTGTGGACAAAGTTAAAGTTAAGCTTGCTAATTGGAAGGCCTCCCACCTAAGTATGGCTAGAAGAGTTCAGGTTATAAAAAATGTTATACACAGTATGCTGAACTACATTCTTCTCATATACTCATGGCATATTAGCCTTATGAAAAATCTTGAAAAATGTATTCGAAATTTTGTATGGAGTGGAGATATTAATAAAAGGAAACTGGTTACCATCACTTGGCACAAAGTTTGTAAGCCTCTTGCTGAAGGTGGCTTAGGAATCAGGTCAATCTCCAAACTTAATGATGCAGTGAATCTTAAATTGTGTAGGGAGCTGTTTAACTCATCAAATCAGTGGGCACGGTTGCTCAGATGCAGAGTTTTGAGGAAAAAATCTCATATTAATGATCACATATCCTCTTCAATTTTGTGTGGTATCAAAGGCAACTTACAAGTTTTGGTTGATAATTCAACATGGATCTTGGGAAATGGCTCTAAAATTAATTTTTTGTCTGATTCTTGGTGTGGCCCCCCGCTGGCAGATCAACTTCATATTCCTCCAAATGTTCAGATTGGCCTTATATCCAAAGTTGAAGATTTCATTCTTGATTTTCAGTGGAATCTTCCTACTGCTCTATCTTCTATTTTTAAGAATATAGCAGACAACATCAAACATGTTTACATTCCTTCTGTTCCTAGAGATGATGAACTTAGATGGATTCATTCACACGCTGGAAATTTAAGTCTTAAGGAGGCGTTTCTATTCAAGTCCCCTCCTAGTAACATTTTTGGTTGGGAAAAGTTAATTTGGAATAACTTTCTTCCCCCCTCAAAGTCTCTATTTGTTTGGAAGCTTCTTCTATCCAAAGTACCTACTAATGACTTCCTTGCCAAAATAGGTTTCCATCTGTTTCCATCAAGATGTGAACTATGTGGTGTACAGAAAGAAACAATTGATCATTTATTTTGGCATTGTTCCTTTGCTCAACACATTTTGTAGTGGTTAGCTAGAGTAACATACATGGTTTTTCAGCTTAATTTTGAGGACATCTGGGATGCATATTACTAGACAAATTCTACACAATCTAAGGTAGTTATTCAATTTGTTGTTATTAATACTTTCAATATCATCTGGTTTTCCAGAAATCAGAAAAAAATTCAACAACAGGAAATTTTTTTGGAAGTGTGCCCAGAATATGATTTTTGCATGTGTTAATTTGTCTGGTAACTCTTCAAAGGTTTCCTCAGCTTGTAATATCAAGGATTTTCGAATACTGGAAGCTTTCAAAGTCAAAGTTAAACTTCCTAATGCTAGTCGAATCGTGGAAATAATTTGGAAACCTCCTCTTCATTCTTGGATCAAATGTAACACCGACAAAATTTCTCTAAGAGTCCCGGGTCAGGTAGCTTATGGCGGCATATTCGGCAAATTTTCTTGTTTTTTTATGTGCATAATTCCTTGGAGAGAACTTCGCATTTAATGTTGAATTTATTGGAGTTATAAGAGCAATCAAAATAGCCTGTGATAGAAACTAGAGGCACATTTGGATTGAAACTGACTCTAAAATAGCTTCTCTAGCGATCAACAATCCTCTTTTTGTTCCTTGGTCGCTTAACAACAGGTGACTTCATTGTATTCAGAAAACTAATAATATGTCTTTTATTCTTTCACATATTTACTACGAAGGAAACCATTGCGCAAACACTCTAACTTCATTAGGCCTTACCATTCAAGGTTTTGTCTGGTGGAATGAAGCTTCGGTATCTATTTTAGACGATATGATTCGTAATAGACTAATACTTCCTTATTTTCGCCTTTCTTAAGTTTGGAGGTTTTTGGTCTATGTCCCCCCTCCTTTGTATTTTTTGCCTCTTTTTATAATATCTTTTCTTGTTTGAAAAAAAACTTGTAACCATGTGTTTTTATGTTTATTTATTTGTATAGGATCAATAATGTAAAATTAAGTGGTTGTCTTATAAGTACTAAGGTCGTATCTCACATACACAAAATTGTTTCCAAAATTCATCGGTTTTCAAAAATTCATGTTAAAAACATCATGGTTTGGGAAAAGTTATAAAATTAGATGTTATGGAAAATTTTATTTTACCTTTATCTATATTTCTTCCATGTCATCGGTTTAGGGGTATTTTGTGTCCAAAATTTGCTTTTTTCAATCAAACTATTCTTTCTAAACATATAGTTACATGCCTTATTCCAATTCATTTGAATTTGTTAACAACGATATTGTATAATACAAGAAATTGTTTGAAAGAAATTGTTTCTTTTTCATCTAGTAACTAATCCCGGTTTCCAATGCAACATATTTGACACCTCTCTTTTTTCTCTCACACAGATTATCTAGCAAAAATAATTATTATCTCTGTCTCACACAATCTATTACGTCTCTCTCTCTCTCTCTCTCATTTCATGTTCTTCGTTTCTCTCACTCACTCCAACTCTTTCTTTTCTATAATTGAAGCAGATAATCTCTTTTTGTATGAAATTGTTTCATTTTTATCCACATCATCCACTTTCATCTTCTTCTCCTTCCTCCCTTCTTACTGTAACAACAACAACCTCTTTTTTTTGAAGAAAAAACTAAATTCTTCCTTTCTCAAATCTTTATGTCTCAACTTTCTCTTAAAAAATCAAAACAATAATCCCAAAAAACATACTTCTCCGATCACGATTGGGGGAGTTTTATGGTGTAACAAGTTTGTGGTTATCGATAGTGAACGTGGTTCTGCATGATAGTAGTCGTGCTGGAGACGGAAGGGTGCAAACAGACTCCGGTTGCAGGTTATTTCTTGCCATCGATTTTTTTCTTACATTTTCTGTTTTGTTTTGTTTTTAATGTTTGGTTTTGATTGAAATTAATAACATAGGGATAGCATGGAGGTTTGGTGTTCTTATTGTTTGTGTAGAATAAGATAAATGGAAGGGCCGTGGTGGTAGCTATGTGGCTTTATGCTAAATGGAAGGGTTACGTTTCTCTCCCTCTACAGATGAGGTTCCATTTTCTTATGCAAAATTTATTATTTTTTAGATTTATATTTATGGGGTTTAATTTGTGAAATTTTGGTTATATAGATACTCCAATATCCTATCTTAATGTTAAGACAATGATTATTGTACTTTAGGAAACAAGGATAAATACACAGCTGTTGTTTTTGAAGTGGTGCGACACAATCACCAACAAATGTTAAGACATCATGTTGGGACATCTCAGTCAAGAAAACAATACATAAAACTATAAAGATCATAATGTAAAGTACACATAATATGTTGACCCAGTTTGGTGTTAACAAACCTACATCTAGGGGATACCAATCTAGGATGAAGACCTCACTATCTTGTAGTATTATCCTAAAGTTAAACTCATGTTTTACAACTTTATCCTAATCACTACCTTCAATGAACATCTTTATATAAGGCTAAACTCTAGTCACTTACAACCTTTGATATGAGAGTCCTTCTCACATCCTTCATCACAACCTGTGATGACTCTGTCTTCTGCTGATCTCCCGAACCTGTCACAGTTTCTCGATCTATAAGTTATCCTGGACTTACTTCAAACCTTCATCCATGAACAATACATAACCATTACCTAAAGGCTTCTGGTCGTGCTCCTTGTACCTATGCCTTCCACCTTGCATCCCATACTACAGAGTGGAAACTTCTAACTCCTAAGAGAGCCAACGACTCTCAAATCCTAAACCGTTATTTTACAAAGTATTTAGGTTACAAAGTTACAACTGATACAAAATTTACAAAGCTTATTTTAACCTTAGGTCTAAGTCTCCTTATATTGTCTTCTGTTGTTGGGCTTTCTATCTTTGCTCCTTGATCCACTCTGCAAATTTGCACCAAATCTTTGACAAATTCGTTAAGTGATAAAACCTGCTACATTAAAAAGATGTCCTGACAGGTTGTTGAGACATTTTCTTTAACTTATTTAATCTTGAGCATATTTCTTTATCTTTATCATATCAATGTTTTACCAAAATTTAGTAAAACCTCAGGAGCTTTCAATCTCCCCCTTTTGACAAATTTTGGCTAAAACATTCTTCTTTATATGCTGAATGAGCAAGAGTCTTTTTCATCTTAAGAGTTACCATTTTGATAACTTCTTTCTGAATTCCAGTTTGTGCTTAAACATTTGTGACATTGAGTACATATATTATGTAACTCAGATCATAAGTCACAACCTGTTTTTCAACTCAGATCACAAGACACAAACAAATAGAAAGTAGTATGTTAAGATGATAGAACATATTTCTCCAACATTCTTGCACCGCCACTGTTCGAATGAACCCAACAACCAGAACACCATTCTTCTCCCACTTTTTAGCCAAAACTTGGCAAAAGTGAGACATACAACTCCAAACCCATATACAACTTACCCAGTATTTGAAGAACGTCATCGACCATTCACTTGGAGAGAAATAATTGTGAGACCAAGAAGTGTCACAATAATATTATTTATAGCTAAGAATTTTCAAAGGAAGTAACGCTGATCAAATTCAACTGACCGTTAATCAAGGAAATAACTCCACCACATGCGCATCGACCAAGACTGTTGACTGTTTCTTCTTTTAAAGAAATGTCCAAATAATTTCAATTACATGCAAACATGTTCTACAATAATGTCCTGACATAATGTTAGGCATTGTCTTCACTTTACATGCACTCCTCTTTAGATAAGACAAGGCTTCTCACATCAGCTTAATAACCTGTGACCAATCCACCAGACAATGACTTTAATATGTAGAGAAAAATAAATTCTCCCAGATTCTTCAATGATTCTCTAAGCATCCATCAAGAATCATATATTCTGTATTGCCAAGTTTTCCCCTAGCTTGAAACAATACAATGTTAAGACATCACACTTGACATCTTCATCCCTCCTGGATGGAAAATATGCTTGACACTCACCATAAGCTCGGTGGAGACTGCAACCCTGCAGTAGATCCTTAGAACAAGAGGCAACTCCCCCTATCTAAGACAATGTATGCTCCCTCTGAGCACTTGCGTAGAAATGAATGGAAAACATAATACGCCTCTTCAATGTCTTCAAGAGCTCATTGTCTGTCCTTCCACCTGCTGAAGCATATTCATTTTGGAACCATTATACCTTCTGATAAGAAATAACAGTCACTCACACATGAAGACCATCATGTTATCCGTGAGGAACATAAGGATTTTCATCCTTATGGTAACAAATAGTTGGATTAAGAACAATGTCACATTGATCCCCCTCTTCCTTTAGCCATTAACACATCTACAGAACTCCACATGAATCTTTATGTATAGAAATCCAGCTGCTTGAGATAAAATCCAATTGGCCTTGAATGTATCACACTCCCCAAAATAGATACCATACCTCTTAGTTTGTTTTCCTCCCATCAGTGTCAGATACTGGACACATGTTTTAGGAAAGCATGACTTGCTAAATAAGGATAGAGTCCTTCCACAAGATTTTAAAAAATAGACAGTCACCCAACTCTTCAAAGGTAGTCATTCCCTACCATTATCTCGTATGATAATCTAGAATACTCCTGATCAGTTGTTGACTCTCCACATGCAGACTTCTAAGCAATCAATATGGACCTACTTCAGTCTTCTATACATTCTCCATCAAAGCCAGACCTTCTACTTCATCATTCTCTTGTATGATTATGTAGACACTCCTTAAGCAATAATGTATGTAATACCCTGTATTTAATTAAATGCTCTGGATAATATTAATTAAGATTAATAGGGTTCCGATGTGCTATGAGAGTTTTCAATTAAAATAATTAGAGTCACCGATGAACTTAAATTAATTAATTAAGTATTATCTGACTCAAAGGTTTTATTAAATATTTGACTCAGACATTTTTTGGATACTCTCAAATTGGACCAGTTAGTGTTACTAACTGATAGATAATTGTTATTTTTTTTTATAAAAAGAGAGAAAGAAGGGTTTAAAAGAAAAAAGAAGAAGAAAGTTGAAAAAGAAGAGAAAGGAAGAAGAGAAAGAGAAGAGAAAGAGAAGAGAAAGAGAAGGAAGAAACCCTAGAAGAGAAAAGAAGCTTGGATCATCACCATTCTTTATCAATCATCTTCATCTTCATCAAACTCCTCATCGATTGTAGGGTGGGTTCTAGTTAGTACTTTCGTTTTAGAAGTTTTCTTGTGTTTAGAGTTTTAGGTCAATTTGATAAAATTGCTAAATCGAAGTTTCTAACTGATAAAATGCTGAAATAATCGTGTAGGATAGTCAGGTTACATGTATATTAAACCTACTAAGATTGCTTGGATGATCCATTATGTTAAAAACGGAGAATTTCAGCTTCTGACTGTCGGTTAACCAGTTAACCATATGCGTTAACCGGTTAACGGGACCTGATACGCCACTAGAAGTGGAAGTTTATACTGGTTAACCATATAGGTTATCTCATTAACGCTGTAAGTTTTGGAAAATATATTTTCTTATAAAATTCATAACTTTTTACTCGGGTATCCGATTGAGACAAACTTTATATCATTGGAAATCTAAGACAACATACTATCCAATGGTAGAGGAAAATATTACTTTTGAAGTAGAAAATATTTATTTATTTATTTTATTCCGATTAAAAATACTATTTTTGATCCTTCTTTTAAAACTTCATAACTTCTTCATCGTTCATCCGATTTAACTGTCCCTTATATCAATTTAAAGTTATTAATATCTACTATATTATGAGATCGAAAAATACTATTTAGAATCGACTTTTACCTGACTTTTATAATTAACCGTAATTATGTTAGTTAGGAAAATTGTGAGCTATAGAAAATAAAAAGGTATAACTTGTGAGATGTTTAGGACTACCCTAGGTTGATGCAAAATCATTGGCGTGTATTGCACGATGTCCTTTGTTGATGTCTTGAGTAAGTCTTGAGGTGGGTATTACACTGAATCCTACTGAAAGCATCTGTAAAGGCTTGAGGTACCGTTGGTGAGGTGATGGTAGTGACTTGAGGTGGGTATTACATTGAGTCCCACGGGAAGTCTTGCCCGAGTTAAGGCTTGAGGTGGGTATTATACTGAGTCCCACGGGAAGCATGGTTTAGGCTTGAGGTGGGTATTACACTGAGTCCCAAGGGAAGCCTTGCCGATAACACTTACGACGGGTATTCCACTGAGTTCCACGTAAGGTGTTGAGAGCATTGTATGGACTTTTCCATCTTGCTTTGATTCCTTGTAGATAAGTGACCAAAGACTTGAGTAGTGTTTAGATTGAACCTTTAGAGCCAAGAGAACTCTAAGATAGGGAACTCAATGAGATGTTGATATCTCATCCCACTGTTATTGTTGCTTTTCAGGTTTCTTTTGCAGGTTGATTTACAAGTGGAGCTATGCTCGGGATGTTTCAAGAGAAGCATAGATTTAGTTTCCACTGTGTATTTATCTTTGTACAATAATGGATATTTTATTGATCTTAGTACTTTATTTTTAGTATAATTTCCATGTCTTGCACCATAGATTGTATTGTTTTTAGAATTGGTCAAGAATTTGAATTGTACTATTAGGCCCTTATGATGGTGTCAGTACCAAATAAACACTTGTATGATATTATTCTAGATATATATTATATGGGGCGATTCGGTTGTTATCAGAGTAGGTCGTATCCTCGACCTAGCCTTGAAACATCATATGTAAATCTTTCCTGCCTCCTAAGTGTGTATTGCCGGCATGATTCTTAATATCATATTATGTAGTATTGGATCTGATCAACCTAATGCTATGTATGTGATAGGTATAATCATGGTTGTGAGACCATGAGGACTCTAAAGTGTTGTCGTAACTTGTACTATGAGAGAAGGCTCAAGCCAAGCATTAGCATATGGAGCTTTGGTCATCTCAGTTGGAGTCTTCTTAAGAGTTGTATGTCCTGTAACATGGAGTTGCAGAGTAGTGTGTTGTTCGAGAAATCCTTTGGAATGGATAGAGTCTGAAAGGTACAAATATCTACATGATGGGTTGTCAGTGTATTGAAGGATACATAAAGTCACTAGTGGATCAGTATTTGTCACTAATATGGACAAGAGTTTTGAGAAATCTCATTCCACAAAAAGAGAAGATGCTTTGTGGAACGTGTGATGTAAGGTTCGGGAGTGAGTTAATTGTTAGTGTTTCAGACCTAAGATCGCGGTGGAATCATAGATGAACGAGAGTACTTCAAGGAATGCATTCGGATAATACCTTATGGATGGATAGAAGTTACAAGTAAAGAATTGAAGAACTCCAATCAACATTGTGCCACCAGCTTGAATAAGAACTCTAGAAAGAGAGAAATAAACTCTCATCCACCTTCAAGAAGAAATCATCTCCTTGAGTCTTCAACTCCAATCAACATTCCAAGATAATTGTCACTGATTATCTTGATTCTTCAAATCCACTTCTGAGATCAATCAATTTCCACAGTTTGATCACCTCCTTCATGAATCCTCATATGAAAAAGCCAATTGTCACTGATTGTCTTCTTCACATTTGTCAGAACTCTCACAAAGATATCTTGGTCTACATAATGAACTTGATCTTCAAGTTACATGTATCCACTTGCTCAATAGAAAACACACTTAGAATCCCTAAGCCATGAACATGTAACATCTTATCCTTCCTGCGTCTCCCACAAATTTCCATGAGAACGATCTTTTTGAAGCATCTTATCTTCATTCTTTTAGATACCCTATCTTAAGTTGATGTGCCACTCCACCAATTGAGATTCTGATGTTGAACAAGATATCTGTAAACACCCCAAATTTGCCCTCACCCATTCACACCATGGCTTGTGATCTCCTCATATGCATAAACTCAATCACAGCATCTCATATCACATTTTTGATTCATTGTATTGGTTTAAAGTCATCTGCATCTAGGGTTTGTGATCTGAGCAATCCAAGAGCTTCTTGAGCCACTCCAAAGGTCATCAATCACTTCAAAGGGGTCCATGTATGTTCAAGCATCATATTATATCCCCTCAAAGTCAAGAATGTCAAAAATCACAAGAACTGAGAGTGGCATGGAAGCAGAGCCAGGATTAACTACACAGATGACCTAGAATTAGGGTTTTGGTTTCAAAGGCCATAACTCCAAATTTTTTGGTCATTCTTGATTCTATTGGTCTCTATATGGTATAGGGATCATGCATATCAATTTTCATGAAGAAATTCAATGGGGAAGTCATCTGATCAAGGGTTGACTTTCTAGGCAAGTCAGTGCAAAATCAGGGCATCTGAGGCCCCCAATGACCCAACCAAAGGGTGTTCATCATCATTTTGATTATGTGTGATCTTTATTTGATCATGGAAGATGTTGGAAGTTCAAAAAATTGAAGAATCTCAAGTCATTTGCAAAGTTGACTTTTTGGGAAAGTTGACTTGTAATGAAAATTGCCATTTTGGGGAACTTTTTCAACCTTCACTTTTTGATTCAAAAATGCTTCAAATGGAAAAACTTTGGTCATGAAAGTTGTAAAATGGATCATTCCCTTTTCAAAAAGTACAAGAAAATGACCTAATTCATTTTGGATCAAAAGTTATGGCTTGTCAAAGTTGGCTAAAATCACATAATTTGAAGTTCTCTACCAAAGAGGCATTTTGCAAAATGGTGTGATCAAGTGTTCTAAAGGCCTTAAATGTGTAACATTTCTTCACAACATGATTACATGACCTCTAAAATTCATAATGGGCCAAAGAACTTTGCACTTTGATGCCTTGAAACTCAAGAAATGTCAAAGGGGACAAACATGAACCAACTTGCAAAACATATCACAAATTACAAACCACTTGCTGCATTGCCTCTAGACCTTTTTCATAGCATTCCTTGATTCAAGCTGAGCCAAAGCAAGCCAAAAAGCAAGTTGTACCATAGCCCATACCTCAAGTACAAATCAAGTTGACATTTTGGCCAAAGACCCATACCAATCACCATAGGCCACCAACAACTCTCTGACCTATCACCTTTTGATACATGGACCAAAGCCAGCATAACACACCACACATTACAAGCCGAAACACACCACAATCCATAGTTATCAAAATCTCTCCAACTTGCATTTTCATTCGAAACACTCTCCACAAGCTGCAAACACACAAACAAACTTCACAAACAAACTCAACATGCTTCACTGATCAAAAACCACTCATCACCATAGCCTGAAACTCACTGAAACCAAAATACGATTTCTGCCCCTCTTTGAGCAGAACTTCAGCTATCTTTCAAACCAACCATTGTAAACTTCAAACAAGCATTGAAAGCTTCTCAGGGGGTCCATTGGAGTTGATTGGAAGCAAGAAACTGGCCAGAAAGTCCCTGATTTGAAAGCTTCGATTCAGGTAGCCATGGAAATTCATTTTTCCAGAACTCTCTTTTCTTGTTTCTAAAATGATCTATGCGCTTCCCTGAGTTCACTGAACTTTTTATTTTTGAAAATGATTGAGTACTGAGTGTGTATTGCATCTCTGAAAGTTTTGCTATTTTTGCATTTTTGTTTCGAATCATGGTTTTGGGGAAGAAGAAATGAATTATGAGGCTATATTTAGGTTCAGGGAGGTGAAGAGAGTTGATCTGGAGCTTTAGAGCTCCAGAAATAACCTTGAGGTGAGGTTTTGGTTTTACTCAGGGGAGGTGTGGCCGGAGAAGACGACCGGAAGTCTTTTCCGGCCACCTATAGTTAATTAGGGCTAATCAGGGTCATTAATGCAAGTTTGAATCTGGAGCGTAGGATGAGTTGACTAGGGCTGACTGGCGCGCGAACGAGTGGTCCAGATTTCACACTTAACCCTAATCCTGTTTTATTAATTTAATTAATTAAGTTTAATTTAAATCCAACCAGTTTGAATTCTAGCCTTTAGATCTGGCGCCAGTCAACTCCCGCGCGTATCATTTGAATCCTGGCCACTGGATCAGCATACTTCTCATTTTATTCTATTTTTATTTCATTTCATTTCATTTGTTTTGTTCAATTTATTAAAAATAGTAAAAATCATTTAAAAATTCTGAAAATTTTTATTCAAGCTTTTATTAATTTTCAGAAACCAAAAACATTTTTATTTTTATTTTTTGCATTAGAAAATATTTTTAAATCATTTAAGAGATTATTTTTAATTAATTAATGAGAATTAATTAATTAAAAATACTTTTAGGCATTTACAAATCACAAAAAAATTCATGAAACATTTAATATCATTTAGAAACATTGTCCAACCTTCAAACCAAATTTATTTTTTGATCTTGATGACTTTTGACAATTTTCCATGGAATTAATTTCATTTCAAGGCATTATTTTGATCCAATCTTCAAAAATTCATTTCTGCCTAGTCTTTAAGAGTTGGACTTTGATTCTTTTTGCATTGCATCTTGTATAGCATGTAGTTTATATGATTAAATTGGCATGATTTGATCTTACATTTCCTATTTGTTTGACATTTTTCTTGACAAGGTGCCTTAAAACCCTAGAAATCTTAAGAAATTCATAACTTACACTAGGTTAAGAATTGGGTCCTCTCCTTTGGGCAGTGAGTTTGTGTAGGTTTAGGGTTCCCTTGGATGCATTTTCAAATTTTTATCTTGATGTTTGCTTCTGGTTTTGATTTTTGTTTTGTGCATTGATCATAAACCCTAATTTGGGCTTTCATTTGCATCCATCTTCCATTTGTTTGCATACCATGACTTGCCATGACATTTTGTGCATCCATTTGATTCATGATACATCTTAGGACATGTTAGAATCATGTTTGATCATTGCATCTTTCATTTGCCATGTTGTATGTCATTTGCATTTGATAACTTTTCATGTATGTTCATGATTCTAAGCATGCTTCTCTTGCATCCACATGTTTGTATGATCATCCTCATGCCTTGTTTCATGTTTGTATCATCTCATAGAATCATTATCATCACACTCATGCTTCTGGTTTTGGTTTGCATCATTCCATTCCATCTCATTTTGCATTGCATTGCATTCCTTTCACTAACTTTTCAGGTGGTAAGTTACTTTGAGAAGTGAATTTGCCTTCACTTCTCACAATTTCTTTTCATCTCCTCTTATGCATCATTGCTGCATTTTGTCTTGTGCTTGAGATTGAGCTTGCTCATTCTTGCTCTTCTTACTTTCTTTCTTCAAGTGACTTGTCTTCTTAAATGAAGCAAGTTACTTTGCTTCTCTTTGCTCCTTTCATCTGCTTCCTGGTGGTTTCTCTGAAGATCTTTCTTGTAAACCTCACAAACTTTAGGAACAACCAAGCATGACAATAATTAGGGTTTTTATTAGTCCCCCCCATTTAGATTAAACCTTTGTGTCTCATTGAGTCTTCTCTTCTCACCTCATAATCAGGGACTAAACCCTAAAGGCTTTGAGGCTTTGTGATTAAGCTTATGCATGCATCCTTCTATTAGGATGGAGTGTATAACTTTAATCCTAAGTGTTAAACCCTTAATGTGTTTAAATCCTTTAATCAATTCATCTAATAATCATCAAGACATCAAGTTTGTAATTTGGGCCTTGCATTAGGGTTCAAATTCTTCCTTAATTGGTTAAGAAGGACTAACCCTAGTGTTAATGGACAAGTCCCCCTCAAGTTGTCGTACAAACCATAAAACTCACTTCTTCATCTCATCATTAACTAAAATCCACTTAATAAAGGCTTTGTTTTGTCATGGGTTTAATCCCTAATCATGGATTAAGTTGAGGAGTTTTCTTCAGCTTAAACATTCTCATCTATTATCCTTCTATTAGGATGGTGTAATGAGTCTGTTTAATCCTTGACTATGGCTTAATCTCATTATTTAACACTAAACAAAAACACCAAAAATATCTAAGTAATCACAAGTAGGTTAATGATCTTAATCCTACACCATGGTGATTAAGTGTGAGATGCTGACTTCACACTTAAGGTATTCTCATTACCCCTAATCAGAGGGAAGATGTGATGAGTCTGCTAACCCATTGGTTTAGGCTTAAGCTCATTAACTTATGCCAAACTTTCAAAAGCAATAAAAGGCTGAAAACACAAAAACAAACAATAATCGTCTCCTTCGGGATTCTTTTCTCATCACCTCCATTCATAAACGAGAACTTGCTTCTTCCGTCTAATGCAAGACAGTTTGCACCTGAGCCAGACAGGTCATACACTTGAGCATTGACAAGCAAGCAGT
This sequence comes from Lathyrus aphaca, assembly GCA_963966055.1. NCBI lineage: Eukaryota > Viridiplantae > Streptophyta > Magnoliopsida > Fabales > Fabaceae > Lathyrus > Lathyrus aphaca. The sequence goes on from OZ014521.1 coordinate 308,553,224, forward strand.
TTACAAGTCAATTCATCTTTCAGTCTCTTTGGGTCGAACTACGGTGTTCTGACTTCCTCATTGCACGAGAGGATATGTAGGCATAACTTAACAGTTATCGAACAAAATTCTCTGTACATTCCCCCTCTTTCCAACTTTATTCTTTTAGCCTCAGTATCTTGAGCTTTTCATTCTTGTTCTTACACTAACACTTCTTTTATACACTTTACACCTCTTTTACACTGACACTTGCATTCTTTCCAGCTTTTATACACAAATGCACTGACACTACCCCTTTAAAACACAAATCTTTTAAGCGTGGATCCTGTCGAGTACGGCGGACAATCTGGGTGCTAATACCTTCCCAAGTTGTAACCAACCCCCTTTCTCAGTCTCTCTGGTTCGCAACCGTCTTATCCATATCTCTCTGGGTTTATGCAGCATTACCTTTCCTTCGGGATAAAAATGCCTAGCTGGCTACTCTTTTCATTTCATCCTTTCGCCGACCGTTCGCGTCTGTACCTCATTTGAGCCAGTCTCATTTGTTGGGAGCGACAATATCATAACATTATAATTCAACTTTTAGTTGTTGAATTCAACTCCTTCTTCTTCCACTTGAAAGAACTCCCTCCCTTAACAGAACAAGAGTCCCATACTCTCATAGACTTGATTCACCAACCAAGTTTGAGTAGACATCCTACATTATGTTGATTTTGTAGTTATGTTATACAAGCTTACACCTTGATGAATACCTGCTAGTGCTTCTCCAAAGACTTCAAACCTTCCACTGTTTGAATCTTCAGAAGGACTAGTTAGAAATTAACCCCCATAGTTGTACCAAGGATGCCATTTTTCCTTGAGTAGAGTCGTCTTTATGAAGTTGTTGATATTGACACCTATTTGAACTCCATGATGAGACTTCTGGAATGCCCTAAAGTACCTAGATCGGAAATAAACCAATCCAATTAGTCATCAAGATTATGATGTCTTCATAGTCTTCCATCTCCATCTTCAAAATGCATCACCATCAAGAAAAGTCCCAATACTTTCCAGGAAAAGATGTGAAGCCAATAATCCTAGGTCAAAACCCTAGGAGACTTCTGAATGAATGTAGAACCCCTCCCATTATTCTCCAAGCCTCTGATGAAAAGATGTTAGAACATCTGATACAACATCCTCAATCTTGAATCACAAGGATAATCAAATCTGCACAAAGAAATTGATCTTTAATCCTTGTAGTTATAACCCTTGTCCGATTCCAGCATATTCTGAATATCACATATATATTCCTCTTCATGCTATCTTCTTATGTTATTTTGTAAGTTGTTGAGATATCAAGGTTTCCCCCTTGACTCAAGCTCTTAAGATTCTCTCTGAACGAATCCTAATTACCTCAATTGTGTGAAATCATCCTTAGGGTTAAGAAGTATGATTTCTTCCTTGCACACTGTTTATGGACGGTGAAAATAAATCACCTCCCCTGTTTTCACTTCCATGCTTCCAAGAAAGCACCTCCTAGTCTAAAGAATAACTAGTAGACTCCAGAATACGACTGAATTAACTTGATTGGACTTGATCATTATACCAAGTGTCTTCAACAACTTAGCCAAATAGAAATCATCAAAACCCTAGAGCATGAGTTTGATAGTTCATCTTACTCCTTCTGTCCAGTCTGACTTCAGACCAATTGACATATACAAGAACACAACCAGGTAAGGACAGCTACAATCTTCCTTCAATCATTACTCCAGTATCCCATACTACTGGAATCCTTCAATCAGATATATGTAGTGGAATCACTAAAGAACAACTTCAACTTGCCCTATACAAGATATCAAGACATCTTTCAGGACACCGTCCAAGAGAATTACCACTCATCATGTTTGTTATTGCAGAACCCTTTAGACAATAACTCCTCCTTGTTTAATCACCAGAAATAACTCCATGGATCTCTTCCAGAAATAGACCAGGATTCCTGCTCTGGTGCTAATTGAAATTCTGGTTATGCAGATACTCCAATGTCTTATATTAATGGTGAGACAATGATTATTGTACTTTAGGAAACAAGGATGAAAACACATCTGATGTTTTTGAAGTGTTGCAGCACAATCACCAACAGATGTTAAGACATCATGTTGGGACATCTTAGTCAAGAACACAATATAGAAAACTATAAAGAGAAAAATGTAAAGTACACATAATATGTTGACCCTGTTCGATGTTAACAAACCTACATCTAGGGGATACCAATCCAGGATGAAGATTTCACTATCTTGTAGTATTATCCTAAAGTTAAACTCACGTTTTAAAAATTTATCCTAATCACTACCTTCAATTAACATCTTTATCTAAGGATAAACTCTAGTCATTTACAACCTTTGATATGAGAGTCCTTCTCACACCCTTCATCACCACCTATGATGACTATGTCTTCTGTTGATCTCTAAAACTTGTCACAGTTACTTGACCTACAAGTTATCCTGGACTTATTTCAAAGCTTCATCTAAGAATAATAAATAACCATTACATAAAGGCTTCTGGTCATGCCCATTGTACATATGCCTTCTGTCGCTCCCCGAATTTTCATCCTGGTGCAAACGCGTACTGTCGGCGATGTTGGAGGTTGAGGTTGAATAGAGTCGCCAGCTAGGCATTTTTATCCCGAAGGAAAGGTAATGTTGCATAAACCTAGAAAGATATGGATAAGACGGTTGTGAACCAAAGAGATTGAGTTAGGGGGTAGGTTACGACCTGGGAAGGTATTAGCACCCAGATCGTCCGTCGTACTCGACGGGATCCACACTTACTTGATTGTGTTTAAAAGGGGATAATGTATGTGTTAAACTGTGTATAAAAGAGATGGGGGAATGGATGTACAGAGTGTCAGTGCAAGAAGAAAGTGAGTGCTCAAAACTGAGGCTAAGGAAAGAGAAGCTGGGAGGAGGAGAGGGGGGAGACAAATAGACTTTTATTCGATAAATGTTAAGTTATGCCTATGTATCCTCTCGTGCAATGAGGGAGTCAGAACATCGTAGTTCGACTCAAAGAGACTTGGTGCTTTGGTGTGAATTGCTTGCTTGTCTATGCTCAAGTGTATGACTCGTCTGGCTCGAGTGCTAACTGTCTTGCATTAGACGGGAGAAGCGAGTTCTCGTTTTCAGAGTGAATGTGATGAGAAAAGAATCCCGGAGGAGACGTTTATTATTTGTTTTTTTGTTTTCAGTTTTTTATTGTTTTTGGTGTTTTGCATAAGATAATGATCTTAAGCCTTAATCAAGGGTCGTAAACTCATTATATCACCCCTGATTAAGGATAATGAGTCTGCTTAAGTATGAGATGAAAATCTCAACTTAATTACCCTAATGATGCAGGATTAAGATCATTAACCTACTTGTGATTATTAAGTGTTTTTGGATTTTTGTTTTGTGTTAAGTAATGAGTTTAATCTCTAATTAGGGATTAGTGAATTCATTACACCATCCTAAGAGAAGGATGATAGATGAGGAAACTTAAGATGAGGAAGATACCTCAACTTAATCCATGGTCAGGGATTAAAATCATTATATAACAAACCTTTATTAAAGTGGATTTTAATTAAAGGCGGGGTTAAGAAATGGATTTTATGTTTGTAAGACTAAACATGAGGGGGACTTGTCCATTGAACACTAGGGTTAGTCCCTCTGAACCAACAGGCAAAGATGTAACCCTAATATAAGGCCCAAGTTACAAGCTTAAGTCTTAATGATTATTAGGTGTTTTGATTAGGAGGTGTAAACAATTTAAAGGTTTAACACTAAGTATTAAAGTTATACACTCCATCCTAAGATAAGGATACAAGCATAACCCTAATTCAGAGTCTTAAAACTTTAACTGTTTAGCCTTGATTATGTGATGAGAAGCAGAGACTCAAGGAGACTCAAAGGTAAAAACTAGGGGAGACTATGTACAACCCTAAAGTTATCATACTTGGATATTCCTATGGTTTGTGAGGCTTAGAGAAAGATCTTCAGATGGCCACCAAGGTAGAAGAAGCAGATGAAAAGAGAAGAGAAAGGAGAATATGTTACTTACTTCCTGAAGAAGTTAAGTAACCTAGGAGAAAGAAAGGGAGCAAGAGAGAGCAAGTGAGTCAAAATCACATCAAAGACAAATAAAAATGAAAATGAAGAGATAAAAAGAGGTTGGATGTGGAGGCAAATCCACATCCTAAACAACTTACCTGAAGCCCCTGAAATGGTTAGTATGAATGCATAAGATGTGAAAAGAAAGGAGATAAGGCAAATGAAGATGGAATGATCAAGACCAAAAGTGAAAACACAATGCAAATGTGTTATGAAATGATGCAAAGACATGTACAATGTTTATGCATGATCATACAAGAGATGGGATGCAAAGGAAGGCATGTTAGAAGCTTGGAATCACATGAATACACATAAGAAGAAATGCATACAAAGCATACCAAATGGATGCAACAATGATCAACCAATGTTAATACATGTCCTAAGGTATCTAAGATGACATACAAATGCATGAGATGTCATAACAAGTTCATATGATGAAGGTATACAAAGATGAATGCAAATGAACATGGCAAATTAGGGTTTTAAGAAAGTATGAGATGCACATGTCCACAATATAAGGATAACACATGATAAAAATTTGAAAATTCAAACAAATTAACCCTAAACACACACTAGAACACTCCCCAAAGATGGAGGTCATAAGCTATACCAAAGTCAAGTTATGGTTTTTCTAAGTTAGGTTAGGCTTTTGGGTACTTATTCATGAAAAATTACAAACAAATAGAAAATGCAATGCAAAAATATGAGTTAAATTCCCTAGATACTACATGCAAAGTATGAAAGAATGCAAAAAGAACCATGTGCAAACTCATCTTGGTTGATCAGAAATGGATTTTTGAAGTTAGGGTTAGAAAAATAGGAAACTTGGAAACCCTAATTCATGGTTAATTGTCAAAACATGATCAAACCCTAAATTAAATTTGTAAGATGAGTTTGTAAATTGTTCTAAATATGTAAGAATGCTTCATGATTTTTTTGGTGATTTTTAAATACCTAAAAGAATTTTTAATTAATTAAAATGAATTAATTAATTAAATAATACAATTAAATGATTTAAAAATGGATTTTTAATGCAAAAAATAAAAATAAAAATGTTTTTGGGTTTTTAAAATTAATTGAAGTGAAAATGAAAAAGATCATAATTTTATAAAATGTTTTGCTATTTTAAATAAATAAAAGAAAATAAAATGAGAAAAAGAATATAAAAAGTGAAAAGTATGCAAAAGGGATGGTCCAGATGGCGCAGAAGCTAGATCAAAGGCTGAGAGTGAGAGTCAACAAGACCAGGGGTAATCCGATCCTAAGGCTATGGTTCAAACTGGCAAAGCGTGCGTGATCCAAGGGCCTAGATTCAAACTGAGTTAATTAATCAGGTTTAATTTTAATTAATTAGGATTAGGGCAAATGAATTATCTGGACCATCCAAAACTTAAGCTAATCAGGATCCAAGGGTTGTGGTTCAATCTGGGCAACTAAACCCTAATTACTTTCAGGCGACCGGGGGGAAGCTCCGGTCGTCTTCTCCGGCTAGCCCCTCAACCTATCTTCTTCCCTAGGTCATTAAACTCCATAAAAATTGCCCAGAAACATTCCCCAAGCATCATGGAACAAGAATCAATCATCAAATAACATTTATAACACATGAACAACAAGAATCGAATCAAAACATTTTTTAGGTCAAACTTTCAGAACAACATGAAATGCTTATTTTAACACGGTGGGAGAACTGACTTTCTATAAATGTTGCGGATAGTAAGAGTCGCCACCGACTTTTATTTTATCCATAAGGAAAGGACATAAAAGAACAGGAAAGACCTATTTTAAAAGACTTAAGTTCGGGGGGTAGGTTATGTAAAGGGAAGGTGTTAGCACCCTTTACATCCATGGTTATCCATGGGCTCTTAGTTACTTAGCTCACTTTAAACTGATTTGAGAAGTGTAGTGTGTGATTAAAAAATTTCTTAAGTACTTTATAATGATCCTTGTATGGATATATATAAAGACTTTGTTTTGAAAATTTGTTTGAAATATGAAGTGTAATGAAGTATTTTTGAAGAAAAGTGAGCAAGTACTTAAGAGGAACCTACCCTATGCTAAGTCTTTACTGTTCTTATATGTTCTTTCAATGGTAAGACTATCCCTATTATTAAGGAATAGGTAGTCATTACCTTGGATGTAATAAGGGACATGTGAAGGGTCATATGTGTTTAGGCAACTGTAAGGTGTCTTAGCAATACGAAGGGACTCATCATCTTTTATTCGAAAGGGACAAGATCATTTACGAAGACAACTGTAAACACCCCAAATTTTCCCTCACTCATTTCACCATGGCTTGTGATCTTTTCATTTGCATAAGTTCAATCACATCATCTCATATTACATTTTTTTGCTTCACTGCATTGATTCTAAGTCATCTGCATCTAGGGTTTGTGATCTGAGCAATCCCTGAGCCATCTGGGCCACTCCAAAGGTCTTCAATCATCTCTAGAGGGTCCATGAATGTTCAAACATCATATTTTATCCTCCCAAGATCAAGGAAGTCAAAGAATCACAAGAACTGAGAAAGGCATGGAAGCAGAGCCAAGCTTAACTACACAGATGACCTAAAATTAGGGTTTTTGTTTCAAAGGCCATAACTCCAAATTTTTTTGGTCATTCTTGATTCTATTGGTATCTATATGTTGTAAGGATCATGCATACCAATTTTCATGAAGAAATTCAATAGGGAAGGCATCTGATCAATAGATGACTTCTTGAGCAAGTCAGTGCAAAACCAGGGCATCTGAGGCCCCCAATCATCCAACCAAAGGGTATTCTACATCATGTTGATTATGTTTGATCTTTATTTGATCTTAGAAGATGTTAGAAGTTCACAAAATTGAATAATTTCAAGCCATTTGCAAAGTTGCCTTTTTGGGAAAGTGACTTGTAATGCAGAATTGCCATTTTGGGAAAGTTTTTCAACCTCCTCTTTTTGGTTCAAAAATGCTTCCAATGAAAAATCTTTGGTCATGAAAGTTGTATATTGGATCCTCCCATTTTCAAAAAGTACAAGAACTCATTCTAATTCATTTTAGATCAAAAGTTATGGCTTGTCAAAGTTAGGCAAAATCACTAAATTTTCACTTTTGCACCAAAGAGGGAACCTTGCAAATTCACATGCCAAGCATTTCTATGACTTCAAAATGACTTATAAGCATTACATCAACACAACGCATAACCTAAAAATCAGAATGGCCCAAAGAATCACTCATTTTCATGCCTTGATCATTAAGAAATCCAAAAGGGGCCAAAACTCCATGAATTTGAAAAATGACCCAAAGCTTCTCATCCACTTGTGCCAGCTGCCAAAAATGACTTCCATGGACCTCCTTGAAGCAAGCTGATTCAAACCATACCCTTGTACCATGACTGAACCAGCCCATACCTTCACTTACACAAATGTTGACTTTATGCAACTTGAGCCATACCAATCAAACTGAGCCATACCAACTACTCTGACCAATCACAGCTTCACATACATGCCTCAAGGATCACATTTCACACAATCTTGGAGCCTGAAACCAGAGCATCACCATAGTTCACAAAAACCTCCCTCTTTGCATTTTCATTCGAATCCAATCACACAAGCCTCAAACCTCAAAACAAACTTCACAGAACCACTCACCATGATCCACTGATCATTTCCCAACCATCACCTTGCCCTAAAAAGCCTAGAATCAAAAACACGATTTCCACATTTCACAAACTGAACCTCTGCCATTTTCAGTTTGAGGCCATATAAACTCCAGCTAAGCATCCCAAACACTTGAGGAAGGTCATTGGAGTTGGTTTGAAGCAAGGAACTGGCCAGGAAGCACCATTTTCGAAAGCTTCAGTTCAGGTATCATCAAGAACTTTTTTTCCAGAAACTTGATTTTAAGTTCTTAGATTGTTCTCCATGCTTCACTGATCACACTGCACCTTTTGGTTTTGAAAATGATTGAATATTGAGCATGTATGAAGCTTTTGAAATTTCTGTGATTTTTTCCGTTTTGCTTCGAATCTTGATGTTCATGTGAAATAAATCCTGTTTGATGATTGATTCTTGTTTAGAATGGGGTGGGGATCATTTCTGGAGAGTTAGAGGGCTTAGGGTTACGTTTTGAGTGAGATTGAAGGATTGGTTGGCCGGAGAAGATGACCGGAACACTGTTCCGGTCATCTGAAAGTAATTAGGGTTCAGGATTAGGGTTTAATCATAATTAGTGAGATTTGAATTTCAGCCGTCCATTAGTGCGCGTAGTCAACTCCCGCCCCCCTAGATTTGAATCCGGGCCTTTAGATCACCTGACTTTCTCATTTTCTCTTTAATTTCATTTTTATTTCATTTGTTTTTTATTTAATTTCTACGAATTTTTAAAAATAGTAAAATACATTAAAACATTCTGAAAATTTTTATCAAATCTTTTATTAATTTTCAGAACCCAAAAATATTTTTATTTTTATTTTTTGCATCAAAATTTATTTTTAAGTCATTTAAATGTTTATTTTTAATTAGTTAATGGAAATTAATTAATTAAAAATGCATTTAGGTGTTTAAAAATCACAAAAAAATTCACATTGCATTTCAAAACATTTAGAAACATTATCAAACTCTTCAAACAAATTTCTTTTTGGTTCTTGACATATTTTGACATTTTTCTTTGGAATTAAAGTTCTTAAAGGTCAATATTTTTGCCCTAACTTGGAAAAATCCATTTTGCCTAACCTTGAAGAGTTTGATGTTGGTTCTTTTTGCATTGCATTCTTCATATCATGTAGTTTCTAGGGTAAAATTGGTGTGAATTTATCTTTCATTTTTAATTTGATGTGCATTTTTCCTTTTGAAGTACCTTAAAACCCTAGATAACTTGAGAAAATCATAACTCCCATTAGGTTAAGAGTTAGGTCCCCTCCTTTGGGAAGTAAACTTGTGTAGGGTTAGGGTTCCTTTGATCCCATTTTAAATTTTTTATCATGTCATTTGCTTCTGATTTTGGATTTTGCTTTGTGTCTTGTGCATAAACCCTAATTCTTGCCCTCATTTGCATCCACCTTTCATTTGCTAGCATACATGAACTTTCCATGACATTTTATGCATCAACATGACATATGAGACATCTTAGGACATATTAGAATCATGTTTCATCATTGCATCATTCATTTGCCATGTTATGCATTCATTCCATTTCATAAACTTTCATGAACTTTCATGGTTCAAAGCATGCTTCATTTGCATCCTCATCTTTGTATGATCATCCATAACTCTTGACATGTGTTTGCATCATCCCTTAGCATCATTAACATCATGTTTATGCTTCTGACTTTGGTTTGCATCATTGCATTTCATCCCATTTTCATTTCATTTCATTTCTTGTTACTAACTTTTCAGGTGGTAAGTCATTGAGAAGTGAATTTGCCTTCACTTCTCATAACCTCTTCACATCTTTATTATGCCTCATTTCTGCATTTCACTTGTGTATTAGAGTGAGCTTGCTCATTCATGCTCCTTCTCTCCTTCTTTCTTCAAGCAACTTACCTTCTTAAGTGAAGTAAGTTGTTTTGCTTCTTTTTGCTCCTCCTTCTTTCATCCTGTTTCTTCCTTGGTGGCTTTTCTCCTGGAGATCTTTTGCAAGCATCATAAACCCTAGGAACAACCAAGCATGATAACAATTAGGGTTTGATTAGTCCCCTCATTAGCTTTACCTTTGTGTCATCTTTGAGTCTTCTCTTCCCATCTCCTAATCAAGGACTAAACCTTAAAGGTTTTAAGGCTTTGTGATTAGGGTTGTGCCTGCATCCTTCTATTAGGATGGAGTGTATAACTTTAATCCTAAGTGCTAAACCCTTAATGTGTTTAAGTCCTTTAATCAATCTACTTAATAATCACTAAGACATCAAGCTTGTAACTTGGGCCTTGTATTAGGGTTCTAATTCTTCCTTAATTGGTTAAGAAGGACTAACCCTAGTGTTAATGGACAAGTCCCTCTCAAGTTGTCTTACAAACCATAAAAATCCACTTCTTAATCCTACCATTAACTAAAATCCATTTAATAAAGGCTTTGTTTTGTCATGAGGTTAATCCCTAATCATGGATTAAGTTGAGGAGCCTTCCTCAGCTTAAATGTTCTCATCTATTATCCTTCTATTAGGATGGTGTAATGAGTCCATTAAATCCTTGATTATGGCTTAAACTCATTACTTAACACTAAAAAAAACTCCAAAAACATCTAAATAAATGCAAGTAGGTTAATGATCTTAATCCTACATCATGGTGATTAAGTGTGAGGTGTTTACTTCATACTTAAGGTATTCTAATTACCCCTAATCAGGGGGAAGATATGATGAGTTTACTAACCCTTGGTTTAGGCTTAAGCTCATTCTCTTATGACAAACATAAAAATCAATAAAGGACTGAAAAAACAAAAACAAACAATAACTGTCTCCTCCGGGATTCTTTTTCTCATCTCATTCATTCATAACCGAGAACTCGCTTCTTCCGTCTAATGCAAGACAGTTTGCACCTGAGCTAGACAGGTCATACACTTGAGCATAGACAAGTAGGCAGTTCACCAGTCAATTCATCTTTCAGTCTCTTTGAGTCGAACTACGGTGTTCTGACTTCCTCATTGCACGAGAGGATACGTAGGCATAACTTAACAGTTATCAAACAAAAGTCTCTGTATATTCCCCCTCTCCCAGCATTATTCTTTAAGCCTCATAGTCTTGAGCTTCACATTCTTTTCTTACACTGACACTCTATATATTTCACTTCACTTCCTTCCAGCACTGAAACTTGCATTCTTTCCAGCTTTGATATACAAATTGCATTGACACTACCCCTTTAAACACAAATCTTTCAAGCGTGGATCCCGTCGAGTACGACGGACAATCTGGGTGCTAATACCTTCCCAGGTTGTAACCAACCCCCTTTCTCAGTTTCTCTGGTTCGCAACCGTCTTATCTATCTTCTCTAGGTCTATGCAGCATTACCTTTCCTTCGGGATAAAAATGCCTAGCTGGCGACTCTATTCTTTTCTTCCCTTTCGCCGACCGTTCGCGTCTGTACCCCTCTTGACCGGGTGTCATTTGGTGGGAGCGACAGCTTGGAGACTCTGCTGGGGACCCTTATACTGTAACCAGGGCTTCTGGTTCTTTTTGTGGGTTCCTCCTAGCGCTTGTTTGATTTGTGTTTACTAGGGTGTTATGTGCTAGTTGTGTTTATTTATTTGATTTATTTATTGCTTTATGTATAGCTTTATTTATTGCTTTCTTTACAGTTTCATATTTCATGCTGTCATTATCATTGCTGGATCTGGTTTGCTGTTTTGGTGGGTGGGGTTCCATTGAGAGTTTGAGGTCCTATACCTGGGACCTGAGTGACACCTAGGCTAGAGTGGTTCATGTTCTTTCCCATTCCATTTCGGTCTGGTGCGGGAATATGAAACACGGTTCAGATGTGGGTTTCTTCTTGAGAACTCTGTGCTACAGATTTCCTGTAATGCTAGGGCTATCTGGGAAGCTTGCTAAGTCTGGATGACCTTTATTATGACCTTCAGAAGCTGAGGTGAATTAGAGGAGGATCTTTCATGGTTATTGTAAACACTGTACCTCCGGGTTAGAAGTGTTTACACTTCTCATAACTGATCCAAGTCTGAGGATCCTTGTTTTAGAACATTACCTGTGAGGGGGTTGGGCTGTTTACAGGTTTGCAGGTACCCTTGGCCACATCATACCCTGTTACTATTATGTTTAAGAGTACTCCACTTTGGACAGTTCTTGTGATTAAACCCTGGACATGTGACTCTTTATTTGAGTCCCCCACCTTGGTTATTGGACTTCTGAACCTCCATCTGGACCTTCTCTGAACATACATGGACTTATATCAAGGCAGATAATCAGATCCAGCTTGATCACAAACCCTTGCATATCATTTGCATACATCATCATTGCATCATTTAACATTTGTTTATTTGTTTTTTAGGGTATCCACATCACATCTGGTTTGGTTTTGACCCCTTCTTCTGCATAGACCTCTGCTTCATCAGATATCTGCTTCAGTTATCTTCATCATCACCAGCATCAGCCTGTCAGTGGCTCATTTCCAGCATCAACCCGTGATCTTCATCAGCACCTATCTTCATCCTCTTCAGCAGCATTCATGACTACTCCCAGGAAGAGCAACATATCCTACCACGTTTTTGAGCCTGTGTTGACTGGTATCAGGCAGGTCCAGACACTTATCACACCTGACCATATCCCATTGTTTAGAGAACATTATGGAGGTATCCTGGATATGGTTATGGACCTTGACCCTTCTCAGAGGAGCATGATCCACACATGCCTACAGTTTTATGATCCTCCATTGAGATGCTTCACTTTTCCAGACTTCCAGCTAGGGCCTCTGCTGGAGGAATTTTCTTCATTGGTTGGGGTACCTATCAGGGGTGGAATCCCTTTCAACCCAGAAATGCCAACTCCCAGCAATGGAGAGATATCAAAAGCACTGTACCTGGAGCCTGCTTTGATTAAGCAAAGTATGACAACAAAAGCTGGTATCCCTGGTTTGCATTTGGACTTTTTGATTTCTCAGGCCATCCTGAAAGCCTCATTGGGAGATTGGAGAGCAGTCTGTGCATTGTTAGCCCTTAGCATATATGGGGCTATGCTATTTGCAGATGAGCCCAAATTTGTCAGCAGGAATGCCATCCATCTGTTTCTTTTGAGGAACCCAGTACCCACATTGCTGGGAGACTTTTACTACTCCATTCATCAGAGGAATGAGAAACAAAGGGGGAAGTTGGTGAGATGTTGTGCTCCTTTGTTTTACACCTAGCTGCTCAGACACCTACCTAAGTCAGATGCCTTCCTGAACCCTCACCAGCAGAAGAATTGGGCCAAGAGGCTCATTGCTTTGACTTCAGATGATATTAGATGGTGCACCCAGAGCACCAAGGGCAAGGACATTATCACCAGCTGTGGACAATACCCAAATGTGCCTCTGATAGGAGTGAAGGTATGCATCAACTACAATCCTTTGCTGTTTAAGAGACAATTGGGTTATGCTTTGGTTCACCCTCCCAAAATGCAAGATTTAGCTGAGACCCTGTATTGTGAAGTAAAACCTAATTCAGCTGCTGTCAGACAAGCATCCTGGGCTTGGGACAACATCCAGATAAAAGGGATGGCTATTCTGGGAAGGTATAATAATGTTGCTTCAGCTCAATACTATGACTGGTCCCGTACTAGAGCTCAGATTACTGGAATGCCTTTCACCTTGGAGGACATACCTGGACCATTTACAGTACAACCTGCAGCAACTGTCAGCCTAGAAGAGTTTGAGAAGCTGAAGGAAAGAAATGAGAATCTATCTCAAGCTTTGAAGAAGACTCTTTGGGAAAGGAGTGATGGTCGTCTGGACATTGAGAGGTTGGAGAAGCTCAGGGTAGAGCATCTTGCCAAAATTGAGAAGACAGAGGACTACATAAGGAAAGCAAGAGCAGGGGAACAAATATTGAAGAATGCCTGTAAAGAAGCCAAGTTTCAGAAAGCTAGGACTGAGCTCTACCTACAAGAGAGTCAGGCTAGGTGGGTCAGAATCACTGAAGCCCGTACACAAGAAGACCAGAAGACTCAAGCCAAGATTGAATAGCTAGAGGCCAATGAGAAGAAGCAACAGGAAGCCTTGTTAGCAGCTCAGAATGAGATTTCGGAGTTGAAGCTCAGAGCAGGGTTGAAGAGATCCAAGGACCAGGATAGGCACAAGAGGCTGACCTCTGCCATTGCTACCAGGAACCTCCTCATTAGGACCATTACGGAGCACCCAGCTGGTCTAGTGACTGAGGCACTCCTGAAGGAGGTCAGAGAGGATGAGTTTAGACTGGATGTTTGACCCTTTTGTTTGTTGTTATTTCCATTTGATGTACTTTTTCCTTTTTGATGTATTTTGACCCTCCATGGGAATGTGTTGTAAAACAGACTATGTATTGTTCACCTTTTTGTAATATATTTCAGTTTGTTTTCATTTGGGTTTTCTCTCAACAACATCAAGCATCTCCCTCGAGGTCTGGAAAGGTCAAAACCAGGAACCAAACCGGATACCTTGGAAAACAAATAAGCATACTGCATTGCATACTAACTTTTGTTTTGTTTTGTAGGTTTTATTATTATTGCTTCTAACTCTGTTGTGATCTCAGGAAACATTGCTCGTCGCCGAGTGTTCCCTGTCAACCGCGCGCACCGGTACCCGACTCGTAACAATCTTCCCGGCATTTAAATGGAACAAGTACAGCAGGATTTGACTGAGGTCAGAAATCAGACGACCAATGAGAGATTGAAGATGAGGAATCAGATGTCTCAATTCATGGCTGTGATGACTGGCTTAGCCCAAAGTCAAGAAAGGTTAAGAGAGCTGGTGGAAAGACAAACTCCTGAGGAGCCTCATCTTGGGACAGGAGGAACTAGTAACAATGAACGGGGCCAGCCTCGTATTGATCCACCAGTATTCGGACCTTATCTGGAACCAGAAGCTAACATCCTGAGAAATGTGCAAGGTAATACTGCTGAAGGGAGAATCTTGCAAGAGGATCCCCAAGAATAGCAGTTTACTGTCATGGGGGCTGGAGATGAAGTATATGACCGGAGGTTAGATGAAATTGCTGAGAAGTTGAGATCTTTGGAGTCTCAGAATTCTTTGGGCTTCGATGTAATGGACATGGGGCTAGTGGATGGGGTGAGAATTCCCCACAAGTTTAAACCCCCATGCTTTGAGAAGTACAATGGTACCTCCTATCCTCGCACTCATTTGCAGTCTTTCCTGGGGAGACTTAAAGCTTATACTATGGATGAGAAGCTGTGGATGTTCTACTTTGAAGACAGTTTGACTGGGGCTTCAAGAGAGTGGTATTCACATCTGTCCAGGGCCACCATAAGATGCTGGAAGGATTTGGCTGAGGCTTTCATCCGACAATATCAATACAATCTGGATATGGCTCCCAACAGGACCCTCCTAATGGGAATGTCTCAGTCGTCTAGAGAGAGCTTCCGGGAATATGCCCAAAGGTGGAGACAGCTTGCTGCTGCTGTCCAACCACCCATGTCAGAGAGGGAAATGGATGACATGTTCATGAACACATTGCAAGGGACCTACATTGATAGATTGGCTGCCTTCTCCTCTACCAGTTTTGCTGATGTGGTCATAGCTGGTGAAAGAATTGAAAGTCTACTGAAGATGGGTAAGATCTCCGACAGTGGCACAAGTTCATCCAGTAATCCCAGAAAGCCTTTTGTGGGACCCAGAAGGGCTGGTGAGACAAACGCCATTCATACAAGCAGGGGCAGACCCCAGTATGTTCACCGGTCAGTAGCATCAGTTACTATTCCAGCTCCGATTCCTCAACAATCAGCATACCCTCAACAACAACAACCACAGTATCAACAACAAGTTCAGTATCCGCAACAGAGAGCCTACAACAACAACAATCAATAACAGCGTCCTTTCCAACAAAGACCCTCACAAGCAAACAGGGTAATTGACCCAATTCCCATGCCGTATGCTGCACTCTTGCCACAACTCTTGAAGCTCAACCTGGTTGAGTTAAGGACATTGGCACCTCCAGATCCTTCCAATATGCCAAAGAACTATGATGCCAATGCCAGGTGTGCATTCCACTCAAACGCACCGGGGCATAATACTGAGAAATGCAGGGCCTTACAGATGAAAGTCCAAGACCTGGTGGACTCAAAAGCTCTCAACTTTGCATCTCCTCCGAATGTCACAAGGAATCCAATGCCTAGTCACAACGGGCCTAGGATTAATGCTATTGAGGAAGGCAAACCATTCACCTTAATCACCAGTGTTGCACAAATTCGAACACCTTTGGTTGAAATTAAAGCTCAGCTTTTAGAATGCCAAATGTTCCCTGGGTGTGAGCTCGACTGTGGGTATTGCAATATTGCAGTCAACGGGTGTGAAAGGCTGAGAAACGACATAAATGGTCTTATCAAGGATGGTATCCTTCAGATTACGACAACGGCGCCTACAAATCCAGCAATTCCTTCATCAGTGATCACAGATACCCCTACAACGTCAGCAACCATTGTTCCAACGGACTCTACTACAACTCCAACAACTGCTCAATCAATCACTTCAATGGATACAAGTTCAGCTACCATTCCTGCTACAACTTCAACACCCATCCAGTCAGCAGTACCTTCTACAACGTCAGCAGCAATTGATGAAAGCGTCTCAACAGTTACAATATACTATGACCCTGCAAGCATCCCTACCGACAACTCACAAAATGTCACTCCTGCCAGAGCACCAGTCACAATATACTATGATCCACACACCATTGTGGTCCCTTCTGCAGCTGCTATCAGTCCGGTCACTATCACAGTGCTTGGGCCAGTTCCTTACGAAAGCAACAATGCAATCCCTTGGCATTACGGCTCAGATCTGTACTGCGAGGGGCAGAAAATCACTTTGGAATCAGCAACTTCTTCACCTCAGATAGACAATGTGGGGGGAGGCGGAGGCTTCACTATAAGCGGACGTCTCTTTGCCTCGCAAATTCCAAGACCCATTACCGAAGCAGAAGCTGCTGCTAAGGCAAAAGGGAAGAGCATGGTGCAAGAAGAACCAGTTGCTAGAGAAGCTTTGAAGACTCCTTTTGACCAAGAGGTCGATGAATTCATGAGAATCATAAAGAAAAGTGATTACAAGGTGGTAGACCAGCTTCACCAAACACCTTCCAAAATCTCCATACTATCGTTGCTAATGTCCTCTGAGGCTCATCGGAACGTACTATTGAAAGTCCTGCACGCAGCTTACGTGCTGGAGGATATTACCGTCAATCAGTTGGAGGCTGTGGTTGGAAATGTCAACGCTAGTAATGGACTAGGGTTTACCAACACTGATTTGACAACAGAAGGTCACAACCACAACAAGGCTTTACACATTACCTTGGAGTGTAAGGGTGCAGTTCTTTCTCACGTACTGGTGGACACAGGGTCATCCCTCAATGTCCTTCCCAAGAAAGCCCTTGTGAAGCTGGAGTATGACGGATTGGCACTACGCTCGAGTAACTTGGTAGTGAGAGCCTTTGACGGTTCTAAAAGATCAGTTCTGGGAGAGATAGAATTACCAATAATGATTGGCCCACAGGTTTTCAAAACGACCTTCTTTGTGATGGATATACAGCCTGCCTACAGTTGTCTATTGGGTAGACCATGGATACACGCCGCCGGCGCCGTGACATCAACCCTTCACCAGAAGTTAAAATTCGAGTGGGAAGGCCAAGTCATTACTATTTGTGGGGAGGAAGATATTTTTGTTAGCCAGCTGGCTACTTTCAAATACATTGAGATGGATGGGGAGATCCATGAAACCATGAGCCAAGGGTTTGAGGCCCTTAATATTAATGAAACATCTGCTGTGCTTGGGACCTCCATCACATCATATCAGCAAGCCCGGAAGGTTGTTGAGGAAGGTACCGCCCAAGGCTGGGGCAAGCTGCCGCTCGTGGAGAAGAAATAAGACCGATTCGAGTTGGGTTACAGACCAACTCGACAAGATCAACCAGAGGCTGCAAAGGAGCCCAAGTTTGTTAGTGGGGGATGCTCACCCCGGATGTTGTGAATAGCTTGGAAGATGAGTCAGAAGACGAGCGTAACCTGGAAGGATGGATACGTCCAAGGATCCCGGGGAACCATGTCTCAAACTGGTCTTCCCAGGAAATTATAAGGGTTACTCCTGCAGAGTAATTATTATTTCCTGTATTTTTAAAGCAGGCATCAAGTCCTGCATCTTGCCCAAGATGTCGGGACTCATTTTGTAATCGGGCCATCTTGTATTTTGTGCAAAGATCAATTAATGAATATCAGGACATCTTTTGCAAATGGGTCTTTTCTTTTTCGCTCACTGTTTTTCATTTTTCCTTTTTGTACAAAAATAAAATGGCAATGTTTTTCAAAATGAACAACTTCATTTTCACTTTTTCTAAATAAGATAAAACTGATCACTAAAATGAACAAATCTAAACCCTTGCAGAAAGTGCTCTCCAGACTGCACCGACGACAACACTGTTATGGCTTCGTATGACTTTGACAATCCAATCAATCAAGCTGATGAAGGGGTTGAGGAAGATTATGAGCTACCTGAAGAGTTAGCTAGGTTGTTGAGACAAGAGGAGAAGGTTATCACTCCTCATCAGGAGGAGGTCGAGACGGTTAATCTTGGTACAGAAGAAGACTTGAAAGAGGTTAAGATCGGGGCCTGCCTGCAAGATTCAGTAAAGGAGCAACTGATTGACATGCTTCGGGAGTATGTGGATGTTTTTGCTTGGTCTTATCAGGATATGCCAGGGTTGGACACCGACATTGTTATGCACAAGCTTCCGCTGAAAGAAGACTGTCCACCAGTAAAACAGAAGTTGCGCCGTACTCGCCCAGATATGGCAATGAAGATAAAAGAAGAGGTACAAAAGCAGTGGGACGCCGGTTTCCTCGCTGTAACTAGTTACCCGCCGTGGGTTGCTAATATTTTACCTGTGCCTAAGAAGGATGGAAAGGTGAGAATGTGTGTGGATTACCAGGATCTGAACAGAGCCAGCCCGAAAGATGACTTCCCTTTACCTCACATTGATGTATTGGTTGACAATACGGCTCAGTTCTTGGTGTTCTCCTTCATGGATGGATTTTCAGGATACAATCAGATCAAAATGTCACCTGAAGACATGGACAAGACAACTTTCATCACACCCTGGGGCACATTCTGTTATAAGGTGATGCCATTCGGACTAAAGAATGCTGGTGCCACTTATCAACGGGCTATGGTAACATTGTTCCATGACATGATCCACAAGGAAATTGAATGTTATGTGGATGACATGATTGCCAAGTCCCTCACAGAAGAAGATCACCTGGTGAATCTGTTGAAGTTATTCAAGCGTCTAAGGAAGTATCAATTGAAGTTAAACCCCAATAAATGCACGTTCGGGGTGCGATCCGGTAAGCTGCTGGGATTTATTGTAAGCGAGAAAGGGATTGAAGTTTACCCTGATAAAGTAAAAGCCATTCAAGAAATGCCTGCACCGAAGACTGAAAAAGAAGTTCGGGGGTTTCTAGGAAGATTGAACTACATTTCACGGTTCATATCTCACCTTACGGCAACCTGTGAGCCTTTGTTCAAGCTGTTAAGAAAAGAGTAAACAGTCAGGTGGAACGAAGACTGCCAGAGGGCTTTTGACAAGATCAAAGAATACTTACAAGAGCCTCCAATCCTTATGCCTCCAGTTGAAGGAAGACCTCTAATCATGTACTTGACAGTATTAGAAGAGTCAATGGGGTGTGTGCTGGGCCAGCATGACGAGTCTGGTCGAAAAGAGTATGCAATTTACTACCTAAGCAAAAAGTTTACCGACTGTGAACAACGTTATTCACTGCTCGAGAAAACTTGCTGTGCTTTAGCGTGGGCTGCTCGCCGACTAAGGCAGTATATGTTGACCCACACCACCTTATTAATCTCGAAGATGGATCCAGTCAAGTACATATTTGAGAAGCCAGCACTTACCGGAAGGGTTGCAAGATGGCAAATGATTCTCACAGAATATGACATTCAATACACATCTCAAAAAGCCATCAAAGGCAGTGTATTGTATGACTATCTTGCTGAGCAACCCATTGATGATTACCAGCGTATGAGATTTGACTTCCCTGATGAAGACACCATGTTCATAAAAGCAAAAGATCATGAAGATCCTATTCACACTGAAGGGCCTGACCCAGAAGAAGAATGGACTATGATGTTTGATGGGGCTGTTAATATGAATGGTCGTGGTGTTGGTGCAGTCCTCATTACACCTAAAGGAGTTCACATGCCTTTCTCGGCAAAACTCACCTTTAACTGCACTAACAACGAAGCTGAATACAAAGCTTGTATTATGGGTCTTGAGGAAGCCATTGATCTCAGGATCAAAACTTTGACTGTGTTATGAGATTCAGCTTTGGTAATCAATCAGACAAACGGCAAATGGTATACCCACCAAGACCATCTAATACCTTATCGGGATTATACAAGGAGGTTATTGACTTTCTTCACAACTGTCAAACTTGAGTATATCCCTCGAGATGAAAATCAGTTTGCAGATGCTCTGGCTACCATTTCATCCATGATCAAAGTTCAAGCTGCCAACTTTGTGCCTCGGATATCAGTATCCAAACTTGACAGACCAGCGTATGTATTCTCAGTGGACATTGCTAAAGATGATAAGCCTTGGTTCCATGATATCAAATGCTTCTTGGAGGATCAAACATACCCACCTGGGGCATCTTCCAATGATAAGAAGACATTAAGAAGGCTAGCTGGTAGCTTCTTCCTGAATACTGATGGTTCCCTGTATAAGAGAAACTTTGATATGGTACTTCTCAGATGTGTTGATAAGACAGAAGCAGGTTTGTTGATGCACGAGGTGCATGAAGGATCTTTTGGTACCCATGCAGGAGGGCATGCAATGGCTAAAAAGCTGTTGAGATCAGGCTATTACTGGATCACGATGGATGCAGACTGCTGTGCTTATGCAAGGAAATGCCATAAATGCCAGATTTATGCAGATAAAGTGCATGTGCCTCCGAATCCTTTGAATGTGATGTCTTCACCCTGGTCCTTTGCCATGTGGGGCATTGATATGATTGGCAAGATTGAACCGACTGCTTCAAATGGCCACAGATTCATCCTGGTAGCCATTGACTATTTTACCAAGTGGGTTGAGGCGGCTTCGTATGAAAATGTTACAAGGCAAGTGGTAGCCAGATTCCTGAGGAGAGATATCATCTGTAGGTATGGAGTTCCCGAGCGAATCATTACTGATAATGGTTCCAACTTGAATAACAAAATGATGGCAGAACTGTGTCGGGACTTCAAGATCCAACACCACAATTCTTCTCCTTACAGACCAAAGATGAATGGCGCTATAGAGGCAGCTAACAAGAATATCAAGAAGATTGTGCAGAAGATGGTGGTCACCTACAAAGACTGGCATGAAATGCTACCATTTGCCTTGCATGGGTACCATACGTCAATCCAAACATCCACTGGGGCAACACCGTATCAGCTTGTGTATGGTATGGAGGCAGTCCTACCTGTCAAAGTTGAGTTACCCTCCTTGCGGGTACTAATGGATGTTAAGCTGAATGAGGCAGAATGGGTCCGATCCCGATACGAACAACTTAATCTGATCGAAGAGAAGAGATTAGCCACAATTTGTCATGGGCAGTTGTATCAGAAGAGAATGAAGAAAGCCTTCGATCAGAAAGTCAGGCTTCGAGAGTACCAAGTAGGAGATCTTGTGCTGAAAAGACTCCTTCCTCCTCATACAAACCACAGGGGCAAGTGGACTCCGAATTATGATGGTCCGTTCATAGTAAAGAAAGTTTTCTCTGGTGGAGCACTAATGCTCAGTACTATGGATGGTGAAGACTTCCTGTCCCCTGTGAATTCAGATGCAGTTAAAAAATACTTCGCATAAAAGCGACCCGCTGGACATAAAAACAGAATGTAAGTCCAGGAAAAAATAGGGCATCCCGGCGAGTCAAAAACAGAATAAAATACTCGGGCAAAAATAAGGGAAAATAAATAAAAAATGTACACCCGCTGAGTTGAAAAGCCACATTGGACAACTCAGGCAAAAATGGGTATCCCGGTGGATTGAAAACCCGAGAGGACGATCCACGCAAAATAAGGGAATAAGCGAACAACTGCATTTTGAATTCGTCTGTATCACCCACAACATGGCAAGCTTCGAAAGGTTAAAGCATCGGTCAGAATTAGCCTTCTTCAAAAGCAGGATGAGAGGAACGTCATTGTCATACGAGTCATAGCAAAAGGGAAGCTCATTGAAGCGTCATCAACATTGCCAGCATCTTTCTGTTTCTCAATTTTGTAACAATCTCCTCATTTCAGGGGATCTGTTTCCTTGACAGTATTTGCCAATTCAGGGCACACAAATTAATAAAATCAGATTTTCAGTCACGTTTTGTTTCGTGCATTTTATTTTCATTTGCAAAATGTCCGATTTCCTTAAAATATTGATTGCACAAATACGGATGCGTCTTTTCTGAATTACATGCTTACAGGAAGTATATTTGCTCCCGGGAGTGTCTAAACTCATATGATGGAATCTGGTAAGGGATACCTAGGGATACTTGTACGTCTCTTTGTCATAACAGGATTGCAGGTATTCAAAGCGCAACACGGGGCATGAAAGCTTCTCCCCAGCAGGATGCCAAATTATCACTTTTCCAGCACTCGCCCAAAATAGCACCATGGGTGCCCTTTCCCCAGTTGAGTTGCCAGACATCATCTTCCTCAGCAGAATCCTTACAGAACTTTAGGAAGATCGTTTAGTGATCATTCCTCCCCAGCCAAGTGTCAGGTAGGGAACCATATCCCCGCAAAGCTCTAGTGTCTATCCCGAAGAGCAATGTCTGAAGATCTCACAAACAGAGTGATGGAAGCTCCCACAGACCCCAGCTGGGCTCCTCTTTACCAAGAAGGGTTCATCAGGAATCTATTCCCCAAGCAAAGTCATATATATCAGATCTACCAATGATTTTATCCCTAGTTGGGATATCCTTTCAGACAGATCATCCAGAGTTCTTCACCGCAACGGGATCCGAATCCCGGATCGGTATCGTTGCATAATCATAGCATTCGCATCATATTTTCCCCCAGAGCGTAGCATTCCGTCTAATACGGAGCATTACGGAAAAAATCAAACATATTGCATAATCATAAGCCATGTGTCGAACAAAATGCTCGTAAATACTGACATTCCATCAACCATATACAAAATACTTCCCAAATTCCCCAGCGGAAAGCCAAAGCATCCCCTTTGCACTCTCTAACACAAGTATATATGCTCACTCGACACTCGTCCGTGTCATTTTCCCCAGTAAAAGTCGCCAGAAACTTTTATACAAACAGACACTTTCCACAAACAGATACCTATACATTACAGATAATCCTCGACACTCGTCTGTGTCATATCCCCAGCAGAAAGCCAAAGCGTCCCCTTTGCATCCACAAAAACACATATACACTTCCCTGACACCCGTCCGTGTCACCTTCCCCAGCACAATTGCCTAAATACTTGTTTATAATACACTTCTTCTGATACCCGTCCGTGTCGTGCTCTCCACAGCAAGTTGGACACTCATCTATGTCTCACCCATCACTTTTTACTCATACAGATACTCGTCCGTATCTTATATACACCACTTAAATCCCCTCAGAGTCGACACTCGTCCGTGTTCTTTGTTAACTAGTTGGTACTCATCCGTACCATCATCTCTGAACGTGCATCAGCGTTTGTTTCTTCTACTTGTCCGTATCATAGTCTTAAGGATGCTCGTCCGCATCTTTAATCTATACACCATGTCAGACACTTGCGCCTTTGTTTTCTTGAAATTAGACACTCGTCTATGTCTACCATTTCCCAGAAGAATTCCCGGCAAATCTTATTAAACTATTTCCTTGCTATCTGACATCCGTCCTATGTCATGATACTTTTGGCAGCCGTACCCTGCCAGGTGATCGTCCTTCACCTTTTTGATGATCGTCCTTCATCATCCCCAGTGGAGTCTCTATTCATTAGAACCCCTTCCTATCTGACATTCGTCCTATGTCGTGATACTTGAGCAGCCGTCCCCTGCTAGGCGATCGTCCTTCACCTTTCTGATGATCATCCTTCATCATTTTATCCGATTGTCGTCCCCATCGTGGATCTTGTTATCTGACATTCGTCCTATGTCGTGATAAACCCCGAGAGCAGTCGTACCCTGCTAGGTGATCGTCCTTCACCTCTTGATGATCGTCCTTCATCATGCTTATCCAATGTCCGTCCCCATTGTCGAACTTTTCTATCCGGCATTCGTCCTATGTCGCGGCAGCAGTACCCTGCCAGGTGATCGTCCTTCACCTTGGATGACCGTCCCTCATCCTTATCCCTAACAGAGCAGCCGTCCCCTGCTAGGTGATCATCCTTCACCTCTGATGACCGTCCCTCGTCATTTTTCTCAACCTGATGGTCGTCCCCATCATTGCCTCTACCTTTTAATCCCCGGAGAGTCTTATTTCTTGGCCTGATGGCCGTCCCCATCATAATCTCTTCATTTCCCCAGCATGTCGGCCGTCCCCGTCATCGCTTCATCCCCGACGGTCGTCCTCCGTCGCCCGCACTTTATGATCATACTTTACTTCCTTTTACAATCTATATCCTTTTTCTTCTTCATTCAGTGAGTGCAAAATTTGGACTGTCTTTGGTATTCAACCACAAGTTATCCTGTTTGCCTGTTAAGCCGTTGCTTACATCCTGCACAGCTAACTCATGCTTGAATAGGGGCAGCTGTAAACACCCCAAATTTGCCCTCACTCATTTCACCATGGCTTGTGATCTTTTCATTTGCATAAGTTCAATCACATCATCTCATATTACATTTTTTTGCTTCACTGCATTGATTCTAAGTCATCTGCATCTAGGGTTTGTGATCTGAGCAATCCCTGAGCCATCTGGGCCACTCCAAAGGACTTTAATCATCTCTAGAGGGTCCATGAATGTTAAAGCATCATATTTTATATTCCTAAGATCAAGGAAGTCAAAGAATCACAAGAACTGAGAAAGGCATGGAAGCAGAGCCAAGCTTAACTGCGCAGATGACCTAAAATTAGGGTTTTTGTTTCAAAGGCCATAACTCCAATTTTTTTGGTCATTCTTGATTCTATTGGTCTCTATATGTTGTAAGGATCATACATACCAATTTTCATGAAGAAATTCAATGGGGAAGGCATCTGATCAATAGATGACTTCTTGAGCAAGTCAGTGCAAAACCAGGGCATCTGAGGCCCCCAATCATCCAACCAAAGGGTATTCTCCATCATGTTGATT
Organism: Lathyrus aphaca; assembly: GCA_963966055.1. Lineage (NCBI taxonomy): Eukaryota > Viridiplantae > Streptophyta > Magnoliopsida > Fabales > Fabaceae > Lathyrus > Lathyrus aphaca. The sequence continues at coordinate 308,578,248 of OZ014521.1, forward strand.
GTGTTTGATCTTTATTTAATCTTAGAAGATGTTAGAAGTTCACAAAATTGAAGAATTTCAAGCCATTTGCAAAGTTGCCTTTTTGGGAAAGTGACTTGTAATGCAGAATTGCCATTTTGGGAAAGTTTTTCAACCTCCTCTTTTTGGTTCAAAAATGCTTCCAATGAAAAATCTTTGGTCATGAAAGTTGTAGATTGGATCCTCCCATTTTCAAAAAGTACAAGAACTCATTCTAATTCATTTTAGATCAAAAGTTATGGCTTGTCAAAGTTAGGCAAAATCACTAAATTTTCACTTTTGCACCAAAGAGGGAACCTTGCAAATTCACATGCCAAGCATTTCTATGACTTCAAAATGACTTCTAAGCATTACATCAACACAACTCATAACCTAAAACTCAGAATGGCCCAAAGAATCACTCATTTTCATGCCTTGATCATTAAGATATCCAAAAGGGGCCAAAACTCCATGAATTTGCAAAATGACCCAAAGCTTCTCATCCACTTGTGCCAGCTGCCAAAAATGACTTCCATGGACCTCCTTGAAGCAAGCTGATTCGAACCATACCCTTGTACCATGACTGAACCAGCCCATACCTTCACTTACACAAATGTTGACTTTATGCAACTTGAGCCATACCAATCAAACTGAGCCACACCAACTACTCTGACCAATCACAGCTTCACATACATGCCTCAAGGATCACATTTCACACAATCTTGGAGCCTGAAACCAGAGCATCACCATAGTTCACAAAAACCTCCCTTTTTGCATTTTCATTCGAATCCAATCACACAAGCCTCAAACCTCAAAACAAACTTCACAGAACCACTCACCATGATCCACTGATCATTTCCCAACCATCACCTTTCCCTAAAAAGCCCATAATCAAAAACACGATTTCCACATTTCACAAACTGAACCTCTGCCATTTTCATTTTGAGGCCATATAAACTCCAGCTAAGCATCCCAAACACTTGAGGAAGGTCATTGGAGTTGGTTTGAAGCAAGGAACTGGCCAGAAAGCACCATTTTCGAAAGCTTCAGTTCAGGTATCATCAAGAACTTTTTTTCCAGAAACTTGATTTTAAGTTCTTAGATTGTTCTCCATGTTTCACTGATCACATTGCACCTTTTGGTTTTGAAAATGATTGAATATTGAGCATGTATGAAGCTTCTGAAATTTCTGTGATTTTTTTCGTTTTGCTTCGAATCTTGATGTTCATGTAAAATAAATCCTGTTTGATGATTGATTCTTGTTTAGAATGGGGTGGGGATCATTTCTGGAGAGTTAGAGGGCTTAGGGTTACGTTTTAAGTGAGATTGAAGGATTGGCTGGCCGGAGAAGATGACCGGAACACTGTTCCGGTCATCTGAAAGTAATTAGGGTTCAGGATTAGGGTTTAATCATAATTAGTGAGATTTGAATTTCAGCCGTCCATTAGCGCGCGTAGTCAACTCCCGCCCCCCTAGGTTTGAATCCGGGCCTTTAGATCAGCTGACTTTCTCATTTTCTCTTTAATTTCATTTTTATTTCATTTGTTTTGTATTTAATTTCTACGAATTTTTAAAAATAGTAAAATACATTAAAAAATTCTGAAAATTTTTATCAAATCTTTTATTAATTTTCAGAACCCAAAAATATTTTTATTTTTATTTTTTGCATCAAAAATTATTTTTAAATCATTTAAATGTTTATTTTTAATTAGTTAATGGAAATTAATTAATTAAAAATGCATTTAGGTATTTAAAAATCACAAAAAAAATTCACATTGCATTTCAAAACATTTAGAAACATTATCAAACTCTTCAAACAAATTTCTTTTTGGTTCTTGACATATTTTGAAATTTTTCTTTGGAATTAAAGTTCTTAAAGGTCAATATTTTTGCCCTAACTTGGAAAAATCCATTTTGCCTAACCTTGAAGAGTTTGATGTTGGTTCTTTTTGCATTGCATTCTTCATATCATGTAGTTTCTAGGGTAAAATTGGTGTGAATTTATCTTTCATGTTTAATTTGATGTGAATTTTTCCTTTTGAAGTACCTTAAAACCCTAGATAACTTGAGAAAATCATAACTCCCATTAGGTTAAGAGTTAGGTCCCCTCCTTTGGGAAGTAAACTTGTGTAGGGTTAGGGTTCCTTTGATCCCATTTTCAATTTTTTATCATGTCATTTGCTTCTGTTTTTGGACTTTGCTTTGTGTCTTGTGCATAAACCCTAATTCTTGCCCTCATTTGCATCCACCTTTCATTTACTTGCATACATGAACTTGCCATGACATTTTATGCATCAACATGACATATGAGACATCTTAGGACATATTAGAATCATGTTTCATCATTGCATCATTCATTTTCCATGTTATGCATTCATTCCATTTCATAAACTTTCATGAACTTTCATGGTTCAAAGCATGCTTCATTTGCATCCTCATCTTTGTATGATCATCCACAACTCTTGACATGTGTTTGCATCATCCCTTAGCATCATTAACATCATGTTTATGCTTCTGACTTTGGTTTGCATCATTTCATTTCATCCCATTTTCATTTCATTTCATTTCTTGTTACTAACTTTTCAGGTGGTAAGTCATTGAGAAGTGAATTTGCCTTCACTTCTCATAACCTCTTCACATCTTTATTATGCCTCATTTCTGAATTTCACTTGTGTATTAGAGTGAGCTTGCTCATTCATGCTCCTCCTCTCCTTCTTTCTTCAAGCAACTTACCTTCTTAAGTGAAGTAAGTTGTTTTGCTTCTTTTTGCTCCTCCTCCTTTCATCCTGTTTCTTCCTTGGTGGCTTTTCTCCTGGAGATCTTTTGCAAGCATCATAAACCCTAGGAACAACCAAGCATGATAACAATTAGGGTTTGATTAGTCCCCCCATTAGCTTTACTTTTGTGTCATCTTTGAGTCTTCTCTTCCCATCTCCTAATCAAGGACTAAACCTTAAAGGTTTTAAGGCTTTGTGATTAGGGTTGTGCCTGCATCCTTCTATTAGGATGGAGTGTATAACTTTAATCCTAAGTGCTAAACCCTTAATTTGTTTAAGTCCTTTAATCAATCCACTTAATAATCACTAAGACATCAAGCTTGTAACTTGGGCCTTGCATTAGGGTTCTAATTCTTCCTTAATTGGTTAAGAAGGACTAACCCTAGTGTTAATGGACAAGTCCCTCTCAACTTGTCTTACAAACCATAAAAATCCACTTCTTAATCTTACCATTAACTAAAATCCATTTAATAAAGGCTTTGTTTTGTCATGAGGTTAATCCCTAATCATGGATTAAGTTGAGGAGCCTTCCTCAGCTTAAATGTTCTCATCTATTATCCTTCTATTAGGATGGTGTAATGAGTCCATTAAATCCTTGATTATGGCTTAAATTCATTACTTAACACTAAACAAAAACTCCAAAAACATCTAAATAAATGCAAGTAGGTTAATGATCTTAATCCTACATCATGGTGATTAAGTGTGAGGTGTTTACTTCATACTTAAGGTATTCTCATTACCCCTAATCAGGGGGAAGATGTGATGAGTTTACTAACCCTTGGTTTAGGCTTAAGCTCATTCTCTTATGACAAACATAAAAATCAATAAAGGACTGAAAACACAAAAACAAACAATAACCGTCTCCTCCGGGATTCTTTTTCTCATCTCATTCATTCATAACCGAGAACTCGCTTCTTCCGTCTAATGCAAGACAGTTTGCACCTGAGCCAGACAGGTCATACACTTGAGCATAGACAAGTAGGCAGTTCACCAGTCAATTCATCTTTCAGTCTCTTTGAGTCGAAATATGGTATTCTAACTTCCTCATTGCACGAGAGGATACGTAGGCATAACTTAACAGTTATCGAACAAAAGTCTCTATATATTCCCCCTCTCCCAGCATTATTCTTTAAGCCTCATAGACTTGAGCTTCACATTCTTTTCTTACACTGACACTCTATATATTTCACTTCACTTCCTTCCAGCACTGACACTTGCATTCTTTCCAGCTTTGATATACAAATTTCATTGACACTACCCCTTTAAACACAAATCTTTCAAGCGTGGATCCCGTCGAATACGACGGACAATCTGGGTGCTAATAACTTCCTAGGTTGTAACCAACCCCCTTTCTCAGTTTCTATGGTTCGTGTTGCACCCCAAAATTTGCCCTCAACAAGACAAGTCATTGTGTACTAAGAGGCTCACAAGGTTCACAAGGTTCACAAGACATCTCATGAGGTTCACAAGGTTCACAAAGTTCACAAATAGTCAGAAGATGTGACAATTCCCTCAGACAATGCATTCTCCTAGGCAATACATCCTAAACTAGGGTTTTGACTTTAATCAGGCTAAATGGACTTCAAAGACTTCAAGTGAGCTTCATAACATCTTATATGTGTTCAAGAATCCCCATGACAAGTTTCAAGACTTTCCTCAAGGGTTTGCTCAGTCAGGTGATCAGGTAGGTTAAAATCAGTCAAAGCAGTTAAAAAGTCAAACTGAGGTCAACTGTGGTCAAACAAAAGTCAAACTTCATGATTTTTTGCCAACATCAATTATATGAAGTAAAATTCATCATTTTATCAAGGGTTGATCATGATTCATCAAGGAGATTTCAGATCATCAAGAATCAGGAGTTTCTAAATTAGGGTTTTCACAAGAAAAGTCAACTGAACTTTGACCAGCCATAACTTTCACATGCTTCATCAAAAAATTTCCATCCAAAGCTCATTTTGAAGGAAATTTAATTCTCTACAACTTTGTGTCTCATAATCCAAGCCCAAAAATACTTCATTTGGAAGGTATGAGCTAAGACATTATAGGTCCTTTTGAAAGTCAACAAAAAGTCAACAACTTCAAAAGAGCATAACTTGAGAATGGTAAAAGATATGGACATGAAACCAATAAGGTTGGTTATAGGACTCTTTAAGATTTCCAAAATGTCTAAGAAAACCCTCATAGCATTAAAATTGAAGGATTTGTACCCTTGCAAAGTTGGGAAATTTTTGGGAAGTTTATGAAGCAAATAAGGCCTAAAATCAAATTTTTGCTAAATGAGCCCACCAAATTGCCATCCTATCTTTACAAAAACACCAAGCACGACCCAACCCACCTATTTTCTGATTTTTTATTTTTTATTTCATATTTATTTGAATTTTATTCATTAAAATACCATTTAAATTGAAATAAAATATAAAATCATATATTTAAAAAAGGATTTTGCTTCTAAAATGTTATAAATGACATTTGGATCAGATTGATACACAATTTATGAGAATTGTCCCAAAATAGCAATGTTAGATCAAATAAAAATCAAATTTCATGACATATCTTTTTCAATATTCAAACATCCAAAAAGTCCAAAGAATCATAACACTTTTTAACCTAATTTGATTCACTACATATAGAGGAACTGATCACAACCTAAAGGACACGAATTGGCTGCCTCTAAGAACACTTCCAAACTTCAAATTTTTCACAAAAAAACCAAATTCGGTTTTACACTTGCAGGTAGTTTTAAGAACTTTGAAGGACTGCAATACCTTCCTGAAGGTTCTCTGATCGTATCCCCATCATCACTTTCATTCATAGCATCATAAAATGCATAAACTGAATCTTGTTTTGGCTTGAGTTTTAATTTTTCGATTCTGATTATTCATGCGATTATAATGAATTTTGACTCTGTTTTGTTGTTTGTGAAGACTCATAGATGGATTCTGGATGTTTAGATTGAAGTTTCATGGCCGAAAACGTAAAACACCATACTTAGGGTTTCTAGCTTCAAATTAGGGTTCTTCGATTCACATAATATAAATGATTTTTGATGACAAAATTGAAGTGTACAGGTCATAAGGAGTCCAATGGTGTTTTTAATTTGACTTGATTGTACTGGTTATGTGGTATTTGAAAATCGCAGGTTGAAAACGCAAGAAAATCCGCAGCAAGACACGCAGGAATTTTCGCAGGAAAACCTGCGAAATCCCAAGGTTGAAGATGATCCATGGCGCACAAATTTGGTTTTTGAATTTTAACTTGTTTTATTATATTATGCAATCATATATATTTCAAGAGACGCTGCTTGGCCTAGTGGTAACGCGCGCACATGGAAGGCCTTGAGGGACATGGTTCGATCCTTGGTCCCAGCATTCTTTTTACCACATTATTCTATTTTGCAGGTTTTCACATATAATCAATTGTGATGGTTAGCTATCACCAGCTGCGTGCGCAGCCCAGTGGCAGCTCTTCATTCAGGTACAGGGGAGGTCCTGGGTTCAAATCCAGGCCTCCCCATTTTTTTTAACTTAGTAATTTTCTTTCTATTTTCTTTTTCTTCTCTTATTCTTTAAATTTTAATTAATTGTTAATAATAATAGGATAATATTATTTTTTCATAAAATAAATGATATATATATTTTACATTGATATTTTATTTTATAATTTATTAGTATGTATATATTATTATTATATATAACTTATTTTTATAATTGAATTAATATTGAATATTTAATACTTTTGTATGTAAAACTTAATTTAATTTATAAACCCTAATATTTTTATATGTAAAACCTAATTTTCTTTATAAACCCTAATTATGTTATAAATCTTAATTTATTTGTTTGTAAATTTTAATTATATATATATATATTCATTTTATAATTTGTTTATATTATTATTATATGTAGTTTTTTTATATATAAATAATTTAATTAAGTTTAGATTAAGTAATTAATCCTAATATTTTATATGTAAGAAACCTAATTTTTTCTCTAAAACCCTAATTTATTTTACAAAACTTGATTTTCTTTTATGATTCTAATTTCTTATTTTTATAATTATAATTATTAAATATTTTTAATATGTATATATAATTAAACTATTAATCATATTTATAGGTATATAATTATTATTATTTATTCTTTTTTCCTAAAAATCTTAAAAAATAATTATTTGTTTAAATTTGAACTTTTAATTTATTATATTATTGTGCTAACTTCTTTTTCTTATATTTATTTTTGTTTATTATTACTAACCTATTTATTTATTTATTATATGCTTATTTATTTAAATTATTTTATTATTATTATTATAATGTAATTGTGCAAATTATGTAATAGTTGTAGAATTTTTATTTATTTAAATTGCTATGGTTAGTAAAATAGGGAGTGTAAACATGTTTGTATTTAAAATTGAATTTAGATCATTAATTTTAAGATAAATATATGAACTGGTACACGCACACACGTAAGTCGATCTTGGATCGCCATCTCACATTCTTAAGGATACCTCTCATGTTGCTTAAAGAAAAAGGTCAAGTAAGGTGTATAAAGCAAGGTCCCTTCATTTATTTACATCATCTAGTCCCTTAAAAGATAATAAGATCAAGTCCCTTCATGGTTGCCTTCGTAAATGATCTTGTCCCTTTCGAATAAAGATGATAAGTCCCTTCGAATCGATAAATACACCTTACAGTTGCCTAATCACAGTTGTCCCTTCATTTGTCCCTCATACATCCAAGGTAATGACTACCTATTCCTTAATAATAGGGATAGTCTTACCATTTAAAGGATATTTAAGAACAGAAAAGATTTAACTTAGGGTAGGTTCCTCTTATGTACTTGCTCACTTTTCAAAACATTTCAAAACACTTCACATTTTCAAGCAATTTTCAAAACAAAGGCTTTATATATATCCGTACATGGATCATTATAAAGTACTTAAGAAAATTTCTAAACACACACTACATTTCTCAAAGCAGTTTAAAGTGAGCTAAGTAATTAAGAGCCCATGGATAACCATGGATGTAAAGGGTGCTAACACCTTCCCTTTACATAACCTACCCCCCGAACCCAAAAATCTTTTAAGGTCTTTCCTGTTCTTTTATGCCCTTTCCTTTGGATAAAATAAAAGTCGGTGGCGACTCTTGCTATCCGCAACATTTAACTAAAGTCAGTTCTCCCACCGTGTTACAGAACTGGCGACTCTGCTGGGGATTATATTAAAGAGGGGTACCCTTGGGAATTAGATCAATTTAAATTATTTGCCTTGTTTGCTTTACTTTACTTGTTGGGTGCTCTTATGTGTGAAAGATCCTAACCCGGATCTAGTGTACCTTAGGTAAATGGCAATAGACCAAGGAAACTGTACGGCGTATACCGATATGGTTGATCTGGTGGCCATAGTTAGTGTGACTTCTTGGTTGGTGCTTATGTTCCTTAAGTCAAGTTGAGGATAATATGAGGCTGCCATATGTTGTCAATACACTAACTGACTTTTAGAACCCTAGTCATCCCATCTTGGCCTTTAGAAAAGTAGTGAGATAACCGGCTTTGGTGAAGACTGAAGTTGGTTGATACTCGATGCTACACTCATTGAGATTCTAAACTTGGAGGGTTTTGGTTGGCAAGTAAGTTGCCTACTGCACAACCACCCTTGTGAAGGATCAATGATATTGAGATCCCTTAGAACCTGGTTACTTTATAGGACAGGATGAACCAACTAAACTTTAGGGGAGGGTACTTACCTTTAAACCTCATGCAAGCCTTCAAACCTAGGGCTATTGTGTGACTTGTTTGTGTGTGACACATGTTTGTGATTGAGCATAACATCATAGCATCATCATGCATCATAAGCATAACATTTTCACTAACCATTTCAAGGACCAAAGGATTTATCTTTGTTCTTTGTTGCAGGTCATGGCTTCTGCTCGTAGGAATACTATCAGGACCAACTTTGTAAGAGACTCATTACAAAGTAAGTCAAGAAAGAATTATGGAGTTAACAAAGCAACTTCACGAGGAGAGGAATCTCAACTCATACCTCAACACAAAGAGGAAACGTTCATGGGAGACTTAAAACCCCATCTTTTGTACTTATTTCATTTCGTTTTTATTGTAAGCCCCAAGGGGCAAACGAATTTATTACTAATAAAAGTTTACCTTCTTGATTGTTTAAGCAAATTTAAATCCTGCGGTCCTTGAAAACATTGCATACGCATTTATACACCATATCATTGCATCACAGGTTTCTTATGTACAGGTTTCTTATCTTCTCGCTGTTTATTTCAGCAATGGCTCTTGAACAAACAGTTAAAGATCTCCAGGCACAAAATGCACAGTTCCAAGAGCTGATCCTAAACTTGTCCAAGGGGCAAGATGAATTGAAGACACTGCTGGCCAAGAAGACTAAGAAGACTAGAAGGTCAGGAGGCCTAATCAACATGGGAAGAAGGTTCAGAGGTCCTGTCAAGACCAAGGAACAGGTTGAAGAATATGAGTTTGAAGAAGAGGGAGGCAGTCTCCATAATACAATGGGGGATTCTGATTCTGAAGCTAACTACTATCATGATCCTTATGAAGATAAGTTCAAAATGCTGGTGGATATAATGGATGCTATGGAATTGCAAAAGTCTTCTGGGCTGGATTTTGAAGAACTGAGTTTGATATCTTGAGTGGTTATACCCATTGGTTTCAAGGTCCCTGCTTTTGTCGTGTATGATGGTGTTTCTTGTCCCAAACTGCATCTGAGGTCCTATGTTCGGAGGATCCAACCCCATACTGCTGATAAGAAGTTGTGGATCCATTTCTTCCAAGAGAGCTTGTCTGGAGCTCAATTGGAATGGTACTATCAGTTGGAGAGTGTCAACATCCGTGATTGGAATGATCTTGCTGAGGCCTTTTATAAGCAATATCAATACAATGCTGATCTAGCCCCTACTCGCATGCAACTACAGAGCATGTCTATGGGGGCTAAAGAAAATTTCAAGGAGTATGCCCAGAAGTGGAGAGATTTGGCTGGTAGAGTGCAACCTCCTCTAACTGACAGGGAGTTAGTGGATATGTTCATGTGTACGTTGAATGGTCCCTTTTTTAGTCATCTCATCGGAAGCTCATCATCTGGCTTCACTGAATTGATAATGACAGGAGAGCGCGTAGAAAGATGTATAAGGAGTGGCAAGATTCAAGTGGGTGCTTCTTCATCCAGTACTACAAAGAAGCCCCCTAGTGGGAAGAAAGAGTCAAATGCTGTTTATGGTCAATCTGATCGTAATAGGAGGCATCAATCTGTGAGTGCAGTTCATATCTCCAATCCTACTCCTGCAACACCAGAGCCACCACAGGGCAATCAATAGAGGCCTAGAAGGCAGTTCACTAAGCTCAACATGTCACTGGCCCAAGCCTTGCAACACTTGTTGAAGGGTGAACTCATCACTTTGAGGGACCCCCCCTCAGAATCCCAATGTTACCCCTCCCAGGTACAATCCTAATGCACGATGTGCATATCATTCAAATTGTCAGGGACATGATACCAATAGTTGCTGGATATTGAAGAATAAAATTCAAGATATGATTGATGCTGGAGAGATTGAGTTTGACCCTCCGGGTACTCCAAATGTGATTACTGCTCCCATGCCAAATCATGAAAAGACTGTTAATGCCATTGATGAAGTTTCACATATTTCCTCAGTTGCAGATGTAACCACACCATTGTCTGTTATTAAGAAGAAGTTGGTACAAGCTGGGTTCTTTCCAGGTTGTAATGAAGATTGTTTCTATTGTGCTTATAAACCGGATAGTTGCTGGAAGTTGAAGGACGGAATTCAACGCCTCATGGACAATTACACCATATTGTTTGAGAGGACACCTTCTGTGGAGAGTATGGTTGAACATATAACTAAAGGTGCGAAGGTTGAAGAGGTGGATATGGTTGATAAAGTGCCGGTAAGGATTACTTCCAAGGGTCCTGTCAAAATTACTCATAAGGGTCCAATTAAGATTACTGCTGAAGGCCCTGTGAAGATTGTTGCTGAAGTTAGAGTGGCTCCTATGATCATTACCACTCTTGGTCCTATTCCATATACTTCTGATAAAGCTGTGCCTTGGCATTATGGGTCCGATGTTTATATTCATGGTGTTAAGCAGGAATCCTTGGCTGATGCACCTGTTGTTGATGAAAACCTGGACATTGACAATATTGATGGATCTAGTAAGATCACACGAAGTGGAAGAGTTTTCTCTCCTCCGGTTACCTCCAAGAATACAGTTACTCCAACTACTACCTCCACTGCTGATGCTCGGGGCAAAAGTCCTGTTATTGAACCTATACAAACTGATGTACCAGCTGCTGATGATCTTTCTAAGCAAATGGAAGAAGTACTAAAGATCATTCGCAAGAGTGATTATGATGTTGTTGATCAATTGGGGCATACTCCCTCCAAGATTTCTATGTTGTCTTTATTATTGTGTTCCGAGGCTCATGCCAAAGCCTTGATCAAGTTTTTGAAGACTGCTCACGTACCAAATGAGATTTCTGTAGACCAGTTTGAAAATTGTGTTGCACACTTGACCTATGATAATGGGTTAGGTTTCTCTGATGCTGATTTGACTCCTGCCAAGAGGGATCATAATAGGGCTCTACATATCTCTATTGAATGTAGGGGCACTACTCTGTCACATGTGTTAATAGACAATGGTTTCTCGTTGAATGTGTTGCCCAAAGAAGTTCTGAATAAGCTTAGTCCTGAAGATGCTGTGTTGAGGCCCAGTAATATAGTGGTAAAGGCTTTTGATGGCTCGAGGAGAGTGGTGCATGGAGAAATAGATCTCCCAATCAAAGTAGGTTCTCGGGTCTTCAATGCTACTTTTTATGTAATGGATATTCGTCCGTCGTATTCTTGTTTGCTTGGGCGTCCCTGGATCCATGGGGCAGGTGCTGTAACTTCTACTTTACATCAGAAGCTGAGATATCCAGTGAAGGGAAAGGTTATTACTGTTTATGGAGAGGAAGGATATATGATTAGCCATGTGAACACATTTAAATATCTTGAAGTGGAAGGTGAATACGTTGAAACACCGTGCCATACGTTTGAAGTAGTTCCTTGGGTTGTTCCTAATTTTGAAGCTCCTCCTGCTGTCAAAAAAGTTCCTGTGGTCACTAGAGTACCTCCTACAATGGCTTCCCTCAAGGATGCTAGAGTTGTGGTGGATGAAGGTGGTTGTACTATTTGGGGTCAGCTTCCTGACATTCCTTACAAATCTGACAAATTTGGTTTGGGTTTCACTACAGAGTCCCAGAAGGCTGTTCGTCATGCTCGTGCCGTTCGTATAACTAATCAAGGGATTATGAAGGATCAGATCAATGTTGTGGGTGACCATGATGAAGACTACAACCTGGATGCTTGGATTTTTCCTACTGTGGGTGTTGGGCTCAATAATTGGAAAGCTGAAGATGTTGTTCCTATCTCCTTTAGTCAGGAGTAAATACTATTACTGTGTAGTTACTTTTAAGATTGTAATTTTTTGAACAATTGAACTATTAAGCCTTGTGCCTTACCCGGGGCACAATGGTATGCTTGTTTCGGGATGTCATTTCATTTGCATACTTCATTCAATAAAAATCATTGGACGTTTCGTTTTCGTAAATATTGTGTTCCTTGTCTTTCTTTTATTTTATTTTTTGTTTTACCAGCTATGTGTTCTTACACACACCCACATCACTAAAATGCAGATCCTCATCCACTCTGGATCCTGTTGATAACAGTTCTACTATTGCCAATTATAATTTCGAAAATCCGATCTATCAAGCTGAAGATGGAAAGGAGGACGATTGTGAAGTACCTATAGAGCTTTCCAGGTTGTTACAACAAGAAGAGAAAGCTATACAACCACATGAAGAGCCAGTCGAAGTTGTGAATTTGGGAACTGAAGAAAACAGGAAAGAAGTCAAGATAGGGGATGAATTAGAGGATGGTGTCAAGAGCAGATTGATTCAGATGTTACATGATTATGTGGAGATCTTTGCTTGGTCCTATGAAGATATGCCAGGGTTGGATACAGACATTGTGGTTCACCGTTTACCAGTAAAAGAAGATTGTCGTCCAAAGAAGCAGAAGGTTCGTCGCATGCGTCCTGAAATGTCATAGAAGATCAAAGCAGAGGTAATGAAACAGTTTGATGCAGGGTTCTTAGCTGTGACTTCTTATCCTCAATGGGTTGCAAATGTGGTGTCGGTACCTAAGAAAGATGGTAAGGTACGTATGTGTGTAGACTACAGGGATTTAAACAAGGCCAGCCCTAAAGATGACTTTCCACTTCCTCATATTGATGTTCTGGTAGACAACACTGCTCAGCATAAGGTATTCTCTTTTATGGATGGATTCTCTGGTTACAATCAGATCAAGATGGCACCTGAAGATATGAAGAAGACAACATTTGTTATGCAGTGGGGTACTTTTTGTTATAAAGTAATGCCATTTGGTTTGAAGAATGCGGGGGCAACATATCAGCGTGCTATGGTGGCTTTTTTTCATGATATGATTCATCATGAGATAGAGGTATATGTGGATGATATGATAGCCAGGTCCCATAATGAAGAGCAACATCTTGATCATCTGCATAAGTTGTTTGAGAGGTTGAAGAAATACAAGTTGAGATTGAACCCAAACAAATGTACTTTTGGAGTTAGATCTGGTAAGCTCCTGGGTTTCATTGTCAGTGGAAAAGGTATTGAAGTAGACCCTGCAAAAGTGAAAGCTATACAAGAGATGCCAGCTCCCCGTACTGAGAAGGAAGTTAGAGGTTTCTTGGGACGATTGAATTACATTGCAAGATTTATTTCCCAATTAACTGCTACCTGTGAGCCAATCTTCAAGTTGTTGAAGAAAGATCAGGTAATGGAATGGAATGATGAGTGCCAGACAACATTTGATGAAATCAAGAGATATCTTCTAGAACCTCCCATTTTGATGCCACCAGTTGATGGAAGACCCTTGATTATGTACTTAACAGTGTTAGACAACTCAATGGGGTGTGTGTTGGGGCAACATGACGAGTCTGGTCGAAAAGAGCAGGCAATATACTACCTTAGCAAAAAGTTTACCGACTGTGAAACAAGAAACTCACTGCTCGAGAAAACTTGATGTGCTTTGGCATGGGCTGCTCGCCGACTAAGACAGTATATATTGACTCATACTACCTTATTGATTTCGAAGATGGATCCAATCAAGTACATATTCGAGAAACCTGCTCTCTCCGGACGAATAGCAAGATGGCAAATGATTTTGACAGAATATGATATACAGTATAATACTCAGAAGTCCATTAAGGGTAGTGTGGTAGCTGATCATTTGGCTCATCAAGCAGTGGATGATTATCAGTCAATGAGTTTTGAGTTCCCTGATGAAGACATTATGATTATTACCAAAGAACCTGGACAATATGACGGACCTGAACAAGGATCCCGATGGACTATGGTTTTTGATGGGGCTTCTAATGCACTTGGTAATGGTGTTGGTGTTGTGATCAGTTCCCCTGAAGGTTGTCATACCCCGATTACTGCCAGACTTTGTTTCTATTGTACTAATAACATGGCCGAGTATGAGGCATGTATCCTGGGTATCAAAGCTGCCATTGATATGAAGATTCAGTTCCTGGACGTATATGGAGATTCAGCCCTGGTAGTGAGTCAGATTAAAGGAGATTGGGATACCAAGCATGATAATCTCATTCCTTACAGAGAGCATGTGTTGTCTTTGATCCCACATTTCAAAGAGATTACCTTTGGACATATTCCACGAAGAGAGAATCAGTTGGCAGATGCCTTAGCCACCATGGCATCAATGTTTGAGATCAGCTGGGATGATGAAGCTCCCAAGATTACTATTGATAGATTTGAGAAGCCTGCATACTACAATGAGATTGACACTGAAGAAGCAGAGGAGAAACCTTGGTTCTATAAGGTGAAAAGGTATCTTGAAGCTCAGAAGTTCCTTGAAGGGGCGTCTGTCAAAGACAAGAAGTTTCTAAGGAGGTTTTCTGCTAAGTTCTTCTTGAGTAATGGAATTTTGTACAAGCGTAATCATGATTCAACTTTGCTTCGTTGTGTGGATAAGAAGGAAGCAACAGAGATTATGGAAGATATGCATGATGGGATCTTCGGCACTCATTCTAGTGGTCATACTATGGCAAAGAAGATATTGAGAGCAGGTTACTATTGGTCTACTATGGAAGCTGACTGCTATCAACATTCCAGAACATGTCACAAGTGTCAAATTTATGCTGATAAAGTCCATATACCTCCATCACCATTGAATGTGTTGACTTCTCCTTGGCCTTTTGCCATGTGGGGCATTGATATGATTGGTGAGATCAAGCCCACTGCTTCTAATGGGCATCGTTTCATCCTGGTTGCTATTGATTACTTTACGAAGTAGGTAGAGGCAGCTTTATTTGCATCTGTTACCAAGAATGTTGTGGCTCGATTTATTAAGAATAATCTCATATGTAGGTATGGCATCCCTGAAAGGATTATTACTGACAATGGCTCTAATCTGAACAACACTATGATTACTGATCTCTGCATGCAGTTCAAGATTAAGCATCACAACTCTTCTCCGTATCGTCCAAAGATGAATGGGGCAGTAGAAGCTTCTAATAAGAACATTAAGAAGATTCTACAGAAAATGACTGTTACTTATAAAGATTGGCATGAGATGTTACCATTTGCTCTTCATGGTTATCGTACTACAATACGTACTTCAACAGGGGCAACCCCATTCTCCTTAGTATATGGTATGGAAGCAGTTTTGCCCATTGAAGTTCAGATTCCCTCCTTAAGAATTATGAAGGATGCATGCTTGAATGAAGATGAGTGGATTCAGACTCGACTTGACCAGATAAATTTGATTGATGAGAAGAGGTTAGCAGCTGTTTGTCATGGTCAAATGTACCAGAAACGGATGATCAAAGCTTTTAATAAGAAGGTTAAGCCAAAGGTATATCAGGCTGGTGATTTGGTAATCAAGCGTATCATATTACCACAGGGTGATCCTAGGGGCAAGTGGACTCCTACATATGAAGGACCATTTGTGGTCAAAACAGTATTCTCAGGAGGCGCCATGATACTTACTACTATGGATGGTGAAGACTTCCCGCAACCTGTAAACGCAGACATAGTTAAAAGATACTACGCATAAAAAGAGACCCGCTAGGTTGACTGGCCTAGGCAAAAATAAGGGCATCCCGGCGAACCAAAAGGGTTCGGACAAAAATTAGGGATATATATATATATATATATATATATATATATATATATATATAATGTACACCCGGCAAGTCGAAAACCTGAAAAGGCGGCTTGGGCAAAAAAGGGTATCCCGGTGGATTGAAAACCTGAAAGGGCAATCCAGGCAAAAGTTAGGGATTAAAGCGTATGACTATGTCTCGTTTGGATCACCCATGAAACTACAACCAGTTGTGCTACTTACTCAAGCTCGAACAGATAAAACTCAATCCAATCGTTTTCGTCTCGACAGCAGAAGATGAGACATTTGAAGATAATGGCAATAGTAGAATTGAAACTCAATAGGATTATTTCCCACATAGTTGATTTTCTTTGTTTTGTAAACATTTTTTACGACGAGTTCCTATTACTAGGATTTCTGTCTCCTTGTACAAACTTGCCTATGCATGGGCCACTTTGTGATATAAATAAAATTTCATCTTTGAATCCAGATTTACTTTTACCCTATTTACATAAGAGAAATGTCCATTGGTTGTGTTTGAATGTATGTATGCTTTTGAATATGATTGATGTTTACCATAAATGCATAAAATGCTTAATATGATTGATGTTTACCAGAAATGCATGAAAATGCAGTAATAGTATTTACTAAGGACGAACGAGGGAAGGAATTCAACGAAGCTTCGCCGGTTCATCCCCATAAGACACTACAAATCCCCAGTAGGGAAAATCAACCATCATAGATACTTCGAGTTACATCTCCCCTTTGATTTCATGTCCATCTCTTTTATCCTCAGACGGATAGTCGGGAACTTATTCCTTCAATAGGAGTACGATCGAACGAAGACGGGAGGTTATGGATACCATATTATCGAACGAAGACGGGAGGTTATGAATACTACGTCATCAAACAAGACGGGAACGAGTTCCTCATATTTTTCAGCAACAAATCGGGATTTATTTTCCCTGGCCAGCAGTTGTTATACGAAGATATCCAAACGCTTTAGGCTGCATGATGCATACATACATAATTTATATCATACCATAACATACATATCCATAAGTACATAATTCATTACTTAAGTGCATCATACTATGCATGCATACATAATGCATAAATTAATATTTTCCTTGCAGGATATTTATATGCAGGTAAAACAATATCAACAACTTACAACGGGTCAGAAATGATCCATACACTACTCAAGATGTCCTCGAATAGCAGGCAAACGGTCTGTAAAAAGATCTATTCCCTGGTTCAAGACATCTTTCAGAAGAACAAATCCTGACGTTCTTTTGACCCTTAAGAACAAATCCTGACGTTCTTTTGGCCCCTTGAATAGCAGGCAAACGGTCTGTAAAAAGATCCATTCCCTGGTTCAAGACATTTTATTCAGAAGAATAAATCCTGATGTTCTTTTGACCCTTAAGAACAAATCCTGACGTTCTTTTGGCCCCTTGAATAGCAGGCAAACGGTCTGTAAAAGATTCATTCCCTGGTTCAAGACATTTTATTCAGAAGAACAAATCCTGACGTTCTTTTGACCCTTAAGAACAAATCCTGACGTTCTTTTGGCCCTTGTTCAAGACTTTTTCAGAAGAACAAATCCTGACGTTCTTTTGACCCTTGTTCAAGACTTTTTCAGAAGAACAAATCCTGACGTTCTTTTGACCCTTAAGAACAAATCCTGACGTTCTTTTGGCCCCTTGTTCAAGACTTTTTTTTCCATAAGAACAAATGCTGACGTTCTTTTGACCCTTAAGAACAAATCCTGACGTTCTTTTGGCCCCTTGTCCAAGACATTATTCAGAAGAAAAAATCCTGACGTTCTTTTGACTCTTAAGAACAAATCCTGACGTTCTTTCGGCCCTTGAATAGCAGGCAAATGGTCTGTAAAAAGATCCCTTCCCTGGTTCAAGATACTTTTTCAGAAGGACAAATCCTGACGTTCTTTTGACCTTGGAGAATAGGCAAACGATCCGTACAAAGATCCATTCCCTAATCCAAAATATTTCCAGAAGAGATAATCATCACAAGATTTATTTCTACTGGTCCATTCAACAACTCAAATCATGTTGCATAAATGATTCAGAGACGGCTTATACAAAGACCTAGTACTGATATCCAGTATCAACATCAGAACATCACCACATCCAGATATTTTAGATGGCATCTTTAAGCCCATCTCCAGTTCATCCTGACGGCATCTCTAAGCCCATCACTAGTTCTTCCAAGTGGCATCTTCAAGCCCACTCAAGCATATACAGCTAATCATCAGTTTTACTTTATGCACCGGCGAGTGCAAATTTTTGGGCTTTTGTGTTCAATCCCCTTCAACCTTCCAGGTCACGAATGGCACATATACCAATCTAACCCCTCAGGTTTCAGAAAATTGAACAGGGGCAGCTGTTGCACCCCAAAATTTGCCCTCCACAAGACAAGTCATTGTGTACTAAGAGGCTCACAAGTTTCACAAGGTTCACAAGACATCTCATGAGGTTCACAAGGTTCACAAAGTTCACAAATAGTTAGAAGATGTGACAATTCCCTCAGACAATGCATTCTCCTAAGCAATACATCCTAAACTAGGGTTTTGACTTTAATCAGGCTAAATGGACTTCCAAGACTTCAAGTGAGCTTCATAACATCTTATATGTGTGCAAGAATCCCCATGACAAGTTTTAAGACTTTCCTCAAAGGTTTGCTCAGTCAGGTGATCAGGTAGGTTAAAATCAATCAAAGTAGTTAAAAAGTCAAACTGAGGTCAACTGTGGTCAAACCAAAGTCAAACTTCATGATTTTTTGCCAACATCAAGTATATGAAGTAAAATTCATCATTTGATCAAGGGTTGATCATGATTCATCAAGGAGATTTCAGATCATCAAGAATCAGGAGTTTCTAAATTAGGGTTTTCACAGGAAAAGTCAACTGAACTTTGACCAGCCATAACTTTCACATGCTTCATCAAAAATTTTCCATCCAAAGCTCATTTTGAAGGAAATTGAATTCTCTACAAATTTGTGTCTCACAAGCCAAGCCCAAAAATGCTTCATTTGGAAGGTATGAGCTAAGACATTATAGGTCCTTTTGAAAGTCAACAAAAAGTCAACAACTTCAAAAGAGCATAACTTGAGAATGGTAAAATATATGGACATGAAACCAATAAGGTTGGTTAGAGGACTCTTTAAGCTTTCCAAAATGTCCAAGAACACCCTCATAGCATTAAAATTGAAGGATTTGTACCCTTGCAAAGTTGGGAAATTTTTGGGAAGTTTATGAAGCAAATAAGGCCTAAAATCAAATTTTTGCTAAATGAGCCCACCAAATTGCCATCCTATCTTTACAAAAACACCAAGAACGACCCAACCCACCTATTTTCTGATTTTTTATTTTTTATTTCATATTTATTTGAATTTTATTCATTAAAATACCATTTAAATTGAAATAAAATATAAAATCATATATTTAAAAAAGGATTTTGCTTCTAAAATGTTATAAATGACATTTGGATCAGATTGATACACAATTTATGAGAATTGTCCCAAAATAGCAATGTTAGATCAAATAAAAATCAAATTTCATGACATATCTTTTTCAATATTCAAACATCCAAAAAGTCCAAAGAATCATAACACTTTTTAACCTAATTTGATTCACTACATATAGAGGAACTGATCACAACCTAAAGGACACGAATTGGCTGCCTCTAAGAACACTTCCAAACTTCAAATTTTTCACAAAAAAACCAAATTCGGTTTAGATTAAGTAATTAATCCTAATATTTTATATGTAAAAAACCTAATTTTTTCTCTAAAACCCTAATTTATTTTACAAAACTTGATTTTCTTTTATGATTCTAATTTCTTATTTTTATAATTATAATTATTAAATATTTTTAATATGTATATATAATTAAACTATTAATCATATTTATAGGTATATAATTATTATTATTTATTCTTTTTTCCTAAAAATCTTAAAAAAATAATTATTTGTTTAAATTTGAACTTTTAATTTATTATATTATTGTGCTAACTTCTTTTTCTTATATTTATTTTTGTTTATTATTACTAACCTATTTATTTATTTATTATATGCTTATTTATTTAAATTATTTTATTATTATTATAATGTAATTGTGCAAATTATGTAATAGTTGTAGAATTTTTATTTATTTAAATTGCTATGGTTAATAAAATAGGGAGTGTAAACATGTTTGTATTTAAAATTGAATTTAGATCATTAATTTTAAGATAAATATATGAACTGGTACACGCACACACGTAAGTCGATCTTGGATCGCCATCCCACATTCTTAAGGATACCTCTCATGTTGCCTAAAGAAAAAGGTCAAGTAAGGTGTATAAAGCAAGGTCCCTTCATTTATTTACATCATCTAGTCCCTTAAAAGATAATAAGATCAAGTCCCTTCATGGTTGCCTTCGTAAATGATCTTGTCCCTTTCGAATAAAGATGATAAGTCCCTTCGAATCGCTAAATACACCTTACAGTTGCCTAATCACAGTTGTCCCTTCATTTGTCCCTCATACATCCAAGGTAATGACTACCTATTCCTTAATATTAGGGATAGTCTTACCATTTAAAGGATATTTAAGAACAGAAATGATTTAACTTAGGGTAGGTTCCTCTTATGTACTTGCTCACTTTTCAAAACATTTCAAAACACTTCACATTTTCAAGCAATTTTCAATACAAAGGCTTTATATATATCCGTACATGGATCATTATAAAGTACTTAAGAAAATTTCTAAACACACACTACATTTCTCAAAACAGTTTAAAGTGAGCTAAGTAACTAAGAGCCCATGGATAACCATGGATGTAAAGGGTGCTAACACCTTCCCTTTACATAACCTACCCCCCGAACCCAAAAATCTTGTAAGGTCTTTCCTGTTCTTTTATGCCCTTTCCTTTGGATAAAATAAAAGTCGGTGGCGACTCTTGCTATCCGCAACATTTAACTAAAGTCAGTTCTCCCACCGTGTTACAGTTCGCAACTGTCTTATCTATCTTCTCTAGGTCTATGCAACATTACCTTTCCTTCGGGATAAAAATGCCTAGCTGGCGACTCTATTCGTTTCTTCCCTTTTGCCGACCGTTCGCGTCTGTACCCCTCTTGACCGGGTGTCATTTGGTGGGAGCGACAACAACATCGAAGGGACTTGATCTTATGAAATTGGAGGGACTAGATGACTTCATGAGAAGGGACTTTGCTTTTAGACACCTTACTTGACCATTTTATTTTAAGGCAACATGAGGGATAACCTTAGGAAGTGAGATGGCGATCAAAGATCGACTTACGTGTGTGCGTGTATAGGTTCATATATTTATCTTATTAAATTAGTGATTCTAAATTATTTTTTAATTTGCAAATATGTTATCACTCCCTATAATTACTAACCATAGCAATATAAACATTTATAAATAATAAAATAAAGACAAAAATAAAACCTACGACTATTACACGGCTTTTGCAGTTACATAAATATAGAAACGATTTAAATAATAAGTATACAAATAAATAATAGAAGGGTTAGTAATAAAAATAATTATAAGAAAGAAAATGTTAGCACAAATATACAAAACATATATAAATTAAATAAACAAATTTTAAGAATTTTTGAGATGAAAATAGAATAATAAAGATAATAATAATAAATCATATACTAATTTATTTACAAAAAAAAACATGATTAATGATTTAATTATATACATTAAAAAAAATTTATTAAGTTTAATATTTAAACAAAATAGTTAAGGTAATAAATTAAGGTTTTAAGAAAATTTAGGATTTTTAGAAATTAGAAAATAGAATTAGGGTTAAGGATAATTAGGGTTACATTTTTTAGAAAATAAAACTAGGGTTTATAATTTAATTTACATTATTAATTTGATTATTAAATAAATATATACATATTTTAATTTAAATAATAATAAAAAACTAGAATTAAAATTTTAGAAAATAAATTAGAGGTTTTTTTTAGAAAACATAAAGTTAATATATTTACATATAATTATTTAAATATATTTTATTATAAGACATGTAATTAAAATTAATTATAAAAACAATAATAATAAAATAGCATAATTAAAAAAAAAAACCAAAACTTACCTGGGGCAGGGATTGAACCCACGCCCTAGGCTTTTCCATCCTTTGGACCAACAATGCTTCCACCAGGCTGCGCGCGCGTTGTGAACAATGGATGAGTACAAGCCTTCATATATTAAACCTGGAAATACAAGTGAAATAAAGCAAAAAAAAATGGTGAAGCTGGGATTCGAACCCCTGCCCTGGTCTTCATATGCGCATACACTTACCAGCTGAGCCATTGCAGCGTTTTTGAAATATAACATAAACAATTCATAATAAAATAAGTCCAATTTTCAAATTATATTTTCGCGCCAGATCACTTCATCTTCTACCTCATGACCTACGAAATTTCTTACGAAATTTCCTGCGTGTTTTCCTGCGTTTTTGTGTTCGTATGTAAACCTGCGATTCTCAAACTTCATACAAACCGTAAAATTTCACAAAATTAATGATACCATTGAGTTCCTAATGACATTTACAATCATTCCATGTCCTTAGAATTAATTTATTTTGGCTCAATAGTAAAACCCTAAAAGAGGCCGAAAACCCTAACAATGGTGGAATTCGTTCTAGTCCATGAAACTCAAATCAAATTGTCCAGAAAGCTTCAACACAATGAAACAAACAAGATTAAGCAATCAAAATCAATTAAAATGAAGTAAACTCATAGAATCGAAAAAATCAAATGTGAGATGAAAAGCAATTCGGTTTATGCGTTTTATGGAGTTTTGGATGATGATAAGGATTACTACGCGTTCAGTGAACATCAAGGAATATATTGAGACCTTTAGAATGCCTTGAAACCACCTTAATTGCCAAAACCGAAATTTGATTTTTTGTGAAAATTTGAAGCTTGGAGAATGCACTAGGAGGCTCTGAATCCCTGTCCTTATGCTTGCTATGTGTTGTTTATATACCATGTAACAAAATTAGGTCAAGAGTTTGATCCATCCTTTGGACTTTTTGATCCATAGAGATTGAAAAAGATTTGATCTTAAAACTTGAATTTTCTTGATCTAACATTGCCATATTGGTGTAATCTTCATTATTTTTGTATCAATCAAGTCTAAATAAGTCTTAAGACCTTCTAGAAACCAAATCCTTTTCAAATATATGATTTTTATATTTTATTTCAATTTAATTTGTATTTTAATGAATAAAATTCAAATAAATATCAAATAAAATATAAAAAATCATAAAATGTATGGGTTGGGTCGTGCTTGATGGGTTTGTAAAGTTTGGATGGCAATTTGGTGGGCTCATTTAGCAAAAATTGGTTTTAAGGCCTTATTTGCTTCATAAATTTCCCAAAAATTTCCCAACTTTTCAAGGGTAAAAATCCTTTAATTTTAATTCTATGAAGGTGTTCTTGAACATTTTGGAAAGCTTAAATAGTCCTCTAACCAACCTCTTTGGTCTCATGTCCATATCTTTTACCATTCTCAAGTTATGCTCTTTTGAAGTTGTTGACTTTTTGTTGACTTTTAAAAGGACCTATAATGTCTTAGCTCATACCTTCCAAATGAAGCATTTTTGGGCTTGGCTTGTGAGACACAAAGTTGTAGAGAATTCAATTTCCTTCAAAATTAGCTTTGGATGGAAAAATTTTGATGAAGCATATGAAAGTTATGGCTGGTCAAAGTTCAGTTGACTTTTCTTGTGAAAACCCTAATTTAGAAACTCCTGATTCTTGATGATCTGAAATCTCCTTGATGAATCATGATCAACCTTTGATCAAATGATGAATTTTACTTCTTATACTTGATGTTGGCAAAAAATCATGAAGTTTGACTTTGGTTTGACCACAGTTGACCTCAGTTTGACTTTTTAACTACTTTGACTGATTTTAACCTATCTGATCATCTGACTGAGCAAATCTTTTGGGAAAGTCTTGAAACTTGACATGGGGATTCTTGAACATATATAGGATGTTATGAAGCTCACTTGAAGCCTTGGAAGTCCATTTAGCTTGATGAAAGTCAAAACCCTAGTTTAAGATGCATTGCTTAGGAGGATGCATTGTCTGAGAGGATTGTCAAACTTTCTGACTAATTGTGAACCCTGTGAACCTTGTGAACCTCATGAGATGTCTTGTGAACCTTGTGAATCTTGTGAACCTCTTAGTACACAATGTATTGTCTTGTGGAGGGAAAATTTTGGGGTGTCACAGCTGCCCCTATTCAATTTTCTGAAACCTGAGGGGTTAGATTGGTATATGTGTCATTCGTGACCTGGAAGGTTGAAGGGGATTGAACACAAAAGCCCAAAAATTTGCACTCGCCGGTGCGTAAAGTAACACTGATGATTAGTTGTATATGCTTAAGTGGGCTTGAAGATGCCACTTGGAAGAACTAGAGATGGGCTTATAGATGCCATGGAAAAACTAGAGATGGGCTTAGAGATGCCATCTAAAATATCAGGATGTGATGATGTCTTTATGTTGATACTGGATATCAGTACTAGGTCTTTGTATAGGCCGTCTCTGAATCGTTTATGCAACATAGTTTGAATTGTTGAATAGACCAGTAGAAATAAATCTTCGTGACGATTATCTCTTCTGGAAATATCTTGGATTAGGGAATGGATCTTTGTATAGACCGTTTGCCTACTCTCCAAGGACAAAAGAATATCAGGATTAATTCTTCTGAATAATATCTTGAACTAGGGAATGGATCTTTGTACAGACCGTTTTCCTACTATTCAAGCAAATAGATTAAATCTTCTGAAAATATCTTGTACTAGGGAATGGATCTTTGTACAGACCGTTTGCCTACTATTCAAGAACAGATAGATGAAATCTTCTGAAAATATCCTGGATTAGGGAATGGATCTTCTTACAGACCGTTTGCCTATTCTCTGAGGAAATAGATTAAATCTTCTGAAAATATCTTGAACTAGGGAATGGATCTTTGTACAGACCGTTTGTCTACTACTCAAGACCAGATAGATGAAATCTTCTGGAAACATCCTGGATTAGGGAATGGATCTTCTTACAGACCGTTTGCCTACTCTCCGAGGACAAAAAAGTGTCAGGATTAAATCTCCTGAAAAATATCCTGGATTAGGGAATGGATCTTTGTACAGACCGTTTGCCTACTCTCCGAGGACATCTTGAGTAATGTATAGATCATTTCTGACCTGTTGTGGATTGTTGATATTGTTTTATCTGCATATAACCATCCTGCAAAGAGAATGTTAGTTTATGCAATATGTATGCATGTATGGCATGATTTACCTAAGTAATGTATTATGCATGTATGTTATGGATATGATGTAAATGATGTATGTATGAATTATGCAGCCTGAAGCGTCTGAATATCCTTATATAACAACTGCTGGCTAGGGAAAATAAATCCCGATTCGTTGCTGAAGAATATGAGGAACTCGTTCCTGTCTTGTCTGATAGTATAGTATTTATAACCTCCTGTCTTTGTTCGTCGTACTTCTATTGAAGGAATAAGTTCCTGAGTACCCCGACTGAGGATAAAAGAGATGAACATAAATTCAAGGGGAGATGTAACTTGAAGCATAGATTTGTTGTGCTGGGGATTTGTAATTTACTTGTGAGGATGAACCGGCGAAGCTTCGTTGAATTCCTACCTTCGTTCGTCCTTAGTAAAAACTATTACTGCATTTTCATGCATTTCTGGTAAACATCAATCATATTCAAAAGCATACATACATTCAAATACAACCAATGGACGTTCCGTTTATGTAAATAGAGTAAAAGTAAATCTGGATTCAAAGATGAAATTTTATTCATATCACAAAGTGACCTATACATAGGCAAGTTTGTACAAGGAGACAGAAATCCTAGTAAGAGGAATTTGTCATAAAATTTTTACAAAACAAAGAAAACAGCTATGTGGGAAATAATCCTATTGAGTTTCAATTCTACTATTGCCATTATCTTCAAGTATCTCATCTTCTGCTGTTGAGATGGAAACAATTAGATTGATCTTTATCTGTTCGAGCTTGAATTAAGTAGCACAACTGGTTGGAGTTTACATGGGTGATCCAAACGAGACATAGTCATACGCTTTAATCCCTAACTTTTGCCTGGATTGCCCTTTCAGGTTTTCAACCCACTGGGATACCCTATTTTGCCCAAGCCGCCTTTTCAGGTTTTCAACTTGCCGGGTGTACATTTCTTTATATATATATATATCCCTAATTTTTGCCCGAACCCTTTTGGTTCGCCGGGATGCCCTAATTTTTGCCTAGGCCAATCAACCTAGCGGGTCTCTTTTTATGCATAGTATTTTTTAACTATGTCTGCGTTTACAGGCTGTGGGAAGTCTTCACCATCCATAGTAGTAAGCATCATGGCACCTCCTGAGAATACTGTTTTGACTACAAATGGTCCTTCATATGTAGGAGTCCATTTGCCCCTAGGATCACCCTGTGGTAGTATGATACGCTTGATTACCAAGTCACCAGTCTGATATACCTTTGGCTTAACCTTCTTATTAAAAGCTTTGATCATTCGTTTCTGGTACATCTGACCATGACAAACAGCTGCCAACCTCTTCTCATCAATCAAATTTATCTGGTCAAGTCGAGTCTGAATCCACTCATCTTCATCCAAACCTGCATCCTTCATAATTCTTAAGGAGGGGATCTGAGCTTCAATGGGCAGAACTGCCTCCATACCATAGACTAAGGAGAATGGGGTTGCCCCTGTTGAAGTGCATATTGTAGTACGATAACCATGAAGAGCAAATGGTAACATCTCATGCCAATCCTTGTAAGTAACAGTCATCTTCTGTAGAATCTTCTTAATGTTCTTATTAGCAGCTTCTACTGCCCCATTCATCTTCGGACGATACGGAGAAAAGTTGTGATGCTTAACCTTGAACTGCATGCAGAGATCAGTAATCATAGTATTGTTCAGATTAGAGCCATTATCTGTGATAATCCTTTCAGGGATGCCATACCTACATATAAGATTATTCTTAATGAATCGAGCCACAACATTCTTGGTAACAGATGCAAATGAAGCTGCCTCCACCCACTTAGTAAAGTAATCAATAGCAACCAGGATGAAACGATGCCCATTAGAAGCAGTAGGTTTGATCTCACCAATCATATCAATGCCCCACATGGCAAAAGGCCAAGGAGCAGTCAACACATTCAATGGTGATGGAGGTATATGTACTTTATCAGCATAGATTTGACACTTGTGACATGTTCTGGAATGTTGATAGCAGTCAGCTTCCATGGTAGACCAATAGTAACTTGTTCTCAATATCTTCTTTGCCATAGTATGACCACTAGAATGAGTGCCAAAGATCCCATCATGCATGTCCTCTATGATCTCAGTTGCTTCCTTCTTATCCACACAACGAAGCAAAGTCGAATCATGATTACGCTTGTACAAAATTCCATTACTCAAGAAGAACTTAGCAGAAAACCTCCTTAGAAACTTCTTATCTTTGACAGATGCCCCTTCAGGGAACTCCTGAGTTTCAAGATATCTTTTCACTTCATAGAACCAAGGC
The DNA here is from genome assembly GCA_963966055.1 of Lathyrus aphaca. NCBI lineage: Eukaryota > Viridiplantae > Streptophyta > Magnoliopsida > Fabales > Fabaceae > Lathyrus > Lathyrus aphaca. The sequence goes on from OZ014521.1 coordinate 308,605,876, forward strand.
TTCCCCTCTGCTTCTTTAGTGTCAATCTCATTGCAGTACGCAGGCTTCTCAAATCTATCATTAGTAATCTTGGGAGCTTCATCATCCCAGCTGATCTCAAACATAGATGCCATGGTGGCTAATGCATCTGCCAACTGATTTTCTCTTCGTGGAATATGTCCAAAGGTAATCTCTTCAAAATATGGGATCAAAGACAACACATGCTCTCTGTAAGGAATGAGATTATCATGCTTGGTATCCCAATCTCCTTTAATCTGACTTACTACCAGGGCTTAATCTCCATACACGTCCAGGAACTGAATCTTCATATCAATGGCAGCTTTGATACCCAGGATACATGCCTCATACTCAGCCATGTTATTGGTACAATAGAAACAAAGTCTGGCAGTAATCGGGGAAATGATCACAACACCAACACCATTACCAAGTGCATTAGAAGCTCCATCAAAAACCATAGTCCATCGGGATCCTTGTTCAGGTCCTTCATATTGTCCAGGTTCTTTGGTAATAATCATAATGTCTTCATCAGGGAACTCAAAACTCATTGACTGATAATCATCCACTGCTTGATGAGCCAAATGATCAGCTACAACACTTCCTTTAATGGCCTTCTGAGTAGTGTAATGTATATCATATTCTGTTAAGATCATTTGCCATCTTGCTATTCGTCCGAAGAGAGCAGGTTTCTCGAATATGTACTTCATTGGATCCATCTTCGAAATCAATAAGGTAGTATGAGTCAACATATATTGTCTTAGTCGGCGAGCAGCCCATGCCAAAGCGCAACAAGTTTTCTCGAGTAGTGAGTATCTTGTTTCACAGTCGGTAAACTTTTTGCTAAGGTAGTATATTGCCTGCTCTTTTCGACCAGACTCGTCATGTTGCCCCAACACACACCCCATTGAGTTGTCTAATACTGTTAAGTACATGATCAAGGGTCTTCCATCAACTGGTGGCATCAAGATTGGAGGTTCTAGAAGATATCTCTTTATTTCATCAAAGGCTGTCTGACACTCATCATTCCACTCCATTACCTGATCTTTCTTCAACAACTTGAAGATTGGCTCATAGGTAGCAGTTAATTGGGAAATAAATATTGCAATGTAATTCAATTGTCCCAAGAAACCTCTAACTTCCTTCTCAGTACGGGGAGCTGGTATCTCTTGTATAACTTTCACTTTTGCAGGATCCACTTCAATACCTTTTCCACTGACGATGAAACCCAGGAGTTTACCAGACCTTACTCCAAAAGTACATTTGTTTGGGTTCAATCTCAACTTGTATTTCTTCAACCTTTCAAACAACTTATGCAGATGATCAAGATGTTTCTCTTCAATCTGGGACCTGGCTATCATATCATCCACATATACCTCTATCTCATGATGAATCATATCGTGAAACAAAGCCACCATAACACGCTGATACCCGACATTCTTCAAACCAAATGGCATCACTTTATAACAAAAAGTGCCCCATTGTGTAACAAATGTAGTCTTCTCCATATCTTCAGGTGCCATCTTGATTTGATTGTAACCAGAGAAACCATCCATGAAAGAGAATACTTTATGCTGAGCAGTGTTGTCTATCAGAACATCAATATGAGGAAGTGGAAAGTCATCTTTGGGGCTGGCCTTGTTCAAATCCCTGTAGTCTACACACATACGTACTTTACCATCTTTCTTTGGTACTGGTACCACATTTGCAACCCATTGAGGATAAGAAGTAACAGCTAAGAACCCTGCATCAAACTGTTTCGTCACCTCTGCTTTAATCTTCTCTGACATCTCAGGACGCATGCGACGAAACCTTCTGCTTCTTTGGATGACAATCTTCTTTTACCGGTAAACGGTGAACCACAATGTCTGTATCCAACCCTGGCATATCTTCATAGGACCAAGCAAAGATCTCCACATAATCACGTAACATCTGAATCAATCTGCTCTTAACACCATCCTCTAATTCAGCCCCTATCTTGACCTCTTTCCTGTTTTCTTCAATTCCCAAATTCACAATTTTGATTGGCTCTTCATGTGGCTGTATAACTTTCTCTTCTTGTTGTAACAACCTAGCAAGCTCTACAGGTACTTCACAATCTTCCTCCTTTCCATCTTCAGCTTGATAGATCGGATTCTCGAAATTATAATTGGCAATAGTAGAACTGTTATCAACAGGATCCAGAGTGGATGAGGATCTGCATTTTAGTGATGTGGGTGTGTGTAAGAACACATAGCTGATAAAAGAAGAATAAAATAAAAGAAAGACAAGGAACACAATATTTACGAAAACGAAACGTCCATTGATTTTTATTGAATGAAGTATGCAAATGAAATGACATCCCGAAACAAGCATACCATTATGCCCCGGGTAAGGCACAAGGCTTAAAAGTTTAATTGTTCAAAAGTTACAAACTTAAAAATAACAACACAGTAATAGTATTTACTCCTGACTAAAGGAGATAGAAATAACGTCTTCAGCCTTCCAATTACTGAGCCCATCACCCATAGTAGGAAAAATCCAGTCATCCAGGTTGTAGTCTTTACTATAGTCACCCACAGCATTGGTCTGATCTTTCATGATCCCTTGATTGGTGATACAAACAGCACGAGCACGACGAACATCCTTCTGGGACTCTGCAGTGAAACCCAAACCAAATTTGTCAGACTTGTAAGGAATGTCAGGAAGCTGACCCCAAATAGTACAACCACCTTCTTCAACCACAGCTCTGGCATCCTTGAAGAAGGCCATTGTAGGAGGTACTCTGGTAACCACAAGAACTTTTTTAACAATAGGAGGAGCTTCAGCAGCAGGAACAACCCAAGGAACTACTTCAAATGTCTGGCAAGGAGTCTCAACATATTCACCTTCCACTTCAACATACTTAAATGTATTCACATGACTGATCATATATTCTTCATCTCCGTAAACAGTGACAACCTTTCCCTTTACTGGATATCTCAACTTCTGGTGTAGAGTGGAGGTCACAACACCTGCCCCGTGGATCCAGGGGCGCCCAAGCAAACATGAGTACGCAGGACGAATATCCATTACATAGAAGGTTGAATTGAAAACTTGAGAGCCTACTTTAATCGGGAGATCTATTTCTCTATACACCACCCTTCTTGAACCATCAAAGGCCCTCACCACTATATTACTTGGTCTTAACACAGCATCTTCAGGACTAAGCTTGTTCAGAACCTCTTTGGGAAGTACGTTCAGTGAAGAACCATTGTCTATCAACACATGAGACAAGGTAGTGCCCCTACATTCAATGGAGATATGCAAAGCTCTATTATGATTTCTCTTGGCAGGAGTCAAGTCAGCATCAGAAAAACCTAACCCATTATCATAAGTCAGATGTGTAACACAATTTTCAAATTGATCCACACAAATCTCATTTGGTACATGAGCAGTCTTCAAGAACTTGATCAAGGCTTTAGCATGAGCCTCAGAACACAGCAACAAAGACAACATGTAAATTTTGGAGGGAGTATGCCCCAACTGGTCAACAATATCATAGTCACTCTTGCGAATGATCTTCAGAACTTCTTCCATCTGTTTAGAAAGATTCTCAGCAGTCGGTGCCTCAGCTTGCACAGGTTCAACTACAGGACCTTTGCCCCGAGCGTCAGCATTTGGCTTAGAAGTGGAGGTAGTAGTTGGAGTAACTGTATTTTTTGAGGTAGTCGGAGGAGAGAAAATTTTTCCACTTCGGGTGATCTTACTAGATCCAGCAATATTATCAACATCAAGGTTATCATTAGTAGTATCAGCTAAAGGTTCCTGCTTAACACCATGGATATAAACATCGGAACCATAATTCCAGGGTATAGCTTTATCAGAAGTATAAGGAATAGGGCCAGGAGTGGTAATAATCATGGGAGCCACTCTAGCTTCAGCAACAGTCTTCACAGAGCCTTCAACAGTAATCTTGATAGGACCCTTATGAGTGATCTTGACAGGGCCTTTGGAGGTAATCCTCACTGGTACTTTATCAATCATATCCACATCTTCAACCTTCGCACCTTGAGTTATATGTTCAACCATACTCTCCACAGAAGGTGTCCTCTCAAACAATATGGTGTAATTGTCCACGAGGCGTTGAATACCATCCTTCAACTTCCAGCAGCTATCAGGTTTATAAGCACAATAAAAACAATCTTCATTACAACCTGGAAAGAACCCAGCTTGTACCAATTTCTTCTTAATAACAGATAATGGAGTAGTCACATCTGCAACTGAGGAAATATGTGAAACTTCATCAATGGCATTAACAGTCTTCTCATGATTAGGCATGGGAGCAGTAATCACATTTGGAGTCCCAGGAGGGTCAAATTCAATCTCTCCAACATCAATCATATCTTGAATCTTGTTTTTCAATATCCAGCAGTTGTTGGTGTCATGTCCCGGACAATTAGAATGATAGGCACATCGTGCATTAGGATTGTACCGAGGAGAGGTAATATTAGGATTCTGAGGAGGGTCCTTCAAAGTAATGAGTTCCCCTTTCAACAAATGTTGCAAGGCTTGGGCCAGTGACATGTTGATCTTGGTGAATTGTCTTCTAGGCTTCTGTTGATTGCTCTATCGTGGCTCTGGTGCTGCAGGAGTAGGATTGGAGATATGAACTGCTCCCACAGATTGGTGACTCCTATTATGACCAGGTTGACCATAAACAACATTTGACTCCTTCCTCCCACTAGGGGGCTTCTTTGCAGTACTTGATGAAGAGGCACCCACGTGTATCTTGCCACTTCTTATGCCACTTTCCACACGCTCTCCAGTCATTATCAGCTCAGTGAAGCCAGATGATGAGCTTCCAATGAGATGACTATAGAAAGGACCATTCAGCGTACTCATAAACATATCCACTAGCTCCCTGTCAGTCAAAGGAGGTTGAACTCTACCAGCCAAGTCTCTCCACTTCTGGGTATACTCCTTGAAATTCTCCTTAGCACCCATTGACATGCTTTGGAGCTTCATGCGAGTAGGTGCTAAATCAGCATTGTATTGGTATTGCCTGTAGAAGGCCTCAGCAAGATCATTCCAATCACGAATATTGGCACTCTCTAATTGATAGTACCATTCCAATTGAGCTCCAAACAAGCTCTCTTGGAAGAAATGTGTCCACAATTTCTTGTCAGCAGTATGGGGTTGAATCCTCCGGACATAGGACCTTAGATGCAGCTTGGGGCATGAGACACCATCATATACTACAAAACAGGGACCTTGAAACCAATGGGTATAACCACTCCAGATATCAAACTCAGATCTTCAAAATCCAGCCCAGAAGACTTTTGTAACTCCATATCATTCATTCTATCCACCAGCATCTTGAACTTATCATCATTAGGATCATGATAATAATTTGCTTCAGAATCAGAATCCCCCATAGTATTATGGAGACTGCCTCCCTCTTTCTCAGACTCTTCAGACTCATAATCTTCAACCTGTTCCTAGGTCTTGACAGGACCTTTGAACCTTCTTCCCAGATTAATAAGACCTCCTGATCTTCTAGCCTTCTTAGTCTTCTTAGCCAGCAGTGTCTTCAATTCATCCTGTCCCTTGGACAAGTTCAGGATCAGCTCTTGGAATTGTGTATTCTGTGCCTGGAGATCTTTGACAGTCTGTTCAAGAGACATTTCTACTGAAATAAACAGCGAGAAGATAAAATACCCGTACATAAGAAACCTGTGATGCAATGATATGGTGTATAAATGCGTATGCAATGTTTTCAAGGACCGCAGGATTTAAATTTGTTTAAACAACCAAAAAGTATGCTTTTATTAGTAATAACTTTGTTTGCCCCTTGGGCTTACAATAAAAATGAAATGAATACAAAAGATGGGGTTTTAAGTCTCCCATGGACGTTTCCTCTTTGTGTTGAGGTATGAATTGAGGTTCCGTTCCTCGTGAAGTTGTTTTGTTAGCTCCAGGATTCTTTCTTGACTTTCTTTGTAATGAGTCTCAAAAGTATCTCTTTGCTCCTTCAACTGGATCCAGGACCTCTGTAACTCTTCCATGTCAGTGGGCATGTCTGGGTGAAGAATGATATAAGAAGTATCTCCTTCAGCAACAGGCTCCATAGTAACTGGCAGGATGGCAGGATATGGCATCATAAGAGTCTGAGCACGAGATCGTACCCATCTGAGATAAGCTTCCATAGGAATAGTGTACTTGGGCTCCAGAGTCTTGCTGTCAACCTTGTTCACTTTACCCCATGCTCGTATGAACCTTTGACGGTAACCTTGAAGATCGTTGTCGTAGTCAAACACAATGCCTTGAATCAACATGTCATGAGGACCATCACTCCGAGCGTAACCAAACTGACGTAGAGCCAAGGAAGGATTGTAGGTAATGCCCCCTCTTATGCCAAGGAGTGGCACATTAGGGAACTCCCCACAACGGTCAATGATGGTAACATTCTCCATAGATCTAGAGCACCAATGAATATCTGAATGAGAGAGTGACATAATTCTCTTAGACCACCTGAACCCTTGTTCATTCTTCATCACTGATCGAGGAAGGTGAGAAATAAACCACATAGATAGTAAAGGTATACAACACATCAGAGTTCCTCGTGCCTTCGTAGTACGAGTATGGAGTGAATGTAAGATGTCTCCAAGTAATGTAGGCACTGGGTTGTGAGTCAGAAATATGTTGATGGCGTGCACGTCTATGAACTGGTCTGGATTGGGGAACAATACTAAGCCATAGATCAATAGGGATAAGATCTCCTCAAAAGCATCATAACTCATAGCCTTCAGGAACACTTGAGCTTTCTCCATCAATACCTTTGCAAGAATACCCTTAACTCCACTTCTTGTTTCTAGGACAATGTCTAATTTCTTTAAATGTAGGGCTACAACAATGACTTCAGGTTTAGGCTTTTTTTCTAAGCCTGTGAAGGGTTTCTGATCAAGTATAGGTATGCCCAGAAGTTTGGAGAACTCTTCCATTGAAGGAACCAGCTGATAGTCGGGGAATGTGAAGCAATGATGTTTAGGATCAAAGAACTGAAATAGGACACTCATCATGTCTTCATTGAACCCTGAAGTGACTAGATCCAGTAGGTGACCATGCCTCTTGATGAATTGGGAGTTTTCAGAAATTTGAGAGACCAATTCCTTAAGCTTAGGAGGTATTCCTACAAAGTTGATCCGGATAGTATTCCTACGAGCAGAAGCCATGACCTGCAACAAAGAACAAAGATAAATCCTTTGGTCCTTGAAATGGTTAGTGAAAATGCTATGCTTATGATGCATGATGATGTTATGATGTTATGCTCAATCACAAACATGTGGCACACACAAACAAGTCACACAATAGCCCTAGGTTTGAAGGCTTGCATGAGGTTTAAAGGTAAGTACCCTCCACTGAAATTTAGTTGATTCATCCTGTCCTATAAAGTAACCAGGTTCTAAGGGATCTCAATATCATTGATCCTTCATAAGGGTGGTTGTTCAGTAGGCAACTTACTTGCCAACCAAAACCCTCCAAGTTTAGAATCTCAATGAGTGTAGCATCGAGTATCAACCAACTTCAGTCTTTACCAAAGCCGGTTATCTCACTACTTTTCTAAAAGGCCAAGATGGGATGACTAGGGTTCTAAAAGTCAGTTAGTGTATTGACAACATATGGCAGCCTCATATTATCCTCAACTTTCTTAAGGAACATAAGCACCAACAAAGAAGTCACACTAACTATGGCCACCAGATCAACCATATCGGTATACGCCGTACAGTTTCCTTGGTCTATTGCCATTTACCTAAGGTACGCTAGATCCGGGTTAGGATCTTTCACACATAAGAGCACCCAACAAGTAAAGTAAAGCAAACAAAGCAAACAAGTTTAAAGTGATCTAATTCCTAAGGGTACCCCTCTTTTATTAATTCCCCAACAGAGTCGCCAGTTCTGTAACACGGTGGGAGAACTGACTTTCTATAAATGTTGCGGATAGCAAGAGTCGCCACCGACTTTTATTTTATCCATAAGGAAAGGGCATAAAAGAACAGGAAAAACCTATTTTAAAAGACTTGAGTTCGGGGGGTAGGTTATGTAAAGGGAAGGTGTTAGCACCCTTTACATCCATGGTTATCCATGGGCTCTTAGTTACTTAGCTCACTTTAAACTGATTTTAGAAGTGTAGTGTGTGATTAAAAATTTTCTTAAGTACTTTATAATGATCCTTGTATGGATATATATAAAGACTTTGTTTTGAAAATTTGTTTGAAATATGAAGTGTAATGAAGTATTTTTGAAGAAAAGTGAGCAAGTACTTAAGAGGAACCTACCCTATGCTAAGTCTTTACTATTCTTATATGTTCTTTCAATGGTAAGACTATCCCTATTATTAAGGAATAGGTAGTCATTACCTTGGATGTAATAAGGGACATGTGAAGGGTCATCTGTGTTTAGGCAACTGTAAGGTGTCTTAGCAATATGAAGGGACTCATCATCTTTTATTCGAAAGGGACAAGATCATTTACGAAGGAAACATCGAAGGGACTTGATCTTATGATATTGGAAGGACTAGATGACTTCATGAGAAGGGACTTTGCTTTTAGACACCTTACTTGACCATTTTATTTTAAGGCAACATGAGGGATAACCTTAGGAAGTGAGATGGCGATCAAAGATCGACTTACGTGTGTGCGTGTATAGGTTCATATATTTATCTTATTAAATTAGTGATTCTAAATTATTTTTTAATTTGCAAATATGTTATCACTCCCTATAATTACTAACCATAGCAATATAAACATTTATAAATAATAAAATAAAGACAAAAATAAAACCTACGACTATTGCACGGCTTTTGCAGTTACATAAATATAGAAACAATTTAAATAATAAGTATACAAATAAATAATAGAAGGGTTAGTAATAAAAATAATTATAAGAAAGAAAATGTTAGCACAAATATACAAAACATATATAAATTAAATAAACAAATTTTAAAAAATTTTGAGATGAAAATAGAATAATAAAGATAATAATAATAAATCATATACTAATTTATTTACAAAATAAAACATGATTAATGATTTAATTATATACATTAAAATTTTTTTATTAAGTTTAATATTTAAACAAAATAGTTAAGGTAATAAATTAAGGTTTTAAGAAAATTAGAAAATAGAATTAGGGTTAAGGATAATTAGGGTTACATTTTTTAGAAAATAAAACTAGGGTTTATAATTTAATTTACATTATTAATTTGATTATTAAATAAATATATACATATTTTAATTTAAATAATAAAAAAAACTAGAATTAAAATTTTAGAAAATAAATTAGAGTTTTTTTTTAGAAAACATAAAGTTAATATATTTACATATAATTATTTAAATATATTTTATTATAAGACATGTAATTAAAATTAATTATAAAAACAATAATAATAAAACAACATAATTAAAAAAAAAACAAAACTTACCTGGGGCAGGGATTGAACCCACGCCCTAAGCTTTTCCATCCTTTGGACCAGCAAGGCTTCCACCAGGCTGCGCGCGCGTTGTGAACAATGGATGAGTACAAGCCTTCATATATTAAACCTGGAAATACAAGTGAAATAAAGCAAAAAAAATGGTGAAGCTGAGATTCGAACCCCTGCCCTGGTCTTCATATGCGCATACACTTACCAGCTGAGCCATTGCAGCGTTTTTGAAATATAACATAAACAAATCATAATAAAATAAGTCCAATTTTCAAATTATATTTTCGCGCCAGATCACTTCATCTTCTACCTCATGACCTGCGAAATTTCTTACGAAATTTCCTGCGGGTTTTCCTGCGTTTTTGTGTTCGTATGTAAACCTGCGATTCTCAAACTTCATACAAACCGTAAAATTTCACAAAATTAATGATACCATTGAGTTCCTAATGACATTTACAATCATTCCATGTCCTTAGAATTAATTTATTTTGGCTCAATAGTAAAACCCTAAAAGAGGCCGAAAACCCTAACAATGGTGGAATTCGTTCTAGTCCATGAAACTCAAATCAAATTGTCCAGAAAGCTTCAACACAATGAAACAAACAATATTAAGCAATCCAAATCAATTAAAATGCAGTAAACTCATAGAATCGAAAAAATCAAATGTGAGATGAAAAGAAATTTGGTTTATGTGTTTTATGGAGTTTTGGATGATGATAAGGATTGCTACGCGTTCAGTGAACATCAAGGAATATATTGAGACCTTTAGAATGCCTTGAAACCACCTTAATTGCCAAAACCGAAAGTTGATTTTTTGTGAAAATTTGAAGCTTGGAGAATGCACTAGGAGGCTCTGAATCCCTGTCCTTATGCTTGCTATGTGTTGTTTATATACCATGTAACAAAATTAGGTCAAGAGTTTGATCCATCCTTTGGACTTTTTGATCCATAGAGATTGAAAAAGATTTGATCTTAAAACTTGAATTTTCTTGATCTAACATTGCCATATTGGTGTGATCTTCATTATTTTTGTATCAATCAAGTCTAAATAAGTCTTAAGACCTTCTAGAAACCAAATCCTTTTCAAATATATGATTTTTATATTTTATTTCAATTTAATTTGTATTTTAATGAATAAAATTCAAATAAATATCAAATAAAATATAAAAAATCATAAAATGTATGGGTTGGGTCGTGCTTGATGGGTTTCTAAAGTTTGGATGGCAATTTGGTGGGCTCATTTAGCAAAAATTGGTTTTAAGGCCTTATTTGCTTCATAAATTTCCCAAAAATTTCCCAACTTTGCAAGGGCACAAATCCTTTAATTTTAATGCTATGAAGGTTTTCTTGGACATTTTAGAAAGATTAAAGAGTCCTCTAACCAACCTCTTTGGTCTCATGTCCATATCTTTTACCATTCTCAAGTTATGCTCTTTTGAAGTTGTTGACTTTTTGTTGACTTTTAAAAGGACCTATAATGTCTTAGCTCATACCTTCCAAATGAAGCATTTTTGGGATTGGCTTGTGAGACACAAAGTCTTAGAGAATTCAATTTCCTTCAAAATGAGCTTTGGATGGAAAATTTTTGATGAAGCATGTGAAAGTTATGGCTGGTCAAAGTTCAGTTGACTTTTCCTATGAAAACCCTAATTTAGAAACTCCTGATTCTTGATGATCTGAAATCTCCTTGATGAATCATGATCAACCTTTGATCAAATGATTAATTTTACTTCATATACTTGATGTTGGCAAAAAATCATGAAGTTTGACTTTGGTTTGACCACAGTTGACCTCAGTTTGACTTTTTAACTGCTTTGACTGATTTTAACCTATCTGATCATGTAACTGAGCAAATCTTTTGGGAAAGTCTTGAAACTTGACATGGGGATTCTTGAACACATATAGGATGTTATGAAGCTCACTTGAAGCCTTGGAAGTTCATTTAGCTTGATGAAAGTCAAAACCCTAGTTTAAGATGCATTGCTTAGGAGGATGCATTGTCTGAGAGGATTGTCAAACTTTCTGACTAATTGTGAACCCTGTGAACCTTGTGAACTTCATGAGATGTATTGTGAACCTTGTGAATCTTGTGAACCTCTTAGTACACAATGCATTGTCTTGTGGAGGGCAAATTTTGGGGTGCAACACTTATTTCTCAACCATTTTCAATTTTAAACACATCAGGATGATCAATGCAACACATAGATTCATTTTATAACAAGAAATGAAGGTTCTGAGAAAAAAGTTCTTGAGCTATACCTGAGATGGAGACCTTCAAAGATGAGCTTTCTGAGCCTTCCCTTTGTGCAAACCACCTCCACTGATCCCCCTGGTGCTAATGGCAAGCTTGGATGGAGTTTATATTGGCTATTTTGAGAGGTTTGGTTCTGGTGTATCAGAAATCGTGTTTTTGATATGTTGTGTTTCAGGCCATTGTGAGGGGTGGGATTTGTTCCTTAGGTGATTTGTGATTGAGTGGTGAAAGAATTTCTGGAGTTTGATGGCTGAGGAGTGAGAATCGAAGAGATGAAGTTTTAGGCAATTTTTGTGCAATCTGAAGTGTGTCCTGTTTCAATGTTGAATGAGTTGATCTATCACTCCCATAATGTTTGAGTAGGTCATGGAGCAGGTTAGTAGAGGCTACTGATCACTATTCCAAGAGCATGGGAGAAATTGCAAAAAGTCAAGGTTTGATGTACTTGAGGTATGGCAAGGTGCATAGATGGTTTCCTGGCTTGTACTGCATCAGCTGAGTTCAAGGATGACTCTTGAATCAATTGTGGTGAGCTGTATGGCTTGGATCACAAGTTTGAAGTGGTTTTTCATTTTGTGACAATTGGCCATTAAATGCCTTGGTTCTTGGATGAATTCTTGTCTTTAAATGTTTCTTATCAATGTTATGATGTGTGGACATGAATTAGAGGCCAAACAAGTGCTTAGAAGTCCATTTTGCACATTTCCCTCTTTGACATGAACTTGAAAATTATGTGATTTTTCCCAACTTTGACTTGCCATATCTTGAGCTCTAGGATGAATCAAGAGGAGTTCTTCTAATTTTTGAAAATGGGAAGATCCAATCTACAACTTTCATGTTCAACAAAATTTCATTTGAAACATTTTTTATCAAGAAAGAGGAGGTTGAAAATCTTTCCCAAAATGGAAAGTTTTCAAATCAAGTAATGTCCAAAAATGGCAACTTTTGCAATGGCTCAAAATTCTTCAATCTTGTGAACTTACAACCATTCCTAAGACCAAATAAAGGTCATAGGACCTCAAAATGATGAAGATGACCCTTTGGTACCCTTGATGGAGGCCTCAGATGCCCTGATTCTGACTTTTCTTGCACAACAAGTTACCAATTGATTAGATGACTTCCACAATGAATTTTTGCTTCAAATTTGATACACATGCTCCTTATAACATACATAGACCAATTTAATCAAGAATGTCCAAAAATTTTAAGTGTAAGGACCTCAAGGTGTGAAGGATTAGAAGCCAATGTGTGAGAAAAAAGAGAAGGCAAATTTGGGGTGTTTACAGCTGCCCCTATTCAAGCATGAGTTAGCTGTGTAGGATGTAAGCGCCTGGCTTAACAGACAAACAAGATAACTTGTGGTTGAATACCAAGACAGTCTAAAATTTGCACTCTTTATTATAAGAAGAAAAGGGTTATAAATTATAATAGACAATATAGACTGAATATCAAATGATAGCAACGGAGGACGACCATCGAGCAGAGGACGACTGCTGGGGAATAAAAAAGGTGAGAAACACATTGACGGGGACGACCATCATGCTAGGGATTAAAGAATCCGCGATGGGGACGACCATCGGGTAAAGTGTCGAAGGACGATCATCAAGATAAAGAAGATAACCACGACGGGGACGACCATTGGGTAAAGGACAAATGAAACAATGATGAGGGACGGTCATCAAAAAGGTGAAGGACGATCACCGAGTAGGGGACGACTGCTGAAAAGATCCCGATATAGGACGAATGTCAGATAAAATGATCAACGATGGGGACAGCCATCGGATATCATGACGAGGGATGGTCATCAAAATAAATGATGAGGGACGGTCATCAAGAGGTGAAGGACGATGACCTAGAAGGGGATGGTTGCTCTGTTGGGGGATTATCTCGACATAGTATGAATGTCGGATAAAAAGGATCGACGACGAGGACGGCCATCGGATGAATGACAAGGGACGGTCGTCAAGAGGTGAAGGACGATCACCTAGCAGGGGACGGCTGCTGAGAAATATTGCGACATAGGACGAATGTCGGATAGAAAGTTGTTTTGTTGGCGACTTTCGGGGATAGATAAACACAGACGAGTATTTAAGCCCTAAAAATAAAATGGTATAAGTGTTTCGACAGTGTGTATAGATTAAAGATATGGACGAGTATCCTTAGGACCACGATATGGACGCGTATCGATAGAAACAAACAACGACGCATGTTTAAGGAGTGATGATACAGACGAGTATCAAATGTTTGAACAAGGAACACAGACGAGTGTTATTCTGCTGGGGAGATGTGTAAGATACGAACGAGTATCAAAGAATTATGTATAAGCAGGATACAGACGAGTATCAGAAGGATTGTGTATAAGTATGTACAAGTATTTGTATTGAGAGTGCAAAAGGATATTTTGGCTTTTATCTGCAGGGTATAAGTTTTTGCGTATTACTGGAGGAGTGATTTTGGTATTTGCTGGTGACTGGCTCGAACCTGGCTTATGATCATGAAAATGTTTGATTTTTGCCTTAATACTCCGTATTAGACGGAATGCTACGCTCTGTTTGGGGAGGAATGATGTGAATGTTATGATTATACAAATGAGAGAAACGAGATCTGAGATCTGAAATCTACTGGGAGAACGGATCACTGGGCGATTTGTGGGGAGAAAGGATCACTGCACGATCTTTTCTGAAGAACTCTGTGGGGAGCCAGTGCTGAGGATGAGAAGATCTGGCCACTCGCTGGGGAAAAGTGATTCAGGCATTGCTTTGGAGATCCTTCTTGGGGAGGAGAGAACTTCAGGGAAGTAATCTGTTGGAGGATCAGCTTTGTGGGGATACTCTGAGGGGATAAAAAGCTTCGCGGGGGAATAGTTTTGTCAAGTAGTCCTTCTGATGAGGTGACTGACGGCTTGGCTGGGGATATAGTGCCTAATATGCCCCATGCTGTGAAAGGTTGTCCTCCTTGAGTACCTACAACCTGTCAAACAAAGGAAACGCACGAGTGCCCTGAGGTATCCTCAACCGGATTCCACCAAAGGAGTTAGGTTCGCTTAAGAGCACATATTTCCTGCAAGCATTTATTGGAAATGGCTTATATGTTTTCATGCAAATGTTGTATTACGAACCTTGGACATTTTGCAAACAAACAAAAAGGTACAAAACAATGTGTGAATGAATATTTGACTTTATTGATTTGTGTTCCCTGAATAGGCGAGTACAGTGAGAAGCTGATCCCTGAAATGAGGAGATTGCTACAAAATTGAGAAAGTAAGAGTCCTATTCGGCAATGTTAAAGTTGACGCTCCAATGAGCTTCCTTTGCTATGACCTGAATGCTCTTCTTATCTTGCTTTCTAAAGAAAGTTGATTCTGACCGACACTTTGTCCTTTCAAAGCTTGCCATGTTATGTGAGTGATACAGACGAATTCATAATGCAGTTGTTCGCTTTTCCCCTGATTTTGAGTGGATCGCCCTTTCGGGGTTTCAATCCACCGGAATGCCCTTTTTTACCTGAGTTGTCCGATGTGGCTTTTCAACTCAGCGGGTGTACATTTTTTAATTTTTCCCTTATTTTTGCCCGAGTCTTTTATTCTGTTTTTGACTCGCCAGGATGCCCTATTTTTGCCTGGACTTACTTTCAGTTTTTATGTCCAGCGGGTCATTTATGTGAAGTGTTTTTTAATTGCATCTGAATTCACAGGAGACGGGAAATCTTCACCATCCATGGTTGCGAGCATCAATGCCCCGCCCGAGAAGACTTTAGTTATCACATAGGGACCTTCATAGTTTGGTGTCCACTTACACCTGTGGTATGTATGAGGAGGAAGGATCCTTTTCGGTACAAGCTCTCCCACTTGATATTCCTGAGGTCTAACTTTTTGATCGAAGGCTTTCTTCATCCGCTTCTGATATAACTGACCATGACAGATAACTTCTAATCTTTTTTCTTCAATCAGGCTCAATTGATTATAACGAGATCAGACCCATTCTGCTTCATCCAGTTTCACATCCATTATTACCCGCAAGGAGGGCAATTCAACTTCAACAGGTAGGACTGCTTCCATACCATACACAAGCTGATAAGGTGTTTCCCCGGTAGATGTTCTGATGGAAGTTCGGTACCCCTGTAAGGTGAATGGTAACATTTCGCGCCAATCTATACGTGACTACCATCTTTTGCACAATCTTCTTAATGTTTTTGTTAGCTTCCTCAACAACGCCATTCATTTTTGGCCTGTAAGGAGAAGAGTTGTGATGTTGAATCTTGAAATCCCGGCATAGTTATTCCATTATCTTGTTGTTAAGGTTTGAACCATTATCATTAATGATTCGCTTGGGAACTCCATATCGACAAATGATATCCTTCTTCAGAAATCGGGCTACCACTTACTTGGTGACGTTTGCATACAAAGCTGCTTCGACCCATTTGGTGAAGTAATCAATGGCTACCAGGATGAATCTGTGACCATTTGAAGCAGCTGGCTCGATCTTTCCAATCATATCAATGCCCCACATGGTGAAGGGCCAGGGTGAAGACTATATATTCAAAGGATTGGGAGGCACATGCACTTTGTCTGCGTGGATCTATCATTTATGGCACTTTCTGGCATAGGCACAACAGTTTGCATCCATTGTGATCCAGTAGTAGCCTGATTTCAACAATTTCTTTGCCATTGCATGTCCTCCGGCATGGATACCGAAAGAACCTTCATGTACTTCTTGCATTAGTAGGTTTGTTTCCTTCTTGTCAACACACTTGAGCAAGACCATGTCGAAGTTCCGCTTGTATAAGGAGCCATCAATATTGAGGAAGAAATTGCCGGCTAGCCTTCTCAATGTCTTCTTATCGTTAGACGATGCCCCATGTGGGTATGTTTGAGTCTCCAAGAAGCATTTGATGTCGTGGAACCAAGGTTTGTTGTCAATGACAGTGTCCATAGAGAATACATACGCCGGTCGGTTCAGTCTGGATACTAAAATCCGAGGTACATAGTTAGCAGTCTGTATTTTTATCATAATGAGATAGTGGCCAAGGCGTCTACAAACTTATTCTCATCTCAAGGGATGTATTCAAGCTTGATTGTTGTGAAGAAAGTCAACAATCTCCTCGTATAGTCACGGTAGGGAACCAGATGCTCTTGATGAGTATACCACTTTCCGTTAGTTTGGTTTATCACCAAAGCTGAATCTCCGAATACATTCAAGGTTTTGATCCTGAGGTCAATGGCTTCCTCAAGACCCATGATACAAGCTTCATACTCTGCTTCATTGTTAGTGCAGGCAAAGGTAAGCCTTGCTGAGAAAGGCATATAGACTCCTTTGGGTGTAGTAAGAACTGCACCAACTCCATGACCGTTACAATTAACTGCCCCATCAAACATCATAGTCCATGCTTCTTCTGGATCTGGACCTTTAGTGTGAATAGGTTCTTCACAATATTTTGACTTTAAGAAAATGATGTCTTCATCAGGGAAGTCAAACCTCATAGGCTGGTAATCATCAATGGGTTACTCAGCCAGATAGTCAGACAATACACTGCCCTTGATGGCTTTTAGAGAGGTGTATTGAATATCATACTCTGTCAGAATCATTTGCCACCTTGCATCTCTTCCGGTAAGTATTGGCTTCTCAAATATGTACTTGACGGGTTCCATCTATGAGATCAACAAGGTAGTATGAGTCAACATATACTGTCTTAGTCGGCGAGTAGCCCACGCTAAAGCACAACAAGTTTTCTCGAGTAGTGAATAACGTTGTTCACAGTCGGTAAACATTTTGCTTAGGTAGTATATTGCATACTCTTTTCGACCAGACTCGTCATGTTGGCCCAACACACACCCCATCAATTTATCTAATACTGTCAGGTACATTATTAGAGGTCTTCCTCCAACTGGAGGCATGAGAATTGGAGGTTCTTGCAGATATTCCTTTTTCTTGTCAAAAGCTTTCTGACAATCATCGTTCCACCTGACTGTTTGTTCCTTTCTTAGTAGTTTGAACAAGGGCTCGCAGGTTGCAATGAGGTGAGATATGAACCTTGAAATGTAGTTCAATCTACCCAAGAACCCTAAAACTTCTTTCTCAGTCTTAGGTGCATGCATTTCCTGAATTGCTTTAACTTTGTCGGGGTCAACCTCAATTCCTCTTACACTCACAATAAACCCCAACAGCTTACCAGAACGTACCCTGAATGTGAACTTGTTGGGGTTCAACCTTAACTGATACTTCCTCAGACGCCTGAAAAGTTTCAATAGATTTACCAAATGCTCTTCCTCTGTGAGGGACTTGGCAATCATGTCATCTACGTAGCACTCAATTTCTTTATGGATCATGTCGTGGAATAATGTTACCATAGCCCGTTGATATGTTGCACCGGCGTTCTTCAAACCAAACGGAATTACTTTGTAGAAGAACGTGCCCCACGGTGTGATGAAGGTTGTCTTCTCCATGTCTTCATGTGACATCTTGATCTGATTGTATCCAGAAAATCCGTCCATGAAGGAAAATACCGAGAACTGAGCTGGGTTGTCTACCAATACATCAATGTGAGGTAATGAGAAGTCATCTTTCGGGCTTGCTCTGTTCAGATCCCGGTAATCGACACACATACGCACCTTGCCATCCTTCTTAGGTACGGGTACAATGTTAGCAACCCACGGCGGGTAACTAGTTACAGCAAGAAAACCGACGTCCCACTGCTTTTGTACTTCCTCTTTGATTTTCATGGCCATGTCTGGGCGAGTACGGCGCAAATTCTGTTTGACCGGCGGGAAATCTTCTTTTAATGGCAACCTGTGCATGACAATATCTGTATCCAAACCCGGCATATCTTGGTAGGACCAAGCGAAGACATAGACATATTCTCGCAACATACTGATAAGTTTTTCTTTTATCGGAGCTTGCAGACTGGCACCAATATTCACTTCTTTCACAACTTCCTCGGTACCAAGATTAATAGTCTCAACCTCCTCCTGATGAGGAGCAATCACCTTTTCCTCTTGTCTCAATTACCTAGCTAACTCTTTAGGTAAGTCGTAGTCTTCTTGAACCCCTTCATCTGCTTGATTAATTGGATTGTCGAAGTCATACAAGGCCATAGCAGTGTCGTTGTTGGTGCAATTTGGAGGGCTATCTCTATAAGGGTTGATATTTGGTTCGTTTTAGTGATTTATTTTATCTTATTTAGAAAAAAGTGAATGAAGTTTTTATTAAGAAAACATTGCCATTTATTGTTTTGTGCAAAAATAACAAAAATGAAAAGACAGTGAGCGAAAAAGATTGTTTGCAAAAAGATGTCCATTGTTCATTAATATTCAATTTACACAAAATACATATGGCCCTATTACAAAATGAGTCCCGACATCTTGGGAAAGATGTAGGACTTTGATGCATGCTTAAAACAGGAAATAATAATTACTCTGCAGCAATAACCCTTATAATTTCTTGGGAAGACCAGTTGAGGACTTGTTGGCCCGGGACTCTTGGACGGATCCAGCTTTCCAGGTTGTAGTCACTCTCAACCTCGTCTTCTAAAGTGTTTACAGCATCCAGGGTCAGTATTCCCCTACTTATGAACTTGGGAGCTTCATCAGCCTCCTCTGGAACTTGTCGGGATGGTTTGTAACCCAAACCAAATTTGTCTTCTTTCATCTGAACCTTCAACAGCTTGCCCCAGCCTTGGGCATTCCCTTCTTCCACAACCTTCCGAGCTTGTTTGTAGGAAGCAATTAAGGTGCCCATCCTTTCCTCATGGGATGCAGCAAACACCTCAATTGTAACTTCGTTGACGTTCAAAGTTTCGAAACTCTGACTCATGGTTTCATGGATCTCCCCATCCATCTCTATGTACTTGTACGTAGCCAGGTGACTGACAAAGATATCTTCTTCTCCACAGATGGTGATAATTTGGCCTTCCCACTCATATTTTAACTTCTGGTGAAGGGTTGACGTTAGCGCGCCGGCGGCATGAATCCAGGGTCGACCCAACAAACAACTGTAGGTAAGCTGTATGTCCATCACATAGAAGGTAGTTTTGAAAGCTTGTGGGCCAATTACCACGGGCATCTCAATTTCCCTGAGAACTGATCTCTTAGAACCATCAAAAGCTCTGACAACTAGGTTGCTCGGACGGAGTGCAAAACCATCATACTCCAGCTTGACTAAAGCTTTCTTGGGCAACACATGAGTGATGATCCGATATCAACAAGGACATGAGAAATTATAGCACCTTTACATTCCAAAGTGATATGCAAAGCCTTATTGTGGTTACACCCCTCTGTAGTCAAGTCAGTATTGGTGAAACCTAGTCCATGACTAGTATTGACATTTACAACCATCGTTTCTAACTGGTTGACCGTGATCTCTTCAGGCACATAAGCTGCGTGCAAGACCTTGAGTAGCGCATTTCAGTGAGCCTCAAAATACATGAGCAGAGATAGTATGGAGATCTTGGAGGGTCTTTGGTGGAGCTGATACACCACTTTGTAGTCACTTCTCTTGATAATCCTCATGAACTCGTCCACATCCTGATCAAAGGACGTCTTCTGACTTTCTTTTACAGCTGGTTCTTCTGGCACTACACCTTTTCCTTTTGCTTTGGTAGCAGCATCTGCTTCAGCATTAATTCTTAGAAACTATGAAGCAAAGAGACGTCCGCTCCTTGTGAAGCCCCCGCCTCCCCCAACATTATCAATTTGTGCTGCAGGAGTTGAATAGTCAATGGTAACTTTCCTTTCGTGATGGTAGAGATCTGAGCCGTAGTGACAAGGCACGACACTGTTGTTATCATAGGGAATTGGCCCAGGAACTGTGATGGTCACCAGACTAATTGCAGCAGAAGAAGGAGTTGTGATAGTCGGTGGATCATAGTAAATGGTGACAGGAGGTCTGATTAAAGATGGTGCAGGTGCATGAAGTTGTTGATGAGGGTGTTGCTGAAAGTTGTTGTTGTGAGATTTCGGAACATGGATGGTTGCTGGATCATAATAGATGGTAACCGTTGAGATGTCGTCACTGGTGTTTGATGTTGTTGTAGTCAATTCTGTTGGGATAATGTTTGCTGGTGTTGTAGGAGAGATTTTTGTTGTAGTTGTAGAAGATGGAACTGTTGATGTGATTTACAGGATGCCTTCTCTGATAAGACTGCTAATACCATTCTTCAGATTTGCACAACCATTGGTAGAAATTTTGCAAGCTTCACAACAGTCCTCACAACCTGGAAACACTTGGCACTTCAATAGTGAGCTTTTACTTCGGCCAGTGGTGTCTGAATACTTGCAATATCATTAATCAGAATTGTTGGTTGGTCCTCCTCAATGGCATTGATCTTTGGCTCACAATGATTTGGTATTGGATTCCTTGTGACATTTAGTGGAGGTGAAAAATTCAAAGCCTTGGAGTCGATCAAATCTTGGACTTTCATGTGCAGGGCCCTACACTTCTCTGTTGAATGACTAGGTGCATTGGAGTGAAAAGCACATCTGACGTTGACATCATAATTCCTTGGAAGATTCAGAGGATCTGGTGGAGCCAAAGTCCTCAGTTCAGTCAGGTTAGGCTTCAATAGCTGCGGGAGTAAGACTGCATAGGGCATCGGGATGGGATCGATCACCTTATTAATCTGAGAAGGCCTTTGTTGGAAAGGACGTTGTTGTTGTTTGTTGTTGTTATAAGATCTTTGTTGTTGTTGAGGATACTGTTTTTACTGAGGTGCTGAAGTAGGAATGGTGATAGCAGCCACTGATCTTTGCAAGTACTAAGGTCTACCTCTGCCAACATGCACTGAATTAGTTTATCCTGTCCTTTGAGGTCCGGAGAATGGTTTCTTTGTGTTGCTGGAGTTGGCACCATTATCAGAAATCTTGCCCATTTTCAACAAACTTTCAATTCTCTCGCCTGCTATAACCACATCAGCAAAACTGGTAGAAGAGAAGGCAACAAATCTATCAATGTCGGTCCCTTTCAAGGTATTCATAAACATATCATCCATTTTCCTTTCAGACATAGGTGGCTGGACAATAGCAACGAGTTATCTCCACCTTTGAGCGTATTCGCGGAAACATTCTCTCGAGGACTGAGACATACCCATCAAGAGGGTCCTATTGGGTGCCATATCCAGGTTGTACTGATATTGGCGTATAAAGGCCTCAACTAAGTCTTTCCAGTTCCTGATAGTAGCCCTTGATAGGCGTGAGTACCATTCCCTAGATGCCCCGGTCAAGCTATCTTTAAAATAAAACATCCATAGCTTCTCATCCATAGTGTATGCCTTTAACCTTCCCAGAAAGGACTGCAAATGAGTGCGAGGATAAGAAGTTCCATTGTACTTTTCAAAACACGGGGGCTTGAATTTGTGGGGAATTCTTACCCTCTCAACCAGGCCCATGTCCATTACATCAAATCCCAAGGAGTTTTGGGATTCCAAGGATCTTAACTTTTCTGATATCTCGTCCAACCGACGGTCATAAGCTTCATCTGCTCCAGCTCCTAATATTGTAAACTGCTCATCTTGAGGGTCTTCTTGTAGAATAAGATCTCCAGTGTTCCTTTGGACATTCCCAAGGATATTAACTTCAGGGTTGTTGTCAGGTCCAAACACTACTGGAGTCGTTCGCGGCTGCTCGCGCGCATTGTTACTTGTACCCCCAGTACCATCATGGTTATCTTCTAGGGTTTTCCGCTCGACCAACTCCCTCAATCTTTCCTGGGTTTGGGCTAGTCCAGTTATCACATCCATGAACTAATTCATCTGGGTTCTCACTTCTGTCCTCACATCTGTCATCTGAGTCCTTACATCTGTCAGTTCCTGCTGTAGCTGATCCATTTGTAGACTCGGAAGATTGTGTCGAGTTGGATATCTATGGATGCGATTGACGGAAAAGACCCTTCTACGAGCAATATTTCCTGAAACAATCAACAAAGTGAGAAAATAAAACACCTGCAAAAACACAAGGTATGGTTAGAATGCAATGCAATATGCCTATTTGTTTTCCGAGGGTATCCGGTTTGGTTCTTGGTTTTAACCCTCCATACCCTTTTGGAGGAGATGAAGATGTTGGAGCGAACGAAATCCATGAGAAGAACCGATAATACATAGAATACAAGTGGAATTTCCAAAAAATACAAATAGTTCATGATTACAACAACACAAAACTCCCCTGGTGAGTCAAAATACAACAAGTTCATGAATACAACAAAAATCCCATGGTAAATCCAAATACAAAAAACAAGTACAAAGAAAATCAAACATCTAATCCATATGGATCCTCCCTGACTTCCTTCAGGAGAGCATCTGTTACAATCCAACTGGGTGCTCGGTGATGGTCTTGATGAGAAGGTTTCTGGTTGCGATAGCATTCGTCATCTTCTGATACTTATCTTGCTCTTTGGATCTCTTTAACCCCACCCGGAGCTTCAACTCTGAGATCTCCTTCTGAGCTGCTAGCAGTGCCTCTTGGCATCTTTTCTCATTAGACTCTAACTGCTCTATCTTGGCTTGCATCTTCTGGTCTTCTTTCAGATGAGCCTCAGTTATCCTGACCCATCTATCCCGACTCTCCTCTAGATAATGCTCAGCTCTTGCCCTTTGAATCTTTGCTTCCTTACATGCATTTTTCAACACAAGTTCTCCTGCTTGGGCTTTCCTGATGAAGTCTTCAGTCTTTTCAATCTTGGTTACATGCTCGATGTGCAGCTTCTCTAACCTCTCAATGTCTAGACGACCATCATTCCTTTCCCAAAGGGTATTCTTCAAAGCTTCAGCTAGCTAGGCATTCCTCTCTTTCATCTTCTCAAATTCTTCCAGACTGACTATGGCTATAGGCTCAACTGCTGATGGCCCTGACACATCTTCCAGGGTGAATGACATACGGGTAATCTGTCCTCTGATGCGTGACCATTCAGTATACTGAGAAGAGGCTATGTTGTTGCATTTCCCCAGAATAGCAGTCCCTTTAGTCTGTATGTGGTCCCAAGCCCAGGCTGCTAGTCGGGCAATGGCATGATTGTTCTGAATAGCACAATAAAGAGACTCTGTTAGGTCTTGCTCCCTAGGAGGATGTATCAAGGCATACCCTAACTGTCTTTTGAAAAGTAAAGGATTGTAATTGATGTAACCCTTTACTCCAATAAGAGGCACATTTGAGTATTGCCCACTGTTTGTTATTATGTCTCGGCCCTTGGTGTTATGAGTACACCATCTGATATCTTCTGAAGTAAGGGCAATCATCCTCTTAGCCCAATTCCTTGAATGATGTGGATTCAGAAAAGCTTCCATCTTCGGAATATGTTTCATCAACCAACTGTAAAAGAGAGGGGCACAACACCTTACCCGTCTTCCTCTCTGTTTGTCATTCCTCTGATGAACTGAGTAATAGAAGTCTCCCAATAAGGTGAGAACCAGGTTCTTTAGCATGAAGATATGGATGGCATTTTTGCTTATAAACTTAGGCTCATCTGCAAACAAAATGATACCATAAATGCAAAGAGTCAGGAGATCACACACAGTTTCCCAATTCCCTACTGCAGCATGCTTTGTAGCCTGAGTGATCAAGAAATCCAGATGAAGGCCTGGGATTCCAGCCTTGGAAATTATGTGCTCATCAATGATAGTTGCCTCCAGATGTAGTGCTTTTTCTATGTCTTCATTCTTTGGAGGGGTCATTTCAGGGTTGAAAGGAATTCCTCTTCTAATAGGGACACCCAATAGCATAGAGTATTCTTCCAGCAAAGGTCATATCTGAAAATCTGGGAAAGTGAAGCAATGTAGAGGAGGGTCATAAAACTGAAGACAAGTGTGAATCATGCTCCTTTGTGATGCATCTAGGTCCATGATCATATCCAGGATTCCACCATAATGCTCTCTGAATAAGGGAACATGATCAGGGGTGATAAGGGCCTGTATCTGCCTGATGCCTGCTAGAGGATACTCAAAGAAGTGGTAGGTGATGTTTCTTTTCCTGGTTGAATCCATGTTGAAGATGTGTGCTGAAGGAGATAACTGAAGAGGATAAATGAAGAGGATAACTGAAGAAGATAGTTGAAAAAGTGTTGCAGCAGATAGGCTGAGCAGAAGAACAATCAAAACCAAACCAAAGGAAGATGGATACCCTGTAAAACAAATAGAAAAATGTTAAATGATGCAATATGTTGTATTCTTATGATATGCAAAGGTTTGTGATCATGTGTTGGATTATCAGTTTCCTTTTGATAGGATCCTTGAGTGCTCAGAGTTTCAGATGAAGGCCTGAGAACTAGTAACCAGGTGGGGGACTCAAATAAAGAGTCAATAATCCAGGGTTTCAAAGAACTAGTTCAAAATAGTACAACCTTAAGAACAAATTCCAGTAGCAAGGTATGTTGAGGTCAAGGGTTCCTGCAAACCTGTAAACAATCCAACCCACTCATAGGTATTGTTCTAGAACAAGGATCCTCAGGTTCATATCTATTATGAGAAGTGTAAACACTTCTAACCCGGAGGTACAGTGTTTACCCTAATCATAAAAGATCCTCCTCTAATTTACATCAGATGCTGAAGGTCATCTAAAAAAGGTCATCCAGACTTAGCAGGCTTCCTAGATAGCCCTAGAACTACAGAAAATCCGTAGCACAGAGTTCTCAAAAGGAAACCCATGTCTGAACCGTGTTTTCATATTCCCGCACCAGACCGAAATGGAATGGGAAAGAATACAAAACCACTCTAATCCTATGCGTCACTCAGGACTTTGTGTTGGACCTTTCTCACTGGAATACCCCTCCCACCAAAGCAAACCAGAAATCCAGCACAATGATATGATAATAATAAATGAAATGCAGAAAGCAGTAACTGAAAGTGATAAAGTAAATGCAATAAATAAAGTTGTACCAGAAGCAATAAATAAAGCAAAAACATAAACACAAATAGCACATAACACCCCCAATAAACACAAACAAACAAGCGCTAGGAGAAAACCACAAGAGAACCAGAAGCCCTGGTTGCAAAGTCTCCCCAGCAGAGTCGCTAAGCTGTCGCTCCCCGGATTTTCATCCCAGTGTAAACGCATATTGTCAGCGATGTTAGAGGTTGAGGTTGAATAGAGAAGTTGGGAGGAGGAGAGGGGGAGATAAAGAGACTTTTGTTCGATAACTGTTAAGTTATGCTTACGTATCCTCTCGTGCAATGAGGAAGTCAGAACACCGTAGTTTGACTCAAAGAGACTTGGTGCTTTGGTGTGAACTGCTTGCTTGTCTATGCTCAAGTGTATGACTCATTTGGCTCGAGTGCTAACTGTCTTGCATTAGACGGGAGAAGCGAGTTCTCGTTTTCAGAGTGAATGTGATGAGAAAAGAATCCTGGAGGAGACGTTTATTGTTTTTTTTTGTTTTCAGTTTTTTATTGTTTTTGGTGTTTTGCATAAGATAATGAGCTTAAGCCTTAATCAAGGGTCGTAAACTCATTATATCACCCCTGATTAAGGATAATGAGTCTACTTAAGTATGAGATGAAAATCTCAACTTAATTACCCTAATGATGCAGGATTAAGATCATTAACCTACTTGTGATTATTAAGTGTTTTTGGATTTTTGTTTTGTGTTAAGTAATGAGTTTAATCTCTAATCAGGGATTAGTGAATTCATTACACCATCCTAAGAGAAGGATGATAGATGAGGACACTTAAGATGAGGAAGATACCTCAACTTAATCCATGGTCAGGGATTAAAATCATTATATAACAAACCTTTATTAAAATGGATTTTAATTAAAGGCGGGGTTAAGAAATGGATTTTATGTTTGTAAGACTAAACATGAGGGGGACTTGTCCATTGAACACTAGGGTTAGTCCCTCTGAACCAACAGGCACAGATGTAACCCTAATATAAGACCCAAGTTACAAGCTTAATTCTTAATTATTATTAGGTGTTTTGATTAGGAGGTCTAAACAACTGAAAGGTTTAACACTAAGTATTAAATTTATACACTCCATCCTAAGATAAGGATACAAGCATAACCCTAATTCATAGTCTTAAAACTTTAACTATTTAGCCTTCATTATGAGATGGGAAGCAGAGACTCAAGGAGACTCAAAGGTAAAAACTAGGGGAGATTATTTACAACCCTAAAGTTATCATGCTTGGATATTCCTATGGTTTGTGAGGCTTAGAGAAAGATCTTCAGATGGCCACCAAGGAAGAAGAATCAGATGAAAAGAGAAGAGAAAGGAGAATATGTTACTTACTTCCTGAAGAAGTTAAGTAAACTAGGAGAAAGAAAGAGAGAAAGAGAGAGCAAGTGAGTCAAACTCACTTCAAAGACAAATAAAAATGCAAATGAAGAGATAAAAAGAGGTTGGATGTGGAGGCAAATCCACATCCTAAACAACTTACCTGAAGCCCCTGAAATGGTTAGTATGAATGCATAAGATGTGAAATTAAAGGAGATAAGGAAAATGAAGATTCAATGATCAAGACCAAAAGTGAAATCACAATGCAAATGTGTTATAAAATGATGCAAAGACATGTACAATGTTTATGCATGATCATACAAAAGATGGGATGCAAAGGAAGGCATGTTAGAAGCTTATAATCACATGAATAAACATAAGAAGAAATGCATACAAAGCATACCAAATGGATGCAACAATGATCAACCAATGTTCATACATGTCCTAAGGTATCTAAGATGACATACAAATGCATGAGATGTCATAACAAGTTCATATGATGAAGGTATGCAAAGATGAATGCAAATGAACATGACAAATTAGGATTTTAAGAAAGTATGAGACACACATGTCCACAACAGAAGGATAACACATGATAAAAAATTGAAAATTCAACCAAATGAACCCTAAACACACACTAGAACACTCCCCAAAGATGGAGGTCAGAAGCTATACCAAAGTCAAGTTATGGTTTTTCTAAGTTAGGCTAGGGTTTTGGGTACTTCTTCATGAAAAAGGCCAAACAAATAGAAACTTCAATGCAAAAATATGAGTTAAATGCCCTAGATACTACATGCAAAGTATGAAAGAATTCAAAAAGAACCATGTGCAAACTCATCTTGGTTGATCAGAAATGGATTTTTGAAGTTAGGGTTAGAAAAACAGGAAACTTGGAAACCCTAATTCATGGTTAATTGTCAAAACATGATCAAACCCTAAAATAAATTTGTAAGATGAGTTTGTAAATTGTTCTAAATATGTAAGAATGCTTCATGATTTTTTTGGTGATTTTTAAATACCTAAAAACATTTTTAATTAATTAAAATGTTTGAATTAATTAAATAATACAATTAAATGATTTAAAAATGGATTTATAATGCAAAAAATAAAAATAAAAATGTTTTTCGGTTTTTAAAATTAATTGAAGTGAAAATGCGAAAGATCAGAATTTTATAAAATGTTTTGCTATTTTAAATAAATAAAAGAAAATAAAATGAGAAAAAGAAAATAAAAAGTGAAAAGTATGCAAAAGGGATGGTCCATATGGCGCAGAGGCTAGATTAAAGGTTGAGAGTGAGAGTCAACAAGACCAGGGGTAATCAGATCCTAAGGCTATGGTTCAAACTGGCAAAGCGCGCGTGATCCAAGGGCCTAGATTCAAACTGAGTTAATTAATCAGGTTTAATTTTAATTAATTAGGATTAGGGCAAATGAATTATCTGGACCATCCAAAACTTAAGCTAATCAGGATCCAAGGGTTGTGGTTCAATCTGGGCAACTAAACCCTAATTACTTTCAGGCGACCGGAGGGAAGCTCCGGTCGTCTTCTCCGGCCAGCCCCTCAACCTATCTTCTTCCCCAGGTCATTAAACTCCATAAAAATTTGCCCATAAACATTCCCCAAGCATCATGGAACAAGAATCAATCATCAAATAACATTTATGACACATGAACAGCAAGAATCGAATCAAAAAAAATTTTAGGTCAAACTTTCAGAACAACATGAAATGCTTATTTCTCAACCATTTTCAATTTTAAACACATCAAGATGATCAGTGTAACACATAGATTCATTTTATAACAAGAAATCAAGGTTCTGAGAAAAAAGTTCTTGAGCTATACCTAAGCTATAGACCTTCAAAGATGAGCTTTCCGAGCCTTCCTTTTGTGCAAACCACCTCCACTGACCCCCCCCCCCCCCCCTAGTGCTAATGGCAAGCTTGGATGGAGTTTATATTGGCTATTTTGAGAGGTTTGTTTCTGGTGTATCAGAAATTGTGTTTTTGATATGTTGTGTTTCAGGCCATTGTGAGGGGTGGGATTTGTTCCTTAGGTGATTTGTGATTGAATGATGAAAGAATTTCTGGAGTTTGATGGCTAAAGAGTGAGACTCGAAGAGATGAAGTTTTAGGCAATTTTTGTGCAATCTGAAGTGTCTCCTGTTTCAATGCTGAATGAGTTTCTATATCACTCCCATAATGTTTGAGTAGGTCATTGAGCAGGTTAGTAGAGGCTGCTGATCACTATTCCAAGAGCATGGGAGAAATTGCAAAAAGTCAAGGTTTGGTGTACTTGAGGTATGGCAAGGTGCAGAGATGGTTTCCTGGCTTGTACTGCATCAGCTGAGGTCAATGATGACTCTTGGATCAATTGTGGTGAGTTGTATGGCTTGGATCACAAGTTTGAAGTGGTTTTGAATTTTGTGACAATTGGCCATGAAATGCCTTGGTTCTTGGCTGAATTCTTGTCTTGAAATGTTGCTTATCAATGTTATGATGTGTAGACATGAATTAGAGGCCAAACAAGTGCTTAGAAGTCCATTTTGCACATTTCCCTCTTTGACATGAACTTGAAAATTATGTGATTTTTCCCAACTTTGACTTGGCATATCTTGAGCTCTAGGATGAATCAAGAGGAGTTATTGTACTTTTTTAAAATGGGAAGATCCAATCTACAACTTTCATGTTCAACAAAACTTCATTTGAAACATTTTTGATCAAGAAAGAGGAGGTTGAAAATCGTTCCCAAAATGGAAAGTTTTCAAATCAAGTAATGTCCAAAAATGACAACTTTTACAATGGCTCAAAATTCTTCAATATTGTGAACTTCCAACCATTCCTAAGACTAAATAAATGTACTAGGACCTCAAAATGATGAAGATGGCCTTTTGGTACCCTTGATGGAGGCCTCAGATGCCCTGATTCTGACTTTTCTTGCACAACAAGTTACCATTTGATCAGATGACTTCCACAATGAATTTTTGCTTCAAATTTGATACACATGCTCATTATAACATACATAGACCAATAGAATCAAGAATGGCCAAAAATTTAAGTGTAAGGACATCAAACCCAAAACCCTAATTTCTGGTCATCTGTGTAGGAAACCCTAAGCCTGCCTGGGTAGCTGTGCAATCCTCTGAGATTTTGTGACTTTAAAGCAAACTTGGAGGTATAATATGATCATAGAACACTCATGTACCCTCTTGGCATGCTTCATGGCCTCTGAGATAGCTCAAACCACTTCTATGCAGTGAAATAACTATGCAGTGAAATAACTATGCAGTGTGAGATGGTATGCTTATGCAATGCAACATGAAGGATCACAAGCCAAATGAGAAAAAAGAGAGGGCAAATTTAGGGTGTTTACACCTTCCACCCTGCATCCCATACTGAAAAGTGGAGACTTCTAACTCCTAAGAGAGCCAATGACTCTTAAACCATAAACCCTTATTTTACAAAGTATTTAGGTTACAAAGTTACAAGTGATACAAAAGTTACATAGGTTATTTTAACCCTAGGTCCAAGTATCCTTATATAGTCTTCTGTTATTGGGCTTTCTATATATGCTCAATGATCTCTCATTATTAGATTTTTGTTATGAAAATTTGTTGTTGGTTTTCACATAAAGGTTGTTAAAATAGTGAGAGTTTATGAGTTTTACATATGTAGAAATTTTGTTAACTAAAAGTGGTAGAACGAGCAGGCGACTTAATGCATTTCGTTCTAACTTATGTTTTAATGTTTTTCTTTTCAGGATTCCCGAATCAGTTATCGGTTTAGTTTTCACATCACTTTGAATTTCGAGCTATTTTCATAAGCATTTGTAAATGGTACGAAAGGTGCAAAAAATTTCATTTCCTCTTTCAAATATATGTTGTTTTCCCCTAACTTTCCCAAGAATTTTGAAATGACTCACCTTGACATCAGATTCAAAGCCCCTCACATTGCCATTCCCTATTAAGACATCTCAAAAAACAATTAGTGACAATATCATTGGAAACCGCCTTACCAAGTGCATTCAAACGGTTTACAAGATGAGTTAATCACTTTTTCATTTAGGAAATGGTTTCACCATGCTTCATGTGAGAGAATTCAAACTCTTGATTTAAAGTATTTATTATAGCTTTTTTGACTTCATTTTTACCCTCATGGGCAACTTATAAGGCATCCCACATAGCTTTAGCGGTTTTGCAATGAGAAACAAGGTAATATTCATCAACTCATAAAGCGAAGATTAAAATATTCCTTGCTCTCCAATCACTCGTCCACTTTTCTCATCATCCTCATTCCATTATGCCTTCGGTTTAGGTACAACAACACCATCTACATTGGTCATGGTAATTTCAAATGGACCATTTTGGACGGCGCTCAATAATTTTCTATCTATAGAATCTATATGGATACTCATAGAATCCTTCTAATAACCAAAGTTCTCGCCATTAAAAATCAGAGTTTTATTATACGCCCCTTTGGTTCGGAAGCCATAATCTAATAAGTGAATTTTAAGCACAGGATGAATCGGTGCTTGTGATACCACTTGTTAGATAAGGGAAACAATCTAGAAGGGGCGTGGGTTAAATATATTTCCAAATAAAATTTTCTTATTAAAAACTATTTTGAAAACTATTTTTCTATGGCAAGCGGAAGCAAATCCGAATCGACTCTTATCTATCTGAACCATTATTCGTAGAATAGGATATGCGTACAAACCATGGTAGAATGTATGCTAAAAATGATAAAAGAAAATAAAAAAGATCAATATGATTTCTTTGAATATAAATCGTGCTAAGATAAACGATTTCCAATGAGAGGTAAAATAAAACTTGACTAAGGAATTTTGACGAACACTTAGTGTGCATTAATTTTATCAAACACTTGATGTAAAATAAACCAAGCTTGATTCTCTTTGTGTTGAATTTATAACAAATCAATTGCAATGGTTTCACAAAAATGGTTTAAGATAATTTAACACAACCAAGATTTTTGGATAGTCAAATTACACATTATTTGTTTTAAAAATAGAGAGAGGGAGAGAGAAAGAGAGAGAGAGAGAGAGAGAGAGAGAGAGAGAGAGAGAAAGAGAGAGAGAACACCAAGATTTGTTTAGGTAGTTCCCCAATTATCCTCACTATAGGTATGTCTTCCCTCAATTTGAAATCGAATTGAGATATTGTAATTAACTTTTGCAATATCAGTTTACAAGAGAAGTAGTAGAAATCCAAACCCACAAACCCTATGTTTGATGTTTATCCTAGCTCATTCTCTTCCCTTGATCTTAGCAAGATCAAGTCACAAAAGATCTCCAATATGATCCTCCAGTTACCGCAATTGCTTTGACCGAACCACCGTTCTTCAAAGATTTCACCCGACTGAATCCAAATTGCAAAATCTTGCCCCAAGTCTTTCAAATAATCCTCCGTTTATCACTAGGCCTTTGCAAGAACCCTCTTTCTTTAACGCTTTCATTCAGTTGAATCCAAATGCAAAAATTTATGCAAAAACCTACAAATCAACCCTTGATATTGGAGTAAACCCCTAAAAGGTTTTATCCTTGAATCCCCCAAAGAAAACCTCAACCCAATTTGAGTACACAAACTTAAATTAGACCTTATCAATATTGTCTTGATAACAAACAACAAAAATGGTTATGTGTAGTTGTTGAAAGCACCAAATAAAGATTGATGATGATGATGAGAATTATTTGTATCTTTCATGTTTCAATGTTATGGAATGATGTATGAATGTGTGTGTGTCTCTCTCTCTCTCTCTCTCTCTCTCTCTCTCTCTCTCTCTCTCTATATATATATATATATATATATATATATATATATATATATATATATATATATATATATATATATATATATATATATATATATATATATATATATATATATATATATGCATGTGTGTAAAAGAAATAACAAACAAAACAAATTATTTTTGGCCAAAATTACAAGTTTTGAAAATATTAAGTAAATACATGTATTTGCTCAGCACATGATGTACTAACTCGAAATTCGAATGAATCAATACACCAGGGGTTGAAAAATCTACATTAAAATTTGCTTTAGTATATGAGTCGACTCCAAGATAGGATGAGTTGTCTCATTCGAGCTATGTATCGGCTCAACCGAGCTATGTATCAACTCACACAAGGCATGGGCGGACCTACGTTGTGGCATGGTGTGGCTATAGCCACACTAGTTTTTCAATTTCTTATAATATTTTTTTCAAATAGAAGTGTTGTTATCACATAAACCAATTTAAAAGAAATGTAAATAAAAAAAACTTACAAGTTGAGGCATTCTAAGAGCATCTCCAATAGGGCAACCCATTTTTGGGTTCTTTGTGTGGCCAATTAAGTCATATTAATTAAAACAATTCATTCAATTTTTATTCCAATTGTGTAACTCTAAAGAACTTATATTGGGCCTCACAACTTTACTTTACATTTTAATATTTTATTCATATTAAATTTTATTTAATATTTAAAATAAAATAAATAAAAAATAAATAAGCAAATAAATTATTTTAATTGAATTAAAGTGAAGTGATGAAATTGTGAGAGAGAAATTGAAAATTTAAGAGGAAATAAAATTGTAGGAGAAAATGTGAGTGAGTGTATAAAATTATAATTAGTCTATTTATAAGCAAATAAATTATTTAAAAAAATGGAACAAAAGCAATGTGCAATGGTTACAAAATATAGTCTTGTTTTATTCATGGGACCATCGCGTTACAATGCAACAACACTATTACGTGGCATACATGTTTGAATTTTTAATTAATAAAACTTATCTTCAGCTGGTGAAATAGACGCATGCACCTTTCGTTGGAGATGGTCTAAGGTCACTGAAACACTTCAAGGCCTATAAAGGACAAACTCTACTTAGTATGAAACTTTTTTCTCTGATGTAGCTATAGTTTGAAACTTTTTTATATTATACTTATAGACTAACTTAGTTAAAAACAAATAGATAATTATTGAAAGAAAATCATTTTATTTTTCTCTCAGCAATTATTTATCACATTTTTCTCTCTTTTAATAATTTCTTTTTCTTTTCCTCTCAAACTTCATCATCTCATACACTTGTTTCTTCCTTTTATATTGGTTAATATTTCTTTAATTTTTTCATTTATTTTGATCGTATTTATTTATGGGTGATTAAAAATCCAAGATAAATTGAGAATTTTAATTTTTCCTTATTCTTTTCTCCTTTTTGAGCTAAATCCTAAAACTCCAATTTGTTAATAAAATTAATTTTATCAAATTTTCACAAATAGTATTTTTATAATCAATTGATTTTATTATTCTCTTTATAGTATGAATAATTTTATCCAAATGATTTTATCGATGTGTTGAAAGTGGTGTTGCGACGTTAACTTCAGAATTATTTTTAAAATGCTTAAAGTTATTTTAAGGTTATTCAATGAACAAATTGTGGAGTCAACTATGTAATAAAATGAATGATCAATAGTTAAAAGATCGTCATGTAACTTTTATAGAAAGAGATGTTATTGGAACAATTAACAATCATATTATTTTAGCTCATAAAAAATGGATTATAGACCATTTTCATTGTAAATACATTTCATTAAACAATATTATTTCTTATTTTGAATATAATTTAGTTCATACATTTTTACATATTTAGCCACACCAATATATAACATCTGGATCCACCCCTGACACAAGGCATAACTGTTTTGATAAAAAACAATTGCTTTCAGATTGAGTCAACTCATTCATAGCTTGTATTGACTCATTTACAATGTGTACCGATACATACAAGGCATAATCATTTATTTTGAAAATCACTTCAGTATGTATCTACTCTTCTTGGTATGTATCGACTCATTGACTCTTTTTTCATGAGAAATCATATTTCTAGCATGTTATGGCCTATTGAATCTAATTTTACATGTACTATAATGATGTTGCACATCTAGACAAATACTATAAGGTCTAACATACACAATGAACTAAGCTACCCCAGTTTTGACATCATTCAATATAAATGTAAGAGTATATTGTACTCACAACAACGAAGAAGATGGAGGCTTTATTTCCTATGCAAAAAAGGAAGCAGGATAAGAATGTATGACATTCATTAAGTTGTTGCACTTCTTTCACGTTTGTGGGACTCTTCATGTTGATGATTGTAACATCCTTCTACCCAAAGAATAATCATGACAATTATAAATAAGTAAAATAGAGTAAAATCACCATAACGGGTGTCACATGCTTCATAAAAACATCATAATAAATTTCCTGCTCCGTATCACGGGTTTTCAAACATTTATACTAATAATTTCTTCGATAACATCAATAAATGAAATTCAAATTTCACAGCGGAATCATAGTTTCAAAACAACTTCATTTATTTCATCAAACATAAAGACCTTTTAGACATTGTCAAGATTCGTCGTCAAATAAATTCTACATGTAGAAAACTCGTAAAATATGTCTAATAAAACAACACAACTTCAACTCAAACGTTTCTCACCTGATGTTACATATCAGAGCAAGACACCTATATTATTCATGAAAATAGAGTAAAATAACTCCAAAGCTAAGTCTTCACGCATCTATGAGCTAATCTTAATCACCTGCACGTTACCCACGTGGAGGCAACATTCAAACAGACAGAGTGAGTAATCACAAATCATTATACGAGATATAAGAAAAATATATAATATAAGACAACAATAAAAATCATCATTATCATCACGTCATCATTTAAAAATCACAATGTCGTCAATCAACATTCAATAATACATCACTTAAGTCATATCGTCACAAAACATCATTTAACATTCAAGTATGCAGTGCCACTTAATATGAAATACAACGTCATAGGAAACATGTATGTGGTACCAATCAACATAAATAGACACTGAGCCATTAACCCTTCACAAGGGAGCACAACATAATCACTTCAGTCCACACAATGGGATTGAAGTCAACATCAAACCGAAGTCCCATCATAGTATACCATAAATGCATGATGCAATAACATATTCATCATTATCAACATAATCTATCAAGTTTACATCATCATTCATATAATCATTCATAATAACATCCTTCACATAATCATCAACACGTAATCATCATCACCAAATCATTATCATATAGAATGTATGTGTGTGTGTGTATATATATATATATATATATATATATATATATATATATATATATATATATATATATATATATATATATATATATATATATATATTAACATGCATATCATTAAAACATCATCACAACATCATCAATAACATTACAGCAACATCATCAATAACATCACAGTAGCATCGTATCAACAACACACAATTTCACCATTCATAATAAGAACATCATTAGTAAAACATACAATTACACACCTTCCAACATCAATTCATATCATCTAAATTATTTATAACAATATGAACCTATTATTAAATTAAGTTACATTATCTTATCTTCACGCAAATTCAAACAGCGCGTGAATCAGACTCTAGAATCTCAAGTTATGAATTTTTGAAGTTTTTAAACAACACCGACACTAACATCTTACACTGACACCATAAAGCCTCATTACAAACTAGTTAATTTTAATTCCTAGAATTGAAACAATTTTAAAATTCGTGCTAATTTAGTTCATGATCATAAGGTATTTGAAAAATGTTTTAAAAGAGGATCATGCTGAATTTAGCCAATTTTCTACTTCTGGTGCAGTGTTAATCGATTATCCAGTTGCAATACAAATTGGTTAATCGATTAACCAGTGTATTTTCAGCGCAGGATTCAAATTTTTGTTGTGTTAACCGATTATCCAAAGTGTTAATCGATTAACACTGCTCCATAAGTGATTTTTGGCTCTGTTTTGGGACTGTTTTTCCTTCTCTTCCCCCTCTTCCCCTTCTTTCTTATTTTTACCTTGGGAGACATTTTTGGTACTGATTTCTCTTTAATTTCAATGGACTTTGGGTGTATATTAGAGGAGATAATATTCATTAGTTCAAATCTATCTTTAAGTGAATTACTTAATTCACTTTAGGTGCTTTGAATTAGTAATATATTTTGAATCCACCAAGATGAGTGATTGAACTTAAAGATGAAATAATATCATAAGTGTAACTCAATTTGGTATTCATCTTTATTTTTGTGCGGCATTGAGTTCGGATGATGATTTACATATCGTTCATCTCGTATGTATTAGCACAAACATTATATTGGCCGACCTCATTTGTAGGGTAATTACTTCATAAATTACTCGAAGATTGCTTAACATAGACCTAAATGTGTCCTTATTTCAGAATAAAAATCTAATTAGATACTTGCACTTTCGTGGGCGGGGCCTAAATTGGTCGCGCCACCCCAATGTTGGTTAATCATTTTCCTTAGATCCACCAGCTTTGAAGCTTGATGCATGGTTGCTTTGGGTATCCCAATCTTCTTTCAAGTCTTCATAGAATTTGGATCTAATTGCATCGGTTAATCACTATATTGTAAGATACTAAGCGAAATCGGTTGCCTTCTCGCTTTTTGCACTAAGTGCTTTGTTATTCTTTTGATTGTGGATGATTAAGTTCACCATACCATTATTATGTATATATTATTATTACTACTACTATATTACTATTTTACTTTCCTTCTTGCACCCTATCCTCTTTAATTGCCTTCTCACTCCCTTATCTCTTTTATTTTTTTTATGCTTTATCATCCATTATCATGGTTATGTTTATGTTTATGTCACTTTTATTTTGTGTTGTTCTTTACCTTTGTCCATTTGGACACGAAAATTATTAATAAAGGATTAAACCTCTAAAAAACTTGTGATCCTAATCTCTGACTATGGTTACTATTCTTTGCATTGGAATTTGAGTTTTGGACATAGATTCTAGGACACCTTCCATTTGCTTTGATAATCATTGAGTTGGTACATTAGCCTTTATTTGGCCATTTCCTAGCTTATGCTTTTAAGGATGGAAATTTTGTACTTATGTTTAGAAGTATCATCAAGTGGGTTATATCTCTTCTACTTTATCTCTTTTTTCTTTTCTTTTTAGGATAGCCTCTTCATCTCCTCCCCTTCTTCAATTTTCAACCTTCTTACTTTTTCAAAGGATTCTTGTTTTAAAAACCTTCACCACTTTAATAAATCAAACCTTGACTTTGCCAAGTGACTTTTACTTCTTCTTTTATTTTAATAAATGTCAATGAACTTAATCATGTTGACCTCATTTAAAAAATAAAAAGAACCAAACTCATTCAAGTTGTTTTGTGCATTTGTGCACTTCTTTTTTTTTACAAGTTTAGACTATGAGTCATTTTTTTTATTCGGGTACAAGTCTCCCAATCTCCAAGGTTGTAGTTTTATGTAATTAAGTCTCTTGTCATTTGTGGGGGTTTAGTGGCATACTCGTCATTTTTATCCGAGTTGGCGCCCTCCCCATAATGATGTATGAGTCCATGCCATCATTCTCATGGTAGATTTGTGAGGTTATCCATTTGAAAATGTAAAATTGTCTTTACTTATTAAAATCAATCAAAACTAACCAATTTTCACTATTTTTACCACGAACGACGTGGTTTTGATCTTACATTGCACATTTTGGGTACATAGGCACGAGGTGGTAAACCTCTCCAAACACAAATCATTTAACAAACCATTTTCAAACAAAAAGCATAAATATTTCAAAGGGCTCCAGTGGAGTACCACAAATATTTTGGGTGCTAATACCTTCCCATTTTGTAACCAACCCCATTTCCCGTTCTCTGCTTGTATCTTTAGCTTTTTTCTTTTAGATTCATTTTTAGGATTTATTCGATCTTTTTTCTTTTTCTTTTGGAATAAAATAAAAGCACAGTGGAGACTCTATTTTCATTGAGTTAAGTTAATCAATAGCTTATACTCACAATTTTTACTACTACAGTAATCACCAGTGAGAACATATTCAGAGTTTCCGAGCAACAACTCCCCCTGAATATGTTATCCCCAAAATTTTATTAATGCTTGTCCAGAGTCTCCCCCTGATCCCAAGACCCACAAAATACAAATTTTGAGTTATTCATAACATATGATAAGGGGATTACTTCCATATGTTACTATCATAACTCTATGATTGTTCTTATTCTGAAACCAAATGCAATATCACTACTTGGTCTATTAGAACTACATCATAGTTCTTCAAGTACAAAATATTATACTTCTAGAGTATCAGAGTTTCTCTTGAAATAACTTATCTCTTGTATCTTCATATCCAGATATTCAGACAATCATGAGACTTCTGATTAACTCGTTGTTCTGAAAAGCGTCATTGAATGTAGACTTTGTCTTGACCGCTTTCAAGCAGACTTCTACTTCAGTTTCTTATGTTCTGAATATCATATTCTCAGACAACTTACATATTCTGAACATTATGATACCAAAATCACGATAACTTTGACTTTTAGAAGGTTCAGAACTTCTAAACAGTACCGGGTCTATTTTGATTCTGATCATATGTTCACGAAGTGTACAACTTTGATTATATGAATAAATGGTTCTTAAGAACTTAAATAGATTTCTTACAAATAATATGTTCTAAGAATGCCTAGTGAACTTATTAAGTTCCTTGAATAAACATCAAACATCTGTCATACCCTAAATTTTGAGCCTAAGATGTATACCTCAGTAGTGAAAATCTACTGACCAAATGACTGTGCCAGATTAGTTTGAACAATATCCCCGCAATGGATCATGATTCTTGGGGTTCCTCAGAGGATTCAGGAAAATGAACAATCATTAATACACAATATTTTCAACCTTTAAATCACCATCAAAGGGTTATGTAATCTCAAATGATGGAAAATAATTCAAAGAATATACAGGAATTTCAGTGATCTGGGCCCCCGAGCCATCATAATCACCAATTAGGGTTTTAGTCAACTGAGCCCTCCAGATGAAAATTCTTATGGAAAAGGGAGACAAAGCCTTCACATGTCATGAATAAAGGTTGACATGACTTTGACAAGCCATCTACAAGTACAAGAGGTGCAGAGATCAAGGATTCCAGGATTAGGGTTTCATAGTGCTCAGATTAGGGTTTCTGACTAATCAAGGATCCCAAGACCAAGATTTTCATCTGGACAAGAGCCAATACCATAGGAAATGGTTTAAATAGCTAATATGCATTATAGAAGTCCATTCATAAGATCAAAATACCTTAGAGAGTGCCATGTCAAAAAATCAGAAAACCAGGGGTATCTAGTGTAATTTCCATCTGGACCAAAAAGTCAAAGTTTGACCCTTTTCATAAATAATGATCCTCATGACCTATATTACAAGAATATATGGTCCATGAGTGCATTTTATCACAAAAAAAATCAGAAATTTGAAGATAACTTGTAAAAGGGTCATCAATCTTCGAAACATAGAAAAATTTCTAAGTTATGGAAAAAAGTGTTCAAGTACCCTAATTCCAAGCATCATAACTTGTGATCCAAGAATCAGATTTTGGTAAACCAAAGCTCAAATGAAAGATATCATCATAGAATACAAATAATTCAACTACACAAAACTCCAATTCATTATGGATTTTAAGTTGAAGATGGATCAAAATCAAGAAAAATACTGAATTTTAACACTTAGACAAAATTTATCTAAGTACAAAATCAGCAAAACACCAAAACTTGGAGGGATTTTTCACCTAGTTCCAAGTTGATTCAAATCACCAATGTTGTTTCAAATGTTGCCAATATTCAAATAACCAATTGACATGAAAAAATCTTGTTTATACATGAAGAAACCACAGATCAAAACTGTTTTTCAAAAAACAGATTTTTAGAAAACTTTGAAATATGATTTTATGAGTCAAAGGACAATGTCAAGTGGTCTTAAGCATCTTAGTAATCATTACAAACTTGATCAAACCTGCAAATTCATGATTTCTCCAAGGAATTCCCATAAATGGCATTTATGAATTTCAACACTTATGTATTTTGATCCAAGGGTCGCCAAGCTCCAAGGAATTCCCATAAATGGCATTTATGCATTTTCAACACAATCTAAGCTTCAAAATTTTAAGAAATGTGAATTTAGATACTGCATAGTTGAGCTATTTAAGAATTTTATCATTCCACGTGTAAGAGATATTTTCACAATGGATGACAACCAATTCTGATCTTATATCTTCAAGACTTAAGGGCTAAGAAATCTCAACATCTTTATTTATAAATAGAGACCTCATTTTATCAGAAAACTTACACAAAAGCCTATGATCTCTAAGCTTTCTCTCCTTCACTCCTAAAGACTCAAAACTTGATATTTTGAGATATCACCATCGATTTTTGAGTTTGAGCCACAACAAGCTCAAACTAATTGCTCAAACACATCATGTAACACCCCTCTTTCCCATTTTTGAAAATAAGATAAAGTAATACAAATTTCAGAGTTTTAAACAAAGTGGAATGTCACGTCAACAATAATATTCAACATAAACTCTTTTTATTAAAACAACGGAAAATATCATTTTTATTCATCTTATGGCAACTTCCATTATAAAAAATAATCACCAATTCTCTTTCATAAGTTTCAACAAAAACATGATACGTAACTAGCAACAAGAATAAATAAACATAAAAAAATTCCCAATTCCCGTGTTACGTATCAGAGCGACTCCTAAGACTCGATCAAGCAACTTGTACTCCAAGCGTACTCAAGTACCTAAATCAACTGTACTTCCAACAAAGCACAAATGCACCAAACAACAAAGGGGTGAGAACTACATTCAATAATTTAACGGTGCATAATACATGTTAACAGGTAGTATCTCAAAACAACAACATAACAACACATATTCACAACAACAATTATTAACAAGACAACATGATCACATACGTCCATCTGTAAATGATCAACAATATGCAATATGACCCAACAAAGACACAATGCATGCGGTACCGGCTCACCATGGTTCATTCAACCGAACCCGGATAATCACATACACTCATCCGACAACGATTATCCCACAACTCTCCATAACGGAGTACGGATGATCGTATTCGCCCATCCGGTCGATCATCCCAACAATAATCAACAATAATGATATGAATGCATGACAATGAAAAATATACATGATACAGGTATAATAGTTGTCATATCCCTTCACGATCCATCTGATCACATTAATAAACAACAAGGCAATATATGCCTACAACAAGTGTAAAATAAGTATTCTACATTAATTCGATCCTACGGATCACACCAAAATTACATACAACACGTATACAACAACGATCTATCATTACATCAACCTTCTGATTTCACATAATCACCTACAACACAACTACACCAACAATCATTCATAAACACGAGTCTCCTAAAACCCTTAGGAGTACGTACTCATCATAACACACCATATTTCATCATTATACCTATTTCATCGATCCATTTTATACATCACCAAGGAAACACATCACTTACATCGATTATTCATTCACCCGATTAATCCACTAGGCCTCAATCGCTAACCCATTTCACCTCTAATCATAAGTATCACAATCAACAAAGCATGTCACACGACTTAACCGTACTCGACTAGTTAAATCCACCTAAATTCCATAATTATTTTATTTCTCGATGTTAAACCTCGATTAACTATGTCTTAAGGTCCATCTCAATACTTCACACCAAAAGAATCGGCCACGCCTACGAAATTGGGATAGAAATCGCAAAAATCACATTTTCCTCACCTCCATTGGTGTTACGCGTAATGCCTAATGTGTTACGTGTAAGGCCTAGAGTGTTACACGCAATGCCCAGAGTGTTACGTGTA
This sequence comes from Lathyrus aphaca, assembly GCA_963966055.1. NCBI lineage: Eukaryota > Viridiplantae > Streptophyta > Magnoliopsida > Fabales > Fabaceae > Lathyrus > Lathyrus aphaca. Next base: position 308,648,568 of record OZ014521.1, read on the forward strand.
ACGTGCGTAACAAGTGTAGTGTTACGCATAATGCCTAAAGTGTTACGCGTATTGCCAAGAGTGTTACACGTATGGCCCGAATTTGTTACTAAAAATTGTTTTCCCCCACCAGTCCAGATTTTGCTACGGGTTTCATATTTTTCCACTCTGATTCAGGTCTAAACTTGTTTCTTCATCAGTTTTATGTCACTTCTCATGTTCTTCTTCCATATAACATTCCTAGATTCAATCATATACGATTTCTATATCTAATTTCGTCATTCCTATTCTACAACAATACAGACCTGCATACCATTACAACATACCAAGAAACAAGAACAATATTTCCGCATACGAATTCAGATATAACAGAACGAATTCACAACAATAAATATTCACTTCACAAATTCACATCACAACATCATTTATACGAAAAACCTACGAGGGTAAGGAATCCTCACTACCCAACATGATATTATCACCTATTATGAACCCATTCTCCCCCTTACCTCGAATCCGGAAGAATTCCCGCGAATTTCTTTAAGATTGGTGCCCTAGCCTCTTTATTCTTCGTAAAAAGATTATACGACTGATTTTCCTTAACTCAGTTTAGGTTAATCTATCTCAAAGGACCTCATAAACAAATTACTAATATGCCCCCTTAAAATTTATTAAATTCCGATAATAGTCATAACTTAATCATTCTCATTTTATTTTCATAATAATAATAGTAATTATCGTAATATTATTCGCACACCCGCTATTACTAAGCACACCCCGATAATACTCGTCCCACTAGGATACAACACCGAAAATAACAAGATATACGCCTTAACTCAGGTCGACACAACACCAAAACTGCCTGACGATTAAATATTAAAAATGGGGTGTTACAACTCTCCCCCACTTAGAATATTTTTGTCCTCGAAAATTGTATTCAATGGAATTACCCAGATATATTATCTCACCACGACTAGTCTTTCCCCTACCCTAATCGGCAACACTATAATTAACTCAAAACAATAATAATAATAATACCTAGACAACTACAACAACAACAAAACACAACAAATCATCAAGTCACAACACGCAAGTTCACACCTGAACTAGAATACAACAAAAATTTCTACCATCACCATAGGTAACAAAACCCTAATTCCCCATCATAGGAATTAGTTACTCTCACTCGTACCATCATCATAGGTAACGAGGCGACAACAAGGACAATAACCAAAATTTCACCATACACATCGTTCCAGCTATAACAGTACTGTTAACAACCAAACTTTGCTGCTCCACCATCAAAACAACTTACTCATAACTTCCCAATGAAGCACCTACATCACATATATTAATACCCATGCATATTCTGCAATCCATAATATATAGATAATTTCCTACTATTACACTTCCATTCTAAAACGTCCAATAGTCTCAAAATCCCAACAGGTTTCACCGCTCAACATCTTGAGCCTTTAATAACCATTCGTGTATAAACAATTATATCAATTCACTCTTCCGCTACACACTCTGATTACCCGTAGCTATATTTCCATGAAGTTCACATCCAACTTTAACTCTTTCCAACAATCACCGGAAATATCATGGTTCTCTTAGTACACCTCATTACGCCAAATGCAAGTCTCTTGACTCCTAACTCCAATCCAACTACTTAACTACCAAAACAAACATGGGAAAAGTTTCCCGACTCATCTCATCAGGAACTCCGACTATCTTTGTCGTCTCATACTCCACTCATTTCGACCAAATCGGAATTGAATATTCATGCGATTATAGAACACTTCTATATCCAATCATAACAACAATACTATCAGATTCTCCACCCAATTCCACTCTCATATACTCCTAACCCATTGTTAAGATAAATACTTCTACAATCCCTCGTTCGTCGTAAAACACCAACTACGACATTTCCATCAGGTACTAACACTCGGTCAACTTATCACAATCGTAATCTAACATTCTATCCACAGTTTGTTAAAATCAGACAAATTCATATTGTAACCGTAGTTAGCTCCTACTTTAGTTTTCCAAAACTCTCTCTCACAACAAATCTTCTCAACAACTAATTTATCTTTCGCAAGTTAACTGAGACAACAAATACAAACTTGGAAACTTTTTATAAACCGCATTAATAACCAACTAAGTCAAACACATTCTAATCCTTTTAACTCATTCCTTTCCAATTTTTATATTTCAATTTCTAACATTCCACACATCTTTCTTTTGCTTTCACCATAGATCAAGACATCTTCAAAATTACCATCTCAAAATAATGCCAGTAAATATGAAAGGCACAATTCATACTCCATACCTACCTTAATACATACTAGTCACCACTATTTTCCACACAACATCCGTGATCATTTAATGGCTTCATAATACATTTACTCCTTCATTGGATCATTCTTCCAATGTTTTAAATTCGATATCCACCAAACTCTTGATTTATAAATTCTCAAAGGGAAAATATCACACACTTACTATTTTACTCTTATCTTACTGGTTCAATGCATATAATGACACCTCTACCTTACTCTCTCAATTCTACAACCACGACAAGTAGTTTGCGAACCATTCTTCACCTTAAGGTCTAACATCTCGAAATCATCTATGAAACTATCCATCTTTCACATCAACACATATGATACTTCCATGGCACGATTCTACTTTACTACATTGCAAAGGCACCTGACCATAATTAATTTCTGACAAAGAATCACATCTTCATACTTTCAAAGATTCATCCACTTCTTATTACAGTATGCCAAATTATCACTCGATACTGACGTCGTAAATTTCATTATCTCAACATCATCAACACAAGTAATTTATCTAAAACGACTTATCAACTTCTAATTCCGATTATCATATTCCATTTTTATTATTCTTACAAAGTCCCAACTAATTCAAGCTTTTGGTTGACACGATAATCCAACTCACAACAAAAGTAATACCACTTATGAATTCCAATCGCTCTTGATCCTCTTTCAATCGAATCCAATTTATTACCATTACAATTGTGAATTCCCATAATATTCACTAATCAACATGCAACTTCATACTCTCATCCTTCTATATCAATAACACCAAAATTTTCCCAGAAGACATCCTTGCCCCTAATAATTCCTTTTATCGTTAAATTCCTTCTCTATAACAACACCTCTAATATATCCTTCAAAAACATAAATATAATTTGTACATCACAGACGGTCCAACATTGTGACCTTACTCCCATTTAATACCATCTTTGCAATCAAGACAAATATCAGAGTCTCTTCTCACAAAGTCCTCCTACTAACTTAGTAGACATAACTCCAACTTTTGACACTTGACAAATTCAAGTTCACTCTCTACTCACTAAGGAGTAATCATTAATAATATGCGACCAACATACTCAAGCCTGAAATCAATTTCATTCCTAGATACATGAATCTGCATTGATCCCCCTAAACCACTAATAACCTTTGGCTTAACTCCATCCAGCCTACTGAACATACTATTTCAGTTGAAACATATGTCTATTGCATCTAACACGATTCTGTCTACTATTAACAAGGGATTAAGGGTGATTAGTTCCTCAATTTGTTAATAGATAGCCGATAATCCTAACGGGCATAAACCATATCTCCCAACCCCAATAGTGTTCCTTGCATCTTGTGGACTAAGTTACTTCACGAACAAATCCTTAGTTAACACAAGCCTTTGTAACCTTTGCACCATTGCAGTTCAAAGTTCAACAAGCCAACAATCCAGAGAAGCAATAGCTTCTCCCCCATTTGTTTCCAACAAACACCTGCAGAAAAACAGTTAGAAACAAGTAAGTATCGATAGTATATCATACACATATTGCATTCTCGGGAACAAACGACAACCTGGCCGGACTGACTGACCTGCTCTGATACCAATTGTAACACCCCACTTTCCCATTTTTGAAAATAAGATAAAGTAATACAAATTTCAGAGTTTTAAACAAAGTGGAATGCCACGTCAACAATAATATTCAACATAAACTCTTTTTATTAAAACTGCGGAAAATATCATTTTTATTCATCTTATGGAAACTGCCATTATAAAAAATAATCACCAATTCTCTTTCATAAGTTTCAATGAAAACATGATATGTAACTAGCAACAAGAATAAATAAACATAAAAAAATTCCTATTTCACGTGTTATGTATCAAAGCGACTCCTAAGACTCGATCAAGCAACTTGTACTCCAAGCATACTCAAGTACCTGAATCATCTGTACTTCAAACGAAGCATAGACGCAACAAACAACAAAGGGGTGAGAACTACATTCAATAATTTAATGGTGCATAATACATGTTAACAGGTAGTATCTCAAAACAACGACATAACAACACATATTCACAACAACAATTATTAACAAGACAACACGATCACATATGCCCATTCGATAATGATCAGCAATATGCAATGTGACCTAACAAAGACACAATGCATGCGGTACCGACTCACCATGGTTCATTCAACCGAACCCGGATAATCACATACACCCATCCGAAAATGATTATCCCACCACTCTCTATAATGGAGTACGGATGATCGTATTCGCCCATCCGGCCGATCATCCCAACAATAATCAACAATAATGATATGAATGCATGACAATGAAAAATCCACACGACACTGATATAACAGTTGTCATATCCCTTCATGATCCATTCGATCACATAAATAAACAAAAAGGAAATCTATGCCTACAACAAGTGTATAATAAGTATTCTACATTAATTCGATCCTACGGATCACACCAAAATTACATACAACACGTATACAACAACGATCTATCATCACATCAACCTTCTGATTTCACAGAATCACGTACAACACAACTACACCAATAATCATTCATAAACATGAGTCTCCTAAAACCCTAAGGAGTATGTACTCGTCATAACACACCATATTTCGTCATACCTATTTCATCTATCCATTTTATACATAACCAAGGAAACACATCGCTTACATTGATTATTCATTCACCGATTAATCCACTAGGCCTCAATCGCTAACCTAGTTCACCTCTAATCATAAGTATCACAATCAACAAAGCATCTCACGTGACTTAACCGATTACCCGACTAATTAAATCCACCTAAATTCCATCATTATTTTATTTCTCGATGTTAAACCTCGATTAACTATGTCTTAAGGTCCATCTCAATACTTCACACCAAAAGAATCGGCCACGCATGCGAAATCGGGACAGAAATCACAAAAATCACATTTTTTTCTCACCTTCGCTGGTGTTACGCGTAATGCCTAATGTATTACGCATAAGGCCTGGAGTGTTACACGTAATGCCCATAGTGTTACATGTATTGCCCATAGTGTTACGCGTATGGCCCAGATCTATTACTAAAAATTGTTTTCCCCCACCAGTCCATATTTTACTACGGGTTTCATATTTTTCCACTCCAATTCAGGCCTAAACTTGTTTCTTCATAATTTTATGTCACTTCTCATGTTCTTCTTCCATCTAACATTCCTAGATTTAATCATATATGATTTCTATATCTAATTTCTTCATTCCTATTCTATAACAATACATACCTGCATACCATTACAACATACCAAGCAACAACAACAATATTTCCACATACGAATTCATATATATCAGAACGAATTCACAACAATAAATATTCACTTCACAGATTCACATCATAATGTCATTTATACGAAAAACCTACGAGGGTAAGGAATCCTCACTACCTAACATGATATTATCACCTATAATGAATTCCCGTGAAGAATTCCCGTGAATTTCTTTAAGATTGGTGCCCTAGGTTGTTCTTCCTTCTTCCTAGCCTCTTTGTTCTTCGTAAAAATATTATACGACTGATTTTCCTTAACTTAGTTTAGGTTAATCTATCTCAACGGACCTCACCAATAATTTACTAATATGCCCCCTTAAAACTTATTAAATTCCGATAATAGTCATAACTTAATAATTCTCATTTTATTTTCATAATAATAATAATAATAATAATAATAATAATAATAATAATAATAATAATAATAATAATTATCATAATATTATTCGCGCACCCGCTATTACTAAGCCCACCCCGATAATACACGTGCCACTAGGACACAACACCGAAAACAACAAGATATACGCCTTAACTAAGGCCGACACAACACCAAAATTTCCCGACGATTAAATATTAAAAAGGGGGTGTTACACATCACATATGATTTATATGAGGTGTTCAAACACTTACATCACCTTTGAAACATCTCCAACCAAAAATCACCCTTTAAAACCTCAAAAACACATTATTTCTGTAACTTGAAGGTCATAACTTGATCCAACCACTAGCAATCAAGTCCTAGTGTTAAAACACACTCCATATGGTGTAGGGAAGTTGTCCAGATCATCACTAGTCATCTGTAACACCTCCTACTCAAAATCAATTTAGATGTTGTAGGCTCTAAGTCAGGTAAGCCTCAAACTTGGTCATCTCTCAATCTATGCATATTTCCTCGCACTCTCTTTTAACCATGTGTGTGTAATCATATTCTAAGCAATTCCCCTCAATCAATTTCACAAAATCATCATCATGTAGAATTTCATGAGGCTCAGGCCAAATTAGGGTTCTTTAGTGTTCATCACTGATTTTTCACTCTACACCTAAAATAAATGAAATTAATTGTTACCTTGTTGTTCATGAGTTAAAATCGAGCATATTTGATGTTTATTTCATTTCATTAAGTATTCAGTGGGATAGCATAGACTTTGCAAAAAAATCAGATTTCTGGGCAAGATAAAGAACATGTGCGTGTTCTTCATGTGTTCTTGGCGCCCTTTTTCAAATTTTCAAATATTTGAATTTTATCATTTCATTTAATTCATTCCAAAATTAATTTATCTATGATTCTTTGGAGTTTTAAAATGATTATTTTTTCATTAATTCTCAAAAATGTTTAAATATTATATTCCATGAAAAAATCACCAAAAAATATATTTTTTAATACATTTAATATTTTCATAAAAAAATAATTTTATTTGTTTCTAAACATTTTAAAATTCATTTCTTTCACTTGATTTTTCAAACATAAATGATATTCAAGTTATCTCATGGATAAAACATAATTTTTCAAACATTGATCCAAGGTTTCAATTTGTTTTTTCACTTATGTTTGAAATTTATCAAAGTTTTAAATATTTAAAATATCAAAAATTAGGGTTTTGATTTAATCACCCTCAAATTGATTTTTATCACACTTTTGGGTCTCTATTAGAGTGTAAGACTCATCCCTTTTGAAAATTGAACCATTAGGATTCATCTGATCCATTTTCAAAAAGTCGGCGCAATCGCCTTTTTCACCACATTAAGTTTTCATCTGTAAATGTTTTTTTGTGAACTTCTTTACACATAACCTTTTATTTTCTAAAATGAATTGTGAAAATGTGTATGGGGAATCCTTTGTGTTTAGGACCCATTCTTACTATTTTAAACTTTCTTCGGTGTGTTTTAAAATCCCGCCAGGTTTCCATATAAATCTTGAATCCTCCAACTGTTTCTTAAACAATTTTCAATCACATAAGCAGATATTATGGGCCCACTTGTATACAAGACCCATCCTATCTTTCCTCTTTCTCAAATTAACGATCTAATACACCTACAATAGACTGAGCTTCACAACCAGGTAGAGTATCTTTCTATGCGGTAGATAAGCTTTTCCTTAAAAGCCCTACCCTGTATATGAAATTATCAAGATAATTAATCAATAAAACAAATTCCATAGGCATCCTTATGTTTAAACTCTATTATTGGATTCTGATCCATCTCTTTTCCCTCTAACTTCTTGCTGTTTTCTTAAACTGTTGTTTGTTTGTTAGATTAGGGTTGTTTGCCAAAATTATCTTTCTTCACCTCATACTAAAAGCAAATATAATAAAATACTTCTTAAATACAAAGAAAATACAATTTAAAACACATATGTAATCTTTCTCCCTCGGGATTGTGGGCCTCTGCTTCCCAGTGTAACTCCCAACATCATTCTTAATAAAAAATTTTAAGAATACTCAAACCATAACAAAGATATACTAAAAATTGTCAAACACATCCATTGACACCTTTTATCTGTCTGCATGCATCTTTATTGTATATATTTGCATCTCTGCTAGAATCTAAGTACGCAGGTTATTGTCACTAGACCTAACCTTTGAATAATTAGAACCCTACTATGGAAAAACATATCCTCCTCTAGGGCTTAATTCAAGGACCCTCAGGCCTCTTAAAGGTGACTTCTCTCAAGCTTAGATGTTACTCAGCCTCCCCCATCCTCCTTTTGGGATTTGTTTAAGAACCCATGGGCCTCATACAGGTAACCTAGCCTCCTCTTGGGCTTAAATACAAGGACCCTCAAAGGCTTCCTAAAAGCATATGAACGGGTCTTTTAGAATCAAACACATACAATAGTCTCCCTTTCCCTGATTGATGACCAAGCTAGCCTCGTCTTGGGCTTTGTATAATTAAATCCTCCCAGACAAAGGAATGTTTGATGACCATATCTCTAATAAATTTCCCAACAGACAAACACTCTTCATACAGAGTCAGTCTCCCAACAATTTTTCAGCCTCCCATCTTAGGCTTCATATAATATACAGATAAACCAAGAGTTAGTCTCTCAAAAATAATCTTCACACCTGGGCTTCCAAATTAGGACACAAATGAAACTTTCCCACATAGAGTCAATTTTATTTATTTAGATTCATCCTTGGGCTTCAATCAAGGCACAAATAAGACAAATTTTCCCTATTTAGAGATGACAAATTCTCTCCACTGAGTACCTTTTAGCTTCAACCTTGGGCTTCAATTAAGGCACAAACAGTCAAACATTAAATAGTCAATCACAATAGTCATAGTATTGGACTTTAACTAAGCTAACAACATTCAATACAATTATAGTCTTGGACTTTAACTAAGCTAATTTCCCATATTCATAGTCTTGGACTCTAAGTTATACATCCTGCCTTTCTTGAGCTATGCAAATCAAGATAACCCATTCAACTTTCCTGAGCTATGCAATTCAAGTCAACCATTTAGTCTTTCTTGAGCTATGTAAATTAAGATACCATTCAGCTTGTGCCTTGAGCTATGTAATTCAAGCAACCTATCATTTACAACAAACCATTTTAGCTTCAATCTTGGGCTTTGTTCAGGACACAAACAAAATTTTCAGTTTCAATCTTGGGCTTTGATCAATACACAAATACAAACTTTGAGCATCAACATCCCGTGTTTTAACCAGGATACAAATCAACCATTTCCTTCTAGCTTTAGCCTTTTAGGAAGAACTACAATGCTCTAATCTCTCAGTTCTCTTTTTTGGGAGTACATAGGCAAATGGTCGTAAGATCTTTGCGAGCACATCAAACAAAAAACAACAATAGGTTCTCAGACCTATCCAAAAACAACAGAAAATTAAGATAATAAAGAAACACAAAAACAACATCATCCTATCTTATCAACACTCACATCATTCCCAGAACCAAATCAAAGAAGCTTTATCAATATAAAAAAGAACAAATATTGAACTAAACTTAAGGTGAAATAAATTAAGAAAGAACCTAAACCCATGTGGGCATCTGTCAATCAACAATATGCAAAGCGCTGTGAGTTTAAGATATCTTTTCCCTTCCATAACCAGCTTTATAAGGAAAAAATAAGAAATCAGAAGGTAGCAAAAATGAGATAGTGATTAAAGACCACAAAAATAGAGCTACAACATCAAACATTAGTGATAAATAGTTTATATCATTTGATTGGTTTGAGTTTTCATTCTTAAGGTTATATCAAAATCATATTTTCATTTCTCCTCCTTATTAACATCATCGAAAAAGTTAAGGCATCTTAGCATTTTAAGCTTGTTAATATGATAATGATTCTGATTTAATGCACATGTATATTGATCAGTTATATTGTACTAGATTTGAGATTCTTAGATATGAGCTACGCATAATAATTTAACAATATCAGATTTAAGCATTCTCAGGAAAATTAAGAAATTCATAACTGAAGAGAGAATTTCATTAATCACAGGGATGGAGTACAAGTTTGATAATGAAAGAAAAACAGAGAAACTGAAAGAAACAACCATCCTAAACAATATCATTGTTCAAAGTCTTCCACATCATTCACCTTCATGCATTTTTTCTCAGCTAGGGCGGTCTATGGTCCAATTCTTTGGACTAGTTCCAGACGTTCCTCCTTAAGAAAAAGTTCAAATATAATACTTCCATAAGGAATATAAGATTTTATCTGTCTTCTAGATGTCTCAATGGAACACTTTAAATGATTGAAAATTGTTTGAGGTAGATTTATGTCCACATGATGCATGAGGAGATAGATAAAGATTATATCATTATATGTCATTATGCAGTTGATCACTTTTCTTGGACGAAGATTGGATAGCGAGAAGTTAAACCAAGTCCTAGCGACAGGAAGAAGAGATAAAGGAATTGTAGATCTATAGATTTGAAGAGACTCATTGTGAATAACCTTTATCTCTTTAATAAGCTTGATGTTCGACTGAAAATCTTCAACAGTTACTCTAGAGGCAGAGCAATTGATTGCTTCAGCAATGGATAATGGAGTGATCTCAAAAGGTATGCCTAAGACTTCAGAGCAAATGGATTTTCCTTTGATTATAATGAATGAAAATTTCCAAAATTCTTTTACAGGATTTGGAAGAATGGATCCATTAAGAGTGGCAAAATATCCAGTCCAAGCTTGAGCATACATGCTCTCATGGATATCTAACCCATTTGGTCTAAGCTTTTCAAACATTGAGAGTTTTTTTGGGATAAGATCCAAAAGGGATTCATGTCCAAGGAAGGTTTTTGAAGACATGTTGAGAAGATACTGTGTATAATTTTACTGATTGACTAGATACAAGTACTCATGAATGAGAAGAGAAGGAGAAGTAGTTGTAAGTTTAAATAGAATTTTGCACGTCTCAATTAATAACTCCTAGGTAGGTTATGATTACTTCGGAAATTTTAAGGACATACTTAGCACGAAAGAGGAAGTGAATGGTCTAAATTTACAACGAATATCAAGCGAGTGACGATTTCACCATAAATGACAAGAAAAGAAAACTGCTTACTTTCATAAATGCTCAAGTCCTGATATATTTTTTTATATCATGAATGGATATAAGAAGGAATGTGTAAGGATCTTGAGATATCTTACGAAATCCTATGTGTCAAATCATGATTACGCATGGTTAATATTTATGAAAAAGGTCATTATATCTTTTTATACAGTCTCAAAATTAAGTGTTGTGACTGTTCAAAATCCAAAGAGTAAAATCAAGAGATTTTTCTCATGGAGAAAACATGTACCTTCAATCAGATTTTCATTGCACTGAAGGTTTAGATTACAAAACTCCACTTAATATGTGACTAATCATGCATCTTATTTAAGATTTCATCTAACTTGTAGAAGTATCTTTATCAGAGGATATTGCTCAAACATAAATAAAGAGATCATACCTTGAGGTTAAAGGTTCTTCATGATGACTCTTTATCTGAGTGCTTCCTTTTATGATTCTGATTCTGAATTGATCTTCTTCTTTGTAGAGCTTCTGATCAGCTTTTCTTCATCCAGGTTCTGAGGTTGTTCTTTTTCTGAATGTTGACTTCGAGCTTGATGATCAGAACTAGTCTTCAGATCAGAGCATATCTTAGAACTTTTGACAGTTTTCCTTGCAACGTTCTTAACATCAAAACATTCATCTTCTTATCAAGAACTTCTTGACAAGAGACTGGATATCAGAGGGTCAATAATTCCATTAGCTTGAACATAAACTTTTGATAGGTTATGTGCTAAGAAGAATTAATTGACATCTCCTGATCTTATGATTATGCTTCCTTGCACATATGAGAATCTTTGTCAGATACAAGTATCAATAAACTTAGACAAGTTTGAGTGACAATCTTGTTCTTGCAATACTAAGCTAACTTGATCAAAGTTAGTTCAACAAAGATCGACAACATATCTGATTCTAAAAAGAATACCTACTGATTTCTTTAAGGTGAATAATATCAGTAATTTAAATTCTTTCAACTTAGAACAAATGACTTTTATCCCAACATCTTTGATTCTAGAACCCATTCATTGTGAATTTCTTAGTGGAATGTTGGATAACATCTTGAACAATTTTAGTTTGTTTAATTGATGTAAAACTCAATTTTTAACAGAACTTTAACTGTCAGAGTTACTTCCATCAAGTTCTCATAATACTCCATTAATGAAGTTCTCGAGGAACCACTAAGCTTTCTTCTTTTGAATACACAAAGTATTACTTAGAAGCATATAAAAGGAAACATCATTTAATTTTCATTGAATCTTCTAACTGTTGAACCGGTTAGGTCTTGGAAGTTATGACAAAAATCATTCTTAGAGTTCGACATCCTTTGTTTATGATTTCTGACTTCTTCTGCAGACTTCAGCATGAAGTTCTTATGAATCAAAATCATACTTTAACAATCATCCTTTTCACTTTAAAAAAACTTCCAATGAGCTTAATATGAAAAGGTCAAGGGTGGACTAATCTGTTTCTTGAAAACATCCCATAATCATTTAGAAATAATCTTCAACAAACAAGATTTCTTGCTTTCTGATGATTTGATTCTTGGGAAAAATATGTTGATCAACCAATCTTATTTAAGATAAACATCCAAAAAATATATAACATTATCTGAAGAATTTATCCTGTCAGTTATTCCGCCAAATCAGTGACATACTCAAATGTAATCCATTTGGCTACAATTCAGTATCCTCTAAATATCATCAATTGATATGTGACTGTAATTGTAAGTGGATTAACTTTCACCTCAGGTGTTTTCAACACACAACAATGGATCTTTATCAGACACTATTAAGTGTTTGATATCCATCAATAATAGAATCGAAGCTCTGATATCAATTGTAGGTGTGAGAAAACACAAGAAATGGGGGATTAAATTGAGGTTTTCACTCTTGGCTACTTTTCTCACTCTTTTATGAGTTACATCAAGTTATTCTATGAATGCATTACAAAAGCATAAAAGAATGTAAAACATAAAGCAAGAGTAAAAAACACATAATATATCCTGGTTCACTTGAGAGCTTCTCAAGCCAATCCAGTCCACTCGCCAAGGTACTTTCACCTTAAACAAGAACTTAATCCATTATAACCAAATCATTATGATTACAATCATGCGGGTAACTGTCGTGGATAACTGCACATAACCTCTATGACTTTCTGCGCGGAAACATGTCGTGACTAACTGCATAACACCACATGCCGTGACTTCCTGCACAGCCTACAACTGTGACAAACTGCACATAACCTATGTAACTTCCTGCGCAACAACCTATTGTGACTAACTGCACAACACAACATGTTGTAACTTCAGGCTCCAGAACTAACTATTCTGAGCTGCACTAGAACCTTAGCCCCAGAACATTTCATCAGAACACATAGTTCTATGAATTCACTATAAGCTAATTTATGTGCCTTCCTAAAGTTATAACATTCACTCGGTCCTTTAGGGAAAAAGTTGTTTACATATTTTTTTCTACTTAATAAGTAGATTGTAAATTCACTTAAGTACATCAGAAGAACCTAAATACACACTAAGAATATTACATTGTATTACTTCTCCATTGTGTGGTATTTTTCTTCTTCAAGTTGCTTCTTCATTTGAGCACTTGAAGGTTGAAGTCTTCTTCTTCTTCTTCAAAAGCTTTGCAAGCTTGTTGATATTTGTTTGAGCACAAGAAGGACTTCTTCGTCTTGATTCACTTAAGAACATTTTTGGAAAGCAATCTACATTCTTCTTCAATCCAATGATCACTTCAGTAGTTGGTTTGTAGTTGAAGCTTCCATGATCATCTTCATTGTCTTCTACGACTTTCTAATTCTTCTACAGCATATGAAGTTAAGCACATTTGTGAATTCAAGATGTCCCTGCTTTCAACATATTGTTGTCAAAGAGTAATCAGCTAGAAGAGCTGCATATTCAAGTAAACTCTTTGCGGCTTGTTCCAATGTTATCTTTGTTTATCATCAACCTTATGTGATTGTATGACAACATCAATAATATGGTTTAATGACCATTTGACAACTATGTTGTATGTGTGTTTAGAAACCTTTCGGTTATATCAATTAACACCAACACATAAACCAATGGTTGTATCCATGATTACTTCACATAGAAGAATATTCAGTTTGTGGATAATCAACCAGATTGAGTTCCTATTCAAAATCAACAAAACCCAAGAGTGTGGTTGTTCATTTGAACCAATGAGGATTCAATAGGAATCAACAACATCACAAAGCATGTGATATTTTCCTTTTATAGCCAAAATAAAAGAGTTGTCACAACCTAATTTGGCTACTGAGGAATTTGTTACACAAGGAATTAAATAATACAACCACGTATTGTTCTTTTCCATAGTTCAAAGATAATGGAGAGGTAGTGGGATAAAGCATTATCGTACTGTATACTATCCTTTCCAACAGTAACATTAACATCTGAACTTCAGTGGCTTCTAATTATAAATTGTAGATGTTTAGAATTGGCAGAATTTTTGACCAACAAGAAGTAATGAATTTAGTTCAGGATGTCACACCAGATGTTGTGACATTATCAAACAGAGTATAAGTAAAAGAACTGAATTCAGGATGTCACACCAGATGTTGTGACATTGTATCAGTTAATGAAGTAAGTTCAGTTTACAGGATGTCACACCAGATGTTGTGACATTGTATCATGCAATGAAGTAAGTTCAGTTTTCAGGATGTCACACCAGATGTTGTGACATCTCAAACCTGCTACCAGAATTAGTTAATGATTAACAGAACTGAGTAAATTCAGGGAAGTTATCTGGAATTAATTATGGTTGGATAAAACAGAAGAAGGCGCATCTGTAGGGAGATTTGTTATGTGACTTCAGCATAATCAGAAGAACTGAATCACCTAGAATCTAGGAAGTAATAAACCCTAATTCAAGGTGATGGCAGCATGCGTATCAGGATTGGATAAACCTACAGAAAGCCCAAAATCCAAACACCTATTTAAGCAACAGAAACTCTCATAATAGAGTACGAAATTAAGAAGACCAAATAGAGTGTTTTGTGTTTTAATAGTAGGTTGTTTTATGTGTACCACTTTATGAGCTTTTAAGCAAAAGTGTATTTGTGTCTTGATTGAAACTGTGAAGTAAGATCAAGTTGTTTTGTTTGAAGTATGCCTTCAATTTTATTAAACTTGTAAACATATCACTGTGTGATTGAGGGGGAGTGAGTTGGTACTCATATCTAAGTTGTGTCTTAGGTAGAAATTGCCTTGGGTAGATATTAAGTGAAAGATTAAACTGAGTGGTTTAAGTCTAGAATTAATATTACTTATATTGGATTTCCTTCCTGGCTTGGTAGCCCCCAGATGTAAGTGTGGTTATACACTGAACTGGGTTAACAATTTCTTGTGTTGTTTAATTTTCCTGCACTTTAAGTTTTGGTCAAGTTGTCAAGTGTTTAAACATCTCATTCGACATCACGTACCTGATCACAGAATTACAATTGGCATCAGATCAGGCACCCTGCCTGTTTAACTGGGTGAGATCCAGGGACTGCAAATTCTGGAAACATGGACAGAGATGTAGGATCTGTAAACAGACCACCTATATTGGATGGATCTAATTATGACTACTGGAAGCCAAGAATGGTAGCATTCTTAAGATCACTTGACAATAGGGCCTGGAAAGCAGTCAACAATGGATGGGAGCACCCTGTCCAAGACACCAAAGATGGAACAAAAGTGTTGAAACCTGAAGAAGAATGGAGTAAGGAGGAAGAAGATTCAGCACTTGGCAACTCCAAGGCCTTAAATTCCTTATTCAATGGCATTGATAGGAACATATTTAGACTTGTGCATCACTGTGAGCTGGCCAAAGATGTTTGGGACACTCTCAAAACAACTCATGAAGGAACATCAAAGGTGAAGATGTCAAGACTTCAACTTCTCACCACCAAGTTTGAAAACTTGAGAATGAAGGAAGATGAGACAATTCATGAGTTCTACATGAACATATTAGAAATAGCCAATACTTCTGGTGCTTTGGGAGAAAAGATGACTGATGAAAAGCTTGTAAGAAAGATTCTCAGATCTTTGCCAAAAAGATTTGACATGAAGGTCACAGCAATAGAAGAAGCTCAAGACATATGCAAAATGAAAGTTGAAGAGCTCATTGGTTCTCTTCAAACATTTGAGATGGGAATGAATGACACAATTGTAAAGAAGAACAAAAGCATAGCCTTGGTGTCAAATACTGATAAAGAAGAAGAAAATAATGAATCAGAACCTGAAGAAAATTTATCAGAAACCATTGCTATGCTTGGAAGACAATTCAAAAAGATTCTCAGAAAGATGGAAGAAAAGTCCAGACCAAGTGGAAGATACACAAGCTCTTATGAGAAAAAAAGACCTTATGATGCTAATAGAAGGTCAAATTATGATGAAAAGACCAGTCAAGAAAAAGGGATTAAATGTCATGGATGTGAAGGATATGGACACATCAGAAATGAATGTCCTACCTATTTAAAAAGGCAAAAGAAAGGTCTCTCTGTAACCTGGTCTGATGAAGACTCAGGATGTGATTCAGAAGAAGAATCAGCTAAGCATATCACTGCTCTAGCTGTATTATGTGAATCTGAAAGTGAATCAAGTGATGGGGAGCTTACTTTTGAAGAGCTTGAGCAATCATACAGAGAACTGGTTAAAAGGAGCACTGAAATATGCATGGAGAGTATAAAGCAAAAGAAGCAGATTGAGGCACTAAAGGATGAAAAAACAAGTGATCTAGAGATCATTGACACCTTGAAAAGTAAAGTAAGTCTTCTCAACTCCAAGTTGGAGCATATGTCCAAATATGTTAGAATGCTGAATAGTAGCTCAAGCACACTGGATGTTATTCTCAACAACAATAAGCATTCAGGGGATAGAAGTGGACCGGGATTTAACAAAGTTCATAAGGTTGAAGCTAGCACCAGCAAAACTACTTCAAATTCCATACAGTCAAACAAAATGTCCCAACAGATGCTTCAACATCATGAAAAGAACACAAAGTCAAACATAATGTTCCAACAGATGTCTCAACATCATGAAAAGAACATAATGAAGAAGAAGTATCAAAGATGGAGATGTCATCATTGTGGAAGGTTTGGACATATCAAACCTCATTGCTACAAGTTGCATGGATATCCAAATCAGATGTATCAGCAACCTCCTAAGCAGAAGATAGAAGTTACCAAGAAAGTGCGGCATAGACATCAACATCAAAGATATCAGCAACCCCCTAAGCAGAAGACAGAGGTCATCAAGAAAGTATGGGTACCTAAAGCTAGTCTTCATGCTGATCAAAGCTACATGCCCAAGAACAAGTTCAACAAACAACCTTGGAGCTCTACTAATGGACACTGCACAGGGCAGAGGTATCAAAAGAAACCTCAATACAAATGGTCAAAGAAGGGTGTTGCATATATAACTCATACATCCCTAAGAGTATCAGCTAAAGAAGACTGGTACTTTGACAGTGGATGTTCAAGACACATGACTGGATTGAAGAATCTGCTAGTAGACTTAAAGTCATATTCATCCAGATATGTAACATTTGGAGATGGAGCTAAAGGTGAAATCAAGGGAGTTGGGACCTTGGACTGTCCAGATGTACCAATACTAGATGATGTGCTGCTGGTAAAAGGATTGACTGCTAACTTGATCAGCATAAGTCAATTATGTGATCAAGGTTACTGTGTAAACTTTACCAAAACTGAATGCATAGTGTCTAATAAAGAACAGAAGGTTGTAATGAGAGGAGCCAGATCTAAAGACAACTGTTACATGTGGGAACCTCAAGATTTCAGTCTCACTTCAACTTGGTCTTTAGCCAAAGAAGAAGAAGTGAAACTATGGCTCCAAAGACTGGGTCATCTTCATTTCAGAGGCATAAAGAAAATCATATCTATGGAAGCTGTGAGAGGTATTCCTAAACTAAAAATTGATGATGGCAAAATATGTGGTGAATGTCAAATAGGCAAGCAAACCAAGATGTCCCATCCAAAGCTCCAACATCTGACAACTTCCAAAGTTTTGGAATTATTGCATATGGATCTTATGGGACCTATGCAGGTTGAGAGCCTTGGTGGTAAGAGGTATGCCTATGTGGTGGTTGATGACTTTTCAAGGTATACATGGATAAATTTTATCAAAGAAAAGTCTGATGTATTTGATGTATTCAAAGATTTATGCCAAAGAATACAAAGAGAAAAAGCCAGCTGTGTGGTCAGAATAAGAAGTGACCATGGAAAGGAGTTTGAGAACCAAAAATTCTTAGATTTCTGTTCTTCAGAAGGAATCAATCATGAATACTCTTCACCAATCACTCCTCAACAGAATGGGATTGTTGAGAGGAAGAATAGAACTATCCAAGAATCAGCAAGAGCTATGATCCATGCTAAAAAGTTACCATTGTATTTCTGGGCTGAAGCTATGAACACAGCTTGCTACATTCATAATAGAGTCACTCTAAGGAAAGGAACCTTGTCTACAATCTATGAAGTCTGGAAGGGCAGAAAACCCACAATTAAGTACTTCCATGTTTTTGGAAGTAATTGTTATATTCTGGCTGATAGAGAGCAAAGAAGAAAAATGGATCCTAAAAGTGATGAAGGGATTTTCCTTGGATATTCTATAAATAGCAGAGCCTATAGAGTATTTAACTCTAGAACCAAGGTTATCATGGAGTCCATAAATGTAATAATTGATGATGCTCCTGCAGATGTTACAGAAGATGTTGGAACATCTGCTGACAGCCAAACTGAAGCTGAAGAAAAGAGTGATCATCCTGACTCCACTCAAACTGATGCAAGGACAGAACAATCCAGCAAACCTCCCTCCATCAGAATCCAGAAGGATCATCCCAAATATTTGATAATTGGGGATCCCAACAGAGGTGTAAGCACTAGATCAAGAAAGGTGATTTCAGGTTCCTGTTTTGTCTCAAAAATATAACCTAAAAACATCAAGGAAGCTCTTACTGATGAGTACTGGATTTGTGCTATGCAAGATGAATTAGGTCAATTCACAAGGAATGAAGTGTGGGATCTTGTTCCTAGACCTGATGACATAAATGTGATTGGCACTAAATGGGTGTATAAGAACAAGTCAAATGAGCAGGGAGTTGTTACAAAGAACAAAGCTAGACTTGTAGCTCAAGGATACACACAAATTGAGGGAGTAGACTTTGATGAAACCTTTGCACCAGTAGCAAGGCTTGAATCAATCAGACTACTTTTGGGAATTGCTTGTATCTTGAAGTTCAAGCTATTTCAAATGGATGTGAAAAGTGCCTTTCTAAATGGATATCTTAATGAAGAGGTGTATGTAGAACAGCCTAAGGGATTTGTTGATCCAAGCTGTCCAAATCATGTGTACAAACTAAGGAAGGCTCTTTATGGACTGAAGCAAGCTCCAAGAGCATGGTATGAAAGGCTGACTACTTTTCTTATCAAGCAAGGGTACAGGAAAGGTGGAATAGACAAAACATTGTTTGTTAAAGATGAAGAAGGAAATGTCATGATTGCTCAAATATATGTAGATGACATTGTTTTTGGTGGGATGTCAGACAGGATGGTTAAACATTTTGTCACTCAAATGGAATCTGAATTTGAGATGAGCCTAGTAGGAGAATTAACCTACTTTCTTGGACTACAAATAAAGCAAATGGAGGACTCTATGTTCATTTCCCAAAGCAAGTATGCTAAGAACATTATCAAGAAATTTGGGATGGACAATGCTACTCATAAGAGAACTCCTGCCCCCCCACACTTAAAGCTGACTAAAGATGACAAGGGTGAGAATGTAGACCAAAGCCTATACAGAAGTATGATTGGAAGCTTATTATATCTGACTGCTAGCAGACCAGACATAGCCTTTGCAGTAGGTGTATGTGCAAGATATCAAGCTGATCCAAAAGTTAGTCATCTAAACCAAGTCAAGAGAATTCTGAAATATGTCAATGGTACTTGTGACTATGGCATAATGTACTTTCATGGATGCAAACCAATTCTCACTGGCTTCTGTGATGCTGATTGGGCTGGAAGTGCTGATGACAGAAAAGCACATTAGGAGGATGCTTCTTTCTAGGAAACAATTTGATTTCTTGGTTCAGTAAGAAACAAAATTGTGTATCCTTATCTACTGCTGAAGCTGAATATATTGCAGCTGGAAGCAGTTGTTCACAGTTAGTTTGGATGAAGCAAATGCTCACTGAGTACAATGTCCCACAAGATGTCATGACATTGTACTGTGACAACTTAAGTGCTATTAACATATCAAAGAATCCTATTCAACATAGCAGGACCAAGCATATTGATATCAGGCATCATTTCATCAGAGATCTTGTGGAAGAGAAAGTGATCTCATTGGAACATGTAGCTACAAATCTGCAATTGGCTGATATATTTACTAAAGCTTTGGATGCTACCCAATTTGAAAACCTAAGGGGTAAATTGGGAATCTGTTTATGTGAAATATAACAGTTATGGAGATGTGCCAACATGTCATATGACATCGTGTGGCATGATCACCAGATGGCAACACCAGTCTGGTCAATGACTCTGGGTATTCCACTCCTAAAATTTCTCCAAGTAACAGCTACTTACAAAAATATCAGCTTGTTCTCAGCTATCCATCTTCTCATCATCCTCTCAAAACGAATTACATTCTCTAACTGCTTTTTCAGAACTCATCAAAATCATTCAAACCTAAACTCTTCATCCACCTCTTTCGAAAATGTCTCAACATCAAAACCCTAATCTCTCTGAAGAAATTCTCAACCAAGAAGATGTGGTGCATGCAACCCCCATCTCTGTAGTACCTATGGATTCAACTCCAATAGATGAAATCAGAGGAAGTGTTCCTCTTGCTAAAAAGCCAAGAACCCCTACTGTAAGAAGGGCAAAGGAACATGTATTCAGCAAAGCCAAAGGCATGCCTTCATCCTCAAACACTACTCCAAAAGCTTCTGAATATGTGGATGATTCTATAAAGGAACTGGTGAACAGAATTTTGTCTGAGCAAAGAGTTGTGAGTGGCATATCTATCCCTCTAAACACCATGCCAGCTCCACAAGAAGAACAACAAAATCAGGCTGAAAAGGACACTCCTGCTCAACAGTATGTCCCAATAGATGTTGAAACATCTGAGGACCAGCAGAAGGCCTCTACTAATGATGCTGATGAAACATCTGAGGACCAGCAAAAGGCCTCCACTGATGGTGATGATGAAACATCTGAGGTCCAGCACAAGGCCTCCACTGAAGATCAAGCCTCTGTTGATCCACCTGCTGAAGAGGAGACTGCTCAACCTCCTCCTGTTGTGAACATAGAGCATGATTCTGACACAGAAATCATTGCTTCTATAAACCCTAGCATAGCCAAAAGGCTTAGGACTAGGAAGGAAAAGAAGACTGCAGGACATGCAACTCCTGAGAAGAAGCAACCTACACCAAAGAAGGATAAAGCTAAAGTTGCTTTTGGTCCTACCAAACAATGGAGCAAGGTGAATCCAAAGAAGAGGAAAGCTGTCACCCCTCCAGATTCAGATGTTGAAGAGGATGTCCCAACATCCTCACCAAATAAGAAACCAGCTCCCTCAAGGTCCTCCTATGCTGTTCCAGAAGCTCCTCTGGACAACATCTCCTTCCATCATGTGTCAAGTGTGAACAGATGGAAATTTGTCTATCAAAGAAGGGTAGCACTTGAAAGAGAGCTGAGCAGTAATGCACTTGAGTGCACAGAGGTAATTGATCTCATCTCTTCTGCTGGCTTGTTCAAAATAGTGTCAAACTTATCTCCTTGCTATGAGCTGCTAGTTAAGGAATTCATTGTAAACCTTCAAGAAGACTGTGCTGATGGTAAGTCAGTTGACTTCAGAAAAGTATATGTAAGAGGGAGATGTGTGGAATTCTCTCCTAGGGTTATCAACCACTATCTAGGAAGAGAATCGGATGGTCCTAATGAGTTAGGGAAGACTGATAACCAGGTTTGCAAGGTCATCACTGCTAATCAGGTCAAGACTTGGCCAGTCAAAGGGAAGCTTTCTGTTAGCTTGCTGACAAGGAAGTATGCAATGTTGCATAGGATTGGCACTGCAAACTGGGTCCCTACCAACCATACCTCCTCAATAGCAACTGGATTGGGCAGGTTTATATATGTTGTGGGTACCCAAACAAAGCTGGATTTTGGGGCTTATATTTTTGATCAGACATTGAAGCATGCTGGATCATCTGCAACAAAGCTGCCTATTGCCTTCCCTTCTCTGCTATGTGGAATAATACTCAGCCAGTATCCAGGTATCCTCACTGAGAAGGCTTCAATCTGCAAAAGAGAGAGTCCCCTGACCTTCCACTACAAGCTGTTCTTGAGTCATCATGCAGCTGATGTTGAAGCTCCCTCTGGGACATCTGCTGGAACTTCAAAGGCAAAGACTCCAATCTCCAAAGCTGCTTTGATTGCTGAGCTGAAGAACACATGTAAAGAACTGGATGCCAGGAAGCAGAAGCTAGAGGAGATTATCCAAAGGCTGGAGATTGAAGAGAATGCTCAAAAAGCTGCTGCTTCTGATAAAGAAACTGAAGAAGAGGAAGACACTGAATATGAGGATTCTGAGTGAAACTTGTATGCGAGGAATATGTAATGTATGCTTCTGCATTGTAATTTTGAATTAGTAACTTTGGCCCAAAATTTATGTCTAATAAGGGGGAGAAGAGAACTGAACAACAACAACAACAATGTATGATGCTGCTTACTGATTAATGAAAAACTTCTGTTTGCTTCTGAACTAAAGCTGTTGTTTTTTTTGAAAAATATTTTGTTGCAACAAGTCTGAACACATGTAGGTTTGAGGGGGAGTAAACTCTCACATGACTCAACAGAAAAGAACTGTTGTACTCTAATAAAAGAAATTCTGCTGCACTCTGATAAACCAGAAAAGTATGTTAGCCAAAAATTAGCCAAAGGGGGAGTTTGTAGATGTTTAGAATTGGCAGAATTTTTGACCAACAAGAAGTAATGAATTTAGTTCAGGATGTCACACCAGATGTTGTGACATTATCAAACAGAGTATAAGTAAAAGAACTGAATTCAGGATGTCACACCAGATGTTGTGACATTGTATCAATTAATGAAGTAAGTTCAATTTACAGGATGTCACACCAGATGTTGTGACATTGTATCATGCAATGAAGTAAGTTCAGTTTTCAGGATGTCACACCAGATGTTGTGACATCTTAAACCCGCTACCAGAATTAGTTAATGATTAACAGAACTGAGTAAATTCAGGGAAGTTATCTGGAATTAATTATGGTTGGATAAAACAGAAGAAGGCGCATCTGTAGGGAGATTTGTTATGTGACTTCAGCATAATCAGAAGAACTGAATCACCTAGAATCTAGGAAGTAATAAACCCTAATTCAAGGTGATGGCAGCATGCGTATCAGGATTGGATAAACCTACAGAAAGCCCAAAATCCAAACACCTATTTAAGCAACAGAAACTCTCAGAATAGAGTACGAAATTAAGAAGACCAAATAGAGTGTTTTGTGTTTTAATAGCAGGTTGTTTTATGTGTACCACTTTATGAGCTTTTAAGCAAAAGTGTATTTGTGTCTTGATTGAAACTGTGAAGTAAGATCAACTGTTTTGTTTGAAGTATGACTTCAATTTTATTAAACTTTTAAACATATCACTGTGTGATTGAGGGGGAGTGAGTTGGTACTCATATCTAAGTTGTGTCTTAGGTAGAAATTGCCTTGGGTAGATATTAAGTGAAAGATTAAACTGAGTGGTTTAAGTCTAGAATTAATATTACTTATATTGGATTTCCTTCCTGGCTTGGTAGCCCTTAGATGTAAGTGTGGTTATACACTGAACTGGGTTAACAATTTCTTGTGTTGTTTAATTTTCCTGCACTTTAAGTTTTGGTCAAGTTGTCAAGTGTTTAAACATCTCATTCGACATCACGTACCTGATCACAGAATTTCATAAATCAATGAATGAAGCATGGGCTATAGACGATGATACTTTGGTTTTCAGAGAACCTAAGTCTTTAGTCTTCAGAACATGTTCACATAGAACTACGTTCTTCAGGACTTAAGCACTTGGCTTGAAACCTATGATCTTCAGAACTTCATGTCTTAGAGTCTTCGGAACTTTGTTCACATAGAACATTTTCTTCAGAGTCTTCACTTGGATCTTCAGAACCTTAATCTTCAGAACACGTAAGTCTTCAAAATATTTCAGGCACTTGGTCTTCATACATTATTTCTTTCAAACCTAAAGTCATAGAGTCTTCATAACTTGGTTCTTTAGAAGATTAATTTCAGAAGCTTCGCTTTGCTATCTGATCAGAACCACATTTAGAATAGCATCCACAAGAGCATTGCCAACGCAACATCCGCATCCTTGGATCTTTCTAATTGTGTTTAGATTCAAAAGTACACTTGCCTTTTTATCATGCTTGCGACTAATGTTACACATAGTAACTTCGCATATTAGCATTCGCGTACTCATTCATAATGTTTGTTTGATCTTAATATACAATATTCATGATATGCACTTTAACAAACATCAGAAAATAAAATGGTTCTTTCATAAATACTCCGTTGTTATCATCAAAACATAGAGATGGAATGCATAGACAACTCTTATTCTTACACAACATGCCCTTAGTACCCTTATTATGATTTTCTCATCTTATCCTCACTTATCTCCTCACAAAAGATCAATTTACCCTTAATGCTTCTACTCGCCTTAGTGTAAATAATAACCATAGTCCAAGTAATATTATTCAATTTATTATACTGTTATTAACACTCAAATAATTCCAATTAATCACTTATTAATCTGACATGATCAAGAGGGACCTTCCAGTGATGAGCAGCTACGTAGATGAACTGGGGGATGTACATGCAAGGCCCTCTGACGCCAAAGTGAGAAATTGCAAGTACATAATAGGTAAAGTAGAGAATAGAATGTTCAGAATACCTGACCCTCTAATGATAGAGGGTATTTATAGTGTGCCCCTAGCGCTGGGCCAAGAATCTCCCCATGGGCAGGGTTCGCTAGGCCCAAGGAAGAACTACCAAGGATTGCGTAGGAGCAGATAAGACCTAGCACGTGGTCTAGCCGTTGGTCCAACTTCCCCTAAATATCAGGAGATAATAATGGACAATTGGGTGACGTGGAGCACATGGGGGAGACATTCTCCCCACGCCCATTGTATTGGTTCGTGGGTCGTGCCCGACGATTGGGCCTCTGCTCGACGCATACTACATTAGTCCAATCCATTACAGGAGCCCCCTAAGTTGCATCTCCGGTTCGGAGTGATGAATTAAGATCAAATATGTCGGGAAAATGTTTCACTGGTGGCGAGGCCAATGGACGTCGAGGACACTTTCCAGTGTTTTTCGAGGCTCGTCTAAAGGCCGTGCGGGCGAGGCCGCATTGGAGCTTCATTATGTATAGAAGGATTATATGCTCGATCGAGTCGTGCTCGATACTTCTTTTGTGTTTTCGTGGTGTCGAGGACGTGTGCGCTCGATACCTCGAGGAGTGGTTTCCTTTGCGTTCTTGCGATGTTGAGGATATGCACGTTTATATGACTGCGGTGTCGAGGATGTACGTGTCTGGTGCCTCGAGGAGTGGCTTGGTAGCCCTTGGAGTTCCCAAGGGTGACGTGTCTTTCTTTTCGTTTCTTTCCATAATGCATTTTAATGTGTGTCGCTTTGTTTTACGCGTGACGGCGCATTAAATTCTTGAATGCCTAGGGGAATCTAGGCAGCCTAGGAAATGTTGGTCTAGGCACGCCCTCCTACATGGGAGCCTATAAAAGGGGTTTTGGGATAGCCCCTCACTTTTCAATTGCACTTTCTCAAATCTCCTCAGACATTCGCTGGACGCTTTTCCTTTCTCACCGGAAAATCATCATCGTCGTCGTCACTGCAACTGCGCTTTTACTTCGTCAGCAAACATGTCAGGTAAAACCCCTTCTCTTTTCTGGAAATTAGGTTTAATTTTCTTTTTCCATAGTGGTTTCTTCCACCGGAGTAGCCGAGGAAGCCCTTCCTCGGGCTTCGTTCAAGTGAATTCCAATGAATGTCTCGGGCACTCCTTGATTTTGTTATGAATGTGTCAGGCAATTTCACCACATTTCAGGCGGGCATCTTCAGAAGGCTCGACTTGGCCCCTTCCCAACTTCATCCTAATGTTATCGCGTTCGTTCGGGCCAGTTGTACCCTGCCCCTCTTTTTCCATGTCTTTTACCTGCAGCGGTCAAACGCGAACAAGCGACACATCTGGATCTTGTTCAAGCATCCGATGAGGCTTTTCAAGACTTACCATGATTATGTCCGAAATTTCAAGGACAAATGGTATACGGTGAAACCCCTCACCCCGCGTGCTCTGAACAATATATATGCCACACAGCGAAATGCTCGGGGCGAGGAGCATCTTGTCTCGCACATTCCACTTGAGTGGCAATGAGCTCATTTTAACTAGTTGACTGATCACTTCTTTATGAAGCCCGGGAACATGGGGCCCGAGGATGCGACAACCTATGATAGATTAGTGGCCCATGTCCAGAATTTTACCCTCTCTCAGTGTGTGGACCGGCTAGACAATCCCATTTTGGATGACGACGGGGAGCCCCTTTTCGAGACTCTGTTGATAAACACCAAAGTGGTGCTCAAGTGCAAATCGGATGCAGAGTCCCTCCGTCTTTTAGGTAGTTTGTGTTTGGCTCTTTTTTACCTTAGTTATTTTTATTCAATAGTTGACTTGTTCTTTTATTTTTACAGCTGCCATGCCTAACCTTAAGGGTCGTGTCCTGAAGTTTTCCAACAAAAGCGCGGGCAAGGGTCCGAAGAAGGCTGGAAAGAGCCGTGTCCTCCAGGTGGTCGTTGAAGATGTGGTCGGTGGCTCGGGGAGTCCTACTCCTCCTCCAAACTCTCCTCATGTTATGGTGACGCCAGTCAGCCCAGTTTTCGAGCGATAAACTCTTCCTCCCAAATGTCAACATGGTGAAGGCTCATTTAGCCATGCTGCTGATGCGGGTGAAGGACCGTCTGAGAGCCAAGGGACTTACCTCCTGTCCTTTTGCCATCTCCAACGGGAACTTTTCAGAGCTGAAGGTTCCATCGGAGTATCAAATGTTGAAATCAAGGCAATCCCTGAAGTCATCAAAGACAAAGAGGGAGCAGTTCTCACATGACTTCTTTAACTATAAGGAGAAATATAGGCTCTAGGAGGGGTTGATGATCGAGCTGGGAGAGGTTAGGCTCGAGCTGGACAACTTGATGGATGAGAATAAGAAACTCAAGGATAAAAAGGTTAAGTTAGATGAGGTTGTCGAGGAAAACAAGCGCCTCCATTTGATAGTGGTGGATCTAGAAAGCCTGATCGCCCCCGTCGAGGAAGCGAGTAAGGAGTACAAGGCTTTGAGGAGTCAAGGTGATTTTATTGCTCAGATCAGGCAGCTTGAGAGCGATTGCATGGACACTCTTCAGTTGGGTTTTGATAACGTTGTCGAGCTGCTGAAGATCATCAACCAAGGGTTGGTGACCGAGAGGACCGCTTTCAACTATGATGTGGTTGATGGGGAGATTGTTTGTCTGGTCGTTGACTCACCCGGTGAAGAAGAGGAAGGGGAGAGGATGATGAGTAGGTCTAGCCTGCGAACCATGGTTATTTTTTCAGCCCGTGTACCATTGTTTGTTTTGTTGGCCTGCGTGCCATTTTGTACTTAGGCACAGCCCCTCCCCTGTTTGCAATTTTGTTTCGGCCTGTTTTGTTAGATTGTTTGAAATGAAAGAAAATGTATTTTCCAAGTTCTTTTTTTTAAGTTAATTTCATGTGAACTTGTTGTTGCTCGACTTAATGGACTCATCAGTTTAGGGAACCAACAAGGTGGCGGGTTTTACGTATGCGGATAAATGAGATGAGAGTCGCGATCAAGGTCCTAACCTCATGGCTTGGACTTTCCCATCGCGAGTTGGGCGCCCTTCCAACGTGGTACTATGATATGGAAGTTCGTTTGAAGTATCCTCTGTCGAGGAAGGTCGTGCCCGTTTTTCTAGATTGTAGGCCCTCCTTTTGATTGAAATGGAGAATCATGGAAGTACCTTCCATGCTTTCATGGTCGCGCTGTTATCTAGCTATAATATTGCTTAAGATTTTCATCATTCCAGGGTCGAGCAACTTCTTCTCCTTTTAGGTCTTTGAGGTAGTATGCTCTATTGTCCGTCTCGTCTCGGACTCGATACATGCCTTCCCAGTTCGCGACATCTCGCAGATTCTTCTGATTCCTCCAGAGGATGAGGTTGTCGACTTGAAATTATCTTTTAATGACTCTTGCGTCTTGGAATAGAGCCACCTTTGTTTTCAGGGATGCTTCCCCAAGAGCCACCTCAGACCGTATTTCTTCGACAAGGTCGAGCTCCACTCATAGGGCTTCTTCGTTCATCTCCTCGTCAAGAGGTGCTTCCGTTCTTCTTGAGGGCTCTCAAATTTATACTAGGATGGCCGCCTCAGTTCTTTAGGTTAGCTGGAATGGGGTCTCCCTGATCATTGAATGCAGAGTCGTGCGATAGGCCCAAAGTACACTTTGTAACTCCTTGACCCAAGCTTTTTTCGCTTCGCCTAGCTGCGCTTTAGGCCTTGTAACATTACCTTGTTGATTGCCTCTGCCTGGCCATTAGTTTGGGGATGTTTGGCGGACGTGAAATGTTTCTTTGTGCCCATATTAGCAACGTAATCTTGGAAACTTATGTCCATGAACTGCGTCCCGTTGTCGGTGACGAGGACCTGGGGTATGCCGAAGTGGGCTAGGATGTTTCTTTTGAAGAAACGAAGTATATTTTGCATTGTGATTTTAGTGAGGGCTTCGGCCTCGATCCACTTTATGAAGTAGTCGACACCAACGGTAAGATATTTATTTTGATAGAATCCAGTCACGAAGGGCCCGAGGATATCCATCCCCCTCCAAGTGAAAGGCCACGGGGAGGACAGGGTCTTAAGCTCATTAGGGGGAGCTAGATGCATATCCCCGTGTCTCTGGCACCTGTCGTATCTCTTGACGTAATCTTTTAAGTCATGTTGCATCATCGGCCAGTAGTAACCTGGTCGGAGTTCTTTTCGTGCTAGGGATTTCCCTATGAGATGTTGAGTGTTAATTCCTCCGTGGATTTCTCCCAGGATGTCAGAGGACCTTTTCTTTCTCGACGCATTTGAGTAGAGGTATGGATAATCCTCGTCGATAGATTTTTCCTTCGATGAGGACGTAGGAGCATGCCTTTCTCTTGGTCATGGAAGCTTCTTTTGGGTCGGCAGTTCGTCCTTCGTGAGGTAATTGTAAATGGCAGTTATCCAATAATGGGCATCGCTGATAGTGTTCACGTCGAGTGGTGAGGATGGTTTCTCGATGCTTGCTTGCGGGAGGATTTCTTGGATCACTAATTTGTTTCTGCCCTTTTTCTGTGTGCTTGCCAGTTTGGACAAGAAGTCTGCTCGAGTGATGTGCTCGCGTGGGACGTGTTGGACTTCCCATGAGTCAAACTTTTATAATATTGCTTTGATGAGGGCTAAGTACTTGATGAGATTTTCATTCTTGTCCTGATACTCTCCTCGTACCTGGGATGCTACGAGCTGAGAGTCGATGGAGATTTCTACTTCTTTTGCCCCTAGGTCTTCGGCCAGTCATAGACCTTCCAGGAATGCTTTGTATTCTGCCCAGTTGTTTGAAGTAGGGAAGGCCAAAGCTAGTGATAACTCAATCAAGATGCCATCTTCGTTTTCGAGGATGATTCCTACCCCGCTCCCTGTCGAGCTGGAGGAATCGTCCACGAAGATCGTCCATTTGTGGGTGTCGTTAGTGGGGTTGGGTAATATGTCATCTCGAGGACAAAGTCGGCTAGGACCTGTGCCTTTAAGGATTTCCTACTTTTGTATTGGATGTCGAACTTTGA
This sequence comes from Lathyrus aphaca, assembly GCA_963966055.1. Classification (NCBI taxonomy): domain Eukaryota; kingdom Viridiplantae; phylum Streptophyta; class Magnoliopsida; order Fabales; family Fabaceae; genus Lathyrus; species Lathyrus aphaca. The sequence goes on from OZ014521.1 coordinate 308,678,679, forward strand.
CAGTTACAAGGTGACATTCCAAGGATTTTAATCCTAGTACAAACGTGAAAGTGGCGCGGAAAAGGTATAGTCGCCAGCCAGACATTTTCATCCCGAAGGAATGGGAAAGGTAATGTTGCACAAACCGGAAAAGAAAGGAAAGAACAAGGTCTTGTGAACCAAAGAGATTGGGTTAGGGAGTCAGTTACGAACTGGGAAGGTATTAGCACCCCAGATCATCTACCCTACCCGACGGGATCTACACTTGCTTGAATTGTTTCAAAGGCTGAGGGTGAACTGCTGCTGAATTGAAACTGCTACTGGAAATGGAAAAGAGAACGAAAAAGTATAGGAAAAATGTAGGTAAAATAAAGAATGTGCTCGAATGGGCCCTATCCCCACTGCCTACGTATTTCATGGGAAATGAGAATCAGAGTCAACGTAGCTCCCCTAAATAGGGAGGAAATTTGTTTGTTTTTGTTTTTTATGACTGAACTGCTTATGCATATACTCAGGGGTTGCAGGCTCTTCTGGTACGAGTGCATTTACCGTCTTGTACAGAGAAATGTCAAAGCGAGTTCTTTCGTTAAGAGTGAGGATATGAGAAGAGAATTCCCGAAGGAAAGCTATTTATTATTGGTTTGTAGCTTTTCGAAGATTTTATTGAATTAGGCATAGGAGAATGTATTCATATCTTATTCAAAGGAGTGTGTACTTCTTACATCACTCCAAGATAAGGTGGATAAGAAGTACGCCTAGGTATGGAGGAAATCCCCAAATCTAGTTCCAAAGATTAAGGCCTAAACACATTACCCTAATTTTGTTTATTAATTGTTTTTTGTAGTTTTGATGAAGAAATGTTTTTTAGGTGTTGTTTGTGAAGCATCCTCATGCTAAGACTTATTCATCATGATAGATACCCTACACCTCATCCCCATATGGAATGTGTGGAAGTATCCCATGGAAAAGTACCTTGGCACACGAGAAAGCTCAACCTTTACTAGGTGTTTTGAGTTGTTTTGAGATGAGAGGAGAAGACTCAAGTTGAAAAAGGGAAAACACTAAGGGAAACTAAGACTCACCCTAGGTTATTATGTTCCATGGAGATCATATAGTTAATGAGGTTTTCTAATCCTAAGAAGAAGGGAAAAAAGCAAATTCTAACTCCCTTCAAAGGTTGAACATGAGATTAGAACTCAAAGGGATGAAGAAAATGAAATGTCAAAGAAGCATAACATGCTTATCGCAATCACACAAGAGAAAGCTTTTAAAAGAGTAAGGAAGGAGGTAGAATGTGAATGCACATCTACATTCTCCATACATACCATTAACACCTAAAATGGTTAGTAACTCATGATTTATGAAATAAAAAATGATAAAGAAGAAGACAATTAAGTGCCAAACACCTCCTAAAATGATTATGGTCTAAACTAGACTCAAACCTAAGCCTAAGGGTACCTAAAGGCTAAGCAAAAACCTAAAGTCAGCAGCTACTGTAGACACCCTAAATTTGCCCTCTGATTTTCTTTCTTCGCCTGTCTTTCATTTGCATTTTCATTTGGTCATTAACATTTAGAATGCATACCATTTGCATAGTCTCCTGAGACATGGGATCACATTTTCTAAAGAATTAGGGTTTCACGTCCTTATTTGTTCATTATCAAGGAATTCAAGGTTTCAGCTATGCAGCCATCAAGGGTATCATCCTCATATTGCTTTTGTCACTGAATTAAGGTTTATTTCTCTTATTAAGTGGTATTCGAGGGTTTCACGTTTGAAGATTATATATTGACTTATTTGGCAATGAAGTGTGAATTATGGGTCTCTTCTTCACCAAGTTACAAGGCTTTTCTTCTTTCTCAATATCTCAATAGCTTTGGATTCGGTTCAAGGGCGATTGTTCATTCACGATCCATTTCAGATGCATGTTTGACCTAATCTTGGTCAAACTATCAAGAGGTTTCTTCGAGTGCAGGTTGCTTATGTCAATGGTTGACTTTTTAGGCAATGTGTATCCAAGGTTGTGGCGTGCAATTCTCCAGGTTATCAAGTGTCAGTTCGTGTGAGGTTTGGTTCAGAAAATCGGGTTTATCAAGGTCATCGCAGGTTCAGTTGTGTTCATCTGTGAATTTATTTTGCCAGAGTTTCTTTTAGACAGATTCATAGTAATTTAGAGATTAATTGGTCAGAACTTCAAATGGTGATTTAGAGGGTTGTTGTTTCAATTGCGAGTTGTTCTGTGGCAGTCGTGCTTATTTCATCTGAGGCGTGTGGGAGTGGGTATAAATTTGGTGTTGGATTAAACTCAAGTGTATTGTGCACCAGTGGCCTTTGATTTAGTTCATGTCTAATTGATACAGACTCGTAATTTCCATCATTTCCTAACCACCTTTTTATATCCTTTCACAATGATTTCACCATGTCCATATTTTCGATTATCCGAATATCCATTTTAAGCCTCTTTCTCATTACCCATCATAAATTCATTTTTCGATTTAATTCATAATCTAATTCATATCCATTTTTTTTACAATATCCATTGTCCATGTTTCTAACCAATTTTCTATCTGTATCCGTTTGTTAATAAAGTCCATTAGACCTTTTTTTTTCTTTCCATCATCATTCGAATCCATTTCTTTTACTAAATCCAATTTCTTTTCATTCATCCTTTAAATTTATTTAATATCCATTATTCTCTTAAATTCGCATCCATTTTTAGACCGATTAATTTAATTCATCCATAATCCACTTTTATTATTATCCATTTCTCCATAAAAATCAACTTTTACAAGAAATATTTGTCTTTGCAAAGTCACACATTTCCACAAGCCCATGTCACCTTTTGTATGTGTATATGCTAAGGCCCATTAAGAAAATCTTGAGTTGACCTAGTATAAAGGGAAAAGACCCTAATCCCAAGAGGGCAGCAACCGCAATTTTTTCCTCAGCTCACACCAAAAGAATTTCCAGCACACTCACGCACTCCAGCACTCAATTTCATCATTCCCAGCACTCCATATTTTTCGCACAACCTCCACAACAATCCTGTAAACTTTCATTCCATTGAAAAACAAAACAGAAAACTCTCAACTCTCTTCCATTCAGCCCACACAAATCAACCTCAACAACTTCAATTAACACCCATCTTCTTCCTTCAAGTTCATACAAAAAACTACTGCAGCAACTCACATTCATTCTCCTTCATCAACCTCAAAACAAAATCTCAACAATCTTAACTCACCTCAACCCAATCCTCACAAACATCCGTTCAACACTCATTATTATTCCTTCAAACTTCTTCAAAAAAAAACAATCAACAACCAGAACCAAACTCAATCTTCATTAACAATAATCCTCATCCACCTTCCATTTTCGCACAACAACAACAGCAACACCACCGAACCAACCACAATCGTACTCACTTCAACACAGCCACGCCTTCAAATCTTCCTTCTCAACTCATCACTATTATAGATCTGAAGCAGAAAAAGCAAAGAGAAAAAGAGATTTCGGTTCTGAAATCAAAATGAGAAGGAATGAGCAAGACCTGAGAGAGATACGAAGATTATCAAGGGAGAGAGACCTGAGTTGGAGTCGGCGAGTCCGTTTGCGCATGACGGTGATGACAGGACAAGTTGAAACAGCGAGACCGTGACGAGAAGTCAAACCGAAACAAAGGGAGGCACTATCATGAAACAGATTCGAAGGAGAATGATGGAAAATGTTGACGATGAGTTTCGATCGAAGAAGGGCGAGAGAGTTCATCGGAGAACTTACGGCGGACGTTGTTCTTCCGGAGACTTCGTGGCCTTCATCTTATTTGTGAGAGGCGGTGAAAAGAAGTTAAAGGAGAAAAAGCAAACAGAATCACGAACAGAGAGGGTGAATCAAGATCTCCGTGAGTGAGAGAGGTCCGCAGCGGAGGGAGCCATCGCTGGCATGATTTGTGATTTTTTTTTCGAGAAGCAGAAGAACAAGGCATGGGATCCGATTGTGGGGAACCCTTTTCTATTTGTTCTTTTTGATATTTATTTTATTTTTGAGGTTTAATTTTATTGAACTTTGTTTTAGTGTAGACCATAGCATTGGATTGGGCTTATAGCCATTGGATCATCGTTTTGATTTCTGCTGCCAGCACCATAAATCCAGCGCCATCCCCTCATCTTTTGTTATTTTTTTTTATCAGATTATTAACATTTTCTGTTATAATTTTTATTTGCTAGAATTTTTATTAATCTATAATTTTATTATTTTCGTTTAAATTCAGTTGTTAATTTTAATATAACTTTGTTTAATTTTGATTAATTTTGTTTAGCTAAATAGAATTTTGTTTGATTTTGGTTCTAGTTTAGTTTGATGTTTTGTAGGTCCATTGCTTAATTTCGATGATGGAGATATTTCCGGATGATGACCTTGATGTTAATTGTTCGTGGAATTCTTGATGCAAGTTGTGATGCCTAGTCAATTATTATTGGGATTGAGATCTTCGGATGCAAATTGCACCTAAGCTTTGATATCGTGCGGACTAATCTCTTGGTTCTAATTCTGTTTCTTTTTGTTGGTCGTTTTGGATGCGAATGCTTATACTTGATGCCCTGATAATTAACAATTGCGCTTGACTGTGGGATCTGTTCTGGGCTTGATATTTCTTCTTGAGTTTCTTTTGCACGTATTAAAGAGGCAACGGACCTTCTCCGTTAGGTAACACTGAGGCCTGATTTTGCTTATTGCATGCTGCTGCATCTGGAAGTCCTACTGGTGTAGGCTTTGTTTGTGCATTATTCATCTCATCTCCATTTCGCATTCTCATCTCCTTATCTTATTTCTATTTTATCCAATTCATCTTCTTTCTCATCCTATCTTATTCCTCATCTTTTTCTCTTCTTTCTGACTTGAGGTGTGCTTGGGCCACCATGGTGCTTCTCCTTTCATCTTCTTCTTTTCTTTTCTTTCATTAGGATAGTAGACCACACTAACCTAGGACCATCCGAGCATGTGAATATTGATTAGTCCCCCACTTATCTTTTACATTTGTGTCTCTTTGATACTTCTCTTCTCACCTCATAATCAGGGACTAAACCCTAAAGGCTTTAAGGCTTGGTGATTAAGCTTATGCATGCATCCTTCTATTAGGATGGAGTGTATAACTTTAATCCTAAGTGTTAAACCCTTCATGTGTTTAAATCTCTTAATCAATTCACTTAATAACCATCAAGACATCACACTTGTAACTTGGGCCTTGCATTAGGGTTCTAATTCTTCCTTAATTGGTTAAGAAGGACTAACCCTAGTGTTAATGGACAAGTCCCCCTCAAGTTGTCTTACAAACCCTAAAAATCACTTCATCATCATATCATTAACTAAAATCCACTTAATAAATGCTTTGTTTTGTCATGAGTTTAATCCCTAATCATGGATTAAGTTGAGGAGCTTTCCTCAGCTTAAACACTCTCATCTATTATCCTTCTATTAGGATGGTGTAATGAGTTTGTTTAATCCCTGATTATGGCTTAACCTCATTACTCAACACTAAACAAAAACAACAAAAACATCTAAATAATCACAAGTAGGTTAATGATCTTGATCCTACATCAAAGGTGATTAAGTGTGAGAATCTGACTTCACACTTAAGGTATTTTCATTACCCCTAATCAGAGGGAAGATGTGATGAGTTTACTAACCCATTGGTTTAGGCTTAAGCTCATTAACTTATGACAAACATCCAAAAGCAATAAAAGACTGAAAACACAAAAACAAACAATAATCGTCTCCTCCGGGATTCTTTTCTCATCATCTTCACTCACAAACGAGAACTTGCTTCTTCCGTCTAATGCAAGACAGTTAGCACTCGAGCCAGACGAGTCATACACTTGAGCATGGACAAGTAAGCAGTTCACAAGTCAATTCATCTTTCAGTCTCTTTGGGTCGAACTACGGTGTTCTGACTTCCTCATTGCACGAGAGGATACGTAGGCATAACTTAACAGTTATCGAACAAAAGTCTCTGTATATTCCCCCTCCTCCTAGTCTCATTCTTTTTAGCCTCATGATCTTGAGCATTTCATTCTTGTTCTCACACTGACACTTCACTTATACACTTCACTTCTCTTACACTGACACCTGTACATCCTTTTCCATCTCTTTATACACAGATTGCACTGACACTACCCCTTTAAAACACAAATATTTTAAGCGTGGATCCCGTCGAGTACGGCGGACAATCTGGGTGCTAATACCTTCCCAGGTTGTAACCAACCCCCTTTCTCAGTCTCTCTGGTTCGCAACCGTCTTATCCATTCTTTTTCTAGGTCTATGCAGCATTGCCTTTCCTCCGGGATAAAAATGCCTAGCTGGCGACTCTTTCCATCTCCAGTGAGTTCACTGCTGTGTGTTCTCATTGTCCCTCTCGCCGACCGTTCGCGTTTGTACCTTTATCTGGGCCAGTCCCATTTATCGGGAGCGACAGCTTGGCGACTCTGCTGGGGAATCCTTATACTGTAACCAGGGCTTCTGGTTCTTTTTGTGGGTTCCTCCTAGCGCTTGTTTGATTTGTGTTTACTGGGGTGTTATGTGCTATTTGTGTTTGTATATTTATTTTGTTTATTGCTTTATGTACAGTTGTTTTATTGCTTTCTTTATAGCTTTATATACATCATACTGTCATACTGTGTTTGGCTGGATCTGGTTTTGTCTTGGTGGGTGGGGTTCTACTGAGAGTTAAGGTCCTATACCTGGGACCTGAGTGACACCTAGGCTAGAGTGGTTCATGTTCTTTCCCATTCCATTTCGGTCTGGTGCGGGAATATGAAACACGGTTCAGATGTGGGTTTCTTCTTGAGAACTCTGTGCTACAGATTTCCTGTAGTGCTAGGGCTATCTGGGAAGCCTGCTAAGTCTGAATGACCTTTATTATGACCTTCAGAAACTGAGGAGAATTAGAGGAGGATCTCTTATGGTTATTGTAAACACTGTACCTCCGGGTTAGAAGTGTTTACACTTCTCATAACTGATCCAAGTCTGAGGATCCTTGTTTTAGAACACTACCTGTGAGGGGGTTGGGCTGTTTACAGGTTTGCAGGAACCCTTTGACCTCAACATACCCTCATTACCAGTACAATTGTTTGATCCGGTCACTATGATCCTGAAGTTATTGACCTCTGGTTTTCAGTTACTATTTTGGGTTACTATACAGAGATCTTGTGGTTACAGACACTTGATTCTTGGCAGTATTCCAGATTCCAGGCAGTTTCTAGCTGTGATCCCATGTCTTTGCATCTTTTGCATCATCATATTGCATTTTGCATTTGCATCTGCATTGCATTTTCCTCCTCCAGAGAGCTCATCCTTCCTCTTTTGTCCATGACCAGCCAGTTGATTTCCCGGTACTCAGTTTGAACAAGTGTTAACTGTTGGAAGACGACAGTGTTTGAAGGAAGATTGAGCAGTGTCAAGAGGTAAAGGGTCAGATTGGAAGCCGTCAGTAGCTATGTCAGAGAACAACCGTCAGAATGTTGAGTTTCCACCTGGTTTCACTTCAATGACCAATCCTTTGTATGGTCTTTCTCCTGATGATGATTTTCTGCAAGTGAACTACCTTACTCAAGCTCAGCCTGTACAGACCCCGATCGTGAATCAGAGTGTACCTGAACCATCTGTTGTTCGAGGTGGACCTTCATCTTCTTCTGATTCTACGAATTATCAGAGTTTTGCCTTCCCTATGCCAGACTTCCAAGGGGCAATCCCTCTTGTGAAAACCAAGGATCCACGAGCTATTGATCCTACTGAAAGGTTTCGTGTGTTGGAGGAGCAACTCAAAGCCTTATCGGATCCTGATGCCTTTGGTTTTGATGCTCTAGACATGTGTTTGGTGCCTGGTCTTGTCATTCCTCCAGATTTCAAGACTCCGAAGTTCGAGAAGTACACTGGTGTCAGTTGCCCGAAGCGTCATTTGGTGATGTTCTGTAGAAAAATGACTTCTTATGCCTGCAATGATAAGTTGATGATTCACTGTTTTCAGGACAGTTTAAGTGGGGCATCTTTAAGTTGGTACATGGATTTGGAAAGCAGTCATATCCGATCTTGGGATGATTTATCCAGAGCTTTCGTAAAGCAATACCAGTACAATATGGACGTGGCGCCCAATCGCACGCACTTGCAGAGCCTATCCCAGAGGAGTGGTGAATCTTTTAGAGAATATGCACAGCGGTGGAGAGAATTGGTAGCCCAAGTGCAACCACCACTTTCAGACAGAGAATTAATTGACCTATTCGTGGGAACCTTGCAGGGTCCATACTTGGAAAGAATGAGTAGCATTGGGATGACAAGCTTCTCTGATTTGATGATAGTTGGAGTACGCATTGAGAGCCTGCTCAAAAGTGGAAAGATCCAGGACTTTTCAAATATCCCAGCTGTCGCGGTGAGAATCGGATACCAAGCTATTAAGTGAGCTTGAATCGCAAAACATTTAATGTTCACCACCGACTTTAATTTAATCCAAAAGGAAAAGGGAAAAAGATCGTAAAAACCCTAAATGAGGAGAAACTAGGTTCGGGGGTTGATTATACCTAGGGAAGGTGTTAGCATCCTAAGCATCCGCAGTATCCTACGGGAACCTCTTGTTAATATTTGTAATTTTGTTGTTTATTGCTTGCTAAAATTATGGGAACCTAAGGTTTTTATTTCTAATGGTGCTCGCACAACATCGCATCGATGCCTACGTATCGGGTGTAGAATCAGAGCACTCGTAGTTCTCCTAAGGATTGACGAACACTTGGTTACGCTCAAGGTTCGCGGGGGAAGGCAAGTGTTATGGCAAACACTCACGTGACTTTAAGAAAGTCACAAAAAGTTGTAAAAATAAAACACTAAGGACCTAATGGCTAAGGACCTAAGGATGAGGGACCTAATTGCTAAGGTCAAAATGGAACTAGGGATTGCTAAACTTCCTATGACATTGAGTCAACTGCAGGAGTCTTTCCCTTTTGGATTGAAAAGCATAAACGAAAGTAAGTAAATGAGGGGTGCAAGCTCCTAAGTCTAGGCAAAGGTTGCTACTTGCAAAAATAAATGACAGCAAATAAAGTAAGTGGAAATGCGAGGTACAAGGCTTAGTAACCAGGCTATGGCTCGATACATGGATCGAGAATGCTGGGGTGAAAGACAAGCGTGATGCATCAATTTGTTTAAGTTAGAAAGCCGTGCAGTGTAAGGAACTGTGCAGATGGCGATCGTAAACGACCGACTTACGTGTGTGAGTGTAGTGAAGTGAATTTGGCGTTGGACCAAAGAATTTATTATTTTGAAATGAAATTAAAAGGTGTAAGACGCGAGAAATAAATGATAATAAATAATAAAGTGAAATAAATTGAAAATAGAATGAAATGGATTAAATAAATTAAATAGGAAAAATAATGAATTAAATGGAATAAGAAATAAATGAATATATGAAATAGAAATAAAATGCAATGGCCTCATAGGGGTCACGATTAATCGGAAACGATTTATTGTGACCTTCGTCATATCATCGGCCCCTAAAATAAAAATGATTCACTACTAATTTTTAAGGCATTTTCTTAAGGGAAAACAATTACTAATAAAGAAACTGAAAATTAAAACTTATAAGAATTAATATATATAAAAAGAAAAACAAATTCTAACTAATCACAAAACAAATAAAAAAATTTAAAAACAGAAAAGAATATAAAATAGAGGGGGTTGGCGCTGGGAACTAGTGTGGGGGGTTACTTGTCATCCATGTGAATCCCAATCACCATTTCTTTTAAAAAATAAAAGATTAATAAACAAAACAAAATATAAAAAAAAAAGGTTTATGAAAGGGGAAATTCAGAAAAAACATAAAAGAAAACAGGGAAAGCAAATCAAGTCCCCTTCTCTTTCAACGCAAACACGGAAGCGGAAATACCCACCCTCACGGTGCAGCATCTCACACTCAGGCCTCAACTCCATCAACCCGCAGCGGTTTTTCGTGTTCTCTCTCTCAATCGCATATGTCTTTCTCTCAATCGCTCAATCCGTCTCTCAATCGCAACGTTTCTCACTCACTCTCGCTCACAATCGCGGCGGATTTCCTCCTCAACTCTCAGTCTCTCTCTCTCCCGATTGCTCTTACGAACCAAAACAAAGCCTTATCCCTCACTCAGGCCTCTCTCACGCGACGCTCTCTCTCTCGGTCCGCCTCTCAACTTCTCAAGACCCACTCTCACTCTCGCGAATCCCTCATATCTCTCTGGTCTCGTCTCAGGCTCTATTCAAATCGTCAAAAAAGGGTGGCGGTGATAGTGGGGTTCTGGATTTTGGGGATTTCGTGAAGGCCGGTGTTAGGTTGCGGTGGATTTTACGGTGTTTTGTTTTCAGGTGATTGTTTGAGGTTCGGTTTGCAGTGATGGTGGGTTTTTTTGTTGATGGTTCAAGCCTTTGTCGAAACAGGGCAGTTTCGGTTCAAGGTCGAAGGACGGTTCTAGGTTGTGGGTATTTTGTGTTGTTTTATTGAAAATGAGGGTTACGGTTTTGTGAACGGCAAAAGGGTGGTTTCGCGTTGTGATGAGGATTCGCGGAGGGGTTCTATTTCAAGTTTCATGGCTTCCATAAAGTCAAGCTTTCTTTGCAGATTTGGCCCTGTGAGAGATTTTAGGCATTTTAAGTATTGTTCAGTGCTAGTATCTAAATGCCCCGTATCTTCAGATGCAATTTTACAATCACTTTGGCTGCTATAGTCAACATGCTGGTCCAAGAAATCAAGTGTGTCACTTTCCATGTGGGTAAGATTTTCAGTAACTGGTTGCGCAAGTGGGTGAGAAAGAGTCAGGTTGGTTCAGTGTTGAAGTTGTTGTTAATTGAGGTAAAAGGGGGTTAACGGTGGAGAGTGGTTCCGTTTGGCGATGGATGGGAGGTAATGGCCGGCAGTTTTTTTTGTGTTGTTGAGTGAGGAAAAAATATTTTTGTTGAAGAATGTTTCTGTTTTCCTTTTTTACAGGTTTATGTTGTTGGAACTGAAAGTGGTTATGGAGGATTCTAGGTTTCTCACTCTCAATGCTAGCTGTGTTCGAGGAGTTTAGGAGGTTTTGGTTTGAGTGGAGGTGAGTCATGGTTGATGGAAAACAAGGTGACGACAAAGGTTTATGGCAGTGAGAAGGAGGATGGAAAACAGTGGAGATTGAAGGGAAATTTGTGCAAGTTTTTTTTTTGTTGTTTCTGTTTGGTGAGAGAGGATTCCTCTTTCGTTGATAGGTTTGATGTTGTTTTTTTTATCAAGAGAGATCTGAGGTTGTAGAATGGTTTTATGGAGAGAGATTCAGAGGATGAATGGTGGTTTAATGATTTGGTTCAGATATTGGGTGATGGTCGATGAGGTAGAATGCTTGATGGAGTTTATGGTGATGAAGGAGGGTTGTTTGAGTTAAAAAACGATTCTGGATTTAAGTTTACAGTTTTTTCGAGTCCTGTTTTTTGCATCCGTCCAGGTTCAGAAAGGTGAGTTTTTGTGTCTTCAATGTGTGTCTCTGTGTTGTAAATACAAGGTGTTTGGCTTATTATTGAGATTGATTTTTTCAGGTTTGATTAAAGGATAAAAATGATGAACAAAAGTGTGTTTATTAGCGGTGAAGGGTGCTTTGTAACTGTATACAAGTTTATGATGAAGTTTTTGATTTTGATTTGATTTTTTTGAAGTTTTGATTATAAAGTTGTTTTGTGAATGCAGGTTGAAAATAAAGCTAAGAAGGAAATTAATTATGGACAAATGCTGGAAAAAAAGTGAAGGGAAAAAAAAGAGAAAGATTACCGCCCGAATGTTATCGGGGTGAAGATCCACAAGTGGTGAGCCTCTACTCCTCTGAACTTTCTTATTTTCTCCCTTTCTTCCTCTTCTTTTTTTGAGATTTTTTTTGAAGTTGGGGCTGTCCTTTGATGTAACAGTATTGCTTTTTAGAGCTGAATTTGAGTTTGTATATGGTATATTTTGTGACTGTAACAGGTTTTTTTATGGCTGTTTTATGTGGTTTTTGAGAGGTGATTTGTAGTGTGTATAGGGCTGGTTTGCAGTGAGTTTGAAGGCTGTTTGTGGTGTGGTAGTGCTGCTGATTTTTTGTGTTGTTTGCAATATAACAGTGTTGCTTTTTGTATCTGTTTGGGACTGTTATGAGGGGTATTTGATGCTGATTTTTTTGGTTGCTTGTAGGTGAAGGATGTCTTGAGAGAGGGAACCAATGCTGAATTTTGCAGCTGTGGATGGAGTAGTGGAGCAGGAAAATGCAGCTGTTGGTGGCTGCATGCTGATTTGGGGCAGATTTGGAGCTGTTGCATTTTGTAGTCTTGTGCTGAATTTTTTTGTAGCATTTTTCTTGTAATTTTCTATGTAATTGTAACAAAATAATATGCTTGGAATAAAATGAAAAAATTGATTATTTACTATGGCTATGATTTATACTTGGCACTTAATATTGGAAATGAAAGTTCTAAATTAGAATCTAAATATAATACTTAAATTAGAAATGAAATGAAAAAGAATTAAATTTAAAATTGAAAATAACTTATAAACTTAAATAAAAAACTTAGAATTAAAATTAATTATAAGAAAAGAAATTGGAATTAAATTAAAAATGAAATCTTAAAAGAAAAGTAAATTAAAAATAACTTAGAAATTGAAATTAAATTAGAATAAACTAAAAATAAATTGAAAATTGAAATTAGATTAGAAATAGAAACTTGAAAATGAGTTGAAAAAGATAAAAAATAAAATTGGAAATTAAGAGTAAATTAGAAAAATGGAGATTAGAGAAAAAAAAAATGAATTAAGGAAAAAAGTTAAAATTACGTTAAGAAGTAAAACTTGAAAATTGAAAATAGAAATAAAATTACATTTGAAAACTTAAAATTGGGAATAAGATTATATTATTTTTTTTAATCAAACTTTGAGGATAGAAATTAAAAATTAAGTTTTAAAAGTTAGAAAATAATTAAAAGTTGGAAATGAGGAATAGAAATTAGATTTAGGATGGAAGCTTAGAAATGAAAAGAAATTAAGAATCAAAAATATAAATAGCTAGAAAATGAGAAAAACAACGGAAAAAATAAATCGGGAAAAATCCCTGCTAAATGCGATAAATGTATGATTATGATGCGAGCGATTAGGGGTAAAATTTGGGGTGTGACAGTTGCCCCTATTTAAATAACTTTACCAGATGGCGTGAATGACGATAGGCACTCATGAAATCATGGTGAAAGGTATTTAAATACGGAAATAACCGAAAATTTTGCCCCTAAGTGCAATGTTATGCTGGACTACAAACTATCTAACTCTGCAACTCTTATGCAATGAAATGATGATTATGGTATGAATGATGAGAATGAGAATGTCGACGACCACAAGCCAAGACTCACTGGGGATGACAAACACTGGGGATAAATAACCGAAAACGGGAAATATTCAAAGTGATAAATCAACAGGTTCAAGTGTAACTGTTGACACTAAGAATAACAAAAGACGGGAACAAGAGGAAATCCAAATCGTTGGATCAAACGAACACAGACAAAACAAAATACAATTCAAAGTGACTGCACAGCGACTCGATGCGACCAACTGACACTAAGAATAAAAATGACAAAGGAATAGATCGAAATGGTTGACCAATGGCTCTATGCGACCAAATGACTTTGAGAAATAAAAGGCAACAACAACATATTCAAAGTGAATGCGCAGCGGCACGATGCGACCAACTGACACTAAGAATACAACAAAATAAACAGTCAAAGGGAAAGTGCAGCGGCTCGATGCGACCAACTATCACTGGAAATGATAAACATAATATTCAAAGTGAATGCGCAGCGGCTCGATGCGACCAACTGACACTAAGAATAACAAAAGGCTTATTCAAGGTGAATGCGCAGCGGCTCGATGCGACCAACTGACACCAAGAATAACAAAATAAATATTCAAAAAAACGTGCAGTGGCTCCATGCGACCGGTTAGCATTGGAAATGATAAACATAATATTCAAAGTGAATGCGCAGCGGCCCGATGCGACCAACTGACACTAAGAATAACAAAAGGCCTATTCAAGGTGAATGCGCAGCGGCTCGATGCGACCAACTGACACCAAGAATAGCAATAGGACTCAAAAATCAAAGAGAATGTGCAGTGGATCGATGCGACCAACTGTCACTGGAAATGATAAACATAATATTCGAAGTGAATGCGCAGCGGCCCGATGCGACCAACTGACACTAAGAATACAACAATTAGGTCATCCTAAAAGAATATGCAGTGGCTCAATGCGACCAACTGTCACGGGAAATAGGAATGGCACAAAATTCAAGGTGAATGCGCAGCGGCTCGATGCGACCAACTGACACCAATGAATAACAACAAAAATAAACGTTCAAAAGGAAAAGTGCAGCGGCTCGATGCGACCAACCGTCACTGAGAATAATCAACAAAAATAAACATTCAAAGTGAATGCACAGCGACTCGATGCGACCAACTGTCACTGAGAATAATCAACAAAAATAAACATTCAAAGTGAATGCCCAGTGGCTCGATGCGACCAACTGTCACTGAGAATAATCAACAAAAATAAACATTCAAAGTGAATGCCCAGTGGCTCGATGCGACCAACTGGCACTGGGAATGACAACAAGCTCATTCAAGGTGAATGCGCAGCGGCTCAATGCGACCAACTGACACCAAGAATACAACAAAATAAACGAAATGGAAGCGCCATAGGTTCGAAACCTATTGACACTACAAAAGAAAGCCAAGATACACTCAAAGTGAATGCGCAACAAGTTGAAAAAACCGGTTGACACTAAGAATGATAAAAACAAAGTAGTCAAATTATTCAAAATGGTAAATTAGCAGGTTCGAATGTAACTGCCAACACTGAGGATAGGGAAAGAAAATCACAGCGATTTAGTAGTGGCTCTATGCGACCAACTAACATTGGGGATAGAATGGAGATCACCCAAGAATGAATCAACGGCTCTAGGCGACCGGCTAACGCAAAGAAATAACAGCAAAATATGTTGGAGTTTTCAAATAAGATAAAACACCCAACCTCTGGAAATTCCTTCAGGAACCATCAGGAGAAGGGTACAAGTATGTACAAAATCAAATGGACTTGGATTCAAGCAAAAGGTTTCAGGACCTGCTTAACAGACTTTTGCCAATGACAATTGGACTTCAAGGAGACCTGGTGGTCATAAAGACAAAAGCCAAACACAAAGAGAAGTCCACAGGGGACACCAGCAATTACTGGGGACAAAACAAATAGTAAACCACTTCGAGTACCAACAACGATGAATTCTCAAGTCGAACACTAGTGATATCTGGACCTGGAGTTAGACAGACGACGACTGGGGAAAGATAAATGCTAATGTTAAATGCGCATGATTGAGCATGATGCGAATGATCATGATATGCAAATGTTGACTCTAAAGAGACAAAGAGTTTTGACAAGACTCAAAAAGGAGTAGGCTCTCAACACCAATACTCGGATGAGCAATAATGAAAAACACTGGGGAGATGTCTTGGAAATCAAGCTTGGTCCAAAGATCCATCCAAGAGTGTTATCAGTTTTGAACTTCTATGGAGATTTCTGTAGCAATAGTATAAAAGTGTTGTTGCAAACCAGGGCTTCTTGGGGAAACAGAAGATTTTTCCAATTTTTCCAAAGTCAAAAAAACTTAACAGTTTTTCAGTAGGTTTTCAAAAAAGATTTCTTTAAAAAAACTTGTCATTTTCAGAGTTAAATTGTAATCAAGTGATGGCATTTTGCATAACAAAAGAAAATGAGAGGCTGGACAACAAAATTCATAGGCAAAGTTTGTATTTATTCAAGAATGGTAGCTTGCCAATGGCAAAAACTCCATGAGAAATTACAATTTGAAAATGGCAATGGGGAAAGGTCTACATTGAATCCAACGACCACTACGATCCCTAATAACTAAGACTGCCCGACACCTTGCTTCCGACGAGAGCAATTGGATCGATCTTCCAGTATGATTCTTCAGTAATGGTAAGCACCATCTGACACAGTCAAATGCCTTTGTCCCTAACTTTTGCCTGGACCTCCCTTTCGGGTTTTCAATCCACCGGGACGCTCTTTTTTGCCTAAGCCGCCCTTTCGGGTTTTCAACTTAGAGAGCTCTTATTTTTTTCATTTTTATCCCTAACTTTTGCCTGGATCTCCTTCATAGGTTTTGATCCACCGGAATACCCATTTTTTGCATAGGTCGCCATTTCTGGTTTTCGACCTATCGGGTTTTATTTAGGCATAATATTTTTTGACCGCATCAGAATTCACCGGGTGCTTCAACTGTTCACCATCCATAGTTGTAAGGATTAAGGAACCTCCGGAGAATGCCATCTTCACAACATATGGGCCTTCATAGTTAGGACTCCATTTTCCACGCATGTCTTTGTGAACTGGCAAGATTTTCTTGAGTACAAGATCTCCTTCTTTGAATTCTCGAATGCGGACTTTCTTGTCAAATGCTCTCTTGATGCGCTTCTGGTACATCTGGCCATGGCACATGGCGGTCATTCTCTTCTCATCAATGAGGTTCAGCTGATCATATCTGCTCTGGACCCACTCAGCTTCCTCCAGTTTGGTTTCCATCAAGATTCTCAAAGACGGTATCTCTACTTCAATAGGGAGAACTGCATCCATCCCATACACCAGAGAGAAAGGGGTTGCCCCTGTTGAAGTGCGGACTGATGTTCTGTATCTGTGTAAAGCATAGGGTAACATCTCGTGCCAATCTTTGTAAGTCTTTACCATCTTCTGCAGAATCTTTTTGATGTTCTTGTTTGCAGCTTCAACAGCTCCATTCATCTTCGGACGATACGGAGAAGAGTTATGATGTTCAATCTTGAATGTCTCACACAGCTCTTTCATCGTTTTGTTGTTCAAATTGGTCCCATTATCTGTGATGATTCGGCTTGGGATTCCATAGCGGCAGATAATTTGGTTCTTGATGAAACGGGCAACCACTTGCTTTGTTACATTGGCGTAGGAAGCTGCTTCTACCCATTTGGTGAAGTAATCAATTGCGACCAAGATAAACCGATGACCGTTGGAAGCTTTAGGCTCAATTGCCCCCATCATGTCAATGCCCCACATTGAGAAAGGCCAAGGCGATGACAGAACATTTAAAAGTGTTGGAGGTACGTGCACCTTGTCGGCATAAATCTGGCATTTATGACACTTCCTGGCATACTTGAAACAATCTGATTCCATGGTCAACCAGAAGTATCCAGATCTCAAAATCTTCCTGGACATGGCATGTCCATTGGCATGTGTTCCAAACGATCCTTCATGGATTTCCCTGATCAATAAGTCTGCTTCACGTTTGTCCACACATCTGAGCAGAACCATATCATGATTTCTCTTGTAAAGCACATTGTTGCTGAGGAAGAACTTGGACGCCAATCTTCTCAGAGTCTTCTTATCCAGAGTTGTTGCATCAGCTGGGTACTCCTGATTCTGCAAGTAGTTCTTGATGTCGTAGAACCACGGTTTCTCATCAGTTTCCTCTTCGACCAGTAGACAGTAGGCTGGTGCAGTTCTTCGCTCGATTGTAATGAGTGGAGCTTCATTAAGAAATCTGACTTGAAACATAGAGGCCAGCATAGCCAAGGCGTCTGCTATTTGATTCTCTGCCCTTGGAACGTGATGGAAAGTGACTTCATCAAAGTATTTGATCAATTCCACAATATGGGCACGGTATGGGATCAACTTCTCATCACGGGTCTCCCACTCGCCTTTGACTTGGTAGATTACCAAGGCTGAGTCTCCGTATACATCAAGGATCTTGATTCTAGTATCAATTGCAGCTTCGATACCCAAAACACATGCTTCATACTCTGCGATGTTGTTTGTACATTCGAAACATAATCTGGCTGTGAAAGGAGTATAACCACCATCAGGGTTCATCAAGACCACTCCTACACCATGCCCCATGTAGTTAGAGGAACCATCAAACATCATCTTCCAACGAGAACCTGGCTCGGGACCTTCATCTGGATCTGGAACTTTGCAGTCCTTTATCAACATAATATCTTCGTCCGGGAAATCGAATTTCAAAGGTTCATAATCTTCGACAGGATGATCAGCAAGGTATTCAGATAGAACACTGCCTTTGATAGACTTCTGGGTTACATATTGGATGTCGTACTCGGATAACAACATGTGCCAACGGGCGAGCCTTCCGGTCAAAGCAGGCTTCTCAAAGATGTACTTTATTGGATCCATTTTCGAGATCAACAAAGTATTATGACAAATCATGTACTGCCTGAGGCGTCTGGCCGCCCATGCCAAAGCACAACAAGTCTTCTCTAAAAGTGAGTATCTGCTCTCACAATCTGTGAACTTCTTGCTTAAGTAATAAATGGCGTGCTCCTTACGACCAGTTTCGTCTTGTTGGCCTAATACACAACCCATAGATCCCTCGAGCACAGTCAGATACATGAAAAGAGGTTTCCCTGGAGTAGGTGGGACCAAGATAGGAGGTTCCTGTAGATAAACCTTAATCTTCTCAAATGCCAGTTGACAATCAGGACTCCACTCAATTGCTTGATTCTTCCGGAGTAACTTGAATAAAGGATCACAAGTAGCTGTCATGTTGGAGATGAATCTGGAGATGTAGTTCAGTCTTCCGAGGAAACCTCTGACTTGCTTTTCTGTTTTGGGAGCTGGCATTTCTTGAATTGCTCTGACCTTGTCCGGATCTACTTCAATACCTTGCTGACTAACGATAAAACCAAGTAACTTTCCCGATCTGACACCAAAAGTACACTTAGCTGGATTCAGACGCAGTTGGAACTTTCTGAGACGCTCAAATAACTTCAAAAGATGATTCAAATGATCCTCCTCACTCTGTGATTTGGCAATCATATCATCCACATAAACTTCTATCTCTTTATGCATCATATCATGGAATAGGGTGACCATTGCCCTCTGATAGGTGGCTCCTGCATTCCTGAGACCAAATGGCATAACCTTGTAACAATAAGTGCCCCATGGTGTGATGAATGTAGTCTTTTCCATATCGTCAGGATCCATCTTGATCTGGTTGTATCCTGAAAACCCATCCATGAAGGAGAAAACAACAAACTTAGCAGTGTTGTCAACCAAAGTATCAATATGCGGGAGAGGGAAATCGTCTTTCGGACTGGCTTTGTTCAAATCCCTATAGTCCACACACATTCTGACTTTGCCATCTTTTTTAGGGACTGGCACAATATTAGCTACCCACTCCGGGTACTTCGCAACTGCAAGGAACCCAACATCAAATTGCCTTTTGACCTCTTCTCGAATCTTCAGAGCCATGTCTGGTCTTGTTCTTCGAAGCTTTTGCTTTACAGGAAGACAATCTGGTCGAAGAGGTAACTTGTGGACCACTATATCTGTGTCTAATCCGGGCATATCTTGATACGACCATGCAAACACATCTACATACTCTCTGAGAAGCTTGACCAATCTTTCTCTGACATCTGCCCCAAGTGTTGTACCAATCTTGACTTCCTTCATGTCTTCATCAGTGCCAAGATTTATGGTCTCTACCTGCTCCTTATGTGGCTGAAGATCTGTGTGCTCATTCTCAACCAATCTTGCCAGTTCTTCGGGAATGTCACAATCTTCCTCACTTTCATCTTCCGCTTGGTAGATGGGCGAATCAAAGTTAGGAGAGAATGTGGAGTCATTGGATTCAACAGGGTTTTCGTTTATTCTGCATATGATAATGATTGGCTTTTATTAAAAGTGGAAAATAGAGAAATGCAAGAGGAAAAGCTTTTTTTTTTTTATTGGTTTTGAAAAATTGCCATTTTCTTTTAAAAGTGAAAAAAAGAGAGAAAAAACTGTAAATGATCAAAATAAGAGTTTAACCAAAATGCCTTCATTGATAATAACTTTAAAAATGAGAAGGGGCCCTACAAAATACTCCCATAGCCTTGGGCAGGGCTAGGGAACTTGAAAACATTGAAAAAACAACAAATTACTTTGACAATGGAAAAACTCTGGGATCTCGACTGCTTCCCAATTGTCCAAGGCTTCTTCACACTGATACACCAAGTGATTCACATCTTCATCTTCAGAAACTCCATCAATTGCATTGACCTGATAACCAGCGCTGGAAAACACTTCTTGGATGGTCTTCGGACGTCCTTTAACGGAGGTTGACGCTCCTTCCTTCACATGAGTTGGTTTGTAACCCAACCCGCAACGATCTAGCTTCTGCTTGACTTCGATGACATCACCCCAACCTTCATGGCTTCTTTCTTCAATGGTGGAAATGGTACTCTTCAGCGATGCAAAAGATGGGATACCCTTCCCTTTCGGTTCCTCTACTTCCAAAAGGACAGCATTGGCTATCTCAAGAGCTTGGAAAGAAGTTTCCAAAGCATCTTCATCAGCCTCAATATAGCTAAAGGATGAAAGGTTGCTAACCATGAGGTCTTCTTCCCCAGACACAGTCACCAGCTTGTTATTGACCACAAACTTCATCTTTTGATGCAGGGTAGAAGTGACTGCCCCAGCAGCATGGATCCAAGGTCTTCCCAGCAAGCAACTGTAGTTAGGATTGATGTCCATAACCTGGAAAGTGATTTTGAAGACCTGTGGCCCGATCAGGATTGGTAGGTCTACTTCTCCAATGACAGTCCTTCTTGACCCATCAAAGGCTTTTACAATCAGTGCACTGGGCCTCATCTCTGCCCCTTGATAAGATATTTTAGCAAGTGTTCTTTTCGGCAAAACATTCAAAGAAGATCCTGTATCCACAAGAACTCTTGCTAAAGTATCCTCTTGACATTTCACTGATATGTGGAGCGCACGGTTGTGGTCCAAACCCTCCTTTGGAAGATCCTCCATACTGAAACTGAGGTTGTTACACGCAGTGATATTGGCGATGACACCATCAAACTGGTTCACTGTTATATCATGTGTAACATGTGCTTGAGCTAGCAACTTCTGAAGCGCACTTCGATGAGCCGGAGAATGCATAAGAAGTGATAGGATAGATATTTTGGAAGGCGTTTGATGTAGCTGATCAATTACCTTATAATCACTCTTCTTTATGATTCTGAGGAACTCTGCATCCTCTTCTCCCAAGACTACCTCTTTATCCTTGTTGACAACAGCTGGTATGACTTCTTTAGGCGGAGCCGTATTGGCTTGCTGGGTATATACACGACCACTGCGAGTCAAACGACCTGCACCCGCTATATCAGTACTTGCAACTTTTGAACCTTCCTTCTGATTAGCTTTATCAATCTTCTGATGAACTTTCCCTGTATCATACTTCCAAGGAACTGCTTTAGTGTCTCCATGACGGAAAGAGTTACTCCTTTGCTCTAACCTTGGCTCAGGTATATTGAAAATTGGCACCACAGATTCTGGAGTATTGAGGACAGGTTGAACTCCTGAAGATTCAGGCAGGTTGAACACTGACACCCAGGTAGAATTAGATTCCGGCAAGTTGAAAATCGGTTCAATCACTGCTACTTCATTCTTCTTCATATGACTGCTCACTTGCAAGACACCTTCATCAATCAAATCTTGAACATCTTTTAAGACCGATTCACATCCCTTTGGACTATCAACACAACCTTCACAATTTTGATGACAACTCTTTAGTATACCCGCCTCTACTAACTTCGCATGGAAGTCTCTAAGCGGGGTCTTGATCTTGGTGGCATTGAAAATCAAACCTTCTTCGGACTCATCAACAATAGCATTTATAGACCCATGCTTGGGTAAAGGATTATCTTTGACATTCGGACCAGTATTCCCAAATGACAGAATGTTCTTCTCCATCAAATCTTTCACTATGTACTTCAAAGCATAACAACCCTCCAAATCGTGCCCCGGGGCACCTTCATGGAATAAACAGTGAGCATTTGGGTTGTAATTTGGTGGAAGCGGACTTGGTGGAGGACCCAAAGGCCTGGGAGTAACCAAACCCTTCTTCAGCAGTGAAGGATATAACTCAGTATAAGTTATAGGGATTCGAGGATTAGGAGGCCTTCCACCTGGTCTTCTGTTCTGAAAATTGGGATTTGGATGAGGAGCTGGAGTCCTCTGCTGGTAAGCTGAAGCATTGGGTGCTTGTTGATAGCCCGGATTGTTGATCATTGGTTGATAAGGTTGAATCATTGGAGCCGCTTGTTGGTACATCGGTACTGCTTGAGCTGGCCGATACATGGGGACTTGTGGATTAAATGCTGGTTGAACCGCCGCTACATAAGGATGTTGGGCATACTGTTGTTGATGAGCATACTGCTGTTGAGCCATAGGTGAAGGTCTCTGCCAAAGCGGATTCCTTCTTTGACCTGTCATTATGGCGTTCGTCTCACCCTCCTTCTTCTTGTGGAAGTTACTGGTAAATTTCTTAATATTACTTCCACTGCCAGTGCTGGAACTGCCAGATGCACTACTCATCTTTCCACTCTTCAAACCGAGTTCTACCTTGATTCCCACAGCCACTAGATCAGAGAAACTAGCAGTTATGCTCCCCACCATTCTCTCATAGAATTCTGGTCGCACAGTGTCAACAAACCAGTCAGCTAATTCTTTTTCAGTCAATGGGGGCTCTACTTGAGAAGCGGTCCCTCTCCACCTCTGGGCATACTCTTTAAAGGATTCAGACTCTTTCTGAGACATGCTTAGCAATTGCCTCCTATCGGGAGCAAGGTCCATGTTGTATTTGTATTGTTGGATGAAAGCATCTGCCAAGTCTTGGAAACTGCGGATCTTCGACTGGTCAAGCGTCAAATACCATTTGGAGGAGATTCCCTTCAGACTGTCCTGGAAACAGTGGATCATTAACTTATCATTGTCCACCTGAGCAGCCATTCTTCGATAGTACATCAAGAGATGGTTTTTAGGACAAGTTGCACCCTCATACATATCAAAGGTGGGTATCTTGAACTTTGGAGGTATTACCAATCCGGACACCAGACACATCTCTCTGGCAGCAGCACCAAAGATCTGGTCACCTTCAATCGCTCTTAACCTTTTTTCAAGGGTATCAAAATTCTCCTGCACCTTCACATGTTTCTCGTCTCCGTCTTCAGACATATCTGGCGCTTCATACCCTTGATGGTCATTAAAGTACGGTTGAGCACGGGTGTGCACAATGTCTTGTGTAAAATTAGCAACGGCATGATTCTCTTCATTAGTCACAGGAACAGTTTGTTGAGCAGCAAATCCCTGAGGAGGAGGCACAAAACCTTGAAAAGGAAACGCCATACCCTGAGAGGGAGGTGCGAAACTTTGAGAAGCTAAGCCTTGGGACGGAGGGAAGAAACCCTGAGCAGCAAATCCTTGGGAAGGGGGTATAAAACTCTGAGTAGCAAAACCTTGAGAAGGAGGGAAGAAACCCTGAGCAGCAAGTCCTTGGGAAGGAGGAATAAAACTTTGAGTAGCAAACCCTTGTGAAGGAGGTATAAAACTCTGAGAAGAAAAACCATGAGGAGGAGGGACGAATCCATGAGGAAGTCCAAAAGGAGGCCAGGTCACAGGGGTAATGACTGATGATGTAGGCTGGGTCGTTGCAGTGACAAATTCAGTCGTTGCAGTAACAATTTCTGACACCACAGTCCGTTGGGTATCCATCTTCGCTCGAATGACTTGCAACATTTCCATCATCTGACCCATATCTCCACGAATATCAAAAAGCTCTTCGTTAACTCTGTCCATCTCTAGGTCTCTTTCAGCCATCCTCTTTCTGGCTTGAGCTCGAGTGTAGTATTTGCGTGAGAGCCTCAGTGTGAAAGCTGGAGAGCAGATGACGGGAATGAGTTTCATGAAAAAAAATGCAAATGCAATGCCAAATGTATGAGTGCAATGCAAAAATGAAATTATTCAAGGAACTTAAGAAACAAATTTGCAAATACCAAGGAACACATAATAATCAAAAGGATGTGATTTCATTAAATTCAAAAAGTGATACAAAGTCTTGAGTACACTTTCAAAAATCCCAGACAAAGCTTAATAAAGACAAAGACAAAGTCCTAAGGAGATTCTCCTAAAAGCCTCAAGTTGAGCTTCTCGATTTGCGCCTTCATCTGAGCCCTTTCAATCATAAGTTGATCCACGATCGACTTCCAAGAAGCGTCCTCTTGAGTGCTGGAGGAAAATAAATCCTCTTGTGATTTCCTTTTCTTGCTGGATAGCTCTTCTTCTTCCTTCATCTTCAGCTGTCTTCTAAGTTCTTCATTCTCACTGCTGATGATCTGATGTCGATTCTTCCATGCATTCTTCTCTCGAATCTCTTTCTCCAAATCAATCTTCAGCTTCTCTGCATCATCCATAAAGATTAGAATGGGTTTCTTGAAGGTCATAGGATCCTGGCGAGGGTAAGGCATCTTCAGAATGATTGCCCTATCTCGTACCCATTGGAGATAGGGTTCCATAGAAACACAATTCGGCTTTCCCAAGCTACTCCTCCCCTTCTTATGGATGCACTTCCAAGCTTGCATGATCTGTTTCTTGAGCTCTGGTTCTTCGTCATCCTTAAAGAAAATTCCTTCCACTTCAACACTCTTAGGTTTGTCCTTCAACGGGTACCCGAGTTGACGGCGAGCCAAAACCGGATTATAGCTGATTCCTCCCTTAGTGCCAAGAAGAGGCACATTAGCAAAATCACCACAGCTATCAATAATCAATGCTCCATCATAAACACGGTTGTACCAGCTAATGTCAGAGTGGGTAAGAGACATGATCCTTTGTGACCACCACAAACCATCCTTATGGTTCCAAAATGAAGATGACTTAGGCAATTGCGAAATAAACCACTCGTACAACAATGATGCACAACAAGTAATCATCCCTCCCTTATGGTGATTCCTCAGATGGATGGAATGGTACGTGTCTCCAAGCAAAGTAGGGACCGGGTTCTTCTTCAGAAAGATCTTGATGGCGTTCAGGTCGACAAAGTCTTCAAAGCTTGGGAAAAGCAGCACTCCATATATCAGCAGAATAAAAGTCGCCTCAAAAGCTTTCATATCCTTCACATCAACAAAATTCTTGGCCTTTTCTACCAAAAACTTTGTAGGGAATCCAAAAACCTTTCCTTTATAGGTCATATTTGCCTTGACCTCAGGAACACTCAAATATGTCGCCTTTGCAATCTCCGCTTCTTCAGGGTCCTTCTCTAGAACAGGGAATGGAAACTCATCCTTAACACGTGATCCTACCAAAACTGAATACTCTTCCAAAGTAGGCGCCAATTGGTAATCAGGGAACGTAAAACAGTGGTAGAGAGGATCATAAAACTGGAGCATCACAGAGAGCAACCTTCCATCCCAATCAGTCTTAAGCAAAGCTAAAAGTCTCCTATGCTTCTCCATGAAGGCATCTTGATCCAGAACCAGATCTCTTAATTTCCTTAGGTCTTCAAGTTTGGGAGTTTTGAATGTGTACTTGACAGTCTTTCTTCTTCCAAAGTCCATGATGATACCTATGATATTTGCAAAGATAAAGTTTCTGAGTTCCTTGAATAAATGGTAAAAATGATGCTTCATGATGCGTGAATGCAACAAACACAAACAAGGCTTAGGTTCAAAGCTTGCATGAGGTCAAAGGTTCAACCCTCCCAAAAGGTGTGTACTATGAGTTTATTTGTACCTGTACAACGGGTTCTAAAAGTTCCCAGAATCACTGTCTCATCTTTCGGATATTACCGACTTCCCAACTCGACTTGGTAATCAGTAATATTCTCAAGAGAGTCTCATCCGAGTGCAGTATCGCGTATCAACTATTTTGGATTTGCACCCTCATAGTCATCGCACTACATCCCTAAAAAGGCCAAGTGGGGGTAAATGTTCTACGGTCCTCAGCATTAATGGCTCTCAGGTCGAATATAGTAATGTTTTCACGACTGAACTCGATCAACAAAACTACATCCGAGGAGGCCTCCGCTGAGTGGTGGTGTCTCAAGTCAACTTGGTCGGGACTCAACTCCCTACAAGCCTTCTTGAATATACCACCGTCCTAACTTATTTGCACTCAAGTCCGGGTTAGGACTTATCTCACCACACATGGAACACCCAAAAATCCAAAAATAAAAACAAGCAATACAACAACAAATATACAAATATACAAGGTGGGCTTAACCCTCAAAAATAGTGTCCCCAGTGAAGTCGCCATTTCTGTCGCGGTGAGAATCGGATACCAAGCTATTAAGTGAGCTTGAATCGCAAAACATTTAATGTTCACCACCGACTTTAATTTAATCCAAAAGGAAAAGGGAAAAAGATCGTAAAAACCCTAAATGAGGAGAAACTAGGTTCGGGGGTTGATTATACCTAGGGAAGGTGTTAGCATCCTAAGCATCCGCAGTATCCTACGGGAACCTCTTGTTAATATTTGTAATTTTGTTGTTTATTGCTTGCTAAAATTATGGGAACCTAAGGTTTTTATTTCTAATGGTGCTCGCACAACATCGCATCGATGCCTACGTATCGGGTGTAGAATCAGAGCACTCGTAGTTCTCCTAAGGATTGACGAACACTTGGTTACGCTCAAGGTTCGCGGGGGAAGGCAAGTGTTATGGCAAACACTCACGTGACTTTAAGAAAGTCACAAAAAGTTGTAAAAATAAAACACTAAGGACCTAATGGCTAAGGACCTAAGGATGAGGGACCTAATTGCTAAGGTCAAAATGGAACTAGGGATTGCTAAACTTCCTATGACATTGAGTCAACTGCAGGAGTCTTTCCCTTTTGGATTGAAAAGCATAAACGAAAGTAAGTAAATGAGGGGTGCAAGCTCCTAAGTCTAGGCAAAGGTTGCTACTTGCAAAAATAAATGACAGCAAATAAAGTAAGTGGAAATGCGAGGTACAAGGCTTAGTAACCAGGCTATGGCTCGATACATGGATCGAGAATGCTGGGGTGAAAGACAAGCGTGATGCATCAATTTGTTTAAGTTAGAAAGCCGTGCAGTGTAAGGAACTGTGCAGATGGCGATCGTAAATGACCGACTTACGTGTGTGAGTGTAGTGAAGTGAATTTGGCGTTGGACCAAAGAATTTATTATTTTGAAATGAAATTAAATGGTGTAAGACGCGAGAAATAAATGATAATAAATAATAAAGTGAAATAAATTGAAAATAGAATGAAATGGATTAAATAAATTAAATAGGAAAAATAATGAATTAAATGGAATAAGAAATAAATGAATATATGAAATAGAAATAAAATGCAATGGCCTCATAGGGGTCACGATTAATCGGAAACGATTTATTGTGACCTTCGTCATATCATCGGCCCCTAAAATAAAAATGATTCACTACTAATTTTTAAGGCATTTTCTTAAGGGAAAACAATTACTAATAAAGAAATTGAAAATTAAAACTTATAAGAATTAATATATATAAAAAGAAAAAAAAATTCTAACTAATCACAAAACAAATAAAAAAATTTAAAAACAGAAAAGAATATAAAATAGAGGGGGTTGGCGCTGGGAACTAGTGTGGGGGGTTACTTGTCATCCATGTGAATCCCAATCACCATTTCTTTTAAAAAATAAAAGATTAATAAACAAAACAAAATATAAAAAAAAAAGGTTTATGAAAGGGGAAATTCAGAAAAAACATAAAAGAAAACAGGGAAAGCAAATCAAGTCCCCTTCTCTTTCAACGCAAACACGGAAGCGGAAATACCCACCCTCACGGTGCAGCATCTCACACTCAGGCCTCAACTCCATCAACCCGCAGCGGTTTTTCGTGTTCTCTCTCTCAATCGCATATGTCTTTCTCTCAATCGCTCAATCCGTCTCTCAATCGCAACGTTTCTCACTCACTCTCGCTCACAATCGCGGCGGATTTCCTCCTCAACTCTCAGTCTCTCTCTCTCCCGATTGCTCTTACGAACCAAAACAAAGCCTTATCCCTCACTCAGGCCTCTCTCACGCGACGCTCTCTCTCTCGGTCCGCCTCTCAACTTCTCAAGACCCACTCTCACTCTCGCGAATCCCTCATATCTCTCTGGTCTCGTCTCAGGCTCTATTCAAATCGTCAAAAAAGGGTGGCGGTGATAGTGGGGTTCTGGATTTTGGGGATTTCGTGAAGGCCGGTGTTAGGTTGCGGTGGATTTTACGGTGTTTTGTTTTCAGGTGATTGTTTGAGGTTCGGTTTGCAGTGATGGTGGGTTTTTTTGTTGATGGTTCAAGCCTTTGTCGAAACAGGGCAGTTTCGGTTCAAGGTCGAAGGACGGTTCTAGGTTGTGGGTATTTTGTGTTGTTTTATTGAAAATGAGGGTTACGGTTTTGTGAACGGCAAAAGGGTGGTTTCGCGTTGTGATGAGGATTCGTGGAGGGGTTCTATTTCAAGTTTCATGGCTTCCATAAAGTCAAGCTTTCTTTGCAGATTTGGCCCTGTGAGAGATTTTAGGCATTTTAAGTATTGTTCAGTGCTAGTATCTAAATGCCCCGTATCTTCAGATGCAATTTTACAATCACTTTGGCTGCTATAGTCAACATGCTGGTCCAAGAAATCAAGTGTGTCACTTTCCATGTGGGTAAGATTTTCAGTAACTGGTTGCGCAAGTGGGTGAGAAAGAGTCAGGTTGGTTCAGTGTTGAAGTTGTTGTTAATTGAGGTAAAAGGGGGTTAACGGTGGAGAGTGGTTCCGTTTGGCGATGGATGGGAGGTAATGGCCGGCAGTTTTTTTTGTGTTGTTGAGTGAGGAAAAAATATTTTTGTTGAAGAATGTTTCTGTTTTCCTTTTTTACAGGTTTATGTTGTTGGAACTGAAAGTGGTTATGGAGGATTCTAGGTTTCTCACTCTCAATGCTAGCTGTGTTCGAGGAGTTTAGGAGGTTTTGGTTTGAGTGGAGGTGAGTCATGGTTGATGGAAAACAAGGTGACGACAAAGGTTTATGGCAGTGAGAAGGAGGATGGAAAACAGTGGAGATTGAAGGGAAATTTGTGCAAGTTTTTTTTTTGTTGTTTCTGTTTGGTGAGAGAGGATTCCTCTTTCGTTGATAGGTTTGATGTTGTTTTTTTTATCAAGAGAGATCTGAGGTTGTAGAATGGTTTTATGGAGAGAGATTCAGAGGATGAATGGTGGTTTAATGATTTGGTTCAGATATTGGGTGATGGTCGATGAGGTAGAATGCTTGATGGAGTTTATGGTGATGAAGGAGGGTTGTTTGAGTTAAAAAACGATTCTGGATTTAAGTTTACAGTTTTTTCGAGTCCTGTTTTTTGCATCCGTCCAGGTTCAGAAAGGTGAGTTTTTGTGTCTTCAATGTGTGTCTCTGTGTTGTAGATACAAGGTGTTTGGCTTATTATTGAGATTGATTTTTTCAGGTTTGATTAAAGGATAAAAATGATGAACAAAAGTGTGTTTATTAGCGGTGAAGGGTGCTTTGTAACTGTATACAAGTTTATGATGAAGTTTTTGATTTTGATTTGATTTTTTTGAAGTTTTGATTATAAAGTTGTTTTGTGAATGCAGGTTGAAAATAAAGCTAAGAAGGAAATTAATTATGGACAAATGCTGGAAAAAAAGTGAAGGGAAAAAAAAGAGAAAGATTACCGCCCGAATGTTATCGGGGTGAAGATCCACAAGTGGTGAGCCTCTACTCCTCTGAACTTTCTTATTTTCTCCCTTTCTTCCTCTTCTTTTTTTGAGATTTTTTTTGAAGTTGGGGCTGTCCTTTGATGTAACAGTATTGCTTTTTAGAGCTGAATTTGAGTTTGTATATGGTATATTTTGTGACTGTAACAGGTTTTTTTATGGCTGTTTTATGTGGTTTTTGAGAGGTGATTTGTAGTGTGTATAGGGCTGGTTTGCAGTGAGTTTGAAGGCTGTTTGTGGTGTGGTAGTGCTGCTGATTTTTTGTGTTGTTTGCAATATAACAGTGTTGCTTTTTGTATCTGTTTGGGACTGTTATGAGGGGTATTTGATGCTGATTTTTTTGGTTGCTTGTAGGTGAAGGATGTCTTGAGAGAGGGAACCAATGCTGAATTTTGCAGCTGTGGATGGAGTAGTGGAGCAGGAAAATGCAGCTGTTGGTGGCTGCATGCTGATTTGGGGCAGATTTGGAGCTGTTGCATTTTGTAGTCTTGTGCTGAATTTTTTTGTAGCATTTTTCTTGTAATTTTCTATGTAATTGTAACAAAATAATATGCTTGGAATAAAATGAAAAAATTGATTATTTACTATGGCTATGATTTATACTTGGCACTTAATATTGGAAATGAAAGTTCTAAATTAGAATCTAAATATAATACTTAAATTAGAAATGAAATGAAAAAGAATTAAATTGAAAATTGAAAATAACTTATAAACTTAAATAAAAAACTTAGAATTAAAATTAATTATAAGAAAAGAAATTGGAATTAAATTAAAAATGAAATCTTAAAAGAAAAGTAAATTAAAAATAACTTAGAAATTGAAATTAAATTAGAATAAACTAAAAATAAATTGAAAATTGAAATTAGATTAGAAATAGAAACTTGAAAATGAGTTGAAAAAGATAAAAAATAAAATTGGAAATTAAGAGTAAATTAGAAAAATGGAGATTAGAGAAAAAAAAATGAATTAAGGAAAAAAGTTAAAATTACGTTAAGAAGTAAAACTTGAAAATTGAAAATAGAAATAAAATTACATTTGAAAACTTAAAATTGGGAATAAGATTATATTATTTTTTTTAATCAAACTTTGAGGATAGAAATTAAAAATTAAGTTTTAAAAGTTAGAAAATAATTAAAAGTTGGAAATGAGGAATAGAAATTAGATTTAGGATGGAAGCTTAGAAATGAAAAGAAATTAAGAATCAAAAATATAAATAGCTAGAAAATGAGAAAAACAACGGAAAAAATAAATCGGGAAAAATCCCTGCTAAATGCGATAAATGTATGATTATGATGCGAGCGATTAGGGGTAAAATTTGGGGTGTGACACCAGCTAGTGAAGGTGAGTCTATTGTTAGCTCCCAAGAGGAATAATAGAATGACGTCAGTGCAGTCATGGCAAATATCGAATGTTCTAGAACAACATCTTCTAAGAGATCATCTTTTCCTGAATCTGACTACTCTTACGGGCATTCGGCAGTGTTCAGAACGCCGTGTCAGAAACCCTGGGCTCCTCCTCGTCCAAATCTGCAATCTCATGGTCGAAGACCTCAGAATCAACTTCAGAGCCAGCCTAGGCCTCGTAACAATCTGGAAAGAAGGATTGCTCCTCTTCATCCAGTCCCCATGGCATACAGTGAGCTCTTGCCACATCTAGTTCAGAGCTCTTTGGTGGTTCCTAAGCCTCTCAAGCCGTTACCAGGGCCGTACCCTCCAGGGTACAATCCTCATAAGCAGTGCGGGTATCATGGTGGATCAATGGGGCATTCAACTGAAGATTGCAAAGCTTTTCAAGCCAAAGTACAACAGTTGATCGACAAGGGCTACATCTCCTTTCCAGAAGGAAGCTTGGTTGTGCACGTCAACCTCTCTCCTGATTGAGTTCAAAGACTTCGAAGGAGCGTATCCTGATTTCGGTGGTCCAGACAAGAAGATGTCATCAGAGCTGATGATTACTGTATCCTTTTATCATTTGCATTGTAGTTTCTTTCCTGTTAGCAGCTACTTGTCTTTTAAGCAATGTTATTTTTGAATGGTAATGTTAATGTAGTGATCTTGCATTTTTTGAATCAATTATGTCGCATTCGCTCATTTTTCTTTACTTGCATCAAAAACGAAAAATATAAAAAAAATTGCATCCATATACCTCCCATTTATGTCACTGTTGTTTAGCAGGTTTGAGGGAGGATGATGACAACTGAATACTCATAATTGTTGAAGGTATGCTTTCAGGGTAGAACCTGCTGACGATGTACAGGCATTGCTTCAATTCCCAAACACCGGAGATATAAGGGAGATAGACCCTCGTCAACCCCTTTGAGCCTTGAAGTAGGAGTTTCTTTTCTAAACAAAAAAAAAACCCTCACATTCAACCCGGGGCAGGGTAGTTATCAGTTAATTTGACCGAGCGTTCAAATTTCCAAAGGAGTGTGCATCCGAGGATCCATTGCCTTTATTCATTACACCGCAAAAGGTCAAGGGACGTGAAACCACAATGGTTATCCCTCCACAACAAAGGAATGAGGCAGTCAATCCTTTCAGCAAGTCATGACAAGCCAGTGTCACACGATTTGTTCAACAAAAATCAAAAAAAGAAAAGAAATAAAACCCGCTAAGTCGAAAAAATGTGTGAAAACATATGACTAGGGCAAAAGTTAGGGCATCCCGCTGGACTTCGAAATCGAAAAATTCAAAAAAAAAAGAGAACCAGTCCAGGAAAAAGTTAGGGAGTAAAAAAAAAAAATCTTCCATGAGAACAAAGTCGTGTGACCAGACACAAAGTCAGAATGGGTGACTGTTACTTCAAGAAACCTCATTGGTGCGTAAACCGTCAATGCCATTGGTTTCTAGACCATCACAAAACCCTTTTGAGAAGCGAGCGCTTAAGTCGAATTAGCTGAACATAGGACTGGAGAACATCAAGGAGAATGGGTGGGCACAAATAAACTTTGAGCCATAAATCTTTCTTTCTAAAACCGTGAACCAGACCACGTTATAACCCTTGAAAGTCCTAATTGAATCAGGTTCAATTCTGAAAGCATACTACGACAAGGTTGCGTAAACTGACTCCTAACGATTTGCTAACTCAGCACTACGTTTGGACTAATCGTCCATTCATCACACACTGTCACAGCATCAAAATAAATAAATTTTCAAAAAAAACTTGCATGTGTACTGCATTAAAATTACCAGTTGTGAATGAGCAGTTTTAATTGCAAGTTAGTTTGTGACACCAAGGAAGTTCCTACAAAGAGCAATCACGAGGGAACTTGATCATTCAACAATGATGACCAGAATCGAGAGCATCATGTTAGCCTATGGACCTGGGGCATATTATCCAATGGTTTTGTCGACCAAAGAATCAATCAGGGTACATCAAGTTCCCAAGCATCAGTTAATTGAGGGACGTCATTCAAAGCCAGTTGATCAGAACTGAATCTGCCAAGCAGGGGCAGGACACCCAAAATTTCTGTTGTCCAAGGATGAAATCTTCCAATGCTCAGTCAGAGTGGGTCAAGTCGCTCCCACGCTCATACCGGGGCAGAATAATTCCAGAGCTCACTAAGTGCAACTCTCCTCGAGAGGACATCCAAGTCCGCCATGCCAAGAATTGGATAATTAGTGATAGTCTGTTCAGAGACTCACCCAACAGGGGCAAACTTTAGCTATGCAGAGCAAGTTATATCAGTGATCTCCGAGTTCATGACGGGTATCGGGAAATCATGCTACCCACCGGCGCCTTTGTCACCCTTCTCAACCAGAAGCCTTGTCACTAAGACCTTTCTTCCCATCCTTGGGAGTTTTTCTGGCTTTTCATAATCATTGCATAAATCATTTGCATACGTTATTCATGTCGCATCTCTAGAGCATATGCATCATAATTGCATTGAGCATAACTCCCCACAAACATCAGATCTCACATCCAGGGCCTCGTAACCCCAACTTATCAACCTTTCAAAGTCCAGTTCTCGTCTGGCAAGCCTTTCCAAAGTCCAGTTCTCGTCTGGCAAAACTTTTCAAGGTCTAGTCCTCGTCTGGCAGACAAACCCAAAGTCCAGTTCTCGTATGGCAAACCAATTTCAAATACCAGTTCTCGTCTGGTAGGCGAATCTTTTAACCCGTTCTCTTCTGGTCACCTTTTCATTTAGTCTGTTAAACGCCAGTTCTCGTCTGGTATTCATTCTTTTTTCAGAGTCAATTCTCGTTTGACAATGAACCCCAAGTAGTCAGTTCTCGTCTGACGACTTATTTTTTGCCCATCAGTTCTCGTCGGTTGGCCTACCTTCAACAAACCAGTTCTCGTCTGGTGATTCACCTTCAAAAGTCCAATTGCTTGGAAACCAAAAAAAAAATATATCTATCAACCTGGCCCTAGCGCCCAACCATCCTTGTTTCATATCTTTGGTTATGAGCATACGTCTGCATCTTGCATCATTTGCATTGCATCTTCATACCGCATGGTTTCTGTTTTAGCTCTGATGTGGGGCAAGAATCGTTTCAAGATGTAATCTGGGGCAGTTATCTCAAGACTTGTTGAATTTCTGCGAGAGTTTGAAGACACTGGGGAAATTCTGGATGCCAAGTCTTCTGTAAAATCCTCTGAAGACGATCTTTTTATGGATGATGCAGTATGGTATAATTGAGGAGTTAAGGGAATGTTAGTTCACGCTGGATGATCAGTATGCAACTGTTGATACCAGAAGTTTGAAGCACTGTGTTAATTCTCAGGGAATGTCTGGTATTTATTTTACCAGCAAGGCATTGGAAGTTTATTTCTTCCCCGAGCATAAAGATCTTCTTTCAGCCGACAAGATTCCCTCATGAGGAGTTGGTTATTCGCATTCAGTCGAAGTCCAATTTTCATTGGCATATCTTCCCAACACAGCTGTTATGCTATACTTGGGGCATATTTTGATTCTCCAGCAAAGTCTCTCCTCAGCAGAGCATTGTCGAATATTTTTCTCAACCAGGCCAGAAGATTGACACATCCCCAGCTGAGTTGGAACAGATGATAACCCCAACAGAACTTCAAGGCTAATTGAATCGTTCTCGTCCCCAAGCGGACTTATCTTTCCACAGCGAAGTTTTCCCAACAGGAAGCTGAAGGCCTTGCTTCTCCACAAAGTTAGAATTATCAGAATTCCCTCCTCAACAGGATTGTGTGATCAAGCATCTTCCCTAGCCAAGTCTAAGGATGATCTTTCCCCATAGAGTCATCGGGATTCTCATTTCCAAGGGATTTCCCCAGCGGAGCAAGAAGAAATTCTCCCCAGTGGAGTCAGAGCAGGATGATCAGATCCTCAACAGATGTTCAAAGCAGTTAAACGAAGTATACCTCACGCAGAGTCGTCTTTCCTCCAGTGAAAACCTCTCCAACAAGCATCAGGTTGCCAACACTTCGTACCAATCAGAGTTAAAAGCTTTCAACCCGTCCGCAGTATACAGAATGCTTCCCAAACTCCCCAGCGGAGAGTTAAAGCTAAAGCAGTTGCCTTACACCCACAAACACCAGTACATACTCCTTATGGCACCCGTCCGTGTCACATCCCCAATAGAAAGCCAAAGCGTCCCCTTTGCACTCACAGATGCATATATATATATATATATATATATATATATATATATATATATATATATATATATATAACGTTTCTTGACACTCGTCCGTGTCACCTTCCCCAGCACAGTAACCTAACACTTTGTATATCAAATACTTGTTTACTATACAAATCCTTGACACCCGCCCGTGTCATCTCCCCAGTACAGTAACCTAAACACTTTATATATCAGATACTTGTTTATACTATACTTTTCTCCTTTCGACACTCGTCCGTGTCACTCTCCCCAGCAGGTTAAATACCCGTCTATACACCACTCATACTTATTACTCATGTTTTCTCTTATACAGATACTCGTCCGTATCTTGTATACACCGTTTACATCCCCACAGATTCAACACTCGTCCGTGTTCTCTGTTAACCAGTTGGTACTCGTCCGTACCATCATCTCAGAACATGCGTCAAGCGTTTGTTTCTACATGATACTCGTCCGTATCATAGTCTTAAGGATGCTCGTCCGCACCTTTAATCCATACACTGTGTCAAACACTGTTGTCTTCTTAAATTTAGACACTCGTCTGTGTCTGTCATTCCCCAGAAGAGTCCCCTCAGATTCAACACTCGTCCGTGTTCCTTGTTAACCAGTTGATACTCGTCCGTATCATCATCTCTGAACATGCGTCAGGTATTTGTTTCTACCCGATACTCGTCCGTATCGTAGTTTTAGGGATGCTCGTCCACATCTTTAATCTATACACAACGTCAATACACTTATACCTTTTGTTTCTTGGATGTAAACACTCGTCCGTGTTTACTATTCCCCAGTAAAGTAAAATTTCTTTTCTATCTGACATTCGCCCTATGTCATGATAAGCCTTGAGAGCAACCGTACCCTGCTAGGTGGTCGTCCTCCACCTCTTGATGATCGTCCTTCATCATGCTCATCCGATGGCCGTCCCCATCGTTGACCTTTTCATCCGACATTCGTCCTATGTCGCGATACTTTCAGAGCAGCCGTCCCCTGCTAGTTGATCGTCCTTCACCTTTGATGACCATCCCTCATCATTATTTCATTTATTCTTTAACCCGATGGCCGTCCCCGTCGTGGTCCCTTTTCCTTTTCCTGATGATCGTCCTTTATCAGTTTAGCCCGATGGCCGTCCCCATCGTTGGTTACTTTACTTTATGAACTTGATGGCCGTCCCCGTCATGTTTCATCAATCCCCATAGAATCTTACAACTTTATCTTGATGGCCGTCCCCATCATAATTCTTTTTATCCCCAGCATGTCGGCCTTCCCCGTCATTGCTTTATTTCCCGCACTTTTCCAGCATGTCGGCCGTCCCCGTCATTGCTCTTTACCCAACAGTCGTCCTCTGCTCGACGGTCGTCCTCCGTTGCCCACACTTTATATATACTTTATGTTCTTTTACAATCTATATCCCTTTTCTTCTTCATTCTGTGAGTGCAAATTTTGGACTGTCTTTGGTATTCAACCACAAGTTATCTTGTTTGCCTGTTAAGCCGTCGCTTACTTCCTGCACAGCTAACTCATGTTTGAATAGGGGCAGCTGTAGACACCCTAAATTTGCCCTCTGATTTTCTTTCTTCGCCTGTCTTTCATTTGCATTTTCATTTGGTCATTAACATTTAGAATGCATACCATTTGCATAGTCTCCTGAGACATGGGATCGCATTTTCTGAAGAATGAGGGTTTCACGTCCTTATTTGTTCATTATCAAGGAATTCAAGGTTTCAGCTATGCAGCCATCAAGGGTATCATCCTCATATTGCTTTTGTCACTGAATTAAGGTTTATTTCTCTTATTAAGTGGTATTCGAGGGTTTCACGTTTGAAGATTATATATTGACTTATTTGGCAATGAAGTGTGAATTATGGGTCTCTTCTTCACCAAGTTACAAGGCTTTTCTTCTTTCTCAATATCTCAATAGCTTTGGATTCGGTTCAAGGGCGATTGTTCATTCACGATCCATTTCAGATGCATGTTTGACCTAATCTTGGTCAAATTATCAAGAGGTTTCTTCGAGTGCAGGTTGCTTATGTCAATGGTTGACTTTTTAGGCAATATGTATCCAAGGTTGTGGCGTGCAATTCTCCAGGTTATCAAGTGTCAGTTCGTGTGAGGTTTGGTTCAGAAAATCGGGTTTATCAAGGTCATCGCAGGTTCAGTTGTGTTCATCTGTGAATTTATTTTGCCAAAGTTTCTTTTAGACAGATTCATAGTAATTCAGAGATTAATTGGTCAGAACTTCAAATGGTGATTTAGAGGGTTGTTGTTTCAATTGCGAGTTGTTCTGTGGCAGTCGTGCTTATTTCATCTGAGGCGTGTGGGAGTGGGTATAATTGATACAGACTCGTAATTTCCATCATTTCCTAACCACCTTTTTATATCCTTTCACAATGATTTCACCATGTCCATATTTTCGATTATCCGAATATCCATTTTAAGCCTCTTTCTCATTACCCATCATAAATTCATTTTTCGATTTAATTCATAATCTAATTCATATCCATTTTTTTTACAATATCCATTGTCCATGTTTCTAACCAATTTTCTATCTGTATCCGTTTGTTAATAAAGTCCATTAGACCTTTTTTTTTTCTTTCCATCATCATTCGAATCCATTTCTTTTACTAAATCCAATTTCTTTTCATTCATCCTTTAAATTTATTTAATATCCATTATTCTCTTAAATTCGCATCCATTTTTAGACCGATTAATTTAATTCATCCATAATCCACTTTTATTATTATCCATTTCTCCATAAAAATCAACTTTTACAAGAAATATTTGTCTTTGCAAAGTCACACATTTCCACAAGCCCATGTCACCTTTTGTATGTGTATATGCTAAGGCCCATTAAGAAAATCTTGAGTTGACCTAGTATAAAGGGAAAAGACCCTAATCCCAAGAGGGCAGCAGCCGCAATTTTTTCCTCAGCTCACACCAAAAGAACTTCCAGCACACTCTGTTGCACCCCAAAATTTGCCCTCTATTTTTAACTCTAACCAATTTTTTGTTTCACATTCATTTGCATCATCTTCATAGCATAACATTTTTTTTCTGTCTTAATATTAGCCGGAATAATTTCTCGGAATTTACAAACAGACTGGTCAAATTAACTTTTTAACTGTGTCTAAAATTAGTCAACGAAAAAATATCAAGTTTAAGTTTGCAAATGTCGGTAACATTAATCTGCGGTTCACGTGGTTTAATTTGACATGCTAAAAATATTTTTACGACTATTTTTGGTCATATGTTGATCAGTCTGAGCAGTTTAAACGGTCATAATTTTTATTTCAAAATCCGACCAAACGCTGTATTTTTCCGAGTCATTTATTTCGCGCTGATTATTTTGACGTGTTCATTTTATTTTTTTCGAGCATTTTGGTGCTTGACTTTTATTTTATTTTTAGTCTATTTATTTTTATATTGGGTCTAGAATAAATAAATAGATTAATTAGTTTTTATTTTAATTTTAACTATTTTTATTTAACTTTATTTAATTATTTATATTAATATTTTATTGGGTTCCAAAATAAATATTTAGGCCCATTATCACTAACCCTAATTGACCTCTATATATATTTATGTTGTGTACTGCTAGAAGGGGGACCAAAGAAAAAATACCAAAAAGCAAACGAAAAGAGAATTGCAGCGGTACATCTAATCTTTTATACAGGTGTTGTTGTATGTCTCTTATGGCATATAGATTTATCTTGTGGCATATAGGTTCTCATGTTATTATGTGTGATAGATCCATTTTTTTTCTAAAGAATTCTTCGTAAACAGTTTTACGATTCAATCTCCTTTATTTATAACATGTACATAAGTAATAATAATATATATGTATATAATTATATGTAGAATATATAATATATATATATAATAATATGTATAATGTATAATATATATAATATATAACTATTTTGTTAAATAAGTTTTTTTTTATAGTTATGATTTGATTATATTATTTGGATCGGATCGTGTCGATACGCCGGTTGTGCAACTGTATGCATGTGGCGTGACATTTGTATTGATCCAGTCCAGTTGCGATGATCGCAATTCTTGCGTTAGCAACATCGTTGTTTTTTTTAATTAGTATTTTTAGATCTGCACAGATAACTAACTACTCTGATTTTTCATAAACCTTGACAATTTTGCCATAAACTCTAAATTTCAAACCTAAAACTTTGACCCTGATTTTTTCCTAAAACCTCAAACTTTTCATAAACCTTAATTTTTCATGTAAACCTTAAAACTTTCTCATAAACTTTAACCGTGTTATTTCCTTTAAACCATAAACCTTTCCACAAACCTTAACAAACATGTTATTATTTATTATTTTCGCTCATGTTTATGTTATTCATACACTGTAATTGCTTCGCCCTTGTAATATTTTAAGTTTTAATTTGTAATATTTTCAGTTTTACTTTTCGCCATCTTTATTATGTAACTGCACCAAAGCGTTGTAATAGTTAGGATTTTATTTTCTGCCATTTATTTTCTGCCATTTTATTTTTCTGCCATTTAAATTCCTGCCATTGATCCTATATTAACTGCGTGGTTTAGTAACGTAGGGCGTGAAAACTTACTAAATTAATTATTTACTATTTTTCTATAACCTTTATATTTTTTGTAAAAAAAATAATAAATACTAACTATTTTAATATTTTTTTTTTATTACTTACTTATAATAATAAATTTTTATATATTTTGTAAATAAAATCTAATTGACCATTTTTCTAATTGAATAATAATAATTCTAAAATCTTGAATAATAATAATAAATCTATTAATCTAATAATTTGATATTTTCTATAATCTTTATTTATTTTGTAAATAACTAACTTAATATTTTTCATATAACTCTTTTATTTTATATTAATTCTTTTATTATTACTAATTTATTTTAAACTCATATTTTTCTAATAACTTCTAAAAAAATCTAACTTGTCTAATCCAAACTTTTTCTTTTTAATTAAATATTTAATTGTTATTTCTTCAATTTATTTTAACTTTATTATTATAATTACTTTATTATTATTATTATTGCTTTATTGTTATTATCGCTTCATTATTTTTGCTTCATTATTATTATTATTATTATTATTATTATTATTATTGCTTATTTATTATTTTATTATATCTATTGTTCTTGCTTTATAATTTATTTTTATCCTATTATTATGTATCTGCCAAAGCCTTGTAATAGCTTATAGATTTATTTTTCCGTCTTTATTTTCTTTGTAAATATTTTACTATATGGTTAGTAACCTTAGGGTGTGTATAACTTATATGTAATTAAATTGAACTTAGATAATTAAAATAAGATAAATACCTGAATATAAACACTCACACACGTAAGTCGATCTTTGATCGCCATCTTGCACTTCCTAAGTTACCCCTCTCAGTTGCCTAATCAAAAGGTCAAGTAGGGTGTATAAAGCAAAAAGTCCCTCAAAGTAAAGTCATCTAGTCCCTTAACAGTAAAAGATCAAGTCCCTCTTCGAATGTTGCCTTCGTAATGATCTTGTCCCTTCCGAATAAAAATGACAGTCCCTCCAAAAATGCTTATACACCCCACAGTTGCCTTCATAAAAACAGATGTCCCTCTCATGTCCCTTAACACATCCAAGGTAATGACTACCTACTCCTTAATAGTAGGGATAGTCTTACCAATGAAAGGATACAGAATAAGAAAGACTTTAAACTTTAGGGTAGGTTCCTCTTATATACTTGCTCACTTCAAAAACTTTTCAAACTCTTCACAATTTCAAACAAATTTTCAAAAAACAAGTTTTTACACATCCGTACATGGATTATTATTAACTATTATGAAAATTTTCTTCTATTCACACACTACACTTTCAAAAACAATTCAAAAGTGAGCTAAGTAACTAAGAGCCCATGGATAACCATGGATGTAAAGGGTGCTAACACCTTCCCTTTACATAACTTACCCCCCGGACCCAAAAATATCTCTTAAGGTCTTTCCTGTTCTTTTATACCCTTTCCTTTTGGATAAAATAAAAGTCGGTGGCGACTCTTGCTATCCGCAACATAACTAAAGTCAGTTCTCCCACCGTGTTACAGAACTGGCGACTCTGCTGGGGATTTAATATTAAAGAGGGGTACCCTTAGGAATTAAGATCACTTTAAATTGTTTGCCTTGTTTGCTTTATATTATCTTGTTGGGGTGCTCTTATGTGTGAAAGGTCCTAACCCGGATCTGGTGTACCTTAGGTATATGGCAATAGACCAAGGAAACTGTACGACGTATATCGATACGGTTGATCTGGTGGCCATAGTTAGTGTGACTTCTTGGTTGGTGCTTATGTTCCTTAAGTCAAGTTGAGGATAATATGAGGCTGCCATATGTTGTCAATGCACTAACTAACTTTTAGAACCCTAGTTAACTCATCTTGGCCTTTAGAAAGTAGTGAGGTAACCGGCTTTGGTGCAGTCTGAAGTTGGTTGACACTCGATACTACGCTCATTGAGATCTTGAACTTGGAGGGTTTTGGTTGGCAAGTAAGTTGCCTTCTGATCAACCACCCTTGTGAAGGATCAATGATATTGAGATCCCTTAGAACCCGGTTACTTTTGTAGGACAGGATGAACCATCTAACTTCAGGGGAGGGTACTTACCTTAAACCTCATGCAAGCCTTTAAACCTAGGGCTATGGTGTGACTTGTTTGTGTGTGCCACATGTTTGTGATTGAGCATAACATCATGACATCATCATGCATCATAAGCATAGCATTTTCACTAACCATTTCAAGGACCAAAGGATTTATCTTTGTTCTTTGTTGCAGGTCATGGTTTCTGCTCGTAGAAACACCATCAGGATCAACTTTGTGGGCATACCTGCCAAGCTTAAAGAGTTGGTTTCTCAAGTGTCTGATCATTCCCAGTTCATCAAGAGACATGGTCACCTATTGGATCTAGTCACTTCAGGGTTCAATGAAGACATGATGAGTGTTCTGTTTCAGTTCTTTGATCCTAAACATCACTGTTTCACATTCCCCGACTATCAGTTAGTCCCTACCATGGAGAAGTTCTCTAAGCTTCTGGGTA
Organism: Lathyrus aphaca; assembly: GCA_963966055.1. Lineage (NCBI taxonomy): Eukaryota > Viridiplantae > Streptophyta > Magnoliopsida > Fabales > Fabaceae > Lathyrus > Lathyrus aphaca. Next base: position 308,720,922 of record OZ014521.1, read on the forward strand.
TACCTGTTCTTGATCAAAGACCCTTCACAGGCTTGGAGAAGGAGCCCAAACCAGAGGTTATTGCTGCAGCCCTACATCTGAAGAAGTCTGACATTGTTCTAGAAACGAGAAGTGGAGTCAAGGGTATTCTTGCTAAGGTATTAATGGATAAAGCTCAGATGTTCTTGAAGGCCATGAGCTATGATGCTTTTGAGGAGGTCTTAGCCTTGCTGATATATGGCTTAGTATTGTTCCCCAATCCAGATCAGTTCATAGACGTTCATGCCATCAACATTTTCCTGAGTCACAATCCAGTACCTACATTGCTTGGAGACATCCTGCATTCTCTTCATACTCGTACTACAAGGGCAAGAGGAACTTTGATGTGTTGCATACCTTTGCTTTCTAGGTGGTTTATTTCTCACCTTCCTCGCTCAGTAATGAAGAATGAGCAAGGGTTCAGATGGTCCAAGAGGATCATGTCACTTTCTCACTCAGACATCCATTGGTGCTCCAGATCTATGGAGAATGTCACCATCATTGACCATTGTGGGGAGTTTCCTAATGTGCCACTTATAGGCATAAGAGGAGGCATCACCTACAACCCCTCTCTAGCTTTACAACAGTTTGGTTACGCTCGGAGCGATGGCCCACATGACATGTTGATTCAGGGCATTGTGTTTGATTACGACAACGATTTTCAGGGTTACCGTCAGAGATTCATACGAGCTTGGGGAAAGGTAAACAGGATTGACAGCAAGACACTGGAGCCTAAGTACACTATTCCTATGGAGGCTTATCTCAGATGGGTACGATCTCGTGCTCAGACACTCATGATGCCATATCCTGCCGTCCTACCAGTTACCATGGAACCTGTTGCTGAAGGAGACACAGCTTATACCATCCTTCACCCAGACATGCCTACTGATATGGAAGACTTGCAGAGATCATGGATCCAACTGAAGGAGCAAAGGGATACTTTCAAGGCTCATTACAAAGCAAGCCAAGAAAAGGTTCTGGAACTAACAAAGCTACTTCATGAGGAACGGAACCTCAACTCTTACCTCAACACAAAGAGGAAACGTCCATGGGAGACTTAAAACCCCATCTTTTGTACTTATTTCATTTTCATTTTTGTAAGCCTAAAAGGCAAAACAAAGTTATTACTAATAAAAGTTTACTTTCGTTTTTGTCTAAGCAAATTTAAATCCTGTGGTCCTTGAAAACATTGCATATGCATTCCCATATCATTTCATTGCATCACAGGTTTATAATTGTGCACAGGTTTCTCATCTTCTCGCTGTTTATTTCAGCAATGGCTCTTGAACAATCAGTTAAGGATCTCCAGGCACAAAATGCACAGTTCCAAGAGCTGATCTTGAACCTGTCCAAGGGGCAGGATGAATTGAAGACACTGCTGGCTAAGAAGAAGAATCCTGAGGACAAAAAGGATGATCAACTAAAACAACTACAAGCTGAGATGACAGGAATGAGGATCCAGATGAATGGCCAAATGGCTCTTATCCAAAGTTTAGCTCAGGGGCAAGAAGAGCTAAGGACCCTTATCCACAAACTTCAAAGTAATAGAGTCAGGGATCTAATTGTCAGTGAACCTCCATTAAAACAAGCTGATTTGGTTGAAAGGAGGATGAGGATAAAAGAGGGTAAGAGACAGGTTGCCATTGATTGTTCTTCTGTTGAAAGACCTGATAAGGTTAATCCACCTCAACACAAGAAATATAGAAGGCGGTTTATCAAGTTCAGCACTCCAATGTCACAAGTTCTGCAATGCTTGTTGGAGATGAAGCTAATTTCCTTGGAAAATCCTCCTCAAAATCCTAAAACTCCCTCTCCTCGCTATAATCCCAGGGCAAGGTGTGAGTACCACTCCAACAGTCCTGGGCATGATACTAATAGCTGTTGGGCATTGAAGAAAAAGATTCAAGACTTGATTGACGAAGAAATCCTAGAGGTTACTCCAGAAAGTCAAGTTGAATTCTACTATCGTCCATCAAACACCAAAGCTGCAAGACAAGTTGCCCAAGGTTGCAAGAAAGAAAGCCTACCTGTTCCTGTTGAGATATGGGGCACCTTGGGATATCCAAGTGGTAAATTTGATTTCATGGTGAAGTATACTGCTCCTCAAAGTTCACAGATTGCAATTGAGGACATTCAGCCAACCGGATGGGACAACATTTGAATTTTCATTTGTAATTTCTTTTATTTGTTTGAACACTTACTATTATGTTAAACTTTTGTTTTCATTAATGCATCGCATATGTTTGTCTTGAATTAGTCCATTCGTTCCACTATATTTTGAATTATGCTTCTTATTTCTATCTTGTGATATTTAACTCCTGATAAAGCTATAAGCCTGTAGAGGGAGGATGACGAAAACAATACCATAATCTTATGCAGTATGCTTTTGAACAGACTATGCTGACGATGTACAGGCATTGTTTCAATTCCTAAACAGTGGAGATATAAGGAAGTTAATCCCTAGTCAACCCTTTTGAGCCTATGAAGCAGGAGTTTTTATTCTCGCACAAATTAAAACCCTTATTCATAACATGGGGCAGGGTAGTTACTCAGTTAACTCAAATATGCCATTTATATGTGTTGTACACAATGAATGATGGTTCACTGTAATCATTAAACCTAATAGTCAATATCTAGCAAAAGAAAAGCTCACTAAGTCAAAACCTATGAAGGAGACTTAGTAAAACATCAAGACATCCCGCTGACTGTAACCTTGAAATAAGCAGTTCAGGCAAAAAGAAGGGATAATAAAGTCAAAAGAAAAAAAAAAGAGGTCACTATGAACCCTCAACAAAGAAAGATGGCTGAATGTTCAAATAAATTTTGGGTTTCTGAACCATCACAAATATCGGTGTTACAACTCCAAACTGCTATGGAACCTCAATGCATGAGTTAACTGAGCATAGGACTGAAGAACATCATGGAGATTGGGTTGGGTACAAATAAAATTTGAGCCTTTATCCTTTGTTTCTTAAACCATGAACCAGGCCACGTTACAACCCTTTAAAAGTCCTAACTGAAGCATGGTTAGTTCGAAAGCGTACTGCTGCAAAAAGGTATCCTGACTCCTTTAGGGCTCGTCATAAAATTTGAGTTAATATCACAGTTTTCCCCCAAAAAAAAAAAAAAAAAAGTTTTTCTAAAATAACCTGTTTCAAAACTTCAAGACAAACATAAGCATTGCATTTTTTTAATATATTTGTTTGCATATACCTAAGTGTTTGACAAATGGAGAAGCTTACAGGATGAATGTTCAATGAACCAAAGTCCTTCCGATAAACAAAGTTGCTTCCTGGATCAAAGTCCATGTATACAAAGGGGCATAGTCATGACCTCCCAATCAAGGGGGCAGGCCATGATACTTCCTAACTCATTTGGGGCAATCAGGACAAGATTCAACTATGTTTAAGCAGCCAGAGGCAGATCTCCTCATCTATCTGAAATGCCAAGGGCATAGTCACTGTTTCCCAGTCAAGAGGCATACCAAGTTATTGTTCAATTCAGTTGGGGCAATTAGGTCCAGACTCATCTGTGCTTAATAGCCAGGGGCATTTTTCCTCATACAGTTGAATTACCAAAGGTGACATTACAGAGTTCACAATGCCAGGGGCACTTTTCCTCATACAGTTAAATTACCAAAGGTGACATTACAGAGTTCACAATGCCAGGGGCATATGCTTATGGGGCATTCTGCTTGTTTCTCTTGAGATAGCTCATTACAGATACTTCCATTATGGGACAATTCATCCTCAACCAAGGGGCAATGCTTTCTCTTCAAATCTAATACCTGGAGCGTATATGGTCCATTACAGTTTGAAGACACATTCCTCTCATTGTATTACCTTGATATTGGATTCTCAGCTGAAACCATGATGGAAATTAGTTGTCTACGCCAGTAGTATCAGATGGTGTCAATATCATGTATTCAGATCCAGCTATGAGGATTTCTGGAAAGGTACTCAGGAAAGTTAAAGAATTTCAGGAGCCATAGATCCAATTGGTTATACACTCTCGAAGTTGAAACGATTCTGTTTTCAAGTTCAGCTTTACTTTTCCCTCTGAATCCAGATTTACTTTTACCCTAAGCGAAACGTCCATTGGTTATGTTTGAATGTATCATGCTTTTAATACGATTAATGTTTACCAGAAATGCATGTATGCTTTTAATACGATTAATGTTTACTAGAAATGCATGAAAATGCAGTAATAGTATTTACTAAGGACGAACGAGGGAAGGATCTCAACGAAGCTTCGCCGGTTCACCTTTACAAGACAGTTACAAAACCCTCAGTAGGGCAAATCCATCTTCATAAAGTCTCATCTCCCCTGGAATTTATATCCATCTCTTTTATCCTCATACGGATATTCGGGAATTTATTTTCCAATAAGGGTACGACGAACAAAGACGGGATGTTGTATCTACTCTACTATCAAACGAAGACGGGATGTTATATCTACCCTACCATCAAACGAAGACGAAGGTTATATATACCTTACTATCCCAGCAGACAGAGGGTTATATATTCTTCAAACAACGAATCGGGATTTATTTTCCCTGGCCAGCAGTTGTTATACAAAGATGTCCAGACTCTTCCGGCAGTATCATATCATACATACATCATTTACATCATACCATAGCACATATATCCATAAACATATAGTACATTACTTGAGCACATCATGTTATACATGCATACATAAAGCATAAACTAATGTTATTATACAGAATGCTACCTTGTTTTCAGGTTAATTATCCAACAAACAAACTTATGATCTTCGGGACTGCTTTATCGTAACCTCAGGGTTACTTTATCCTCCTGATAAGCTTCTTATTACTTTGGGACTGCTTTATCGTAACCTCAGAGTTACTTTATCCTCCTGATAAGCTTCTTATGATCTTCGGGACTGCTTTATCGTAACCTCAGGGTTACTTTATCCTCCTGATAAGCTTCTTATTACTTTGGGACTGCTTTATCGTAACCTCAGAGTTACTTTATCCTCCTGATAAGCTTCTTATTACTTTGGGACTGCTTTATCGTAACCTCAGGGTTACTTTATCCTCCTGATAAGCTTCTTATTACTTTGGGACTGCTTTATCGTAACCTCAGGGTTACTTTATCCTCCTGATAAGCTTCTTATTACTTTGGGACTGCTTTATCGTAACCTCAGGGTTACTTTATCCTCCTGATAAGCTTCTTATTACTTTAGGACTGCTTTATTGTCACCTCAGGGTTACTTTATCCTCCTGATAAATTCACATGACTTCAAGACTGCTTTAGAGTTATTGATTGCTCTATCCTCCTGAAATCACATTATTATTTCAAGACTGCTTTAGAGTTATCATTATTGATGGCTCTATCCTCCTGAAATCATTACTTCAAGACTGCTTTAGAGCTATTGATTGCTCTATCCTCCTGAAATCACATTATTATTTCAAGACTGCTTTAGAGCTATTGATTGCTCTATCCTCCTGAAATCATATTACTACTTCAAGACTGCTTTAGAGTTATCATTTGGCTCTATCCTCCTGAAATCATTACTTCAAGACTGCTTTAGGGTTATCATTATTGATTGCTCTATCCTCCTGAAGACATGCTGTTACATCAGGATTACTCCAGTCTCCTGAAAGCATATCATCAATACCTCAGGACTGCTCCATACTCCTGACAGCTTTCATTATACCTCCATATTTTGGACTGCTTTCCCCTAGTGGCATCTTTAAGCCCACTCAATCATATCACTCTAATGCACTGGTGAGTGCAAATTTTTGGGCTTTTGTGTTCAATCCCCTTCAACCTTCCAGGTCACGACTGGCAAATATACCAATCTAACCCCTCAGGTTTCAGAAAATTGAACAGGGGCAGCTGTTGCACCCCAAAATTTGCCCTCTATTTTTAACTCTAACCAATTTTTTGTTTCACATTCATTTGCATCATCTTCATAGCATAACATTTTTTTTCTGTCTTAATATTAGCCGGAATAATTTCTCGGAATTTACAAACAGACTGGTCAAATTAACTTTTTAACTGTGTCTAAAATTAGTCAACGAAAAAATATCAAGTTTAAGTTTGCAAATGTCGGTAACATTAATCTGCGGTTCACGTGGTTTAATTTGACATGCTAAAAATATTTTTACGACTATTTTTGGTCATATGTTGATCAGTCTGAGCAGTTTAAACGGTCATAATTTTTATTTCAAAATCCGACCAAACGCTGTATTTTTCCGAGTCATTTATTTCGCGCTGATTATTTTGACGTGTTCATTTTATTTTTTTCGAGCATTTTGGTGCTTGACTTTTATTTTATTTTTAGTCTATTTATTTTTATATTGGGTCTAGAATAAATAAATAGATTAATTAGTTTTTATTTTAATTTTAACTATTTTTATTTAACTTTATTTAATTATTTATATTAATATTTTATTGGGTTCCAAAATAAATATTTAGGCCCATTATCACTAACCCTAATTGACCTCTATATATATTTATGTTGTGTACTGCTAGAAGGGGGACCAAAGAAAAAATACCAAAAAGCAAACGAAAAGAGAATTGCAGCGGTACATCTAATCTTTTATACAGGTGTTGTTGTATGTCTCTTATGGCATATAGATTTATCTTGTGGCATATAGGTTCTCATGTTATTATGTGTGATAGATCCATTTTTTTTCTAAAGAATTCTTCGTAAACAGTTTTACGATTCAATCTCCTTTATTTATAACATGTACATAAGTAATAATAATATATATGTATATAATTATATGTAGAATATATAATATATATATATAATAATATGTATAATGTATAATATATATAATATATAACTATTTTGTTAAATAAGTTTTTTTTTATAGTTATGATTTGATTATATTATTTGGATCGGATCGTGTCGATACGCCGGTTGTGCAACTGTATGCATGTGGCGTGACATTTGTATTGATCCAGTCCAGTTGCGATGATCGCAATTCTTGCGTTAGCAACATCGTTGTTTTTTTTAATTAGTATTTTTAGATCTGCACAGATAACTAACTACTCTGATTTTTCATAAACCTTGACAATTTTGCCATAAACTCTAAATTTCAAACCTAAAACTTTGACCCTGATTTTTTCCTAAAACCTCAAACTTTTCATAAACCTTAATTTTTCATGTAAACCTTAAAACTTTCTCATAAACTTTAACCGTGTTATTTCCTTTAAACCATAAACCTTTCCACAAACCTTAACAAACATGTTATTATTTATTATTTTCGCTCATGTTTATGTTATTCATACACTGTAATTGCTTCGCCCTTGTAATATTTTAAGTTTTAATTTGTAATATTTTCAGTTTTACTTTTCGCCATCTTTATTATGTAACTGCACCAAAGCGTTGTAATAGTTAGGATTTTATTTTCTGCCATTTATTTTCTGCCATTTTATTTTTCTGCCATTTAAATTCCTGCCATTGATCCTATATTAACTGCGTGGTTTAGTAACGTAGGGCGTGAAAACTTACTAAATTAATTATTTACTATTTTTCTATAACCTTTATATTTTTTGTAAAAAAAATAATAAATACTAACTATTTTAATATTTTTTTTTTATTACTTACTTATAATAATAAATTTTTATATATTTTGTAAATAAAATCTAATTGACCATTTTTCTAATTGAATAATAATAATTCTAAAATCTTGAATAATAATAATAAATCTATTAATCTAATAATTTGATATTTTCTATAATCTTTATTTATTTTGTAAATAACTAACTTAATATTTTTCATATAACTCTTTTATTTTATATTAATTCTTTTATTATTACTAATTTATTTTAAACTCATATTTTTCTAATAACTTCTAAAAAAATCTAACTTGTCTAATCCAAACTTTTTCTTTTTAATTAAATATTTAATTGTTATTTCTTCAATTTATTTTAACTTTATTATTATAATTACTTTATTATTATTATTATTGCTTTATTGTTATTATCGCTTCATTATTTTTGCTTCATTATTATTATTATTATTATTATTATTATTATTATTGCTTATTTATTATTTTATTATATCTATTGTTCTTGCTTTATAATTTATTTTTATCCTATTATTATGTATCTGCCAAAGCCTTGTAATAGCTTATAGATTTATTTTTCCGTCTTTATTTTCTTTGTAAATATTTTACTATATGGTTAGTAACCTTAGGGTGTGTATAACTTATATGTAATTAAATTGAACTTAGATAATTAAAATAAGATAAATACCTGAATATAAACACTCACACACGTAAGTCGATCTTTGATCGCCATCTTGCACTTCCTAAGTTACCCCTCTCAGTTGCCTAATCAAAAGGTCAAGTAGGGTGTATAAAGCAAAAAGTCCCTCAAAGTAAAGTCATCTAGTCCCTTAACAGTAAAAGATCAAGTCCCTCTTCGAATGTTGCCTTCGTAATGATCTTGTCCCTTCCGAATAAAAATGACAGTCCCTCCAAAAATGCTTATACACCCCACAGTTGCCTTCATAAAAACAGATGTCCCTCTCATGTCCCTTAACACATCCAAGGTAATGACTACCTACTCCTTAATAGTAGGGATAGTCTTACCAATGAAAGGATACAGAATAAGAAAGACTTTAAACTTTAGGGTAGGTTCCTCTTATATACTTGCTCACTTCAAAAACTTTTCAAACTCTTCACAATTTCAAACAAATTTTCAAAAAACAAGTTTTTACACATCCGTACATGGATTATTATTAACTATTATGAAAATTTTCTTCTATTCACACACTACACTTTCAAAAACAATTCAAAAGTGAGCTAAGTAACTAAGAGCCCATGGATAACCATGGATGTAAAGGGTGCTAACACCTTCCCTTTACATAACTTACCCCCCGGACCCAAAAATATCTCTTAAGGTCTTTCCTGTTCTTTTATACCCTTTCCTTTTGGATAAAATAAAAGTCGGTGGCGACTCTTGCTATCCGCAACATAACTAAAGTCAGTTCTCCCACCGTGTTACACACTCACGCACTCCAGCACTCAATTTCATCATTCCCAGCACTCCACATTTTTCGCACAACCTCCACAACAATCCTGTAAACTTTCATTCCATTGAAAAACAAAACAGAAAACTCTCAACTCTCTTCCATTCAGCCCACACAAATCAACCTCAACAACTTCAATTAACACCCATCTTCTTCCTTCAAGTTCATACAAAAAACTACCGCAGCAACTCACATTCATTCTCCTTCATCAACCTCAAAACAAAATCTCAACAATCTTAACTCACCTCAACCCAATCCTCACAAACATCCGTTCAACACTCATTATTATTCCTTCAAACTTCTTCAAAAAAAAACAATCAACAACCAGAACCAAACTCAATCTTCATTAACAATAATCCTCATCCACCTTCCATTTTCGCACAACAACAACGGCAACACCACCGAACCAACCACAATCGTACTCACTTCAACACAGCCACGCCTTCAAATCTTCCTTCTCAACTCATCACTATTATAGATCTGAAGCAGAAAAAGCAAAGAGAAAAAGAGATTTCGGTTCTGAAATCAAAATGAGAAGGAATGAGCAAGACCTGAGAGAGATACGAAGATTATCAAGGGAGAGAGACCTGAGTTGGAGTCGGCGAGTCCGTTTGCGCATGACGGCGATGACAGGACAAGTTGAAACAGCGAGACCGTGACGAGAAGTCAAACCGAAACAAAGGGAGGCACTATCATGAAACAGATTCGAAGGAGAATGATGGAAAAGGTTGACGACGAGTTTCGATCGAAGAAGGGCGAGAGAGTTCATCGGAGAACTTACGGCGGACGTTGTTCTTCCGAAGACTTCGTGGCCTTCATCTTATTTGTGAGAGGCGGTGAAAAGAAGTTAAAGGAGAAAAAGCAAACAGAATCACGAACGGAGAGGGTGAATCAAGATCTCCGTGAGTGAGAGAGGTCCGCAGCGGAGGGAGCCATCGTTGGCATGATTTGTGATTTTTTTTTTCGAGAAGCAGAAGAACAGGGCATGGGATCCGATTGTGGGGAACCATTTTCTATTTGTTCTTTTTGATATTTATTTTATTTTTGTGGTTTAATTTTATTGAACTTTGTTTTAGTGTAGACCATAGCATTGGATTGGGCTTATAGCCATTGGATCATCGTTTTGATTTCTGCTGCCAGCACCATAAATCCAGCGCCATCCCCTCATCTTTTGTTATTTTTCTTTTTTTTATTTATCAGATTATTAACATTTGCTGTTATAATTTTTATTTGCTAGAATTTTTATTAATCTATAATTTTATTATTTTCGTTTAAATTCAGTTGTTAATTTTAATATAACTTTGTTTAATTTTGTTTAGCTAAATATAATTTTGTTTGATTTTGGTTCTAGTTTAGTTTGATGTTTTGTAGGTCCATTGCTTAATTTCGATGATGGAGATATTTCCGGATGATGACCTTGATGTTAATTGTTCGTGGAATTCTTGATGCAAGTTGTGATGCCTAGTCAATTATTATTGGGATTGAGATCTTCGGATGCAAATTGCACCTAAGCTTTGATATCGTGCGGACTAATCTCTTGGTTCTAATTCTGTTTCTTTTTGTTGGTCGTTTTGGATGCGAATGCTTATACTTGATGCCCTGATAATTAACAATTGCGCTTGACTGTGGGATCTGTTCTGGGCTTGATATTTCTTCTTGAGTTTCTTTTGCACGTATTGAAGAGGCAACGGACCTTCTCCGTTAGGTAACACTGAGGCCTGATTTTGCTTATTGCATGCTGCTGCATCTGGAAGTCCTACTAGTGTAGGCTTTGTTTGTGCATTATTCATCTCATCTCCATTTCGCATTCTCATCTCCTTATCTTATTTCTATTTTATCCAATTCATCTTCTTTCTCATCCTATCTTATTCCTCATCTTTTTCTCTTCTTTCTGACTTGAGGTGTGCTTGGGCCAACATGGTGCTTCTCCTTTCATCTTCTTCTTTTCTTTTCTTTCATTAGGATAGTAGACCACACTAACCTAGGACCATCCGAGCATGTGAATATTGATTAGTCCCCCACTTAGCTTTTACCTTTGTGTCTCTTTGAGTCTTCTCTTCTCACCTCATAATCAGGGACTAAACCCTAAAGGCTTTAAGGCTTGGTGATTAAGCTTATGCCTGCATCCTTCTATTAGGATGGAGTGTATAACTTTAATCCTAAGTGTTAAACCCTTCATGTGTTTAAATCTCTTAATCAATTCACTTAATAACCATCAAGACATCACACTTGTAACTTGGGCCTTGCATTAGGGTTCTAATTCTTCCTTAATTGGTTAAGAAGGACTAACCCTAGTGTTAATGGACAAGTCCCCCTCAAGTTGTCTTACAAACCCTAAAAATCACTTCATCATCATATCATTAACTAAAATCCACTTAATAAATGCTTTGTTTTGTCATGAGTTTAATCCCTAATCATGGATTAAGTTGAGGAGCTTTCCTCAGCTTAAACACTCTCATCTATTATCCTTCTATTAGGATGGTGTAATGAGTTTGTTTAATACCTGATTATGGCTTAACCTCATTACTCAACACTAAACAAAAACAACAAAAACATATAAATAATCACAAGTAGGTTAATGATCTTGATCCTACATCAAAGGTGATTAAGTGTGAGAATTTGACTTCACACTTAAGGTATTTTCATTACCCCTAATCAGAGGGAAGATGTGATGAGTTTACTAACCCATTGGTTTAGGCTTAAGCTCATTAACTTATGACAAACATCCAAAAGCAATAAAAGACTGAAAACACAAAAACAAACAATAATCGTCTCCTTCGGGATTCTTTTCTCATCACCTTCACTCACAAACGAGAACTTGCTTCTTCCGTCTAATGCAAGACAGTTAGCACTCGAGCCAGACGAGTCATACACTTGAGCATGGACAAGTAAGCAGTTCACAAGTCAATTCATCTTTCAGTCTCTTTGGGTCGAACTACGGTGTTCTGACTTCCTCATTGCACGAGAGGATACGTAGGCATAACTTAACAGTTATCGAACAAAAGTCTCTGTATATTCCCCCTCCTCCTAGTCTCATTCTTTTTAGCCTCATTATCTTGAGCATTTCATTCTTGTTCTCACACTGACACTTCACTTATACACTTCACTTCTCTTACACTGACACCTGTACATCCTTTTCCAGCTCTTTATACACAGATTGCACTGACACTACCCCTTTAAAACACAAATCTTTTAAGCGTGGATCTCGTCGAGTACGGCGGACAATCTGGGTGCTAATACCTTCCCAGGTTGTAACCAATCCCCTTTCTCAGTCTCTCTGGTTCGCAACCGTCTTATCCATTCTTTTTCTAGGTCTATGCAGCATTGCCTTTCCTCCGGGATAAAAATGCCTAGCTGGCGACTCTTTCCATCTCCAGTGAGTTCACTGCTGTGTGTTCTCATTGTCCCTCTCGCCGACCGTTCGCGTCTGTACCTTTATCTGGGCCAGTCCCATTTATCGGGAGCGACAGCTACAACAGTGATTCAACACATAATCAGCTATCACTTGCAAATGACATTACAAATAGCCTATTACAGCTACCTAACAATAGGTGTAAAAATTGCAAAAACAATGCAATGCAACATATTATATTTAACAACTCCTGTTTCAGAATGCAGTAGTAAAATGCATGGCAGAATTTAATCATTTAAAATTGAAAATGAATGAACAACAAATATTTGGATATGCATCCTATAAAAACATCAAAGAATGCAACATGGTTGATATGAACATGGACATGTAAGAATGCAAACATATCAAACACTTTACATCAATGGATTTTCACACACCAAATAATGTGCATTTTCAAAAAAGTGAGCATTTAATGTAAGCAAGAAACAAAATGAATATGCATTTAATGTAATCTAATATAATACAAACATTAACGAATAAAATGCAAACATGAAGTAATCATACAATCAAAAATATGTGCAAGGATACATGGATCATGCAATTTTACCAATTAAGAGGCAACATGTTCAATTATGCGCGTGAGTATCCAAAACAAGCCTTGATCACAAAAACAATGCAAAACAGAACTTTAAATCATTATTAACATGCTAACAATGAGGTTCAATCATAGGAACAACATTCAAAATTCATCATGAACACAAAATTCACAATTATGCCAAAAATCAGATATGAACAACATGCACGTCGAAAGATGTCAAAGCAACATGAACCTGTACCAAAACAGCTCCTAAAAACTCCCTAAAATCATATACTAAATATTCATAATGATTATAGGGGGAATGGATAACAAAAATGCAAGAAAAAATAAGAATTTTTCATTCTAGTTTAGTGGCAACTAGTTACTACTGGGGTGGTAATCAATTATCAGTTTAAAAAAAACAGTTTCTGCGCAAATTAACACAGGTAACCGATTACTACCAGGGTGGTAACCGGATACTTCAAGACTAGAATAAAAAATTCTGCTATTTCTTGGAAAATTCAGCACCAGCTTATTCAAATAAGCTCTAATGTAATGTCTATTAATTGAGCACGAAAATTACACCTAAATGCAACAATTTAACATCAATTGAACCCACAAACACATCAAGATTCTAAACCCCAATGATCCAATCAATTAAAGCATCGAAAATTAACAAAATACGAAGAATACATGTGTCGAGAAGAAGCAGAATAAGTTAAAACAAAAGTGATCATGAGATTCACCAACCTACAAAGTGGAGGTTTGCTTTGGTAATTGTTGCAATGAAGAATCAACACGCGATAGAAGAGAAAACTATAGATCCAATGCTCTTTTGCGGTAATACGTAAAATAAATACGATTTGATGAAAACCTTGATGAACTTCTTCAATAATCACTTCCAATATATGAAATTAACACCAAAACAGTATCAAATTCTTCAACGATCTATGAAATCAATGTAATGATGGAGGTTTAGCTTCAAATTCTTCAAGTTTCAATGCAAAACTTGAAGAATTTAAGAAGATGAAGCTTTGTGTGAGTTTTTGAAAATGGGAGAAAAGTGAGAGAAAATTGAGAGTGATGAGAGAAAAATGTGAAAAAATATGAAGTCTTGATGCTTTGGTTTGGAGGGAAAAATGGTTATATACATGTTAGTATTGGAGAGTGGTTTGGGCATTAGGTTTGGGATTAGCTTAGGAGTTAGTTAAACGTTAGTTAGGAATATTCTTAATATATTCCTTTGGAATATGATAGAATATTCTCAGAATATTCCCATGGAATGTAGTAGAATGAATTGCAATGTTGAAGTGCAAAGTGTAAAAATCCCACCAAGTTGAAAAAACTTGCATTTTGTTTCAAATTTTGCACGTGGTAACCGGTTACTACTAGGCTGGTAACCGGTTACTTGATCCAAAATTTGAAATTTCTTCTTTTGGTGGGAAATCTTGGATATCCGGCCTTGGTCATTCGTTCTGAGATTATTTTTCTTCTGAGACCCAATAATTAATATTATCATCGAATAACCCTTAATCATATGCCCCGTGCCTCAACCGATGATGTATACTTTATTTTATTATTATTATTATTATTATTATTTTAATTTTATGATTAAATGCAATGTATGAAAGGATATGCTAAATGACATGGAAATGTAGCATTAGCTACTTGAAATTGGTGATAAATAAGAGGGAAAAGTTTGGGGTATTACACAAGGACCATTTCAATATCCTTCCGACCATATCAGGTCGTCCGAGCGGCTGTTTTATGGGCTGATCTGTTTGGACTTTAATTGTATGGGCGAGGAAGTAATGCTGCAATCTCCTTACTGCATTTATCTGGGCCAAAGAAACCTTTTCGATATGCTGGTATCTGAGCACGGGGACCTTTAAGGATTTACTCATAAATTAGATCGGTTTCTGCCCTTCAGTTGTTTCGCGGATGAGAGTTACGCTGACCGCCTCGGTGGCTACAAATAGGTATAGGTATAGTGTTTCCTTTTCCTGAGGTTTTGATAGTACTGGTGGTTCGGAGAGCGCCCTCTTAAGGTGGCACAATGCTTGTTGGCATTCCTTGGTCCATTTGAAGGTGGTTTCTTTCCGTGGTAACTTGAAGAAAGGGAGTGTGTGCAATGCGAATTTAGCGACGAAACGAGATAGAGAGGCGAGCATCCCCTTAAGGGACTGGATGGATTTCTTCAAATTCGGCGTCAGGAATTCTGAAAATGCCCGACACTTGTCAGGGTTTGCTTCGATTCCTCGTTCGGTGAGGAAGAAGTCGAGGAATTTCCCTACCCGTATGTCGAAGGTTCATTTCTCTGGGTTGAACCTCATTTTGCACCTCCTCGCCTGTTCGAAGACCTTCATGGGGTGTTGGGCATGGTCGAGCTTCTCATGTGATTTTACGATCATGTCGTCCATGTAGACCTCGGGCATATCCCCTATCTCTCCTCAGAAGATTTGTTCATCATATGCTGGTATGTAGCTCCGACATTCTTTAGATCGAATGGCATAACATTGTAGAAGTAATTGCCTGTCGGGGTCATGAAGGTCGTGTGTCGTCTGTCTGTGTATGACATTGGGTTTTGGTTGTATCCATTGTATGCATCCATGAAGGACAAGAGTTTAAAACCTGGAGAATTATCTACCAATTTATTAATGTTAGGTAAGGGGAAAGCATCTTTGGGACATGCTGTAACACCCCACTTTCCCAAATAGTTAAAATAACATATTAATAAAAATATCAGAGTTTTCAAAGTGGAATGCCACATTATTTTCAATAACGATCACCAAAATAAGTTCTTTATTAAAAATAGAGAAAACAACAATTTAATTTAACTCGGGCAATAATCCAATCTCAACAAAATATCCTCACTAATTCGGTTTTATAAAATAGATACGTAACGAAAACAAACTAAACAACTGAAAAATCCATATCCCGTGTTACATATCAGAGCGTCCTAAACTCGAACAAGCAACACGACTCCATACACTCTCAAGTACCTGGATTATATGTACTTCTAAAGAAGCACAGATACAACAACAATAACAAAGGGGTGAGAAACAAAATTCAAACATAAACGGTGCATATAACATCTTCAAGGTAGTTTCTCACACATAACCACAAGTACAAAAAATACACCAATAATCAAACAACAACAGATACACCAATAAACATGCAACAATGCAACGATAGTTATGAAATGTGGCTCAACACGACACAATTCATGTGGTACCAAATTTTGTTCATTCAATCGAACATGATAATCACATACGCCCATTCGAAAATGATTATCCCACCATTCTCCATAACGGAGTACAGATGATCGTATTCGCCCATCCGACACGATCATACCAACAATAATACAACAATGTATGCATGAATATGAATAAGCATACAACATGTATAATTCACCATATTATACATCTAAACGATCCATCCAATCAATTCACAACAATTATTTCCACGAAAATTACCAATAATAACCTCACGCGACTTCACCGATTACTCAACTAATTAAATCCACCTAAATTCCAAATTATTTTATTTCTTGATGTTAAACCTCGATTAACTATGTATTTAGGTCCATCTCAATACTTCACACCAAAATAATCAGCACGCATGCGAAATCGGGACAGAAATCGCAAAAATCACATTTTTTCCCACCTTCACTGGTGTTATGTGTAATGCCTAATGTGTTACGTGTAATGCCTAAAATGTTACACGTAATGTCCAGAGTGTTACTCGTAATGTGTATAACAAGTATAGTGTTACGCGTAATTCCTAGAGTGTTACGCGTAATGCCCATAGTGTTACTCATAATGCCCAGATCTGTTACTAAAAATATTTTTCCCCCACCAGTCCAGATTTTGCCACGGGTTTCATATTTTTCCACTCTAATTCAGGCCTAAACTTGTTTCTACATCAATTTTACACTACTAATCTTATTCTTCTTTTACTTATCATTATTAAATACAGTCTATCATCTGTCCTAGATCCAAAATCGCAACTGTTCATCTCCAACAACAAAATATGCGTAACTTACGCATATATCAGAATAACAACAACAACAATAGCATTCCAACAAAAATTCATCAAGAACATGCATTCACATTTATCAATCCGCAACAACAATCATACATGTACAGATTCATCACAGAACAACAGAATAACATAAAATTCCTACGTGGGAAGGAAGCCCTCACTACCCATCATGTTAAACCACCTGAATTTAAATCCGTTCTCCCTCTTTACCTCGAATTTGTTTAAAAATTCCTACGAATTTCTTCAAGAATTGGGTGCCCTAGGTTGATCTTCCTCTTCCTAGGACACAACACCAAAATACCCGAAGATTAAATAAGTGCACCCCGATTCTACTCGTCCCACTAGGACACAACACCGAAAAGATCAAGACATATGCCTTAAACAAGGCCAACACAACACCAAAATACCCGACGATTAAATATTAAAAACGGGGTGTTACAACTCTTCCCCACTTAGAATATTTTCGTCCTCGAAAATGTACCTGATGATAAATGTTCCGGATACGACTTCCGCATCCTGATTTCTAGCTCCCAGGTCACACTTCCACCAGCAG
Source organism: Lathyrus aphaca (assembly GCA_963966055.1). Classification (NCBI taxonomy): domain Eukaryota; kingdom Viridiplantae; phylum Streptophyta; class Magnoliopsida; order Fabales; family Fabaceae; genus Lathyrus; species Lathyrus aphaca. Next base: position 308,738,481 of record OZ014521.1, read on the forward strand.
CTCTACCCCAAGCTACTTTCACCAGAGGAATATCTTTACCTCTGAGTTGCTTCATCTTGTGATCCTCAATTCTTATCGGCATCGCTTCCACAATAAGATTCTCCCTAACCTGCACCTCATCCCTCTGAATAACATGAGATGGGTCAGACACATACTTCCGAAGTTGCGATACATGAAACACATCATGCAAGTTCGAAAGCTCTGGCGGTAACACTACCCTATAAGAAACAGTACCAACTTTCTATAAAATTTGGTATGGTCCAATGAACTTAGGATCCAACTTTTTCGATTTCAAAGCACGCCCGACACTTGTCATTGGATTAACTCTCAAAAACACATGATCACCTTCAACAAATTCTAATTCCTTTCTGCGGTTATCATGATAGCTCTTATGTATACTCTGAAACGCTTTCATCTTTTCTCTAATCATCTGAATTTCCTCGGTAGTCTGTTGTACAATTTCAGGTCCAAGTACCACATTTTCACCAGTTTCATACCAACATAAAGGCGTTCTACACCTCCTACCATACAAAGCTTCAAATGGTGCCATTCCAATAGTAGAATGGTAACTGTTATTGTACGTGAACTCAATCAATGGAAAATGAGTATCCCACGCACCACCCTGTTCTAACACACAAGTCCTCAATAGATCTTCTAAAGTCTGAATAGTTCTCTCTGACTGACCGTCCATCTGTGGATGATAAGCCGAACTCAATTTCAACTTTGAACCCAAAGCCTCTTGTAAACGTTTCCAAAATTCAGAAGTGAATCTCGGATATCTATCTGAAACTACACTCGAAGGAACACCATGCAACTTCACAATTACCCTGATATAAATCTCAGCCAACTTCGTCAACGGGAAACTCATATTAATAGGAATAAAATGTGCGGATTTTGTAAGTATATCCACAACCACCTAAATAGCATCAAATCCTCTCGTCGTATTTGGAAAACTAGTAACAAAGTCCATAGCAATACTATCCCACTTCCATTCTTGAATCTCCAACAGTTGCATCATTCTCAAAGGCTTCTGATGCTCCACTTTCGACTTATGACACACTAAACAAGCATACATAAATTGTGTTATATCTCGCTTCATACCAAACCACCAAAACAATTTCTTAAATCCTAATACATCTTTGTAGCTCCTGGATGAATATTCAAGCTACTATGATGACTTTATTCTAAAATTGCCTTCTTCAACTCAATATTGTCCGGTACATAAATTCTGCCCCGAAACCTCAACACACCAGAATTATCTACCTGGAAATTACTTTCAGGATCATTTCCTCCTGTAGGCATAAAATCTACCAACTTCACATTAAACCTCTGATTCTCTTTATTAAAATCCAAGAAATCATTATTCATCTTCAACATTCCAAGCCTAACACTCTCAGGTGTCATCTTACAAACCTTGCTCAAGTGTCTAAACTGCTAAATCAATTCCAATTATTTCACCATCAATGCCGACATGTGAATTTTCTTGCGGCTTAATGCATCTGCTACAACATTAGCCTTACCCGAATGATAACTCAAATTAAAATCATAATCTTTAAGAAATTCCAACCATCTTATTTGCCTCATATTTAGCTCTTTCTGATCAAACGAATACTTCAAACTTTTATGGTCACTAAACACTTCAAGTCTTGATCCATACAAATAGTGCCTCCAAATATTCAACACAAAAACCACTGCAACTAACTCAAGGTCATGAGTAGGATAGTTCCTCTCATGCACCCTCAACTGTCTAGAAGCATAAGCTACCACCTTACCATCTTGAATTAATACACCACCTAGTCGCATCTTGGACGCATCACAATATACAATAAAAGGTTCACCAGGACTTGGTAAAACCAACACTAGTGTCGTAGTTAATTTCTTCTTCAACTCTTGAAAACTTTCTTCACAAGTTGTATCCCAAATAAACACATGACTCTTCCTAGTCAATTGAGTCAACGACAATGCCAAATTAGAAAAACCTTGAATGAATCTTCTATAATAACCTGCTAATCCCAAAAAACTTCAAATTTCGGTTACTGTCTTCGGAGGTTCCCATTGCAATACAACACTTACCTTAGAAGGATCCACTACTATACCATCCTTCTTCTTTACTAACAAAACTGGAGCTCCACACGGCGATAAACTTGGCCTAATAAACTTCTTATCTAACAACTCTCCAATCTAAGATTTCAACTCAGTCAATTCTGATGCAGACATCCTATACGGTGCCATAGAAATAGGCCTTGTACCAGGAATAAGATCAAATGTAAACTCAACTTCTCTCGTCAGAGGTAATTCCGTAATATCATCAGGAAATACTTCTAGAAACTCATTCACAATTGGCAACTCACTAATTGATAACGACGCGAACAATGCAAACATCTTCGCCTCATCTTCCAACAAAGTCCCCAACTCTTTAGTAGATAAGGAATTAGCCAATGCTTCCTCTTCAGGAGTAAGAAACAATAACTTCTTCCTATAGCAGTCAATATAAACTAGGTTAAACTCCAACCAATTCATCCCCAAAATAACATCCAAATTTCCAAGTGGTAAACAAATCAAATCCACATAGAAATCTCTATCAAAAATAGTAAGTAGACACTTCAAACACACTAAAGATGTAACCACATAACCAATAGACGGAGTTTCAAATGTCATTCTCTGATTTAGAGTAGATGGTGCAATTCCCAACCTTCTCACACAGTCAACAGAAATAAACGAGTGTGTTGCACCCGTATCAATAATAGCAATCAAATGAGTATTATTAATAAAACAAGTACCTTTGACAGAACGCTCCTCATTAGTGGATTGGGCTCCCACTAAAGCAAACACTTTACCACTGGCTCCTTGAGTCTTCTTCGGCTTCTGACAAGTAGGCATAGTAGCCCTACAGTCAGGTACCATATGACCTGTCCTCCCACACTTGAAGCACTTCTTAACTTCATTTTGGTAAGTGTTAGCACGATGACACATGCTTCAACATCTGAAACACTTCACAGGATTGGGATTTACCCTTCCCCCACTCGGCTTCTTGTCAGCAGTAGACTTCTGTTCACCTTTATCAGTCGGAGCACTATAAGGAGTACCCCCAAACCTCTGCTTACCATTCTTGTCATTCATAGCCTTGTAGTGAGCAATCTGAGACTTGTTATCATTATCATAAATCCTGCTCCTACTCACCAGCTCTAGATAGTTCATGATATTTTGGCAAGCAATGCCTTGTTTGATCTCAAGATGTAACCCATTCTCAAATTTCAAACACTTCAAAGTCACATTGTCTTCAGTGTTATAGTGTGCAAAATACTGCACCAACTCTTCAAACTTCATGGCGTACTCAACCACAGTCAAATTACCTTGCTTAAGTTTCAGAAATTCCACTTCTCTAGCACTGCGAATGTCTTCTGGAAAGTACTTCTCTAGAAACTCACCTCGAAACACAAGCATGTGAGTACCAAACCTCGCCTTCTAATCATCATTTCACCCTATGGTTCTGAAGATATTCTCACTAGCCTTCATCCATTTCTGTGCAGCCTCAAGATCCAAAATACCCCCTTTATACGTAGACGACTTGTTACTTATAAACTGATCCAGATTACGAAATTAGCATTCCCAATCACTGGACCAATGTTCTCAACAACTTGTGCTATGGCTTGCATAGCAGAAGCAAGTGCAACATCATTCCTTCCTGCCATACTGTAACACGGTGGCAGAACTGACTTTAGTTAAATGTTGCGGATAGCAAGAGTCGCCACCGACTTTTATTTTATCCAAAAGGAAAGGGCATAAAAGAACAGGAAAGACCTTAAAAAGATTTTGAGTTCGGGGGGTTGGTTATACAAAGGGAAGGTGTTAGCACCCTTTATATCCATGGTTATCCATGGGCTCTTAGTTACTTAGCTCACTTTAAACTGTTTTGAGAAATGTGTAGTGTGTGATTAAAAATTTTCTAAGTACTTTATAATGATCCTCGTATGGATGTATATAAAGACTTTGTTTTGAAAATTTATTTGAAATGTGAAGTGTAAAAGTATTTTGAAATGTGTGAGCAAGTAATTAAGAGGAACCTACCCTATATTAAGTCTTTACTGTTCTTATATTCTTTCAATGGTAAGACTATCCCTATTATTAAGGAATATGTAGTCATTACCTTGGATGTGATAAGGGACATATGAAGGGACATCTGAATTTAGGCAACTGCAAGGTGTCTTTAGTAATTCGTAGGGACTTATCATCTTTTATTCGAAGGGACAAGATCATTTATCGTAGGCAACCTCGAAGGGACTTGATCTTATAAACTGAAGGGACTTGATGATATTTATGAAGGGACTTTGCTTAAGACACCTTACTTGACCTTAGAAATAGGCAACATGAGAGGTAACCTTAGAAAGTGCAGGATGGCGATCAAAGATCGACTTACGTGTGTGAGTGTTTATGTTCAAATATTTATCTTATTTAATTAGTTTTCTAAATCAATTTTAATCATAAACATGTTATGCACACCCTAGAATTACTAACCACGCAGTTAATATATTTACAAAAACAAATGTAAACCTAAACTATTAAAAAGCTTTGGGATAATTACAAATATAATCGGAGAAATAATAATGACGATAAAATAGAAAATAAATAAGCAATAATTTAAATGGTTAGTAATAATAATAATAATAATAATAAAAAGGGTTAGTAAAAATAAAAAGGAAATAAAAATTCAAGAGAAAATATTATTTTTAAGTTAAATGAACATTTAGAAATTTTTTAAGAATAAAATAGAACAATTAATGATAATAATAAAAAAATACTAATTATTTATAACAAAAATGATTAATTATTAAATTATGGTTTGTAACAAAATTAAATTAAATATTAAAGTTAATAAAAATTAGGGTTAATAAAAAATTAGGGTTTATATTTTATTTAAGAAAAAATCAGGGTTTATATTTTAGGTTTAAATAGTTAATTAAACTCTTAAATAAATTATTTACAAATTATAAATAATAAAAATTATATACATAATAATATAAACATATTATAAAACAATTCAATTTTAAGAAAATAAATTATGACTTTTGAAAATATGAAGTTTTATAAGAAAATGTTATTGGTTATTAATTTAGAAAATATTTTAATTATATTATCAAAAAAAAAACAATTGAAAATAAAATAAACAAGGAAAATCCCCAAAAAGATAGGACCTGGGAATTGAACCCAGGTCATTTTACCTCAAATGCACAACACAAAACCAACAGGGCCAGCGCACGCTAGTGATCTATTTACATCACCAACTCATTATATTATCAACCTGCAAAAAGAAATAAATTAAAGCAAAAAACCAAACACACACAACCAGAATCGAACCCTGGTTTTCACCCTCATACACACGCATGCCTTACCAACTGAGCTGCCAGCGCATTGTGATAATATAACATAAACAAAACATAATAAAATAAAACAAATATTCAAAACAGATTTTCACGCCATGAGTCTTCATCTTCAACCTATTACCTGCTAAAATACCTACAATTTCTCCTGCGAATTTT